>OY728156.1:401962203-402667203 GCA_963277665.1 Viscum album | reverse complement strand
TATAAATTTCATATTTATTCATTATATTTGTATTTATAATAATATATATCAGATATAAATATTAAACAAAATACACTGTTTATGGAGATGGTAGGTCGTACGTACGCATGGACGCGACTTTGGTTTCATTATCGTATTGAAAGAAAGAAAGTAAATGACATATATGTATACATATATATATATATAATATCATTACAATATTAATAATATTTAATATATATCATATAATTTTACTCACCACATCCATAATACATCCCATGAAAGGTGTGAACAAATCACATCGCTTTGAGGAGGCGGTAGTCCATACTTTCACAAATGAAGTTATCATAATTACAGAAAATGGAAATCATAAAGGTATGTTCTATATAAAAATTACATAATCATAAATACATTATATATATTACATTTATCATATATAAATAGTGTGTTCATCATAGTTCCCAACCATGAAAGGTGGTAAAGGAAAAACGAACAACATCATTTCTTGAGGTGGTAGTTCATCGTACACAAGAATGGTAAGTTTGTTACCCATTAGATGGAAGTGTGTTTAAGTAAAGGTTTAACCCTTATAATAAAAACATATAAGTATATTTAGGATACTGGTGTTATTATATAATCATGGAATAAGAATATTTGAGGTGGTGTATAATGAAAATAAAACAAAGGACTTTGAGGGAGGGTCTTACCTCTTATTCGGGTAAATTCTTTTGGTTTGTACCAAAGGGGTTACTTGGATGGATTTCTACCCAAGGTGAGGTATTTTTAGAAGCTATATTTCTATATATTGGTCGATCCAAAGTGATTTGAGAGGTGTGATAAATTGGGAGAGGTGAGTTCCTTTTTATAGTGGAGGTAAAGGACACACTTGGTATTTTTAAAAATAATTGTGTGTTCCCCAAGAATTACTTGTTCCCCAAGTGCCAAAATGAACTATTATAAAACATTAGAGGTGTATTTGATGAAATATGGACATAATATAGGTTTTTATAAGTTTATAGGTCATATTTTCCCTAAATATTAACTTGTAGTTCCTTGTTAAACTTAATTTTACCTTAATCGGTGTAATTAATTTTAATTACTTTCACTAATAATTTTATCAGAACTAATTTAAAATTATTATAAATAATAAATTATTCTCATTCCCAATATTTAATCCATTTTTCCAAATTCCAATAATATAATTTTCATAAATTAATTTAAATTAAATCTTGCAAATGGGACGATAATGCGGGGTTTTAAAGTAAAAACATTCAAAAGTATGATAAGTTTTGACATCCAATTTAAAAGTAAAATTTATTACAATGAAAAAAATTGGATTAATTAATAAAAAATAATCTAATTAAACTTTAAAACCATTTAAAAATATAATTTAAACTTATAAATAAATTATGAAAAAAATGTAGTTTTAAATTAAAATTCATTATTTTTCCCTACTCGTTAAAAAAATGAAACTTTATAGAAAAACACCAAAAACACCCTAACCTAATTATTATGTTATATTTAAAAAATTAAGTTTATTTTTACATATAAAATTTATAAAAGTTTCAATATTTATATTTAAAACAGGTTCTCCATTAAAAGGTGGTAAAACTGCTTTTATAAATATATAAGTTTTTATGTGTAATATTGGGTTTGTTACTATCTTATTCCTATAAAATATATATGATGAATGTAAAAAAATATATTTTATTGAATATATAAAATATATATTTCATTAATATCATTCTCCAATAGTAATTAATTTAATTTGTTAGTATAAAATTATTTTGTGATCATAAAAGCAATTTTTATATTAAAACATTCCCTTTATATCCAATTGGTTCTCATATTCATTTTTAATTAATTTGTAGCCAATTAATTCAACCATGTATTTTAATAAGTTATTTAATCCTATTAATAACATCCAAATTAATGGCTATGTTATATCTTATTATATTAAATAATAACATTTTTAATAATATATTATTCTTCAGTAAAACTCAGTCTTGCGTGTTATGCATGCCATCAAGAAAAGTTGGTCTCGTATGTAATCTTAGATAACCTTGGTGTTCTGTGTAGAGAAATCTAAGATTAATTTTGTGTGTTGTGCATGATTAACTTTTTGTTTCATATAATCGAAGTCAAACATAGTTATTTATTACAAAATAAACTATTTTTGGTGTTGTGTGAAATAAAAAATATCAAAAAGATTAAATTAATTTTAAATAAAATGTTTCACAAAATTTCAAGGTGTTACATCAATTAGATATGGAGTTCATAAATCTGAAGACATCATGTCTTTCCTATTTGGAATATATCATGTTATAAATATGATGATAAAGGACTTAGAGTCTAATCAAAAGTTATTTTTTATATTTATATATATTATTGTTCTTTGAATTGTATAATAAAATAATATGCTTGTCCCTAGTATATATATCATGTTCCTTATGATGAGTGATATTAGTCTGAATTTTCATTGATGCATGATTTGGTATATTAATCACTACAGCTAGAGGGACTCGAGGATTTATTTTTATCCTTATGTAATTTTTTTGTCTCTTGTTATTTATAAGAGAGGTGTGATTAATAATATCAAGACCGGATTATGGTGTAACAATAATAATATTCTTTCACCTGGAACTTTTAGAAAGTTCACATTCATATTGAGTGTTACAAGAGGGAATATTGTGCCTTTATGATTAGAAACAAAGGAAACTTATGATATTCATGTAGAGGGGGAGCATATAAGTATTAATTATACTAGCTCTGCTAGAATTTATTTTAAGGAAGTTGGTGACTCAAGAGTAAAAGGAGGTATTTTTGAGCCATGAGTTGCTTGATGTGAAACTATAGAGTTATAGGACTCTACTGTTGGTTGTAATAATGTCATGTTAAATACAATAAAACGACAAGTTTTGGATGAGAATATTCCTAAAATATTTCGTAGAGTTATTCAGTTTCCAAGGATGTATAAAAAACCCTATAATAAGACAAAAGTTGAACCTATATTAGTTCTAAATCCTCGAATGAGAGAACAACCTACACCAATTGAGAAGGTTTTTGAATCTATTATAAGATAAGTTGTTTAATAATTTCCATATGTGTAAAAAATAATAGAATAATTTGTTCATGTTGTGGAACAATATATTGAAGTTTCTACTCATTATCCTAAATTTCAAAGAAAACAATAGGTTTCCTTAGGTGGAAATCAGATTATTCCAGTTACTACTTTAACTAAATTTATTAAAGATCAATCAGTTTCTTTGGTTGAGAAGTCCTTTCAAAGGAATGATTAATATGTTGTTAGGATAATAGAAGTTCTTGGGGAATTTTTTCACCTTCTAGTAAAGATATGATTGTTCAAGATCTTTATCTAGTTGAAGTTGTAGAACCCTTGATAAGTGTTGAGGAGGTAACCTTAGATTCAAAGGATGAATCTGGTTTTGAACTTCATGCTCAGAATTTTTTTGGGAACATGATATCTAAATTTTATCTATTAAAGGATAAAGTTACCAAGTTTCAAGAAGAAATTGAATGTTCAAAGATATATTTTAAGGATTTGATAAGTGATTCGATTTCTAAATGAGATTATAAGTCTCTTCAAGATTAATTTTTTAGTTTAAAGGATAATTTTATTTCAAGAAAATATTTTAATGATTTGAAAAGAGACACCACTAATAAGTTTGGAAAGTTAAAAAAGGGATATAATGTCAAAATATAATTTCAGTCACTGAGAAAAAAAATTGTTGAATCAATTTGAATCTTTAAAGGCATCCAGTTCAAGTTAAGGGAGAGCTTTTACATCTACTAGAATACGCTCTGTAGATTTTTTGTGAAGGTTGGAGCTATTATCATTTAATCATAATTTCGTGGATAAAAGAGTATGGAATCTATAATTTGATAGTGTACCTTTACACACTCTTTTGGAAAATAAAAATGATCAAATTTCCAGATTAGATTTTACATAACCAAGTGTTGGAGATCTTCTCAATCAGTTGGGAAGTGTGACGGGAAAGTATGCTAAGTCTTCAAAAATTATTCATAACTTTCTGAAGGTGAATCTGGTTGAAACTTTGAAGGTTTTATAGGATTAAATATATCTCCCAAGGAATGTTCTACTCATTTTAACCAAAATTTCAAGGATTTAATGGTGGAGCTTCAAGTAGTGAACAAGACTCTTCTTGATTCCTTAACCTCTGCATATTCTTCTGAAGAATCTGAACCTATTTTCAGTACTATCTCAAACCCTAAACCTTAACCTATTTATCTTGAGCTAAAATTATCTTTTTAATCTAGCATAATTTATATAGTTGAATTTAATTTATTATTTTCTATTTTCTTTATGTTTTTTATATGTTGTTATCTTTTAAGGATATCTATTTAAAAATAATATTTTCTTTGGATTATATAACATTCATGTGAATTTCTGTGAAACATTAAATGTGTTTTATTGAATTTTCATACTTTTTTAATCTTATAAAAAGGGGTATAAATATGTACAAACACAAAATTTACAAAAAAAAATTAAAATACCCTATGTTAATTTCTTATTTTCCTTGATAAATATATTACTATTATTTGATAATTACAAAACTATATACTTATTTGTGTTTACCATTGTTTATATGGTTCTATAGGTTTTGTGATCATCAAAAAGGAAGATATTATTGGGTATGTGAATGTTTATTCAGTAATTTTTTCATTGATTTTAATGCTCAAAAAAACCCTCATATGTTTTACTAATAAAGTTAATTTGAGTATATTTAAATTTTATATTGATTTGAATAATTATTTTATTTTTCCTAGAATTTTGGAAGCCTCTTGTTAAAGTATTCTTCTAAGTATTCTATTCATTTTAAATAAGTATGGAATCATTGTTTGGAAAGTATATTTGAAACCTAATTTTAATGTCCAACCCTAGGTTTGTAACCATGAATTTGATTTAAACGTTATATTTAGGAACATAACTTTTATTAATAAACCATCCATTTAGGTACCAAATGGTTGATGTGTACCTAACATAAGTAACCTCATGTCTGTAATATACCACATGTTGAGAACCAAATGTTATTATCATACTCTATATTCTAGAACTATATGTTTTGAATCAATTATATGCCGGAAACCATACTTTTGGAATCAACCTCACATAGTTCAATCTCCACATTGATCCAGTCATCTGCTAGATTTAAATTTTGAGTTATTCTAAGATTTATACCATGATGTTAGTAGAAAAAATATATCAGTATAGTGATTTAAATAAAGTTTTAGAAGATCTAAATAAATGGATTACTTTTTTGGATTTCTCTATGAATTTATGATTTTTCATGGATTTTGAAATTTAAAATTCAATTGTAATGTGTGTTTTGAAAATCCTGATTTATGAGGTGGATTTTAGGGTCAGTTTGACCTGAGTTATTTTGGTTTGGTTATTTAATCTCAATTTATACATCTATACAATATAATTATCTAATAATCTAATGATATGATTCTATAAATCTCTTTGATCTGAATCTCTTTCTCTAAAAATTATGTTAGATCCTTCCAATTATAGAAGAGATTAAGATACTCTATTGTTACTAATACTATAATTATCTATGATACATCTATTATAGTTCATTGGGTTTTTTAGGACTATACTTTGGATACATACATGTTTCATTAAGCTGATTTTGTGTGTTCATCCTACTACTATGAAGGTTCATTTTGGTGTTTTTTCTATATCTAACTATTCTCTATAACAAGTATGGATATTCTTCTTGAAGACTATTCTTTAAAGACATTTTTATATTACTCGAAATATCTTTTCATATGTCATCTAAAATATCTACATCAGGATTATTTCATAGATAATTTTTCTAATCAAATTCATTCACTTTGGTTTCTAAACACTCATGCATTGATTGTTTCTAGGATTGTTTTTAGTCCTACTAAAATTATTTTTGAAAGTTTTTGTAACAAGTTTCGGTTTTTTACACTCAACTATTGAGAACCCTTGGAAAATTATCTACTAGTGAAAATCACTAGGCTCATGGAGAGGTTATTGGTGGAGTGTATTATGGGATATTTGTGCCTTGAACCACTATAAAAATTGTTTCACTCTTTTATTTTATTTTCTATTTCATATTTTTTTAGAGAACAGGAAATAGATCTACTTTCAAAGTTCAAGAGGTATTAGTTTTAAATTTATCAAACATTTTTAAAATAACCCAATACCCCCCTGTTATTATGTCTTCTTCATCATTCCAGGATAACATGAATGAATATAGCACACAAAAACCTTAAAACAACAAATTAGGACATCAACCCACTTCCTTAAATAAATGTGTTATACTAGAAAACCCTCATCAAGATGAGAAACAATAAATTTAAGTTCATAAAAACAATCAGAGACCCAAAAAGATACACTACCATGAGAAAGAAACCCTACATCACCAAATCACCACAAACTACTATAAAAAACTACTAAAACATGATAGAAAGACCATAATAAAACTCTCTATATCCAAATGAATGAAACCCATAAAACTTTCTCCCCATCCTCTAAATACATTCTCATAATGAAGAATTAAATCACCACTGAGGAAAGGGGTCCATAACAAAATCATTGTATGATAATAAGATTGATACCCAGATATGTGAGGGCCATGAGAGACACCACCTAAAAATATTTATAACATAGGATTCCAAAAATTTATTTCTTCTGTATCTAGAACAAGACATCAAGAACAAAGTTAGTTGATGAAAAAAATCTAGATTTAATAGTTAGGAGGTAAATGGGGGAAACAAGAACCAATGGGGATCGATAGAAAATGAAATGGGAGGGAATACATCAAGGAAATGACTCACATAAAAAGGAAATAATCACTTAAGAAATAATTAAGGGGAAAACAGAACCCATCAAATCAAATCTATAAAATCAACATGAAGGAGGAGGAACCAGTGTCGCTGATCTCAAGTATAAGGGGAGGAGCCCTAGATAAAGGAGTTCTATAAGAGACCCTAGAGATAAAGACCCCATTTTCCCCCACTAAAAACTTTGTAATTTAAATAAATATCCTAAAATACCTTTTCACTATAATTTATAAAAAATTATTAATTATATAATTCAATTCATAATTAAAAAATAGAAAATCAAAATTTTATAACATATCATATTTTACATCATATATTATACCATAATCATTGGTATAATTTAAAAACCATACTGTAGTTTACAATAAGTTCTTTGGGACTAGAAATATCACCTCATTGATTTCTATCACACATTATAATATTATTATATTTCACAATTTTTGGTTTAGTTTTCTAGAGGTCGTATTTTTTTATTGGCCCTATATCAATCCTATGATACATATATCTATTTTTCATCTCACAATAAGTGAATATTAGTGCCATCCTAAAATAGTACTCAACATATCTTATATTATGATATATCATAAACTAAAGGAACTATATTTTTTCATCAGTGGTTATAGGATATATCATACCATATGATTCAATCGTATTCTATAATATAGTTTACCACAATAAAAGATATATAAAAAAACTTAAAAGGCACAAAACAAAATCTATATCACTTTTATTGATAAAAATATTACATCTATATTCTAAATACAAATATGTACTATACTCTATGATTGAAAAATGATGCCCATTATTTCTTTATTTTAAACATGATTTCAATAATCAAAATTCATAGTATTTCTCTAATATCACTGATGTGTTTATTAGGATCAAAAAATAGTTATTCAAGCAATGAAAGACATTAAGAAACCACAAACCAAGATATAAATGTTATTAAATTGAAACATATATACTGTAAAATAAAGAACATGTATATACCTTAGACCATAGATAGTAGAGCCTTTTGTCTTCAAACACATATTTGATGATTATCAAAAAGAAAAAACCAATGGGTTCCTTCCTCCTAAAGTATCCATGGGATGATATATCACCCAACATTTGGGTAGAATCCTCCTTATTTTTATGATATTATAGTACCTCTCAAAGAAATGGATAAAGGAGAAGAGAGATTTGTAAAATAGAATCTCCAAGGAATTAGGATATCATTTTCATAGCCTTCATCCTTTTTATATAGGCCTCAGGGATGCTTCCCAAACCTTCCATGCATTCACTCAAATGTTATGAAATGTTTAAGTAATGCCTTTGGTTATGACATCTATAATCCTTTATCTAATCATGAATGCATTTAACATTTAAATTCATAATTTTAATCTTCAATATGTTTCATTATATAAAATGTAGAAAATCAATTATATACTACATAGAAGAAGATTCTAACATTAACACTTAATGTTTGGTTTCCTATTATTAATCATATAATACAATTAACCCATATCATAACTCTTTTGATATAAAACTTATCATACAATATGATATAGATTAAGGAAGTTTTGAAATATATCATTATCACATTAAAATATATACCTTAAAAAGGAATAAAACATGTATTGGTTTCACTTATATATTACCCTATGATATATACATAACATCACTTATAATATAACCAAATTACAATAAAAGAATATATATCTATTTAGGTATTATTTTTATCATTTTTAATTTTAAACAAACCTTTTCAATTATATTATTTCATAGTTAGTTAAAACTATATTCTCTACCTCATAATAAATATAAAAGTGATAAATCATAAAAGTGACACAAAAAAATTTACTTGGTTCACCCGCACTAGTATAATTCCAAGGATCATACACCTAACAGTGTTTCAGTGTACCAAATTTTACTAAATTTCACTAAATGTTCCTAAAATTTCAGTGTATACTCATTTTCCCTATAGGTATACAACCATTATAAGAATTTGATAACTTATTACTCTCCTACTTGTAAAGATCACTACTCTTAGATGCAATCGCCTTCATCATCCATAAACCAATAATGTAATATTACACTAAGATAGGTGTAGCAATCAACTATGTATTCATCTATATGATTAAATCCATGAATTTCCAAGAATGATCTCCTATAATTCCTTGATCTCTCTTATCTTCTTTCAACACCCTCAAGTCTAGAATTATTCTTCTTTTTTTCACTTTAACTTCCCTCTTTTATTTCATTTTTTAAGAAGATATCTTTATAACTTCATAAAATAATCTATATGTTTATATTGATTAAAATATTCTTTTCTTCTTTAAATTCATGGTCAAATTCATCTATTTTGATCCTATAAAACTGAGTCAATAAATTTCCAATTGGATCCCAAATTATAATCAAAGATATAGGAATTTCAAACTATGGAAAACTTTTTACTTTAACTCCATCACAGTGTGACTATAGGTATCATTAAACAATGTCTCCCTCCCTTTAAAATCACTACATCATCCAACTTAGAGTCCAATATTTATATTGTGATAACTCTTAATATATATCTTTTTTCTACATGAACTTATTCAACTGACCATTCATTGAGTAATGACCTCCTTCCAGAGATGCATTGTATTTTCAAAACCTCTCTATTTTGGTGTATCCTTTTATTCAAGGTGAAAGACACATTTTTTATGGTTTTATTCTTCTTCCTTCAATCCATAATTAACTAAGATTTTATTATTATAAAAACATTTTGGTATGGTCTACCACCACTATAGTTTATGCAACCAACTAGCCTCAAATATCCAAACAACAAATAATCATGATGTGATTTTTTTTGTATTATGATTAATGTCCTATAGGAAATAACTCCTTCCTTAAAACTTCTCCAAACTCTCTGGATTCACTTCCTCATGATTATTCAAGTATTTTGGATGATATTTCATGGATTTTTTCTACAAACACAACCAAAAAAATGCATGATAGTATTTTTTTTATAATATTTTATATACCTAAATAGTTATGTGATGAGAGAAATGTTAAAGATAAAGAAAAAATAATGAAATATAGATCTTATCTCACTAATAGATAGGATGTATATGGTCATATTTTTAAGTGGGATTATATTCAATAAAAAAACTTATTAGATACTTTTTAAAAATATGATACACACTCAATACTTATTTTATATTATAGATTAGGATTATATTAAATAAAAACATATTTTCAAGATCAATTATATATTGGTTTTATAATCTTATATATTGATATTATAATTTTAGAAGTGATCTTAATTATAAAGATGGGGTTTTAATCATAAAGAAATGAATTTTTATTCAGGACCATGTATATTAGATACCTTTTGTAAATAACACATTTGTGCTACTATATAAAGACACAAAAATAGAAGAAAATTAGTTAAGGGAGAAGTAGATTTATGCAATATAAGCATTATAAAAATTTGACATATTGAAGTTAAGAACATGATTTATATGACCACAAAATTGATTAATTCTAGAATTATAAATATCATACTATTCTCTGAATATAAACAAAAAAATATTTCTATTTATTTCTTTGGTAAGAAACTATTTTCTTTTATGATTACTAAAAAATTGTTATATATACATATATAAAATTTTTTATGAAATCAGAAATATAATTAATGATTTATAAATTGTAGACATGTATAATACAATATACAATATTTAAAATAAGAATCTCAATGTAAATCATTAAAATACCAATTACTTATATCATTTTTGTCTTAGACATATAAATGAAAATGCATAAAAAAAATATCAATAAGGATATATTATTAGAGTCATTTTTTATGAATCATTTGATATATAAAAATATTGTTTATTAAAAAAATTATAAAGATCCTTTTAATAGAAAATGGGAAATAAAACATGATTTATTTGAATCAATACATACTAATGTATTTAATTTTATGAGTACATATGTAAGAGGTTATTATAGTTACTTAATAACTTTTATTAATGACTTCGGTCAAAATAGTTATGTATTTTTTATGAAACAAAATTTTGAGATCTTTGAAATGTTCATGGTAAGGTGTTAAAAAATAAAGTAAATTGTAAGAGTATTCAGATATTTTGATCGATTCATGGTGGTAAATACTTGTGAAAATTGTTTATTGATCATTTAAGAAATTTTGAAATTGTTTCACAACATCGGCCTCTAAATATACTGGAATGATGTATCTAAAAATTGAAATTGTATTTTTTAGACATGATTTAGTCTATTATAATTAAAAATGTTTTTATTTAAAAATTAATATCCATTTTTTGTTATTTTTATCCTTTTTACTCTTATAATTCTATTATTTTTGTGTTCTAGTCTATAACATGATTTTTAATTAAAATATATTAAATGTATTTTTAAATTGAAATGTTTGGATATGATTTGAAGGGGTAAAAAATCAATCAAGATTCATGGTATTTTGATCGTATGATAAGAATATTCATATATAGAAAAATGTCAAGAAAACCATACAATATAAAAGGAAAATGTTTTTCATAACATCTATACTTGAAAGTGAGATTCATAGGATTGGTGTTGGACGTATCCATATATGGGAATGTTATTCCCACCTAATAGTGGTATCAAAGTAGTGGCTAAAGGGTAACCTAATTCTTAGGATCTCTCATGCATGAACATGTGAAAAAGTGAATCAATCCACCCATGGGATACATTACGATGAAAAGATTTGGCTTCCCAAAGAGTTGGGGTAATGAAATGATTTAATATGTTTATATGGATGTCACATTGGATGTGCATATATGAGGGAATTTGATTCCCAACCAACAGTGGTATTAGAGCAAAGCTTCTTCAAAAGATTAACATACTCATTTTTTAATGAAGAATAAATTTCTTAAATTTTAAAATGGGATATTTCAAGAATAACATTTAAATTTGAAAATTTGATATTTATTTATCATGAAAAGTAAAGTATTTATTTATTATAATTGATAATTAAATTATTTATGAATTGTTTATAAATAATGAAAAAAATTAGAATATTTATAAAATTTATAATATGTGTTTTGTAAATTAATTAACTATAAAATTTTTATGGTTAATTGATTAAATTTTTTTGAAACATTTATTATAAATATTCCATAATATTATTGATTTAATATTTTTTAAAATTTATATGGTTTATAAAAGGGTTTATGAATCATAGTAAAAGGTATTTGGGGAATATTTAAATTGGTAATTTTTTATAAATTAAATAATTATAAAAGTGTTTCTAATTATTTAAATAAATTTTTATGAAACATTTATTAATGAGAATACACTGAAATATTAAATGTTAATATTTAAAAATACATTTTACCTAGTTTATGTCATACCTTTTGATGTAGAAACAAAGTATTTATTTAGAAATCATAAGGGTAATTTATAAAGAGTTTATAAATTAAAAAATAAGTACAAAATATATATTTCATATATCTAAATTATGAACTATTTATAATTATTAATTTGAATTTTTAAAATTAATAAGGGTTCATATATGGGAAATTATTTAAACCTCATCATGAGATTTTTGGTGTTTGATATGATTGTGGTTTAAATAATGTCTAAGCATGTGAAATATAGATTTTTTAAAATGTTTACATAATAGAAGTTGGACGATAAGTTGTTTATTATTCATAAGATATCATTCCACATAATGTATAATATGAAAAAATTTCATATTATGGAATGAATATAAAGATTTTAATTTATCACACAATTATAAATTTCTATTATGCTTTATAAAATTTTTTTTTCAAGCCTATATGAAATATAAAATTATTCATATTTTTCAATGTGGTATTTATTTATTTTAATTATGAATTAAATTAGATTTTTTATAATTGGTTTTTGAATAATGAAATGGTATTTTTTAAGGTTTATGAAATTTATAAAAGGCGTTTTATAAATTTATTAACTATAAAATGTTTTTGGTTCATGGATTAAATGTTTTTGAAACATTTATTAAAAAAATTATTTAAGTATTAAAGAGTTAATATTAAGAATTTAATATTCAAATTAATATGATTAATTAATTTTTATAAATAATAATTAAAAAATTTGACATCCTATCAAATTATATAAAATTTTTATAAGATGTAAATAAAATTTTTATTTAGAAATTATGATGGTAATTTATTAAGAGATTATAATTTACATAAATTAGAATTAAATATAAGGGATTTCATATTTATAATTATGAATTGCTCATAATTAATTAATTTGAAATTTTTCAAATTAAAAGGAAAGCCTTGTTTAAAAATATTATTTAGATCACATCAAAAAAAAATTGATGATTAATATGATTAAATGTTTAAATAATATAATTTTTATGATATGTAAATTATGTAAAAAAAATTATAAAATAGAAAATTGAATTTTAAATTAATTCATGAAAATTCATATATATATATATATATATTCCATATAATTTAAAATATGATAGATTTCATATTACAATTGTATATAAAAGAGTTTATATCTAAAATTATATAATATCCATAATGTTTATCTTAATTATAAAATGTTTATAATAAAATTTTATTTATGAAAAGGTTCATAAATTTTTATTATATTTAAATTTAAGAAATTTTCATTTATTTATATGTCATTCCTTACTTTATTCATATATATAATTTTTTTTACATTGTGACTATTGTGTATAATTTATTTATGTGATGAATTTATTCTAAGAGATAGTGCCTTGAATTTCATGCTGGGAACGACTCTGTAAAATTTAATTTTCATCTACCTTAACCTCAGTTTGTAATTGAATTTATTTTCTTGAATTTGGTTGTTTGGCATAGTTTGTGCATATTATGTTTTAGAGATATCATGAATTGAATTATCTCTTGAGTAAAGTCTCCCTATGAAGAGTTACATGGGGTCAGACTACCTACAGGGTTGGAGTCTTATACTTAACCTCAAAAAGATAAATTGGGTTAGATATCTATCACTTCTGGTTTACTCACATGGAGATTATAAATATCATATATCTCTATGCTTTTACATAAATATTTTTTATACCATATGAATATGATTCATTCAGATATGTATGAATATGTTTGGATTATATTTTTTAGTGAGTAACACATATTAAGGTTGTGTAAAGTTTTACACATTAATGTGTTGTGAACACATTAATTTGGTGGATGTAATAAATTTTAAAAGGCTAAAATTTTAGAAGCATGCATACACAAAAAGAAATAAAACATGAGAAGATAAAAATTTTCATAAGATGTAATAGTTACGAATTTAGTATGGATGTGATGTATATTAGTTATTTCTTAACCATTTTAATTGAAAAATAAGATTATAGTAGAGAATGGTGGGACCAGTACATAGGCCTACATCCATGATTTTGTCCACTTTGGTGTTCCAACCACACAACTTTGTCTTTATTGGGAGTTCCAATCATCTGGAAAAGTCATGATTGTTGGGGAAAATGACTTAGATTATCAAATTCATATGAAATACCCCTTCCCCATGTAGGAATCAGGTTTTGGTGCCTATTTCACTGCCTTATATAGTATGGAGCATGAAACTTGGAATATAGTAGGGTGGTCAGTCCTTATCGCAAACATATAAGGGATCACTATACAGCCTTGGGTATAACAAACTCCCCCCCCCCCCCCCGGCATTACCCAAGGGTGTATAAATCCACTTAAAGCATGTTGATACCATGTCAAGACTAGTTCACAGACCTACATCCCTTTTTATCCTCTTTAGTGTTCCAACAGTATTGATTTTTATTTCCTGGGAGTCCCACCCATCTGGAAAATGAATTATGGTTTTTGAGGAAAATTACTTGGCTTATCAACTGTATCTGAAATACCCCCTCACCCCATGTGGTACTTGGGTTTTTTTTCCTACACCACTACCTTATACGGGACAGAGCATGATTCCTGGAAAGTAGCAGGGTGGCTAGTACCTATCACAGACACCTAAGGGATAAATGCATAACCCTGGGTACAACAATATTAAATTGGTGAGACTTTAAAAAATACCTTAAATTCTAAGTGTAAGATTCCTTCAAAAGTGTCATTTTTAAGACCTTGATCATCCAACTAGGTAGGTCATTCCAAATTTGAGCTCCCGTGAATTATCTCATGTATGGGTTGTAAGTTATGAGTAACTTTAGATTATCATGTGAGGTAGTTTATTACAGATCTGGGTCTCCCTTGATCATCCTTTGATATATTATTCTTGGAATTTCCCTTAGATTAAACTAGTTGGGTGACCCTAATGGTATTAGGTTATTAGAGGAATAACGTTGAGTATATCTATATGATGGACTTAGATAAATATTTTCCCACTCAATTATCAAAGAGTTACAAATATTGGGATTGGGAATATTTTCTACATAAATAACTAAGCGGTGATATAAACACTAAAGCAGACTCATTACTAAGTGAAATATGGATATTGTATCACTAAGTGGTATGATGCATGGGGTCATCATTTTTAGTGGTAATACTACCATTAAAAGTCCTTAATAAATATATATAATACATTATATTCATCTGATAAAAATTTTATATTATAGATAATAGCATAATCATCATCAAACTTTTTTAAACTATACTTAAAAAGGATATGCCTAATTTAATCAACTCCTAAGACCAGTAAATTAAGAAGAATTATTAAGTAAGGAAAAAAAATTGTTAAAGTACCATCTTCCTGTGTTTCCAAGTGTGTAGTAATTCAATAAGTGAATCTAGATGCTTATGAAGCATAGTATAATTCACTTAATGTTTTAATGGAATTAAATGTAAAATGACTAATGGAATATTATTATACACTCATATACTCAATATGATTTAGTATGTTAATGATATTCAATATAATTGGATATGTTAATGACTTATTAAGACTAGAAATATTATTTTGATTAAGGAATTCATTCAGTTTTTCATCTACGGATATGTTTTTAAAAGATGAAAAAATTCAAGAAAAAAATCACTAATATTCTCAATTTTTTATAATAGATAAACTGGGAATATGGTTTCATAGTTCCAGTGATGTGTAAATAGTACATGTGGGTAAAATTTTGAATCAAAAGAAGAAAATTTAGTAGGAAGGTCCATAAAAGTTTCTTTTAATATCCATTAAATATCATTGATGTCTAAAGGTAAAATTAATAAGGAGGAGTAATAATTCTATATGATGGAACTATTTAGGATATCTAAAGTATTTTTTGAAAATCCATGGAATTTCTAGGTTAGGTATCAGTGTTATAGAAATTAGTTCTTCAACTTTGAAGGGTATGTGATACTGAATATATATTTTATATTTTTTTAAAATATATAGGAAGAGAAAATTTGGTATAGCTTATATTATGCATTCAAATAATGAAGAAAATAATGTCTACATTAAATATTTAAATGTAAATAAATCTCATATGAATCTTAAAAGGATCTGTATCTTTATCTCATTTCTCTCATATGATGAGATGAGTTATTCATTAATAAAAATTTGTTATGAAAAAAATTTATATCATTAATTGTATATTCATGGTTTATGATTTGTTGGAATCTATAACATATTTTGAAAATCAGAAGAAAAAAACTATCCAAGAAAAAGTGTTTTCTCCAAATATTTATTAATATATGAGGGAATATTTTTCTATCACCCATCAATGACATATTTTTATAAAGTATTATTTTTAGAAAAAAAAATATCTGAATACATATAATACCATATATGATATGGAAACTATAGTTTTTTTGTTAACTATTCCTACTAATAATAAATATATATTATTTCATTAGATTGAGAAGTTTTTGTTGATTCTTATAAAAATATTCTAAAAAGGAATTTAATTCATAAGTGACTCGTGGGAGTATGTTTTTATTTAGATAAATTAAAAGGTAAAAAAATAAAATATTTTTCTGGTCTAAGATTGAGACTTAATATCCAAAATAGTTATGATATATAAAAATAAATAAAAATGAAAATGGTAACATTTAATTAATATGATAAAGTGAATATTTCTATTATATTATCCTATTTATAATGTAAAATTCACTTGATAGCCTAAAAGAATTTAGGGTATAATGATAAAGATAAGTGTAAATGGTTACGTGTGTTTACCATGATGAAGTGAATGCCAATTTACCATAAGACAGTCTAGGATATGATAGATAATAAAAATATAAAAGGTTAAATTAATTTTCATAATAAAGTGGATATCACTTTATCATAAAAGTGTTTAGGATGTGTTGGTAAATAAATAATGTAAATAGTTATGTTATTTATCAAAAAAAATTAAAGAAAAGTGTTAAGGTGAATTTCACTTTATCCAAAAAGAGTTTAGGATACATTGATTAGTAACAATGTAAATAGTTACATTGTTTTATGATATAATGATGATTCTAAGCTTATAAATAGTTCTAAATAGACAATAGAAGTTAAAATTTTATGTTATGAATATAATTAGTTTGAAAAAGTTCAAAGATTTTAACATTAGAAACATGATTCATAAGTATCACCATTATTTCAAATAGATTAATTAATATATGTTACTCATTAAAATGGTTTATTGGGAGTATTTTATCAAATGCTTACATAGATATATGAGAAGGAATTACATATATATGCAATTAATGTACAAAAAACATTAATTCAACAACAACATTAAGACCATGTAAAATCTTTAGAGAGATTAATTGTAATTGTTGTAAATGTTAGGGAATGGATCTTGGAATCCCTTTAATTTGTTCATTTTATGTATTTTAGGAACATGGAGGAGGTTCTAATGTGTTTGGAGAGTGTTTGGAGGTAAAATGAGAAGGGTTGCTACTTATTTTTTAGGCAAGGTTGTGACATGGATCCATGGGTTGTGTCATAGGCCTGGATTTTGGTATGTGGAAGACTATGTTGTGGAATAGGGGAACTCAAAGAGGCTAATTTATTTTTAGGGTTGATTTTACCATGGAGGTTTACTATGGTGCAGGCCCTTTCTAGTGGTCGTGATATTATGGCGTGTGTTGGTCAGAGTAGAGTACTCAAGAGGGTGGTGAATTGAGTATCTATAAAAATTTCTGTTAAAAAGGATTATTTGAAGTTCCCCAAATATTTAAAATTCAATTTCTTGATTATCTAGTAGTGAATTTATAAGATCTTTACTATTAGATTAATTTCTCAAACGATTGATTAGTTCTTAGTTGTATCAATTTGATAATTAATACATCTTTTGAAACTAATCTAATAAATCAATAATGCTATAAACACTTACTAAGACTAACTATCAGAGTACAATTT
Organism: Viscum album; assembly: GCA_963277665.1. Classification (NCBI taxonomy): domain Eukaryota; kingdom Viridiplantae; phylum Streptophyta; class Magnoliopsida; order Santalales; family Viscaceae; genus Viscum; species Viscum album. Next base: position 402,649,071 of record OY728156.1, on the reverse strand, counting down.
AGTTTTATGAAATGTGTGATAAAATAGAGTAAAACTAAAAGGTAAAAATACAGTGGAAATAAAACAAGAGGTTTAGTCTCAAGAAGAGACTTAATCATCTCCACTTGGTGATCACCTTCCACCAAGCAATTTAAATTAATAAACAGTTTGATCCTCACCCTGGATTGGGGTTCACAACTGCACACAGGCTATCCAGGTCACAAGACCTCTCCCACAGTTCTTCATGGGTACAAACTACCAAGTCACATAAGGAAATCTTCAACACTCTTGTATCCTTCAATTTGATATAGGATACAGTGTGTTCTTAACATACAGATACACACACTACAAAAAAGTATGTAAAAATGCAAACAACAGAGAAAAAAATATGAGAAAGGATTTAGAAGGATTTGTTTGTCTTTAGATGCAGCTCTTGACTCTTTAGATGTAGTTGATATGAAGTCTGATTCTTCTTCTTTAATTTGATACAAAAACAAAGTGTCATATTTTGGATTCCAGGTAAAGGTATGGTTCTATAGGTATATTATTCTCCTTCATTGATAGGATGAAGTAGTTTTTCAATTTTATTTTCTGCTCAGTTGAGATTTCCTCATGTGTTCTTCCTTTTGTTCTTGAGTTCACAGTGGTTGCAGATGTTCTTCAATATATCTCTCTCACAAAAGCATGCACCACACAAACTATTCTATATATCTCTTCTCTCTTTTATAAATAATTCTTACCTTTAAGGGCTGACAGATAGCATGTACTTTCCATGTGAATAGGTTCATCATACCTCTTACTGTCATCTAAAAGTCCTACAAAGGATTATAAAATATGTGAGTATCATTAAATGAAACAAATATGACCATTATAAATCATGTTAAAAAATTTATATTTAAACAGACTATTGATGACTCGTCTATCAGTGTCTCCTTCTATCAATGTCTCCTTATGTCGGTGTCTCAACCCATCAATATTTCATTCTTTTAGTCTTTCCATACGTCGGTGAATCATTACATTAGTGACTTGTTTCAATGGTGAGTCCTTCCTTCTGTCAGTGAGACAGTTGATGTATCGGTGACTTATTTCAACATTGAGTCCTTCCTTCTATCAGTGAGACTGTTGATATATCGATGACTCATTTCAACAGTGATTCCTTATGTTAGTATCACCATGAAACAGTAGGTCACTTGGACTGAAGGTAGGTCATCTGCGTCGGTGAGTCATATGCAATGGTGAGTCGTTCTAATAGTGTCGGCTTCACATACTTAGAAAATATGCATATTTGAACTGTTTGTTAGTGATTCATTTGTTTGTCGGTTTTAGTGACTCATACTTAGATAATTTTAGATGTTCTTTCTATCTTACAGTTCAGAAAATTTAGAGAGTGTTACTACCAATAATTACACATATTGAATCTATTATAATCTTGTTTAGACTTAAACACACATAAATAATTATATGATGGAAATGATTTGATATTCAAGATAATGCTTTGAAATAATTTAGGATCTGACATGAGGTAAGGTATATATTAATATCTGACATGATTTGTGATAATTAAAACCATTATAGTCAGAGATAGTGGCCAACAATATCTATGGTCCAACAATCTCCCCCTTTTTGATGATCACAAATCATGTCATTATTAAGTACCATTAGAGAATGATTAAAGGAAACAATCTGAGTATGAGTTCATAAAGATGAATAGACTCAAAAAAATAATTATGGGAAGTGAACTGTATGAGAGATAATAATGCATAAACACCTAATAATGCTTAATAAATTTCTCCTCCTTTTGGGATTAGAAAAAATAGAACAGGGAACACAAAAAGAATAGCATAAAGTAAGAGATAAAATTGATAAGAAAGAAATGTGAGAAGAAAAAAAATACATTAATGAGGAAAGTAAAGTGTATTACAAGGCTCCAATAAAAAACATAAAGCAAGTAATCCTCCCCATTATAGAATGATCCATACTACTTGGTAGGGTCAAGGGGTTCCTTCCCCTTATCAGAAGGATCAATGGATGGTCTAGTAGAAGGAGTAGGCTAAGAAGGAGGAGGGTCAGAATGTATTTTTAGAGAGGTAGAGGCACTCCTTCAGGAACTATAGAAGCTAAGGTAGGTCTTTGCTAAGAAATAATCCAAGGTTGAACAGACTCTGTAATGATGGGTCTGATCTGAGATAAGTCCTGAGAAACTAACATCTGAACTTGGGAAGGCACTGAACCAATAGGTCCAAGTTGTGTAGAAATAGTCACAACAATGGCTTCACTTTTGACATGGAGATATGGTTTTAATATCTTGATTAACTCTTCAATTATCTCTCCACTATATTTCATTTCATTTTTAAAACCATCTTTGTTTTCTATGAACTTGTCCAAAAAGTAAGTGAATTATCTCAACTTTTAAATCTGATCCTTAAAAAACTTTATCACTGGAGGAAGAGTAAGATTGGTGTCCAAATACTTAAACAGACTGTTCATTTGATTCTTTGTGATGTGTTTTTAGAAAAACTCATTAATATTTTTGGTTATATAATCCTGAGTGTGTGAAGCACTCATTGTATAATACTTCACATGTTAATGCACCTTATATTAATTGTCCTCAACCTTGGAAACACTGGTAATTAAATCTTTCAAATATTCTTTCAAAACTGAACTGACAGTAGCATGATCCACAGATTATGAAAGCTGAACAAGTGGAGTAGAGGTTGAAGCAAGAGAATAGGAGGAAAGTTCCTTAACTTATTTTCTTATTTTGGAAAAGTCAAGAGCTTTAAAATGAGAAACAATGTTCTTAAGTCCTTTCATGACACTTTCCATTGCATTCCTATACTTGGTGGTTAAAGCATTGATGCTAGTGGTTAACTTATTCATCTCATTCCCAAGATTAGTGTTGCTTGTCACAATTTTTTTCAGTTGTAATCAAATTTGGCTGAATTTATTTTATCACCATCTTGGAAACTGAAGTATCATCAGCTTGAGATACACTAGTTGAGGCAGGATTAGAACTAAAAGATTCATCTTTCTTTACACCTTCAACCATAGACTAAATTGATTTTAAATTTTCATTCACATCAGTTCTATTTCTATAGAATTCATCAATTTCATGTCTCATCTGAGATTGTATTGAGTGTCTTATGGATGAACATGTTTCTTGCTTGAATTTTTCAAAATAGGCCTTAGTGACATAGTCACTAGAGGAGGTCTCAGCCACTGGTTCCCTGGAAGTAAGTGAAATGACTTCATCATCTGAATCTTTATAATCTACTCCCAATGCCACATACCTAGGATTCCTTTCCCATTCATCCATTATATCAGAATCCATAGAAGTAAGAGTATCAAGCCTTACTCTACCAATTTTATGCTATTCGTCAGCTTGAGGTACTCTTTCTTGAGGCTCCCCTTCATTGTCATCTTTCTTGGAAGTTTTATCCCCCTCACTTAATGCTTCCTTTCTAGGTTTCTTCTCCTTATGTAGAGTTTTTTTTCTAGTATATACATCTTGAGAAATAGGTTCAGATAGAGAAACATTTTCATCTTGAACAGAACCCTCTATATATAGACCAGCATTAGATTCAACAATATCTATACTAACAACATCTGGATTCCCATCAGGATGATCATATTCACTATCTCTGCCACTTTAACTAATTTTTTCATTATCACCATCTCCATCCTTTTCATCACTATCTTCATCATCTGGATTCTCATATCCTTCTTCCCTACATGATTATGAACCACTTCCACCACTACCATCTTCCTCTTCTTCATCTTCTTCTTCACTAGATTCACTGACATATTCTACACTTCCTTACACTTATATTTCTTCACTTCCAATAGATTTATGAACAGGTTAATGAGAAGGTAAGTCCAAAGGTGGACTTGGAGGTCCAATAGAAACTTTTTTTTGGTCTTTTTGTGTCTGGGTTACTTCTATCATCAATTGGTGATCCCACATCTCTAACAGGAGTTGCAGAATCCTCATCCTCATCTGAATAATAAATCACTTTAGCATCTAGACCGATTCTAGGATCTACTAGATTCCTTGGTCTAACTAGATGATCTATGGTATTGAACTTTTCATATAGTCTATCTTTATCATGAAATCATTCCTTCCCCCATGGGTTCCAGTTAATTTTTATTCTCTTTCATATGTTATAAAATAAGAATATTCTACTACATTCACTAACTATAGCATCATCAGCTTCACTTACATAGCCTTTATCCTTTATCATTGCTGAAGTCATTCTAGAGTAGAATAGAGAATTTGACTTACAACCGGGTTTTATCATCTAATTTATGTGCACTATCAGATATCTGTACAGATTCCATTTAAATCCTTTCGATAGAAAATGCACCAAGTATACATAATGATACTTGAGAGAAGAAAATTCCCCTTTCCTAAGACAAATCTTGTGTTGAGTAAACTTAAATAAAATTCTGCACTCACAATTTAACTCTGAATAAATGGGCCTCCTATGTTCCTCATTTTTAGTTATCTCTTTCAAAGTTGGCTCATAGAAAAATAATTCACTTTCAAGATGAGAAGTACCTTGATAATCATAAAATATTTCTTCGTGAGGAACCTTAAGAAATTCATCCCAATGTCTTGAAGAGAAAGATATTTTCTTCTCTTTTATTATCATCTTGACCTAGGAAACATCACTTCCTTCCAACAGAAGTTCCATATTCATGTAAAATTCATGTACTAGCTTTAGGTAGAAGACTCTGTCATTGTTTTCAAATCATTCAATTCATATTTGATCTTGTATCACCTTCAACAATAATGAATTAATCTCTAATATTCATTCCACCATTTATTCTTTCTTTGAGGTTACAACACAGTTTTAGAGAACATGATTTATAGGAGCGGAAGATTTTCTCGATTCACCTTTTTGTTTCTTAGAATCATGAAAATCACCATCTTCAAGAGCTTTCTTCACATGCACCATTCCACTCAGTTCAATCTATATATCAGAATGTGAAAGGTTTGGGGTAAAGAGAGAGAGCAGTGGATGAGAAATTGTAGTGGTAAAAGAGTAGAGTGGATCAATTAAAATTTATATCATTTAGTGATTTTGAAATTATGAAATCATGAAAACATGAATCGGGTTTAAAAAAATTAATGAAACAGTGTAATTTTGATAAAAATCATAAAACATATAGAAACAGTGAGTCATCAGTGTCAGCATGACATATTTTTCATAACACTAACAGTGTCAGCATGACAATGGTGTCAGTATGACAATAGTGTTGGTATGAAAACGGTGTCGGTATGACAACGGTGTCTGTATGAGAATGGTATCGGCATGAAAAATTCACTTAAAAAGATCAAAGGAATAACAACACAAGGTCTTAATAATTGATCATTTCTAACTGATGTCTGATGTAATTCATTATTTCAGAGTTCAATGGATTAGTGAATATGTCAGCGAACTGAAATTCAGTTCCAATAAATTCTAAAGTGATATCACCCTTTTGATAATGATATCTCAAAAAGTGATGTATTACATCAATATGTTTTGTTTTATAATGAGAAATTTGGTTCTTAGAAATATTAATAGAACTTTTATTGTCACATTTTATAGGTACATGTCTAAATTGATATCAATAGTCTAGCAGAGTGTGTTTCATCCATAAAATCTGAGCACAACAGCTACTAGTAGCTATGTATTCAACTTCAGTAGTAGATAATGAAATAGAATTTTGTTTCTTAATACACCATGAAACCAAATACTTTCCCAAAAAGTGACATTTCCCAGAGGTTCTCTTTCTATATAACTTGCATCCACCAAAATCAGCATCAAAAGAACTCACTACATCAAATGATTTTTCTTTAGGTTAAAACAATCCTAAATTGATAGTATGTTTGAGGTATTTGAAAATTATTTTAACATCATTTAAGTGAGATTATATGGTATTAGTTTGAAAATGATAACACATACACACACTAAACATTATATCTATCCTACTAGCAGTCAAGTAGATAAAACTTCCAATCATTCCTCTGTAAGTGGTTTGATCAACAGATCTACCATCTTCATCAAGATCCATCTTACAAGTAGTACTCATTGGAGTTTCATTACTTTTAATACTATCAAATCGAAGTCTTTTTAAAATATCTTTTGTGTATTTACTTTGATTTAAAATGATACCTTCTTTATTTTGAAAAATATGAAATCTAAGAAAGAATTTGAGTTCACCGATTAAACTTATTTCAAATTCACTTTACATCATTTTTAGAAAATTCAATACATAAATAATTTATTGAAGATCCAAAAAATAATATCATCTACATAAATTTTAACTAATAAAACATTTTTAGAAATTTGTTTTATAAATAGAGTAGGATCATAAATTCCTTTAGTAAAACCTTTTTTAATTAGAAAAGTACTTAGTCTATCATACCAAGCTCTTGGAGCTTGTTTTAAACCGTACAAATCTTTTTTTAATTTGAAAACATGATTTTTAAAATGTGGGTTTGTAAAACTGGGGGGTTGTTCAAAAAATATCCTCAACTGTATACCCATTTAGGAATGCACTTTTAACATTCATTTGATAAAGTTTGAAATTAATATGGGCAACATAAGAAAACAGGATTCTGATGGCCTTAAGTCTAGTAATAAGTGAAAAAGTTTATTTGTATCCAATGAATTATTCTTGAATATAGCCTTGTGCAACCAATCTAGATTTATTTCTAACGATATTACCAGATTCATCTACTTTGTTCCTAAACACCCACTTAGTTCATATGGTCAAGGTGTATTTGGGTATATCCATAAGTTTCCAAAATTTATTTCTTATAAATTGATTGAGTTATTCTTGCATATCCATCACCAAAAATTCATCTTTAACTTCATCATTTATTTTTTTAGGTTTAAGTTGTGACAAGAAAGCTTGATGTTCAACCATATTTCTAAGAGAAGATCTAGTTTGTGTCCCTTTATATAAGTCTCCAACAAAATCATCTAAAGGGTGATTCTTTAGTGTTCTAGTTGGTCTAGAAAAAGAGGGGCTAGTAACTTCAGGTTCATATACTAGTTCAGGTTCATCATGTTTAGATTCTGAATAATTTTCAGAACTTTTTGATTTAACATATTTCTTGACAAGAGGATTAGATGAATGTACATTTATGTCTAAATTTGACATATCATCTTCAAGGTTGTCTGGGGAGGTCTTAGGTTCATGTGGATTTGTTTCATCAAATTTGATATGCAAAGATTATTCCACACACTTAGTTCTTTTATTAAATACTCTATAGGCCTTACTAGAGGTTGAGTAACCTAGGAAGATTCCTTCATCACTCTTGGATGAAAATTTTTCAAGACTATCCTTTGTATTAAGGATATATACTTTGCAACCAAAAACTTTGAAGTAACTAACTTTGGGTTTTATATTGTTCCACAAATCATAAGGAGTATTCTTGAGGATAGGTCTAATTAAGACTATATTAATTATGTAGAAATATGTATTCATATCCTCAGCCCAAAAGTAAATAGGTAGGTCATATTCATTAAGCATTGTTCGGCTATCTCTTGTAAAGTTCTATTCTTTCTTTCCACAAATCCATTTTTTTGAGGTGTCCTAGAGGAAGAGAAGTTATGAATATAGCCATTATGTGAGCAAAAAGATTCAAACTCTTGATTTTCAAACTCAGGCCATGGTCACTTCTTATAGATTTTATTGTAAGTCCACTTATATTTTCCACTATTTTAGCATACTTGGTAAAGTAAGTACATTATTCACTTTTGTGAGCTAAGAAATAAGTCCAAGTATACCTAGAATAGTCATCTACAAAAACATAGACATAGTTCTTCCCATTTAAACTAGAAACTCAAGATGGTCCAAACAAGTTCATGTGAACCAACTCTAAAGGTTGAGAAGTTGAAACTTCTTTCTTTGATTTGAAAGATATCTTGTGTTGTTTAACCTTTTGATAAGGATTACAGATGTTTTCATTTAAAAACTCATGTTTGGGTAGATTCTTAACTATTCCTTCTCTAGTAATATTTCTAATAGAGTGTACATTATAGTTTCTTAATCTTCTATGCCAAATCCAAGACTCTTTATGAAAGGCACTTCAACAAGAAACATTTTGAGAGACTAAAGAATCTAAGTTAACATAATTTACCTTTTCATTTCTAAAATCATAGAATACTAATTAATTTTTATAGTTAAAAATATTTCAAACATAATTTTCAAATTTAACATGAAATCCATAATCACATAATTGTGAAATACTAAGCAAATTATCTTTCAATCCATCAACAAAAAGTACTTTATAAATTACAATTGAGTTAGAGTTACCAATCTGTCCTAAGATAATAATTTTTTTTAGCATTTTCAAAAAAGGTTAAATATCCACCATCAATATTGATTAGGTTCTTGAATCTTGAATAATCTCCTTTCATGTGTCTTGAACATCTACTGTCCAAGTACCACAATCTTTTACAGGAGATCTTCAAACAGCTTTCCTACAAAATAATTAAACAAAAATAGATTTTGGTACCCAGAATTGTTTGGGTCCAATGACATTAGTAATCAATGATTTATGTACCCACATTTGTATTATTGGTTTCCTATAAGCATTATGTAACATATTTGAAAATATACTATATTTGGTCCAAAAAAAACTAGAGGTAGTATGAGATTTTTCAGAACTGGAACTAGCAGCAAAAGTTTTATTTTTAGGTAGAAGAACAGATTTTCCTGATTTAGTTACAAAATGTGTTTTAGATAGGTTTCTCTATCCAGGCTGATATCCAATACCAGAAGTGTACTTAGGATCTATCTGTTTATAAAGAATTTGAGTAAGAGTAGTTTTCTAATTGGTAAACATTTCTAGATCTTTCTTCAATTTCTCATTAGACCTTTTTAATTCATTGTTTTCTTTGAGAAATTGGGCATTATTTTCCTTTTCCGTAGTAAGTTTATATTTAATAGGTACAATAAGAGCATGTTGTTTCTTTAAATATTTATATTTATCTTTTATTTCATTACAAGTATCTTCTAGTATGTTACAATATTCAAATAATTCATCACTTGTCATATTTTTATACTCACTTTCATTTTCAGAATAATAGGAATTGTGTGCAGGTGAATCTAAGGTTACTTCAGATGTTTTTTTCATAAAACACATATTTTCTATATCATCTTTCTCATCATTAGATGATGTAGATTCACTAGAGCTATCCTCAGAGGCACTCTAGGTGGATTTCATAGATTTTTTATACTTCTTGTCTTTGTTTTCGTACATATTTTTGTATTTTAATTTTTGGATAGTCAGATTTGACATGACCTATCCTCTTTCATTCATAGTAGACAATATCCTATAATTTTTCATTAATTTTCTAGTCCTTTTTCGAGTTTCCCTTATTATCGTATCTTCCTTTATAATTGGTCTTTCTAAAGAACTTCTTCTTTCTATATAATTTCTTGAATCTTATGGCCAGTTGATCCATCTCTTCATCACTATTTGATGTTGATTCATCATTACTAGATCTTTCAACATAGGTTATCACCTTCTCTTTTTTCCTTATTCTTATAGGTAGTAGTCTTGAATGCTACAGATTTTCTCTTAGGTCCATCCTCTTCTTCTTTGTTGACTTTAAAATATTCCTCATGAATCATCAATTTTCCAATGAGTTATTTGATAGGTAGTTTGTTTATGTCACAATATTCTCTAATTGAGATAGAAGTTCCTCTCCATATATCAAGTAATCACTTGAGAATCCTCATAATTTTTTCTTTGGCAGTAACATCTCTTCCCAGAGAGATCATAGTGTTCAAATTTTCATTGAACCTGAGATACATGTCAGAAATAGGCTCATCATATTTCATCTTAAAATTTCTATATTTAATAGTATATGTGTTAAGTCTCATTTACTTAACACTATAAGTTCCTTCATGTGAAATAGACAAAGTATCTCAAATTTCATGGGTTGTTTTACACGCAGAAATTATGTTAAATTCCTCATCTTTTAAAGAACGGTATAAGGAATTCATGGATTTAAAATTATTTTTATAAGAAGTCTTATTTGGGTCATCCCAAGTAGTTATAGAAGTAGTATAAATCTTATATTCATCTATAATTGAAGAAAAATTTTCAAAACTAATACTTTTTAAGTGCATTTTCATTTTAATTTTCCATTGTGCATAATTTTTTCCATTAAATAATGGTGTTCTATTGGTAGCAGCACCTTCCAGTATATTATCCATAAAAAATTAGAATAAGATTTTAAAGAGATAAAAATTTAGTATTAACAAATTTTTTAAGATCTTTGAAATGAAACTAAAATCATAGTTGAAAATTTTTGAAAAATATTTGAAAACTAAAAAATCTAAACACATCTGATACATAATTTTGTTCAAAGTAGAGTACTCAATAGGGGGTGAATTGAGTATCTATAAAATTTCTATTAAATAGAATTATTTTAATTTCCCCCAATATTTAAAATTTAATTGCCCGGTTAGCCGGTAGTGAATTTATAAGATTTTGACTATTCGATTAATTTCTCAAAAGATTGATTAGTTCTCAGTTGTACCAATTTTATAATTAATATAGATTTTGAAACTAATATAATAAGTCAATAATTCTATAAACACTTTCTAAGACTAACTATAAGAGTTCAATTTAATTTTATGAAATATTGATAAAATAGAGTAAAACTAAAAGGTAAAAACACAACGGAAATAAAACAAGAGGTTCAGTCTCAAGAAGTGACTTAATCCTATCCACTTGGTGATCACCTACCACCAAGAAGTTTAAATTAATAAACAGTTTGATCCACACCCTGGATTGGGGTTCACAATAGCACACAGGTTGTTCAGGTCACAAGACCTCTACCACAGTTCTTCATGGGTATAAACTACCAAGTCACACAAGGAAATCTTCCACACTTATCAATGGGATTAAATAGATACAATAAGGTATGATTGAAAGTATATATTTTATCCTTTAGTTTGATACAGGAGATAGTGTGTGCTTAATAGACAGATACACACACTACTCAAAAGTATGTAAAAATGAACACAACAGAGCAAACAAATATGAGAAAGGATTTAGAAGTCTCTGTGTGTCTTGAGATGCAACTATTGACTCTTTAGATGTAGTTGAGATGAAGTCTAAGTATTCTTATGGAATTTGACACAAAAACAGAATATCATATTCGGGCTTCCAGGTATAGGTATGGTTCTGTAGGTGTATTATTCTCCTTCGTTGATAGGCTGAAGTAGTTTTTCAATTCTATTTTTAGATCATTTGATATTTCCTCATGTGTTATTCCTTTTTTTATTAAGTTAATAGTGGTTTCATATATTCTTAAGTATATCTCTCTCACATAAGCATGCACCATACACACTGTTCTATATGTCTCTTCTCTCTTTTAGAAATACTTTTTATCATTGAGGGTAGACAAAGAGCATGTACTTTACACATGCATAGGTTCATCTTACCTCGTAATATCTTCTAAAATTACTATAAATTATTATAAAATATGTCATTATCATTAAATGAAACAAATACGACTGTTAGAAATAATATTAAAAAATGAAAATTTAAACAGTCTATCAGTGACTCTTCTGTCGGTGTCTCCTTCTATCGGTGTCTCCTTCTGTCGGTATCTCAACCCATCAGTATGTCATTCTATCACTCTTTCCATAAGTCGGTGACTCATTACATTGGTGACTTGTTTCAATGGTGAGTCATTCTTTCTGTCGGTGAGACAGTTGACGTATCGGTGAATTTTTTCAACGGTGAATCATTCCTTCTGTCGGTGAGACAATTGATGTATTAGTGAATCATTTCAATGGTGAGTCCTTATGTTGGTAGCACCATGAGATGGTAAGTCACTTGGACTTATGGTAGTTCATCTGCTTCAGTGAGTCATATGCAATGTTGAGTCGTTCCAACGATGTCAACTTCACATACTTAGAACATATGCCTATTTGAACTGTCTGTTAGTGAGTCATATGTTTTTCAGTTTCAGTGACTCATACTTAGATAATTTTAGATTTTATTTCTATCTTACAGTTCAAAAAATTTAGAGAGTGTTAATACCCATAATTACACATAGAGAATCATTTATAATCTTGTTTAGGCTTAAATACACATAAATAGTTATATGATGGAAATGATCTGATATTCAAGATAATTCTTTGACATCATTTAGGATATGAAATGAGGTAAGTTATATGTTAATATTTGACATGATTTGTGATAATTAAAACCATTATATTCAGAGATACTGGCCAACAATATCTATGGGCCAACAGCATGGAATGTGAAGCTAAAACGTAGAGGTTTGAGGGTATTCATCCAAAACAGGGTGGTTGTGGCATGGTGTCTTAGGTTGTGCCATAGTCCCTCCCTAGGAAAATAGGATCTTAGCTGTATATTAACCATGGATCTTGGGCATGAAGTTTGACCAAGAGGTTGTAATTTGTTCTAGGTGGATTGCATTGTATTCATCCTATTTTTTCAACAAGGTGTGGTGTAGTCTTAGGGGTTGCATCGTGGTCCTCTAAAATTCAGTCTTCCTATAAATACCACCTAGTAATTCTATCCCCACTTTATCCCACATATTTATCTAAAAACCTTATCATTCAAGGATGGGTTTTTGAAGTCTTGAAGCCTATTTAAATGGGGATTGATCCTAGATTTCCATGTTTGATCTGCATTAATCTGAGGTATGTTCTTCCTCCCTTTTCTTGTAGTTTCTTCTTAGATCGATCCCATTTCCCCCCATTTATTTTATCCATTTTTTGGTTTTTTATCTCCATTTTTTAATGGAGTTTTCTTGGTTTTTTTTTGACATATTTATATAATTTCTTCCTTGGATGGATATAGTTTCTTGTGGGATAGGTTTTTGGATATTCATGTTGATGTTCGATTTTTGTTTCAAGATTTCCAGAAGTTTGAATTGGGGGATTCGTTACTTCTATTTTTTACATGGAATTATAAATTTATCATGGTTTATCCCTTTTTATGGTGGTATAATTAACCCAATTAAATATTAAACAATATAAATGAAATAATTGTTTTATGGTTATCAATCACATGATGATGTTTCCACTATGATAAAGGTTTTCCTCTTAATGTGATAGATAGTATTCTATATATGTTATGATTTTTATCATATTTGTATATAATTGTGTAAGAATTATTTTTTTATGAAATTGGTTAAGAATATAAATATGGTAATAATTTTTTGTATGGATAAAAAAATTAAATAATAGGCATGTTTAATGAATCCTTATATTCTTATAATTTTATAGAAATCAAATCAATACTCAATACATGTTTAGTTGTATTTTTTCTTACATATGTTAATGGAATGTATAAATAACATGAAGTAAACTAAAAAGATATGTTAATTTAGAATTTTAATTTTCATATCTTTTTTAAACTAGCTTTGATATTAGAGAGAATGTTTCAAGTAATTATAATAGATTGTTATAGTTGATGCATTTGGATGCCCTTAGTTGGAACCTATGAATAAATGAATCGATTGATCCAAGATAGATATAAAAAACCGATTGGTTGATAAAGATAAAACCTTGGTGATGAGAGTTCCCATTGTTTATAAAGTTTGTATGCCTTGTGTTGGGGGTCATGAGAGATTTCTTACGTGTGAAGGCCGAATGCCTTGTTTTTTGGTCAATTTTCCCTGTTGACTATGTTTTTTGTTTTCTAACTTTTTATATGTTCTTTGTATGTGATACTTGGATGGATGATCCTAGCATGGATGATGCGATATGGACAGGGAGGCCTGAGGTTGTGGTAGTAGTTGAAGCCTATGATGGAGAGATGCATGGTGATATGCATGTGGGTGTTGGGGATGGCACCAGAGATGATGGAATGAGTTGAAGTTAGGACTACCCATTGATGTGATAAAGCTAATATTATTGTGGTTAATTCATCTGTTTGATGAATAGATGGCTAGGTTTCTTGTTTATCTATATTTCATTCCCCACTACTTAAGGTAGCTGAATGTACTTGGTTGCATCTCTCTTGGTGGAAACTTAGGATGTGTTCCTAAAGTACCTGGGATTATAGAATAGAAATATTGTTTAATAAATAAATTAACTCATGGGGTTGTGGATAGTTATAATGATAAATATTTTAGAAACCTTAGACTATTTTAGATTATTCCTAGAGATCATGGACTTTGCATTATAAGTTAATGAAATATAACTTGGAATAATGTTGATGGTTAATTAATAACTAATTAATTAATTAATGTAGAGTGTAATATTGAAAATTAATTAATTAATTTAATATATCTCTTTTACTTTTTGTGTTCTTCTAGGATATCTAGTCTCTAGAAGTGGCAGTTGGGTGTCTGAGTGACGATAACTACAGTAGAGGTTGGGACTAGTTTTTTTTCCATAGTGTGGTTGTGATCTATATTATATAATATACATTTTTTTATTTCATACACTACCCCACCCATGTTGGTAGTATGAATGAAGCCTAGTGGACTTTGGGAGGGTGATTTTCTTAACATCTCGATGGTGAGGATAGATGGATAACTACACCCTCTATCCTTGTTCTCTTCTCTTGGAAGTATTATGTTCTATATGCATGATGGTTAGTTTTCCCAAATATGTGTGTAGAGGGATGTAATATCTCATAGTTATTTCATATACATGTATCTCCTGATATAGTATCCAATGGATTATTATAGGTATAGTGGGTATAGGTTATGATGGCTTGAGGTACCTAACTTGGTCTATGGGATGTCATGGCTTGAGGTATAATACCTGATGTATAATAAACATCATGCGAGATGTGGTGAATCTTGAAAAATACTCATTTATTATATGGATGTGTGGCTTGGGATGATGGGATGGTTTTATTCATGATATACATGTTGTGATACTTTAGCACATGTGTTTTCGAGCTAGCTTACTTTTAGATAAAGAGGGCTTAGGACACTCGACATTGAGGTATATTGGAAAACCAGTGGGAAATTGGTAGTGGGTACCCTTTTTGTTTTGATATTATATTATATGATCTCTTTTATGAGATACTTGGTGGTATATATCTATGGTGAGGCTAGAATCTTAGTACACCTATTTAGGTGATGATTTTGTTTCACTATTGTTCATTGGGATTTAGTATTCTTTCTTTATCTTTTGCAATAGTAGTTATGGGGAGGGTCCTACTAAGTATATTATTATTCTCTCACTATTTATATATAAACTATTTTTAGGTCAGCAGGAGAAGTTTAGATATTGGGATAGATATCTCTAGCTTTGGTTTTTCAGGATTTATTTGGGATTCATGGTCATTGCTGAGTTTACCTTCTTTTGGTACTTGTAGTTTTCCTTTCTGATTATATTAGTTATATATGACATTGTATATATGTACTTGGGTTTATTTTATCTATATGAGTAGGATTTTATTGGTGTATCTATCTTATCTCTATCTTTTTCATGTTCTCTTTAAGTTCAATGCCTCATATTTTTGTGTTCATTATACCCTCAGTGTTATTTGACAACTCGGATCCTACTAGTGGTGGGACTTAGGCAGTCATTATCCTCCTTCTCTCACTATAAACCTAGGAGGTGTACACTTTGTGGGGAGGGTTCATTAAAGAGTGGTGTTAAAGGATTAATTTGAGGGATAGTGTGGATTTCGAGTTAGGATCAGTTGAGACTGCATGGGTTGTTAGGGAAATAGTGTCAGCTAAGTTTAGTAAATGATGTAAAAAGGAAGATCAGCTGAAACATGGGTGTTTAGGTACCCCTATGATCTTATGCATGGACCTTTAATTTTATTGAGCCTATTAAGTGGAATTATATTGGTTGTAGGGTAGTGACCTAGGAAATGATCATGCATCATTCTTATTTGCACAATTTTTTGAAATGGGTAGGCCTTCGGATTAGGTTAACCTTAAAAAAATAAGGAAATAATTAATTATTATTATTAAGTATTCCATATACCATTTTTAGGAGTCTTTAACTATTTTGTCTTCTTATAGGCATCTCTCTAGGTCGACGTCCTCATTAGGTTCATGTTGAATATGTTTTGTGAGATGTGCCAGTAGATCGTTACAGAGTAGTGGCTGATGGCGACGACACTTGGAGGAGGATACTCTGAGAGTTTCATCACCAGATTGTGTAGAAGTATGAGGGCTCCATTTCAAATGAAATGAAAAAATACTAGTTGTAGGAGGTTGATATAGACTTCAATTTGATTTGTTATTGAAAGGAGAACTAGGTTTTGTTGGTTTTTACAATGTTGTATGGAGTAGTGAGGTAGTGGTGGATCTTGTTCCTTGAGAATCGTGAGGAGTCAAAAGTCTCATGGAATAATTCCTGAGACTATTTATGAATATATTTTTTATTAAACCATGAATGTTGATAGTTTATAGGAGATTTTGTGTGTGGGGGTTTGGGATCTATTTTAGGACCCTCCTCTGACATTCTTTAGACCTATTGTCAGATGAGAATTCTAGGAAAAGGAATTTCAAGGAATATTTTCATCTATAGATTCAGTTAAAGGTCACCATGTTTATGTTTTTAACTTATCTCAAGGTTTTGGCGATAGTATAGGTTGTTGAGAGGATCTTGGATATAACCAGGTCATCATAAGAGGGGATTCATTGGGGTTCCTCATTAGTTAAAGTTGTGGTATGGGGTTCCTAGTTTCCTAGATAGAAAATATTTTAGACATAAAAGGGTAGGTCCCAACCCTAATCATATTATTTTACCAAGGATGATAAATCTCAAACCGTTTCCAACTTATCAAATTTTTATTTTTATTATGGAGGACAAGTTGAACAGTGGTGAGAGTGCCTGACCTTTCTAAGTAGTAAGACTTTACTAGGTATTCCAATTTAGGTTCCTCCATTGAGGTAGTTTCATCCAAGATAGTAGTAAAAAGATTCCCCATATTTGGATTAGTAGAGAGGGGATGGGGTGGGTAGAGGATTTCCCCAAGATACTCCTCATCCTTAGAGCGAAGAAAATGATCATTGAGGTTATCATCATTAGGTTTAGAGGGGTTGTGGAGTAGGCCATGATCAGCTTCATGCTCTGTAATTTCCAGTACTGGGTGATCCAGATGTCGTTTGAGGTACCATTTACTTATTTTATGCATGATTTAATGCATTATTTAATTTAGGAGATAAAAAATCCTTTATATCACCTAACCTAGTCCATGCTTTTGGAATTGAGGTGGAATGACTTCCAGTTCCCTTGTTTTTGACTACACTAGTTGTAAGTTGAGCTTTTCTGTGTGAAGTATGTAGATATTATAATCTAGGTTAGGTCATCACCGCTCCTTAGGATATTTCCTATGTTTACTAATACATTCATATTTAATTATACTCAACATGGATTGGATGTATTTGGTTTAGTCTATTTTAGATTGATTTAGGATATAGGTTGACTATTATGATACTGATGAAGAAACTGTAGTGTTTATTGGCGATTGAGACCCTTGGATGGGTTAGAGTCATGTTTTGTACTTTTTTTAATTAATGGAAAATCTGGTTTTTATTTCATTGTAGGTTTAGCTGAAATTATTTCCCAGGGTTATGGAAGAGTACCATAGTGAGGTTTAGCTAAAATTATTTCCCATGGTTGTGGAAGAGTTCCCTAATATATTTTTAAAGGAGGTTTTATTGTTACCCCCTTGATGAGTGATTGATTTTTTTATCAAGATATAAGTTTATCTGGTCTCAATGTTTCTATATAATATAGATCTTTCTGATTTTTGATAGATGCAAGCACGAATCAATGATCTATTAAAGTGAGTTTTTTTTTCAGTTGAGTGTGTTACCTTGGGGTGCACTGGTTTTTTTCATAAATATGGTTGATGGAATTTTGTGTTTTTATATCAATTAACATCTCTTTAATTAGGATAAAGTGAATAATCATTATCCTCTTCCACATAGTGATGATTTATTTGATTAGCTAAAAAGAGTTAGTTAGTTCTTAAAGATTGATCTTTGGTTAGGATATCATTAGATGTGGGTGAAGGATGATGATATTCTAAAACCGATTTTTGATATCTTCATGAGCATTATGAGTTCATTTTTATTTCATTAAATGTGTTTAATTCTTCATCCATGTTCATGGTATTGATGAATGAAATTTTTAGGGAGTTCTTAGATCGGTTTGTGGTGCTTTCATTAATGATATCCTTGTGTACTATGTGACTAAGGAAGGTAATGTAGAGAATCTACATGCCATTTTATAATTTTCTTCATTAATAGATATTAGGGATTTTGTCTAAGTGTGATTTATGGGAACATAAAGTTTTATATTTTGGGCATGTTGTGTCCTAGTGAGGAGTAGTTGTGAATCCTTAGAATATAGAGGTCATTGTTTCTTAGGAAACCCTAAGAATGTTTCATAGGTGTGTAGTTTCCTTGGTCTTATAGGCTATTATAAGAGGTTTATAGATTATTTTTATCAAGTTATAGCCCCTATAACAACCTTTACTAGAAAGGATCAATAATTCTTATGGATTGACCAGTGTTAAGAGGATTTTGAGTACCTGAAGGATAAGTTGGTCAATGCTCCGGATCTCCTTCTTCTAAAAGAGGTGGTTTAGTTTGAGTTTTTCTATGATGCTTCATATCTTGGGTTGGCTTGTGTTTTGATTCATAAGAGATCAATTGTATCTTATGGGTCTTAGTAGTTAATTCCCCATGATCATACCTATTCCACCCATGATCTCGAGTTATCATAAGTTGTGTTTTATTTGAAGGTGTGATGACACTAACGCATCAGTGATTATTTTGTGGTTTTTGTAGATCATAAGATCCGGAGGTATGTCTTCTCTAATTGTAACTTAAACTTGAGATAGCGGTGGTGGATGGAATTATTGTTGGATTACAACTTCAAGATTTTATATACATCATGAAAGGTAAATATTGTGGATAATGTGCTAAGAAAGAAATCATATAGTGATGCCATACATGGATCAAGAGATTCTTGAAGTGTGATGGAAGATCTCTCAATGATTTATTTTTATATGGGATAGGTTGGAGGTAGAGTTTGTCTTTTTTCAATAACAGTGTAGTTGTACTTAGTGCAGCGGGTGGAGGAGTCCCGATTGGGGGATTCTGAGGTGGAGGTATGAAGAGACTAAGTTTTCTTTAGATATTCCTATGATGGTTAGAATAATTATGAATAACACTGGGTATTTTTACAAGGTAGTATTTTAATCCATTTATAAATTCATGATATGGTACTCCATGAGTTCTATATATCACCTTTAGAAGTATATCCTAGTGTGAAAAAGATGCATCGATCTCTGAGAGGGTTATTTTGGTGTCTTGGGTTAAATCATGAAATTAAATAGTTTGTGTCTCAATGATTAGTATGCTAGAAGGTGAATATCGAGCACCATGTTCCCAATGCTTTACTACAACCATTAGATGTTCCTCAGTGGATGTGGGAGGACATACCAATGGACTTTGTTACCATTTTTCCTTAAGATCAGGGAGTCTTTGATGATATATAGGTGATAATATATTATTTTCTGAAATCATCCCACTTCATAGAGGTTAAGGAGTTGATCTTTGTGGAAGTTTTTTTGAGGTGGTATCTGGAGGATGTGGTGAGACTCCATGGAGTCTCAAGGATGATCATCTCTGGTCTAGATCTTTTTTTACCTATAGGGTGTAGAGAGGTCTCCATAATGCTTTTGGATCTGAATTATTATTTATCACTAATTTTCATTTTCAAATAGATGGTCAGATGGATCAAACTATCCATACTCATGAGGACATGTTTCCCTCTTGTGTCCTAGATTTTGGAGGTTCGTGGATGAGACACCTACCTTTGTTAAAGTTTAATTACAATAATAGTTTTCACTCCACCATTGGTATGTTTCCATTTTTAGATTTATATGTCCAACATTTTCATTATCCTTTGTATTTGACTAGGTTTGGAGAGTCATAAATTATCAGGCCTGAATTAGTAAAGAACTTGATAAATATGGTTCAAGTAATTCATGAAAGGATTTAAACAACATAGGATCATCATAATTATTATGTGAATCATAGGATATTACCTATATAGTTCAATGTTAGATATAATGTATTCCTCAAGGTGACTCCTCAACATGGTAAGTGAAGGTTTATTTGTGGAAATAAGCTTTCTCCCTAGTTTTTTTTGGCCTTTTGAGGTGTTAGAGTTATAGCATATCGGATAGAAATTCCCTCAAAGATGAGCCAAATACATGATGTTTTTCATGTTTCATGGATCTACCATTACCTTAAAGATAACTCTCACACCATTTATTGTGTAAAGATCAACATTGACAATGATTTGACCTTAAAGGATCAACATTTGGAGATCCAGGACCACAAAGAGAAGGTTTTTCATGGGTATATTATTCCTCTTATTCATATATTATGGTGACATGGTGGTATGGAGGGATTACCTAGAAACATGAAACACATATATGTTTTCAGTACCCCAATATGTTTTTTATCTCTTCTATTATAGTGGTTCTCATTTTTAATTATTGACCTTTTTTGGTTTATGAAATAGTTTCTCTATTGTTGTCATGTTGCTGCCTTGCCCTCGTTTGAGATGTATCTTCGCTAACAGAGTGTTTTAAAGTTGGTTTTTGTTTCATGGTTTTGTTCTTTTTTCCTCTAAGTGAGGTGGTCTAGATACTATTATGGAGATACTCTTGATTGGTATATTGTGGGGGGGTTGTTCGAAAAAACCCTTTTTCTTCTTTCTCTCCAAGTGGGGTTTTAAATTTTTAAGGAAGAGAATGATTTTAGAGGTATCTAATATAAGGGATAAAATCCTAAAATCTATTTACTTTGTGTGTTTTGGGTGTTGGAGGTACCTATAGGAGGTTCTAAATTTTTTGGGGAGTTTTTTTAAGGAAAATGGGAAAAGATGGGGTGTCGTTGCCTTTTTAGGAAAGGTTGCAGCATGGAGCCAAGGGGTACGTTGTAGGATTGGGTTTGCAGCATGGATGGCCATGTTTTGGAATATGTAAGATTATAGTGTCTATTTCCTTTTATGGGTTAATATTTCATTGATTTTGGTTATGTTGTATGCCCTTCCTGGTGGTTGTGAGGCTATAGTGTTGAACATACAGTTGTGGCATAGAGTTTTGAGGGTATTTTTTCAAAAATTGGGTGGTAATGGTATGTCATCTTAGGTTATGTTGTAGTCCCTCCTTAGTAAAAGAATATCTAAAATGGATCTCCACCATGGATCTTGGGTACACTATTTGACCGAGGGGATATGGTGTGGTCTAGTGGTATTGCACTATAGTCCTCCTATTTTTCAATAGGTTGTGGAATGGTCCTAGGGGCTACGCCATAGTCCTCTAAAATTTGGTTTGTCTATAAATACCCCCTAGTCCATTGAGACCCGCTTTATCTCACTTCTTTATATCAAACCATAGGTTCCCAAGGGTTTTTTAATAATTTTAATCCCCTTTCAATAGGTATTGATCCTGGCTTTTTGTTTTTTATCCTAAAAAATATGAGGTATATTGTACCTTCCTTTTCTCATAGTTTCTTCTTGGATTGATCACATTTCCCCCTATTTATTCTAACCATGTTATGGTGTTTTATCTTCATAGTTATAATGTAATTTTCTTGGTTATTTTTTGTCATATTTGTGGCACGACATCCTTAGAGGGATGTAGTTTCTGGAAGGAGGGGTGATTGGAAATCTGTGTTGGTGTTCTGTTTCTACTTTAAGAACACCAAAAGTTTGGGTTAGGGAATTCATTTCTTCTCTTTTTATTTATGTGAAATTTTATTTTTATCATGTTTTATTCTTTTGGATGGTGGTATAATTGACCTAATTAAATATCAAACCAAATAAATGGAATAATTTTTTTATTGTTAGCGATCACATGTGGATGTTTCAGCCATGATAATGGTTTGCCTCCTGATTTTATTGATATTTTTATACCTATGTTATTATTGTTAACATGTTTTTTATGATTTTATTAGCATAATTTTTTGATAAAATTAGTTAAGAATATAAATCAGGTAATAATTTATTGTATGGATAAAGAATTAAAGAAGGTGCATATTTAATGAATCCTTTGATTCTTATAATTTGATGGAAATAAATTGATTCTCAATACATGTTTAGTTGTTTTTATTTATTCTATAAGTTATTTTAATGGATAAAGAACATGAATATGGAATTATTGTTAATATTAATAAGATAAAAAGTCATGTTTATTGAGAATTTTACTTTTAATGAATTTTTTAAACTAACTTTGATGCTAGAGATCATATTTCAAGTAATTGTAATAGCTTATTATAAATGATGTCTTAGGTTTCTCATATTTGGAACCTTTGAATAAATAAATTAGTTAATCCAATATGTAATAAAAAAATCGATTGTTTGATAATGATAAATTCTTAGGTTTGAGAGTTCCTATTGGTTATAAACGTCGGTTGCCTTATAATAGGGGTTATGAGATCCCATTTATGTGTCAAGGTTGAATTTCTTATTTTTTGGTTAAGTTTCCATGTTAACTATGTTTTTATTTTGGTAATTTTTGTGATGTTATATGGATTTGAGCTTGGGATGGATGATCTTGGGATGGATGATGAGATATGGGTAGGGAGTCCTGAGGTTGTGGCAATAGTTAATACCTGTGACACCGAGATGCATGGTGATATGAATGTGTGTGTCAAGGATGGAACTGGAGATAATGGAATGGTTTGAAGTTGGGATTACCTGTTGATGTGGTAAAGTGAAGATGTTTTTTGTTAATTAATCCTTTTTATGGTCATATGTCTAGGTTTCTTATTTATCTATATTCATTTTCCCACTGCTTAAGGTAGCTGAACGTGCTTGGTTGAATCTCTCTTGGTGGTAGCATAAGATTTTTTCCTAGATTACTTGTAATTATGGAATGGTAATAATGTTTAATAAATTATTTAATGCATGGGGTTGTGTATTTTTGGAATTCTAAAGATGATAATCTTGATAAACCATGGGATTAGCTGTATTTTGTAAGGAGGGTATGGACTTCATGTTATTGGTTAATGAAATAAAACATGGAATAATTTTGATGTTTAAATAATTGATAATGAATTAATTAACCTAAATTGAAATTTTTATAAATAAGTTATTAATTTAATGTATCTCCTTGAATTATTGTGTGATTATAGGATATCTAGTCCCTAGTAGTGGTAGTCGGGTGTCTGGGTGACGATAGTTGTAGTTGAGATTAGGATTAATCTATTTTCCCTAGTGTGGTTGTGAGCTATATTATATCCTATACATTTTTTGATTTCATACACTACCCAACCCATGTTAATATGGTGACTTACACCCAGTGGGCCCTGGTATATTGTTTTACCCAACATCTCGGTAGTGAGGATGGATGGGTGACTACCCCCTCTATCCCTACTCTCTTCTCTTGGTAGCATTATGTGTTGTAATGAATGATGGTTAGATTTAACATATATGTGTGTAAAGTGTTGTAATGTATTGGGGTTATTTCAAACACATGTAAATATAGATATAGTATCCAAGTGATTATTATAATTATGATTTTTATAGGATGTGATGTATTGAGCTACCTTACTCGGTCTATGGGTTGTGATAGCTTGAGGTGTAATACCCGATGTATGATACATTTCGTACAAGTTGTGGTGTATCCCAAAAAATAATATATTATTATATGTAGATTTGGAATGGGATTATGGTATGATGTGATGTATGAGATTAATGTTTTTATGCTTTATCCCATGTGTTTTTAATCTAGATTACTTTTAGAGAGTGATAGATTAGGACATGCGATGTTAGGGAAGAAGAAAAAACCATTAGGGGAAGCGATAGTGGGGAACCATTGTTTTTTTTTGATATTATATTATATAATCTCTTTTATGTAATAATTTTTGAGAAATATCCATTTTTAGGTTGGGAACTTAGTATACCTTTTTAGGTGATGAGTTAGTTTCACTATTGTTTGTTAGGATTTAGTATACTTTCTTTATCTTTCGAATGAGAGGCTCCATGGAGGATCATACAGAGTATACCATTATTCACACTCCATATATATATAAATTATTTTCAAGTAATAAATAGAGAGTTGGATATCAGACTGAATATTACTAGCTCATGGTTTTTCAAAATCTATTTGGGCTTCATAGTTGCTGTCAAGTTTACCTTATTTTGGTACTTGTAGTTTTCCTTTCTAGTTTTATTATTTTTGTATGACATTGAATGTATGTACTTGGGATTATTTTATTTACCTGAGTGGGAGTTTATTGGTGTATTTTTATTATCTCTATATTCATCATGTTCTCTTAGAGGTAAATTCCTTGTATTTTTGTGTTCATTATACCCTCAGTTCTAGTTTCCAACCCAGGGCCTACTAGAGGCGGCACTCGAGAAGTCACTATCCTCTTTATCTCATTGTTATCCCAAGAGGGGTAAACTTTATAGGGATGGGTTCATGAGAGTAAATATATAATTTCACTATAGTAAAGGAAGTCTCCATTTATCATTCATTCATGTGTGTTTCAATTTACTTCACATGAATGGTTGAATACTAATATCCCCTCAAAGTATAAAACTTTGATTTATCCCTAATCAATGATTGTCATAGAGTATTATGGGTTATTATGATATGATAATATTAGCATGAATATTTTCTTATACTCATTACAATTGTTTGTATATGAGATATGGATAATAGATTCATGAGTTGATAAGTAGAGACTTGTTACTTAGACCGACCCACCAATGTATGTCTCATGGAATGTCATATGGTCATTGATACACTTAGGGGTGTATTCTCATTATCAATCCTTCTTACTTAAGGTTGGTGAGATACCTAGAATGATATCCTTTATACTTTGATACAATACTTATGCAATTAAAAATATGAACATTGATAATCAAGAGGTGGTTGAGTATATTGTTGATCATGTTGTCAGTTGAATCATAGCCAGGATGGAATTTTTCCACTTGTATGAAAATAAAATAAATATGGACCTTGATTAAATTAGACTGAGGAAATGCATGGACATGCTTAGTTGATTCATATATGATGTGTTTATCTATGTGTATAAGGTACATGTGATGTGATTGTCTATAAGATGAGTGACATGTGATTTATTCATCATCTTGGTCAATCTATTATAAATAATCAAGAAAAGATGAGTTAGCCTATGCTATATTTGCATGTTCTATGAATAGTGTTCACTTGATGTCATAGAAAAAAGGATTACATAGGTGTATATAAATTTTATATGATACATCTTGTGGTGGGAAATTTTTTCTAGATATAAGAGTATGTTTGATGGAGATCACATCAGACTCCTTAGTAGATTGAGTAGCACCGATGCTTTACTAGAGGCAACTCTTTGCTTACATCTAGGAAATAGGGATTTCATATTTTTTTCACTGTTATTAAGTACCTAAGGGTAACATATTTAGGAACTTAGATGAGGATAATGTTTTGGAGAAAATATTTTGTTCCAAAATGAAGAAAGCTTAATGAAACTCTATCCAAAATATTTTTGAATGGATTCAAAAAGGGTTGTCAAGTTTGGCGCAAAGTCCTTATAGATTTTAGTTCAAGTGGGATATTATTGGATATATACACCAATACCATATTAATTTGGATCATTTATATTATCATGTTATTTTATAAATTTTTAATGGTTTAAATGGATTACACATCTATTTGAATAGGACACAATGAATAAATTACAATGGGGAGAAATGTATGTGGATATAGTGAATATGGTTGACACATTTCATTAAATAAAATGCATCAAGAATGGATATATAAGGGATATAATCCTTCATGTTGTGTATAAATTGATTTATTAAAATCCTTTGAATAAATTATTCTTCCTGAGACTCATTCATATCACCCAGAGAAGGCACTATCACCCATTCAATAGTTCGGGTATCCTCCAGTTTTGAACTGGTATCCTTTGGTCAATGTAATCCCTCAGAGGTAGGAAGATTTTTTTCTTCTTTGGTGATCATCATAATGAATAATCTATTGACTATTAAATATTGAGTCTAATATATCAACTATACAAACATTAATGTTTATGTTCTTCATTTATATACATTTTGATATTGTCGAGGATAAATAAGGCACAAAATAGGTTTTCTTTCACTACCAAGGTTCATATAACGAAAAAGAAAAAATATCATGAATCTCAGTTAGGGGAATGTGAAAAAATTCATATTTAAAACTAAATAATTGGTAAAAGGTATGTTATATAACATAATATCAAACTAGAGATTGGTTTTTCATAACATATATACCTGACATATATACCTGATAAGTCTAGGTTTTAGTAACCTTGGTTTTATACTTGAAATAACATTATTAGACTTTCCAACTATCAATATTATTTCAGTTTAAACTTTTAAAAAATACAATAATCTAAACATTATATGATTAGTTCATTTATTCTCAACATTTTAATAATATAAAGTAAACTTTTATTGAGTTATCATTCACCTTATCAGAAAATTTCCATAAATGATAAACTAAAAAAAAATTCCTTAACTAGAACAATCCCTAAGGAAAACTATACTCTCACAAATTCATTAGAATACTCAATCATATTGAGTATATGAGAAAAAACTAAACTTACTTAGGTCATTTTTCATATAATTCCTTCATGGTTCTCTTAATAATCTAGAGTCATTTGTTAAAAAATTTCAACATTTGGTTACTCAGGGAGGTGTTGAATTTCTTTTACTTATGAACCTTTTCTTACATTACCAGTCTTAGGAGTTACTTAAATTAAGTTTCAATTTTCAAGGATTAAATTAAAATCTTAGTTCAACTATGATGTTATTTATCTACAACAAAAGGTTTTATCCTATGAATATAATGTCTTGTATGTTTTCATCAAGGATTTTTAATGAAAGTGCTCCCGCTAAAAATTATGAATCTATACATCATACAAGTTTAGTGATTCAAGATCCATATTTCACTAAGCAATGAGTTTGTTTTGGCATTTCTATCACTACTTAGTTATTTAGGTAGGGAATATTCCCAATCATAATAGTTTTGAATCTTTGATAGTTAAGTGGATAACTCTTTAATAAGATTCATCATATGGATATACTCAACTTTATTCCTATATTAAACTATCTTATTGGGGTCTCATGACTAGTGTAACTCAAAGAAAATTATGAGAATAAGTTAATAAAGGAAGATCAAGTGGAACCCAACTTTTTCATGACTTTCCCAATAAGATAATTCAAAGTTACTCAAAACTTGATTTTTTTTGTACAACATAATTTAGGGGCACCCATCTTTTTCATGGCCTACCTAGTTAGATAATTGAGGTCTTGACAAGTGTATCTTTGGAAGGAATCTCAAACATAATATTTAAGTGTTTTTTAAAGTATCACCAATTTAATATAAATCATATTCATAATAAATTCAAAACTATTTCATCGCATTTAATTTTTATCATCTCATATTTTATTCCTTTTTTTATGTATGCTTATAATGATTTAGTTTTTTGATCCTTATTCCATCCAACAAATGTTTGTGTTCATACCACATTAATGTGTAATTCTTTGCACAACCCAAAATATGTATTACTCACCAAAAAAATAGAATTAAAAAATCATAAATATATGAAATCATTATATGCATAAGGTATGGGTTCCCCTTCAACCCTTAAAAGGGGGATTATCTATAATAAAATAAAAAAGAAGGCCTTCGGCCATTCGGGCTATATGAGATTGATAATCTCCACATTAGTAAGTTTGGAGTGTTAAATAACCATCCACATTAACATTTCTAGAAAAGGCATAAGCCTATAGGACAGTAGGTATTCTGACCCCAATTCCCTCTCCCCAGGGATACTTTACTCAAAATATAATTCAATTCATGATATTTATAGAACCCAATATACACAAACTATTCCCAATAACTAAATTCAAGCTAATAACTTCAATTAAAAATTGAAGTTAAGGTATATGGAAACTGGATTTTATGGAGTTATTGAGTAGCATGAAATGCAAGGCTCTATCTCCTATAAGTAATTTTTCACATAAATAAATCGAGGAATAACTTAAATATATGAAAATTTAATAAATTTAACCATGAGAAAAAATTATGAACCTTTTTATAAAATCTAGTTATAAACATTTTATAATTAATCTAAATAGTATGATTATTACATAATTTTAGATATAAACACTTTATATCCAATTTCAATATAAATTCTTTCATATTATATATTATATGGAATTTAATATATATGAAATTTCATGAATTAATTTATATTTCAATTTCTTTTTTTAAACCCTTTTTCATAATTCACATATCATATACATTATACTATATAAAACTTTAATCATATTAATCATAAAAACATTTTTTATGTGGTCCAGATAATATTTTAAGATAATACCTTACGTTTAATTTGAATAATTTTAAAAAAAATTATTATGAATAATTCATAATTATAAATGTAAACACTTATATTGTATTCTTATTTATATGATTTATAAACTCTTTATAAATCATATTTATAATTTTTTAAGTGAAAACTTTATTTAAATATTACAAATATGTCATATAACTTAGTAAAAGGTTTTAATGCTCTTTATTATGATTTATAACCTTTTATAAACCATATTAATTTGAAAAATATATTCTTAATATTAAAATTTTAATATTAAAAGGAATAATTATAATAAATATTTCAAAAATGTTTAATCCATTAACCAAAAACATTCTATAGTTAATTAATTTAAAAAATTCCTTTTTATAAATATTACATTTCAAAATATATTTTTCATTACTTATAAACAATTTATAAATAATCTAATCCAATTCTTAATTTAATTCTTATAATTATAATATATAGATAATTTATTACTTGAGAAATAAATATGAATAATTCATAATTAAAAACTAACTATAAAGCCTTTTATAAATTAGATAACATTATTGACATTCCATAATTTTGAATATAAACTCATTTATACTCAATACAATAATATTATTTCATATTATTTATCATAATAAATTTGTCACTTTAAATATATGATATTATTATGAATTAAAAATATATTTATAATCTAGCATTTTATGATCATTTTAGATAATTTAAATATCATTCATTTAAATATTATTTAAACTAGGATTAAATTAATCATCAACGCTATTTTTTATATAGTTTAAATAATATCTCAAGATAAGGTCCCTATTTAATTTTAAAATTTTCAAATTAATTATTTATAAAAATTCATAATTTTAAATATAAACTTCTTTATATTTTGGTATTATTTTATAACTGTGAATTATTTATAAATTACCCCTGTGATTTCTATATAAACACTTATTTCAAGATAACGTGACATGTTGTATGATTTGGTAAAAGGTATTTTGAATATTAACGTTTAAAATTTGGAATATTTTATTAATAAATGTTTCACAAACATTTATATAATTAATTATAAACTATTTATAAATAATTAATTTATAAAATCATTATAAATTAAAATATTCCAAAAATACCTTTTACTGTTATTTATAATTTTATTTATAAACTGAATAAATTTTAAAATGATATTTTTAATATTAACTCTTTAATATAAATGGAATATTTATAATAAATTTTTCAAAAAAATTAATTTACTAACCATAAACATTTTAGAGTTAATTTATAAAACATTTTTAGACATTTTATAAATATTCAAAAATATATTTTCCATTACTTATAAACAATTTATAAATAATCTAATTCAATTCATAATTGAATTTTCTTAATAAATATAAATTTTTTTATTTATCAAAAACATGAGAAACAAATATGAACTTCAAATTTAATTTAGACTTTAAATTTTTCATTTTACAAAATCTATCACTTATCATTTATAAACAATTTATAAATTATAATCTAGATTAACTAAATATCAAATTTAATTAATTTTAATTTTTTATATCCACTTGATAGTTCATTGTATTACAACATTGTGTCATGGAAAAGTTTCAATGATCATATTACATTAACACTCAATATAATATCAGTCAGAAACCTCATAATATGTTGACACTCATAGTATCATTAAGTAACCCAACAACTCAGATGCTCTATTTTTTCATGGTAATGATGTAGAGTACATTAATTTCTTAATGTATGTCACATTTTCCACTCCATATTACATTAAAAATTTAACATAGTGTCAAGTGGTACTCCCAAAATTATGTTATCATATAATGTAACATCGAAATGGGGAAAACCAATTAAGATTTCATGAAACTTGGTTTTCATTTAATAGTGTAAGAAAAATGTTGATTCAATGAGAAAAATAACTTTGATACCACTTATGGGTTTTATGGGTTTATCATATAAACCTTTGAAGCATAATCAAACCCAATTTATTCCTCATATATCCTCAATTATATCAACATGGATACAAATGAAGAACATAAATGTGTATACCAAGATAGTCGATGAAATAGTCTCAATCTTTAATCTATGATGGAGTATGCTTGATGAAAATCACCAAAACAACAAAAAAAATCATTTTTCCTTTAAGGGATTACATCAGTCAAAATATCCTGGTTCGTAATTGGAGGATACCCAAACGCTCGAAGGGGTGCTAGTAGCTTCTCTAAGAGCGATGAATGAGGCTCGAGAATAAGAAATTATGAGAAAATAAATTTTATATTACATTAATTAATTAATTTTATAACATTAATTTACTATATCAATTAAATACATAAATTTAATATATACATGAATTGATGTTTCAGATTTCACATATCCATGAATTAATGTATAATGATTTGTATTCAGTGCATTTATAAATATTTTTTTTAATTAAGTAATTTATGATAGATTGGACCATTTATTATAATAAATGAAAGGTCCATATTCTCATCTAGTATTACCTATTTAAATCATTGCTCCATCCAATGGTTCACATGGTGTAGTGTGTGTGTGACACTTTCTGGAAGGCTTACTAGAAAGAGATTAGTGTGCCTTCTTTTGTACAGATTTTATTTATTTGTCTATTATTTTTAAAGAAATAAGCATCATCAATTTGACATATAAGACCATTATACAAAATCTTCAACAAACCATTGAATTATTGGAGATATGGATCCAACACACAAATGATAGGTACACACCATTATTATTGTGTATTTTTTTATTCTCTAACATATCATAATATTATATTTTGATCCTTATTTAATTAGGGTTAATCCTTAATTAAATTTTTCTACCAATTTCTATTAGATCCAACAAGGATTCATATATAAGTTATGGCTATTTTTTATTTGTTTTTATTCATCCAATTTTGTTGAACAAAATTATGCTTCTTTTATTTTGTTCAACAATCATGATTTTCACCACACATGAATAAATTTTGTAATCATTTAACCCTATGATGTCATGTGTGAAATATCAGGCAATAAAAATTAAATATGTATGTATATATATATATATATATTATTTCAATACATTTGGTATTGATAAAAAACATGAATTATATTTTTTTGGAAATTCATTATATATATTGTAACAGTCAGTTTTTATATATATATATATACATACTTTCTTGGTTATTTCATTACATATGAGAATAGAAATTATAAAAAAAACTATCCATATCTCCTTTATTGAAATCCATAATCCATATTTCATATTTTTGTCATAATAGAGTTTTTTTATAATGACGCACAATTCAAGATGATTTTTACTTATATGCAAATTTATAGTTTTCAGTTCATTAATTTTGAAGCATATTCAAATCTTATTGAATTTTACTTTCAAATTAATCACAATTTTTTTTATGGGCATAAGAAATTTGAAATATTTTATTCATTGAAAATATGTTTAATAAAATTTTCTTTTTATATATGGTATAATTAACCATATTTGTAAACATATGAATTTGGGATATATTTTTTTAATTATGAACTATCCTTTCATGGAAATAATAATAAAAAAATTTGTGTATGAAAATAATTGGTATTGTATATGATTTAAGTAATCATATTTTTTTTATTTTATAATTTATATTTTTTATAATTTTGATCTCACCGATTGTAGGTGCAATTGAGAAAAATTTTGCATATGATGTTTTTTCTTATGATTATATTACATTAATAATTAATATATTTCATCAATTTATTATTATTAGCATAATTTTGTTATTTATATGATGTATTTTCATTTTAAAATTATTTCATTTTTTCATTTAATACCACATTAGTGTTAAATTTTGTGTAACATAAGATTTTCACATCAGGTCATTATAATTATATAACATTATTGGGAACCTTAATATTGTTATGTTGTGTTGTCTTATAATTTAAGTCTATATCAAAATACTTTATCGGTATTATTTTTTGTCTGAAATAAATTTATTATATCATATAATATAGTTTTATTTTGAACTTGGACCATTATTATTATAATTATGTTTTTTATGATTTATAATTTACTAGTACCCCCACCCGTGCAATTGTATGGGATAAGATAGAGATTAAATCAATAAAAACTTATATTTAAATAATAAAATATATAGAGATATGTAATATAGGAGGAAAAAGAAATATTATATTAAATAATATTTAATACATAAAACAAAACAGAATCAGATTGTTAAATAGAATCTCATTACATTTCAAGGAAACATTTGAACATATCAAATGATAATATTTTTGGTCTATTAAATTTGTATTTTGAACTACTTTATAAGATACTCTAAAGTTAAATCATCTCTGGTGAAATTGGTGTTGATTTTATCCATGACATCAAATCTTTCTTGATCAAAGTAATGTTCTAAATATCTCTACAAATAATATGTTAAGTAACATGTCAATGAAATTTCACACACTAAAAAGAGATAAAGTTGTGAGATTTTAAGAATGTGACCTAAGTTAAGTATTTACATTGATTTACACTATCAATGGTGGGGCATATTCACTTAGTCAACATAAACCCATATTGCAATTGCAAATCTGTATAAAACATATGCATATAGTATGCATAATATAAAATATGATCAGTTTGAATTGTAAGCATAATATAATTACATAAATTTTAAAATTATTAATTCATATTCAAAAATAATTTTCATGATCCTATGTAATATTTCATTTTAAAGAATATAAATTCATAAAAAAATGCATCCGCATAAAAAATCAATTGTATTATGCAAATAACAAGCCTATATTATAATTGTATAGTAGTAAAGAATACATGAATACAATATAAATACTTTAAAAGGAGAAAATTTTGAATATATTCAATGTTTCATATAGAAATATCCATTAATACCTTAAGGCAGTTGTATCCTACATCTAAAATAGGATTTTATATAGAGTGAAAAAATCATTTAAATACAATAAATGCATTCCCTGACCATGAATTTATGGTGTCAATTATTTTCATTTTATATAAATAAAATATGAAATCTTTAATAAATAAATAGGATATTACATAGATTTAATTAAAATTCATTAAAATTCATTTATATAAAAAAATACAACGCTTCAATGTAAATACATCTGAATTGTATTTTGGGGAAAATTTAACCCCAAAATTCCAAAAAAATGGGTTTTAAGCCCTGATGGGGATGTTGTTATTATGAAAATGCTTGTATAATGAAATGTTTCAAATTAACCCCTATTATAATTGAATATTTGATCTTTCAAACAAGATTACATTTATTTTTTTCAATGTCATAGGTTTCTAGAGAAGACTGGAGGTAGAGTGGAGCTGTTGGAACTCATATATCAGTTGATAGTGTTAGGTCATGATATGGATCTGGGTGTCACACCATGATGTGTTCAATAATAAGAGCAATAGTTCTATAATCTTATAGTTCATGATGGGTTTATTTTAGATACATAGTATAGGGTTGGTTGGTTTTTTTATGGTAGTGTATTGATGAGGTATCATGGTGTGTATGGGTGTATGGGTGTGTCGTTGTGTGTGGGGTTGAAAGTAAAAATTTTGGAAAAGGGATACTCATTCATCTTTTTTCTTCCATTAATTTAATGGTTATGGAATGAATTGTTTCGATTATGGTATATAAGATGCTGTTAGTAGTATATATATTTTCCAGTATTTGTAAACCAAATCGTTGAGGTTGGGTTCATAGAGTAAGGGTGACATAGGGAGTTTGGTATATTTTCTCAAATTACTTTCACTATGTGGTCAGGGATTACATGCCATGGAGACCTAAGGTTGATATTAGAGATTATATCCACCAATATGTTATTAAAATGTCATAATTTGGTAATTCCAAGTTCTTATCTTCTATATTTTTATTATTTTTATTTCTTTTTAGTCACTTTACAACTATGGTCATCACAACATGAGACCTGGGTGGTCTATTCTAAGAGATCACAACATTAGTTTTATGGATAACTTATTATACTTGATCTAAAAAATTTATTATTAAAGTAATTACTTTAAAATAGGGTCCAAGAGATCTCCATTATTTATTTATATAAATTATTATTATTATTTTCCTGTGTTTTAATTTACAAAATGTTGAGGGTCAAAATTAGATATAAAATCTAAATAAAATCATCATATTTTTTTAAATAATATACACATATTTTTTTAAAAAAATAAACTAACGATACTAAAATTCATTGAAAGTAATTATACAAACATAAACACATAGTGAAGGGGTTCTATGTAAAAAATTGATATAGAATTTAAACATACATGTAATAGATAATTACATACCATTTGGTGTGAAAATTATATTATTTCATAACTTGATACAGTTTGATGAGAGGTTTCATCATAAGGCACTGCCTACAAGGAAATGAATAGTGAACAGTGATATGTTCCATAAAACTATGATATGTTCCACATTATCTGTTATAAAAACTACTTTAATAGAATTGGGTTCTAATGTTCGGTGTCTATTTTGTATATTTAATTCAAAGACTTAAACACTGAAAATAACTATTTTAAATTTGAATACATGTAGCTTAAAAGGAAATCCAAACTTCTCATTCTCCTATATTTTACATAATTTCTTTTATTATAATTTTTACACCCAAATGAAAATAATACAAGAATATTAGTCAATTACCCTTATCAATAGATCTCTTAGCTCTAATGTTTTTATATGTAAAATGCATAAACAATTTTTCAAAGAGAAAAATAAAAATAGATCCATATTTATAACTAATTAGTAGTTTATCTTGGTATCTAGGAGAATATAGATTGGAGTTATACCAATTCTAAATTTCTATCAAAGATTCTATAAATTGATGTATTTGAAATATCTCATTGGCATACAACTATTGTTGGTTTTGAGATTTAATTACTATAAAAATATATGGATTCTTAAAATATTATTGTGATTAATACATATTAGTACTGATAAATACATATTAGTTTTTTATATTACCTATCAGTTATGAACTAAGTTTAATATATGTATTATGTAATATTATTTCATAACTAACATGTTATTGTGTTTTTTAGCAAGGAAAAATAATATTAGTTTTGGTACATATATTGATAACTATATATGTATTGATGGTAATGTATGTTTTGTATTGGAAACTAAAAATGAAAATTTAATACATTAAATTAGGTTCAACATTTAGTAATAACCCCTTGCTAAATTTTTTTTGTGGCATATGGATTAAGATAGAATTCCCTCCAGTAAACTCAATTTAAAATTATTGCATATCTGAATAAATAGTGAAGAAAACAATATATTTTACATCAAATGGATCTCATATTTGTTAAGACTCCTAGGAAGAAAACACCTCACAAAAATCCATCATGAATATTCACCATTCCTGACCAATAAAAAAGAGTTCATATAATGAATGTGCATAAAAAGTAAAAAAGGTACAATATAATTTGTTTTTTTCTTAAAAAAATAAGACTGGTAATGTAAATTAATGTACTAGAAATATAGTTAACAATGGATAATAAAAATGAATTAATGATATATAGCATGCATCAGGTGTTGAATGCCTTACAAATGAGGAATCAGTGGATTTATTGAATTCAAGTATCGACATTTTTAATAATTTATATATCACTTCAAACCAATTGAAAAAATTTATGATGCATTCATTAAATACTATAAATTTACTATGTTTGTTCTTAATAAAACATTTTAATAAATGTTTATAACACTTTGAGATTTGATAATCATGAATTTAGTTTTTCTTTGAACAAATAATTTTATTATTATTTTAGGAAAGCCTTTATATAAATGAACTAAAAAATAAATGATATATAAATAGTTGTATAAAATAAAGTAATCAATAATTTAAAAAAACACCACTGTTTTGAAATAAAATATGTTTTCAACATATCTATTCTAACACCACATAACAAAATGATAATATATGACATAAAAAACTTGATCAATCATGAAAGAAAAAAAAAATAACCCTTCTTAGTATATTTCTTTGTTCATTATTTACTAAACACCACATGAAGGCTTTAATAAATTGTTTTCAATATGATTTCAAAAATACCTTCCAATGTACTCAAAAAACCACACTTATAGGGGTTTTGGGAAATAATTATTGATATGGTAGAACTTTTTGAAAGAAATCTAGTGCAGGTGGTAGGGTTATTGATGAAAAAAAATTGGTGTAGATGGAAAAAAATAGCTAAATAAACTTTCAATAGTAGAAAATATAGAGTATATGGTATATAAATTCAGAATTATATTACCAGAGGATTAATTATTCAATGTATAGAATATTTCAAAAGGACTTAATCTTAATTCAACTTCCACAATGCTAACAATAGAAGCATAAAAAATCATTATAATTATCAGCCTCATTTTCCCCAAACAACATATCAATGTTGGTGTAATTCACCAATAGTCTTTGAACCATGTATATAGCATCACATTCTGTCCAGCCATATCAAGTGAAAAATCTCCTCAATCTACCAAATATTAGTATCTACTCTAAAACTCTTTTCCTACCACTTTTTGAGAAAATAATTGATATTAAATAGATCTTTAGTTGGTTTACATAAAATAATATATAAAAAAACATGGATTGATAAATCTTACATTCCCCTATTGTAGATAGCCTAAAAAATAATGGAAGACCTCAATACCATAAATTATATGGTGTTGAGTGACCATAAATGTATATATAGATAATATTCAATAGAATTTAAAGACATAAATATATAATAGAGTAAATACGCCCCCTATATAAAGCATATATGAATCATGAAATCCAAAAAAATGAATGTGAAAGATTAGAGAAAATACAAGAGAATTACCACCTAGTCCCTTTCATGAAAATGTAATTCAATTCAATTTAAAATATGAATCTATTCAATAAAAACCCATATCATCATGGGTAAATTCATTTTCTAATAATCATATGCCAGTACTATAATATCATAGAAACCAGGAAAACACTAAAAGACCAGAATTAGGATTCCTTTTTATTATACTCATATAGAAGCAAGTGATTATCACCCTCAAAATGACTAATTTGAATTATTTATTAAAAAATGAATAATTAAGGACGTTTTATTAAATCTTTTCTAATATTAAAGGTTTATAGTATAATATAGACTAGATTATATACCTAATTATGTCTAAGCCTTGCTGAGAATTTAGTTATAGTAGTCTTGTAAATGTGATGAATGGATTCATGCAAAACCTCCTAATTCAAACACATATCATACAGAAATCTTATTTTAAGTATGGGTGATTAATTATGGAGAAAATATAAATATATAAAATAAATCATAAACCATGGTAAAGGTGATGAACCAACAAAGGGAGTTAAAAACTTGAAAGAAGTGGTCATGTTTTCTTGAAAAAAAACTATTCCAATTATTAAACCTTCATGAAAACATGATAGAGGTGTATAAATATACAACATATATATAGAGAGAGAGATAGAGAGT
Source organism: Viscum album (assembly GCA_963277665.1). NCBI lineage: Eukaryota > Viridiplantae > Streptophyta > Magnoliopsida > Santalales > Viscaceae > Viscum > Viscum album. The sequence goes on along the minus strand of OY728156.1, from coordinate 402,611,218 downwards.
ATACAGAACATATATATATGCATAAAGAATATATATGTATACAAAACATATAAATAAAGAGGGAAAGCTAACAAAACATATAGAGAGAGAGAGAGTAGAAAAAACATATATATATATATATACACAAAACCCATATGTATACAAAACATTTATATATATAATCAACATATACAAAACATATGTATAAGAGTATCACTATAACTATGTAAGAAAGAGAAAAGTGACAAGGAAGGTCCCGTAAACTATGGAAGCATTCCCAAAACATTACAATTTAAAAATAATCTTTTAATTTGAATGTAAAATCTCCAAATTAGGTCATAAAAAAACTACAACTAATCATTTATGATTTTAAATTTAGTAAATCTTAATAAAAACAAAATTATGTTTAGTAAAGGAAAATAAATTGTATTGCATGGTATTCAATCTATGAATGAACTAACCAATAATATGTTATTAATATTTCTCTTTATCCTCCGAGGTAGAAAACCAACCAACTATGACATGAAATCATTATCATGAAAAGGTAAAAATTGGTATGGAATTCTATAAACTATAGTAAGTTGTGTAAAACTATTTCATCATCTTTCATAAAAGTATCACCCCTTACTTTTAGAATACCTATAAATGTCTATTTTTTAACCTTTATGCATATTTTTCATGTTATTATATAAATAAAAAACTCACCAAACAAAGTTAGAAAGAAAAAAGAACTCATGCATTATAAATCAAAACTCAAAAATCATAATAAAAATCAAAATACAATAAATTTTTTATAAGAATTAAATAGGACTTCATGTTAAAAAAACATCCAAATTCAATTGATGTTGAGCAGTTATAGTTGATTAACTCAATTAAGAAATTAAATAAGAAAACATGACATTTAAATCTAAATCATAAGTCATTACATATACAAAAACTTCAATGGTGAATAGAACAGTTATTAATACGATCTAATAATGATGGAAATAAAAATTAAATGGGAAGAATCTCATTTTTTAAGTCAATACCTTTCACCAATTAATTAGTGTCAACCCATTTTATAAGATTTCATAAAATTATTGCCTCTTTTTTAAGAAAACCTATTAATGTACCTATTATTTAACCTTATTGCATGTTCTACATCTTATTATACAAGAAAAAACTCGCCAAATAAATTAAGGGATAAATTCAAACTCCATCATTCTTAATCAAAACTCAGAAATCATATTAAGAATCAAAACATAGTAAGGGTGTGATAAGAATTAAATATGGATTTATTTTAAGAAACAAACAGAATAAAATTTTGTTGAGAAGTTACTAATTATAAACTCAATTTAGAAATTAAAGAGGAAAAGAAAGATCAAAATCTAAATAAAAATGTAGTTGGTATACAAAAAATCAAGCTGATATGAATAGTGATGAATACAATGTAATGATGATGAGACAAAATCAATCGAAAGAAACTTATTTGTTTTTAATGTCCATAACTTCAAGATGGTGATCGTGGTGTATGGATACTTGAACTTATTAGGTACTTGGTAGACAATATTATGCCTATCTGGACCAAAATGTTCATTTTATAGAGAAAATTTCTCCACCCTAAAATGGAAGATGGTGGAAGGATGTAGAATTTATTTGCATATGAAAAATATGAAATGCATATAGAGTAAAAAATATATGTATCGAAGGATATACAGTGATGTATATGGTAACAGATCTGAATGGATGATGAATCTTTTCTAGGGTTTGGTGATGCGGATTCTATTTTTCTCAAGGATTGATTAGTGAGATGGAATATAAGTATACGACGAATAGATATTGGTTGAAATTGTGGTAGGGTTTCGCAAGGCTGGATTATTAAGATCGTATAGGTAGAGATTAATTGAAAGTGGGGATGTAATGACTATAAAAATGAATATGAAGTGATAGGAATCACGGTGGATGGGGAGGGATTGGGGTTGAGAGGGGGTAATGGAGGAGGGATGAAGAGATTACGAAAAGTCTTATGTGAGGTGGAAGATATGGGAAGGTAGAGGTGATGAGGAGTAAGAGGTGTAGGTAGGGATGATGAGATAGAGTAGGAGATTCCAAGAGGAGACACATATGTGATAAGGGAATGCAGGGTAAGGAGAATCAGGGGTGACAGGAGGGCGGAATCTAAAAATGAAATTGTCTAACTGTAGAGGATGTGGAGAAGGTTGTGGTGGAGACACTTGTCTATGGAGGTACATCCTTTAGTATAGATAATGGATGTTAAGATCAAATACCCATCTATGTTAGATTTTATATGGTATAAAATTAATACATCATAATAATGGAATTTATTTATTATGGTATAGGATCATTATTATTATGATGATGGGGTATACGTGTTTTTAAATTTATTTTGATATCAAATACTTTATTGGTATTTTATTTTGGATGGCATAAATATCATACATCATCGCATTATAATTTTATGATTTGGGACCCTTATGGAGGATCATCATAAATAAATTTTTCAAAAAAAATATTATTTGTGCATTTAGAATCATTTATTTTTACTTCATAAATTTTTATACATATTAAATGATTCTTTTTTTAATTAAATGTGACAACATCATTGCGCATTTCAGTAAAAATATTGAATAGGATTATTTTTTGAAGACTGTAAATAATAATTGTATATTAATTTGGATTTAAGGATAATTCATTATATTGGTGCATATGTTTTAAAACTAGTGGGAGTATTGTTATAATTCTTTTTTGGTATGTTGATGACACTTTTGACCAACAATGGTGTTAAAATTGTGAATGAGGAAAAAATGATATTCAATTACCAATTTGATATAAAAGACCTTTGGGATGTTTCTTTAGGCATCCAAATTCATCTGATAGGTCATGTGGTATTATTGGGTTTTCTCAAAGAGGATATATTTTAAAGATCCTCTAGTAGTTTAACATAAGTTCTTGATCCATTTATACTGCACTATTTTAAAAAAAATAGAAATGATATTAAAAAATGTCTCATATGATTCTAATGCTAGTAGTTTTTTTGTATGCTTAAGTCTGTTCTCATCCAAATATTAGTTTTTGTTAATTATTTAGGGTGATACTTGAGTGATAAAATATTGATTTGATTAAAATTCATAAAAGTTCATTAGATATTTATAGAGAACTAGAGATTATATATTGACCTTTAATAATTTTAATAAACTTTATGTCTTTGGTTACTTTGACTCTGATTTTAGTGGGTTCCCTAAAGATCAAAAAAATAATTTTGACTTTATTTTTTGATGGTGGGAATGACTATTTCTTATAGGATTGTCAAATGGATACTAATAGTATCTTCTAATTTGAAAGCATATTATATCACTTTTTATGAGGATATACTTGTTGAAAACATATGAAGGCCACTTATGATGTATTGTGACAATATTGATGTAATAAAATTCTCTAAAAACTAGAGTGATTCTTATTCGAATTATTTTGATATAAAATATCATTTTTGTTAGAGAGAAAGTTCTAGAGTCTTGTACTCGGATTGAGCATACAGAGGGTATCTTAGTCATCCCACTAACCAAAGACTTAACCATTTGGATTTATCAGAGCCATTTTATCCATATAGGTTTGGTTATGTTATTTTGATGTATTGAGTTAGTGGGGGTTTGGAAATATCTATAAATGCTTTTGTTATTTAAGATATATTTTGAAATTACATTATTCGACTATTATATCTCTTTACGCATTTTGTGATGTTTGGACCATTATTAGAATTACATATCTTGTTTAATTTAATTATGTAATTTTTAATCTATTTTTTTGTATGAGCATTAAAAATTGTATGAATAATGTCCCTGTTGGATATTATTTCTACAGTTTTAACATGTCATACTTTGGATTGCAATGTACTTTATTTTAATTGATACATTTGTTTGTTTTTAATTCATTTATGCAATCCCAAGTGAGAGAATGTTAGAAATAAATTTTGGATCACATTAATTAATTAATTTGTTAACATTAATTTAATGCATCAAATTAATACATACATGAATTGATGTTTCAGCCTCCGTATATTCTTGAATTAATGTATTGATACTTTGTATTCAACATATTTATGGATATTAAATATCTTTTTTGAATTAAGTAATTCATGATGGATTAGATCATTTATTATAATAAATAAAAGTTCCATATCCATCCAATGGTTCATGTGGCATGGTGCGTGTGTGACACTTTCTAGAAAACTTACTAAAAACAGATTAGTACATCTTCATTTGTACAACTTTTATTTATTTTTCTATTAGTTTTAAAGAAATAAACATCATGGATTTGACATCAAAGACCATTATACAGAGTCTTTAACAAAACATTGAATTGTTGGAGATATGGATCCAACACACAAATGACAGGTACGCACCCACTACCACAGATCACGGCTTACACAACACTGACTTTTATCAGCACTAGATAAAAAGCGCTGATAAAGGCAACTTTTACCAATGCTAAAAAAATACTGATAAAAATGTACCCTTTATCAGAACGTTTTTTAGCACTAATAAAGGTGGATATTTATCAGCACTATTCTTAGTGTAACGCCCCGACCCCAGCTACCCAGAGTCGGTGCATTACTTCGTAACATTGGCATGATCACAAGAAAGATCAAATCTCGAAAGACCGATTGGTTTAGTAGCCTTGGAAACACTAGATATATTCATAAGTTTTACATTACATCATAAAATGAAAAACTACTACAACAACATAATGTCTCCATAATCCACACTACTATCCCCTCATAATATCCCTGCAGGTCATTCATAATTTACTTCTTCACATCCTGGGGAAAAATAAAACATAGAAAAGGGGTGAGCTCAAATGCCCAGTAAGGATAACAATATAGCGGAAACTTTCATAAATAAGAATAAACATTTAAGGCAATGCATTACTAAAACAAAAGCCTTTTAAAATTGAACTTCAACATGGTATGGCAAAAGTAAAATGAAATAATGCCATTTACTTATTCACATGGATATTCTACTAATCGAATAATCACATGCAAAAATCAATAACCACTTTCATAATGTTGGAATGCATAATGCCAGACTATCATAACCACATAGCCAAGGCCTCGTGCCAAGACTACAAATAAGATTTTGTCAAGGCCTTGTGCCAAGACACTAGTTTGTCTCATGAGACCTACCGATGCATCGAGGAGCTATAGCGGGCTCCACCCGTCACTTATTAAGTCCAATGCATTCCCATATGAAAAGGTTTAAACATAACATAAACATTCGTATTAAAACTAGCATACGAAATGTCAATACTTTCACAATAAACTATGAATGGTATAAAAATAGCACATCCACAGTCAAACATATCACAAAACCTTCAATACAATATAGAAGTTTTGTATCATAATAAATCAACTTCAAATAATCTTAAAATCCATCAAAGGATGTTGACATAGATGAAATCAAAATTCTTTTTAAAGAAATATCTCTTTTTATTTTGAAATCATTTAAGATCCATATAAAATAAAACATTTTCTTTGAAAATATTCTTATAAGCTTGTAAGGAAAGCTTCGACGATTTTATAACGGCGGAAAATAACCGCACCCGCCGTATAAGTTAAAAAAAAACATTCTTACCTCAATTCAGTCGAAAAGGTTAAAAAGGACCTTGTTTTGAAAACGACGGAAAGATTCCTTTATAAACCTCTTATAAAAAGTCAAACAAGGGTATAAATGACTTTAACCCATATTCTTGTAAATAGTAAAAATGTTTTGAAATACATTTCAAAGAAACATGGATGTGGATGATAAAGAGATCCCAGTAGATTATTACGTATAAACAACCTCGGATAATGAAGAGATTGTGAAATAACCCTTACCTTGTACTTTTCCTTGGTTGGGGTAGGTTAACCTCCTGTATAATGGTGAAATAATTGTTATTAAATTATACAAGAATCATATATATTAATATGATATCATATATGATCTTTTAACATTGATTTATTAATAATATCTTAGAATTATCATCGTTTCGGGTGTTAACTTACTCATTTTCTTTTATATGTTTTGTTACATAAGCCATGTTTGTTGTATCTTATTCATATCCAGAATGATATCAAGTCCTTAAACATCATTTTTAAATCATAAAATGGTAATTATACTTGAATGGATACGATGGAGAATGAATCTCATCGCGTTCGTGGAGACGGTAGTCCGTACGTACGCACGAGCGACAATATCATTCTTTTGATATTAAAATAATATATAAATGAATGGTATATCATATATACAGAATCATTAACATGTTATATTTATTATTTACATGAGTTACACATTATTATTATACCCATCCAAATAATATTATATTGAATAACAATTACACCACGACGTGGAGACGGTAAGCCGTACGTACGCACGTATGGTGACATGTTATTCAGAGGGTGGATAGAATACTGAATATGGTTGTACCATACTTATAATAACATCACAGTATATGTGAGATACTGGAGTTATTATTTTAGAATGGTAAGAACAAAGGAAGAAGAAGTGGAAGAAGAAATGAACTTAGAAAAGGGTGGTGAAATCATTACCTCTTCTTCGGGTTCTTCCTTTTGATTTGATCAAAAGGGCTCCTTAGGTTGGCTTTCTGATCAAACTAAGGCCTCTAGGTTGTAGTGAGGGATGTTGGGAGATTATTTGGGCAGAGTTTGGCCGAACCAAAAGGTTTTAAGGTGTGAAGAAATGAGAAGGAGGAGTGCCCTTTTATAAGAGGGGTGAGGGGCACCTTTGGAAAAGCTAGAAATATTAATTTATAATAAATTCATATTCGGTTTCTAATGGCTCCAAAGCTTATTATTCAAAGGTTAAGGTGGGGATAGGTCGAAAACCACTCAACCAATAGAATTTAGACAGGTTTGGGTACTTATATTAACCTTATCTTTAAGTATTAACTCTAAGTTAATTAGTTTCACTTTTACAATGTCTCTTTGTATTTTTATATAATATGGTTAATAAACTTACTATATACATCCAAGAGACCCACAAGTGGTCCATTAATGATGAACCTATAATGATATAAGTCTCTTGGCCGAACCTTAGATTTTTAGGAATTTAATATCAATTAATAATAAAATATTTGTTTTAAGAACTCTTTTATGTCAATTTTGACACTATTCAATAGTTGATTTTTGTGAAACTCATAACAGATTGATTACTTCGAACAAAGTCAATTAAATCAATCCTAATATATCATATTATCCTAGAAAATTAGTTTAATTCATTAAAAGTTTCATATTATATTTATTTGGGTATTTATAATATCAATTATTTTAATTTTTTACTATTTTAGTAATTACTGCATCATCATTGTGTCATAAATAAAATAAATTATTTAATGTCTAAAAATTATAAATAAACTATAATTATGTAGGAAATCTTTTTATCTTTCTAATGAATATTTATAATCTAAAATCCAACTTATATAACTCTATGTAACAATTGTTTTTCTAAAAGATATATGCTTGTGTCATTTTTGTATTCATTTTGACTTAATTAAAATAAAGTGTCATTATCACTTACAAGTGGATCCATGGGGTCCCAAAATTGACACAAAGATGCCCATGGTCGACCATTTATCAACCAATAGGGTTAAGACACGTTTTAGGGTAATTTAGTATTATTATAATATTATTTTTTTAACCCTTATTTACCGGATTTACCCTTAACCATGGTAAATAAAATATTTACCGCAGTAATTATTCAGAATGTCTAAAAATAAAAGTTACCTATTTACACAATTTGAACATCCTGATTCCAAATATGGAATCCATTTTCCTAAATTCTAAACACAGAAGTGGCAGAAATTAATTTAAAATTAATTCCCGCTGTCAAAACAAAAAGTGTGTTTTTAAGAGATAATAACTATCAAAAGATTGACACTTGTTTATGTTCGGTTTAATTGTAAAATTATGTCCAATGACCAACATTATATTAAATAGTAAAAATATATTCTAAATATACTTTAAAACCACTCAAATTCATAATTTATCACTATTAATTATTTTGATTAAAAAAGTTGTTTTTAATTAAAATTTAGTAATTTTCACTATTCATCAAAATATGAATGTTATCCGAAAAGTACCAAAATTTCACCTTAGGCTAAATTTGATATTCCGAATCCAAAAATGAAGTCCATTTTAAAATATAAAATATATATAACTTCAAAAAGTAGGTATTACTATTCATAACAGCTAGTTTGATTGGTTACGGTATGTTAGAACTCGAAGTTGCGTACAACACACGCTACTGTTTTATTCAAAGGAAAGCGTACCGTGGAAGCTTGTGATGTTTCATTTTAAATTTTTTGATGTCTCCATTTAGTCAAAAAGTTTAAAATATTGTATTTAAAAAGGTTTCACTATCAAAAGTTGATAAAAGTGCAATACTGAAAATGAATCTATTCTTGCATTATGACTAAGAAACTCATAATATGGATTCTAAAATTATAAGGATTATATAAAGTTTAAAATTTAGTTAATACTATTCATGACCTCTTTTAATGGATTTTTTTTTGGTAAGTCATGGTGCAATTGAACTCGGTGTTGCGTGTAGTGCAAGTTATTAAATTATTTTGAAGAAATAACACACTATGAAATCTTGGGGTGTTACATTCTCCCCTCCTTCAATAAATTGCGTCCTCGCAATTTGAAATTGTTCTTCGAAAATAAAGGGTTGAAAATAGAAAATATATTTGTGGGAAAACCCACATCGGAAAATGAATTAATGAGGCCTCTATTTAAAATAAAGAGTGGAAAGTATGATGATTACTGAAAATAACACATACTAGGGTTCCATGTAGGAAAATATGGATATGGAGGAGAAATCTAACCATCAATTATCTGATGGAGAGTGGTAGAGAACATGGCTATGAAAAGGCCAACAATCCCAAAGCCATAAATTAGTGATGATTTAAGGTACCATTTAGGACAACATTTTTGTTCTAAGTTCCTTTTCTTAATGTTGTGGAATTTATTTATGAGATTGGCTAAGATCATAAGGAGATATACTTACTTTATAATTAGAGTTTTATCTATTAATAAATTTCTACCACAAACTCATCTTTCACTCTAAAAGATAATAGAACTTAAAAAAAAAATTCAATTTACACTATTCGTATAGGGTTCCAAAATAATCGAATTTATAATTTATCTACAAGATATTTTAATAAAAACTAAATTATTTAATCCAGGACACCTCGTGGGCTAGTGGTAGGTGATACACCCTTGTCGCCCTTCGGTTGCGGGTTCAAGTCTCACAGCCTTGCCGGACGCGACGGGTTGCCGCCCGACCTCCGGGTTGTCCTTTTATGGAAATCCAAAATTAATCTCAAACTTAGAATTTATCCAAGATACTTCTGTCCAAACTCACAGTCCAACATTTATAAGGAAGGGAAACATAATGTAGATCCTTTTTACCCTGTAATGGAATATTAATACCTTCATCATGTATTCTTTTAAAACACTGAAACATCCTGATTTACCATAATCCTTATTGATTACATTCATGCTCCCTTATTCCATATAGAATGCTGGATATACTTCATCAATCCAAAAATGTTTTAAACCCCAAAAATGATGGAATATACAAATCATTAATCAGTTCGAAGGTAGTCAAGAATATCCAATATAATTTATCCAAAACAATCATGTATTATTCCAAAATCACTACTTCGGTATCAGAACTATATTATGGTTTATCATTCTCTCAACCATATATTTTCCAAAAATTTATCCTGCTATTGAGTCACTTTTCTTTGTTCCACATAATCTCAAGTCCTTAATGAAATAGTACTGCAGTACAATCCTTATATACTCCATAATTATTATAACAAGTACATTGTTGATACAACACTCAATTGACATAATCAACATAAGAACTCTAATCATTCCTCCTCATCTGTGGTAGTATCATAACTTGATTATTATCCAATAGCATCATTTGCGGCATAGTCTGATGACTGGGACATAGGTTCGCATAATGTCCAAACTCCTTGCAAATGAAGCATTGTACATTTGAGACCATTTTCTCACCCTTGCAGTCACGTACTTTGTGCCCTTTTCCTCCACACTTATAACAAACTCTCATTCCTTTCAGGCAAGTTCCAGGGTGTTTCTTTCCACAGTTACCACATATGGGAAAATTATTCTTTTCCCTCTTCCCTTTATCCATCTTTCTCTCTTCCAGCCTTTTCTTCTCTTGCTTCCCTTCAAAGGCATAGGACTCAGTAAACTCTTTACATATCTTATCAACACATGATATTATTTCTTCATATGATGATAATACATGGGTGACTATTTCTCTTATAAATTCTAACTTAAGACCATGAAAGATATGATCCTTCCTTCTCTTTGAATCATGTGTATTTCTGGAGTTCTCATTCCTTCTACTGGGCGCCATTTCTAAACAATGGCATAAACTAGATCAGTTTATGAATCAAAATACATAATCCCATACTTATAAAACACTTGACATAAATTGAACTATTTATGGATATAATCCATAATCATAAGAATGTTTTCTTTGAGGAAGTATATACTCATAATCCCTTCAAAATGATTTGTAAAGAAAATGAGAGTTATCCTAAGCATATCCCCCGGGAGTGTCGTAACCAAGAGTGCAGCAAGGCCCGTTGTCGTGCACCAGTTCCCGTTCGAGTCTAGCTCAAAGCGGTGTTTTCGGGTTTTACCCCTAGGTACATCTGTGCCAGAGCCGCCTCTACCTGCTCGTATCCAGACAGGGATGTATTGCTCAGAAAACTCACAAAATCTCTACAATACCAAAATTCTAGGAAGTTCTTCTATACTAATCCTCAAAGTTCATCTTAGGTCTACGTGCTCTAATCAGAGTTTATCTAAATCTAGCTTCCAAGGTTTGTACTAAACTTCCTCTGATACCAACTGTAACGCCCCGACCCCAGCTACCCAGAGTCGGTGCATTACTTCGTAACATTGGCATGATCACAAGAAAGATCAAATCTCGAAAGACCGATTGGTTTAGTAGCCTTGGAAACACTAGATATATTCATAAGTTTTACATTACATCATAAAATGAAAAACTACTACAACAACATAATGTCTCCATAATCCACACTACTATCCCCTCATAATATCCCTGCAGGTCATTCATAATTTACTTCTTCACATCCTGGGGAAAAATAAAACATAGAAAAGGGGTGAGCTCAAATGCCCAGTAAGGATAACAATATAGCAGAAACTTTCATAAATAAGAATAAACATTTAAGGCAATGCATTACTAAAACAAAAGCCTTTTAAAATTGAACTTCAACATGGTATGGCAAAAGTAAAATGAAATAATGCCATTTACTTATTCACATGGATATTCTACTAATCGAATAATCACATGCAAAAATCAATAACCACTTTCATAATGTTGGAATGCATAATGCCAGACTATCATAACCACATAGCCAAGGCCTCGTGCCAAGACTACAAATAAGATTTTGTCAAGGCCTTGTGCCAAGACACTAGTTTGTCTCATGAGACCTACCGATGCATCGAGGAGCTATAGCGGGCTCCACCCGTCACTTATTAAGTCCAATGCATTCCCATATGAAAAGGTTTAAACATAACATAAACATTCGTATTAAAACTAGCATACGAAATGTCAATACTTTCACAATAAACTATGAATGGTATAAAAATAGCACATCCACAGTCAAACATATCACAAAACCTTCAATACAATATAGAAGTTTTGTATCATAATAAATCAACTTCAAATAATCTTAAAATCCATCAAAGGATGTTGACATAGATGAAATCAAAATTCTTTTTAAAGAAATATCTCCTTTTATTTTGAAATCATTTAAGATCCATATAAAATAAAACATTTTCTTTGAAAATATTCTTATAAGCTTGTAAGGAAAGCTTCGACGATTTTATAACGGCGGAAAATAACCGCACCCGCCGTATAAGTTAAAAAAAAACATTCTTACCTCAATTCAGTCGAAAAGGTTAAAAAGGACCTTGTTTTGAAAACGACGGAAAGATTCCTTTATAAACCTCTTATAAAAAGTCAAACAAGGGTATAAATGACTTTAACCCATATTCTTGTAAATAGTAAAAATGTTTTGAAATACATTTCAAAGAAACATGGATGTGGATGATAAAGAGATCCCAGTAGATTATTACGTATAAACAACCTCGGATAATGAAGAGATTGTGAAATAACCCTTACCTTGTACTTTTCCTTGGTTGGGGTAGGTTAACCTCCTGTATAATGGTGAAATAATTGTTATTAAATTATACAAGAATCATATATATTAATATGATATCATATATGATCTTTTAACATTGATTTATTAATAATATCTTAGAATTATCATCGTTTCGGGTGTTAACTTACTCATTTTCTTTTATATGTTTTGTTACATAAGCCATGTTTGTTGTATCTTATTCATATCCAGAATGATATCAAGTCCTTAAACATCATTTTTAAATCATAAAATGGTAATTATACTTGAATGGATACGATGGAGAATGAATCTCATCGCGTTCGTGGAGACGGTAGTCCGTACGTACGCACGAGCGACAATATCATTCTTTTGATATTAAAATAATATATAAATGAATGGTATATCATATATACAGAATCATTAACATGTTATATTTATTATTTAAATGAGTTACACATCATTATTATACCCATCCAAATAATATTATATTGAATAACAATTACACCACGACGTGGAGACGGTAAGCCGTACGTACGCACGTATGGTGACATGTTATTCAGAGGGTGGATAGAATACTGAATATGGTTGTACCATACTTATAATAACATCACAGTATATGTGAGATACTGGAGTTATTATTTTAGAATGGTAAGAACAAAGGAAGAAGAAGTGGAAGAAGAAATGAACTTAGAAAAGGGTGGTGAAATCATTACCTCTTCTTCGGGTTCTTCCTTTTGATTTGATCAAAAGGGCTCCTTAGGTTGGCTTTCTGATCAAACTAAGGCCTCTAGGTTGTAGTGAGGGATGTTGGGAGATTATTTGGGCAGAGTTTGGCCGAACCAAAAGGTTTTAAGGTGTGAAGAAATTAGAAGGAGGAGTGCCCTTTTATAAGAGGGGTGAGGGGCACCTTTGGAAAAGCTAGAAATATTAATTTATAATAAATTCATATTCGGTTTCTAATGGCTCCAAAGCTTATTATTCAAAGGTTAAGGTGGGGATAGGTCGAAAACCACTCAACCAATAGAATTTAGACAGGTTTGGGTACTTATATTAACCTTATCTTTAAGTATTAACTCTAAGTTAATTAGTTTCACTTTTACAATGTCTCTTTGTATTTTTATATAATATGGTTAATAAACTTACTATATACATCCAAGCGACCCACAAGTGGTCCATTAATGATGAACCTATAATGATATAAGTCTCTTGGCCGAACCTTAGATTTTTAGGAATTTAATATCAATTAATAATAAAATATTTGTTTTAAGAACTCTTTTATGTCAATTTTGACACTATTCAATAGTTGATTTTTGTGAAACTCATAACAGATTGATTACTTCTAACAAAGTCAATTAAATCAATCCTAATATATCATATTATCCTAGAAAATTATTTTAATTCATTAAAAGTTTCATATTATATTTATTTGGGTATTTATAATATCAATTATTTTAATTTTTTACTATTTTAGTAATTACTGCATCATCATTGTGTCATAAATAAAATAAATTATTTAATGTCTAAAAATTATAAATAAACTATCATTATGTAGGAAATCTTTTTATCTTTCTAATGAATATTTATAATCTAAAATCCAACTTATATAACTCTATGTAAAAATTGTTTTTCTAAAAGATATATGCTTGTGTCATTTTTGTATTCATTTTGACTTAATTAAAATAAAGTGTCATTATCACTTACAAGTGGATCCATGGGGTCCCAAAATTGACACAAAGATGCCCATGGTCGACCATTTATCAACCAATAGGGTTAAGACACGTTTTAGGGTAATTTAGTATTATTATAATATTATTTTTTTAACCCTTATTTACCGGATTTACCCTTAACCATGGTAAATAAAATATTTACCGCAGTAATTATTCAGAATGTCTAAAAATAAAAGTTACCTATTTACACAATTTGAACATCCTGATTCCAAATATGGAATCCATTTTCCTAAATTCTAAACACAGAAGTGGCAGAAATTAATTTAAAATTAATTCCCGCTGTCAAAACAAAAAGCGTGTTTTTAAGAGATAATAACTATCAAAAGATTGACACTTGTTTATGTTCGGTTTAATTGTAAAATTATGTCCAATGACAAACATTATATTAAATAGTAAAAATATATTCTAAATATACTTTAAAACCACTCAAATTCATAATTTATCACTATTAATTATTTTGATTAAAAAAGTTGTTTTTAATTAAAATTTAGTAATTTTCACTATTCATCAAAATATGAATGTTATCCGAAAAGTACCAAAATTTCACCTTAGGCTAAATTTGATATTCCGAATCCAAAAATGAAGTCCATTTTAAAATATAAAATATATATAACTTCAAAAAGTAGGTATTACTATTCATAACAGCTAGTTTGATTGGTTACGGTATGTTAGAACTCGAAGTTGCGTACAACACACGCTACTGTTTTATTCAAAGGAAAGCGTACCGTGGAAGCTTGTGATGTTTCATTTTAAATTTTTTGATGTCTCCATTTAGTCAAAAAGTTTAAAATATTGTATTTAAAAAGGTTTCACTATCAAAAGTTGATAAAAGTGCAATACTGAAAATGAATCTATTCTTGCATTATGACTAAGAAACTCATAATATGGATTCTAAAATTATAAGGATTATATAAAGTTTAAAATTTAGTTAATACTATTCATGACCCCTTTTAATGGATTTTTTTTTTTGGTAAGTCATGGTGCAATTGAACTCGGTGTTGCGTGTAGTGCAAGTTATTAAATTATTTTGAAGAAATAACACACTATGAAATCTTGGGGTGTTACATTCTCCCCTCCTTCAATAAATTGCGTCCTCGCAATTTGAAATTGTTCTTCGAAAATAAAGGGTTGAAAATAGAAAATATATTTGTGGGAAAACCCACATCGGAAAATGAATTAATGAGGCCTCTATTTAAAATAAAGAGTGGAAAGTATGATGATTACCGAAAATAACACATACTAGGGTTCCATGTAGGAAAATATGGATATGGAGGAGAAATCTAACCATCAATTATCTGATGGAGAGTGGTAGAGAACATGGCTATGAAAAGGCCAACAATCCCAAAGCCATAAATTAGTGATGATTTAAGGTACCATCTAGGACAACATTTTTGTTCTAAGTTCCTTTTCTTAATGTTGTGGAATTTATTTATGAGATTGGCTAAGATCATAAGGAGATATACTTACTTTATAATTAGAGTTTTATCTATTAATAAATTTCTACCACAAACTCATCTTTCACTCTAAAAGATAATAGAACTTAAAAAAAAAATTCAATTTACACTATTCGTATAGGGTTCCAAAATAATCGAATTTATAATTTATCTACAAGATATTTTAATAAAAACTAAATTATTTAATCCAGGACACCTCGTGGGCTAGTGGTAGGTGATACACCCTTGTCGCCCTTCGGTTGCGGGTTCAAGTCTCACAGCCTTGCCGGACGCGACGGGTTGCCGCCCGACCTCCGGGTTGTCCTTTTATGGAAATCCAAAATTAATCTCAAACTTAGAATTTATCCAAGATACTTCTGTCCAAACTCACAGTCCAACATTTATAAGGAAGGGAAACATAATGTAGATCCTTTTTACCCTGTAATGGAATATTAATACCTTCATCATGTATTCTTTTAAAACACTGAAACATCCTGATTTACCATAATCCTTATTGATTACATTCATGCTCCCTTATTCCATATAGAATGCTGGATATACTTCATCAATCCAAAAATGTTTTAAACCCCAAAAATGATGGAATATACAAATCATTAATCAGTTCGAAGGTATTCAAGAATATCCAATATAATTTATCCAAAACAATCATGTATTATTCCAAAATCACTACTTCGGTATCAGAACTATATTATGGTTTATCATTCTCTCAACCATATATTTTCCAAAAATTTATCCTGCTATTGAGTCACTTTTCTTTGTTCCACATAATCTCAAGTCCTTAATGAAATAGTACTGCAGTACAATCCTTATATACTCCATAATTATTATAACAAGTACATTGTTGATACAACACTCAATTGACATAATCAACATAAGAACTCTAATCATTCCTCCTCATCTGTGGTAGTATCATAACTTGATTATTATCCAATAGCATCATTTGCGGCATAGTCTGATGACTGGGACATAGGTTCGCATAATGTCCAAACTCCTTGCAAATGAAGCATTGTACATTTGAGACCATTTTCTCACCCTTGCAGTCACGTACTTTGTGCCCTTTTCCTCCACACTTATAACAAACTCTCATTCCTTTCAGGCAAGTTCCAGGGTGTTTCTTTCCACAGTTACCACATATGGGAAAATTATTCTTTTCCCTCTTCCCTTTATCCATCTTTCTCTCTTCCAGCCTTTTCTTCTCTTGCTTCCCTTCAAAGGCATAGGACTCAGTAAACTCTTTACATATCTTATCAACACATGATATTATTTCTTCATATGATGATAATACATGGGTGACTATTTCTCTTATAAATTCTAACTTAAGACCATGAAAGATATGATCCTTCCTTCTCTTTGAATCATGTGTATTTCTGGAGTTCTCATTCCTTCTACTGGGCGCCATTTCTAAACAATGGCATAAACTAGATCAGTTTATGAATCAAAATACATAATCCCATACTTATAAAACACTTGACATAAATTGAACTATTTATGGATATAATCCATAATCATAAGAATGTTTTCTTTGAGGAAGTATATACTCATAATCCCTTCAAAATGATTTGTAAAGAAAATGAGAGTTATCCTAAGCATATCCCCCGGGAGTGTCGTAACCAAGAGTGCAGCAAGGCCCGTTGTCGTGCACCAGTTCCCGTTCGAGTCTAGCTCAAAGCGGTGTTTTTGGGTTTTACCCCTAGGTACATCTGTGCCAGAGCCGCCTCTACCTGCTCGTATCCAGACAGGGATGTATTGCTCAGAAAACTCACAAAATCTCTACAATACCAAAATTCTAGGAAGTTCTTCTATACTAATCCTCAAAGTTCATCTTAGGTCTATGTGCTCTAATCAGAGTTTATCTAAATCTAGCTTCCAAGGTTTGTACTAAACTTCCTCTGATACCAACTGTAACGCCCCGACCCCAGCTACCCAGAGTCGGTGCATTACTTCGTAACATTGGCATGATCACAAGAAAGATCAAATCTTGAAAGACCGATTGGTTTAGTAGCCTTGGAAACACTAGATATATTCATAAGTTTTACATTACATCATAAAATGAAAAACTACTACAACAACATAATGTCTCCATAATCCACACTACTATCCCCTCATAATATCCCTGCAGGTCATTCATAATTTACTTCTTCACATCCTGGGGAAAAATAAAACATAGAAAAGGGGTGAGCTCAAATGCCCAGTAAGGATAACAATATAGCGGAAACTTTCATAAATAAGAATAAACATTTAAGGCAATGCATTACTAAAACAAAAGCCTTTTAAAATTGAACTTCAACATGGTATGGCAAAAGTAAAATGAAATAATTCCATTTACTTATTCACATGGATATTCTACTAATCGAATAATCACATGCAAAAATCAATAACCACTTTCATAATGTTGGAATGCATAATGCCAGACTATCATAACCACATAGCCAAGGCCTCGTGCCAAGACTACAAATAAGATTTTGTCAAGGCCTTGTGCCAAGACACTAGTTTGTCTCATGAGACCTACCGATGCATCGAGGAGCTATAGCGGGCTCCACCCGTCACTTATTAAGTCCAATGCATTCCCATATGAAAAGGTTTAAACATAACATAAACATTCGTATTAAAACTAGCATACGAAATGTCAATACTTTCACAATAAACTATGAATGGTATAAAAATAGCACATCCACAGTCAAACATATCACAAAACCTTCAATACAATATAGAAGTTTTGTATCATAATAAATCAACTTCAAATAATCTTAAAATCCATCAAAGGATGTTGACATAGATGAAATCAAAATTCTTTTTAAAGAAATATCTCCTTTTATTTTGAAATCATTTAAGATCCATATAAAATAAAACATTTTCTTTGAAAATATTCTTATAAGCTTGTAAGGAAAGCTTCGACGATTTTATAACGGCGGAAAATAACCGCACCCGCCGTATAAGTTAAAAAAAAACATTCTTACCTCAATTCAGTCGAAAAGGTTAAAAAGGACCTTGTTTTGAAAACGACGGAAAGATTCCTTTATAAACCTCTTATAAAAAGTCAAACAAGGGTATAAATGACTTTAACCCATATTCTTGTAAATAGTAAAAATGTTTTGAAATACATTTCAAAGAAACATGGATGTGGATGATAAAGAGATCCCAGTAGATTATTACGTATAAACAACCTCGGATAATGAAGAGATTGTGAAATAACCCTTACCTTGTACTTTTCCTTGGTTGGGGTAGGTTAACCTCCTGTATAATGGTGAAATAATTGTTATTAAATTATACAAGAATCATATATATTAATATGATATCATATATGATCTTTTAACATTGATTTATTAATAATATCTTAGAATTATCATCGTTTCGGGTGTTAACTTACTCATTTTCTTTTATATGTTTTGTTACATAAGCCATGTTTGTTGTATCTTATTCATATCCAGAATGATATCAAGTCCTTAAACATCATTTTTAAATCATAAAATGGTAATTATACTTGAATGGATACGATGGAGAATGAATCTCATCGCGTTCGTGGAGACGGTAGTCCGTACGTACGCACGAGCGACAATATCATTCTTTTGATATTAAAATAATATATAAATGAATGGTATATCATATATACAGAATCATTAACATGTTATATTTATTATTTAAATGAGTTACACATCATTATTATACCCATCCAAATAATATTATATTGAATAACAATTACACCACGACGTGGAGACGGTAAGCCGTACGTACGCACGTATGGTGACATGTTATTCAAAGGGTGGATAGAATACTGAATATGGTTGTACCATACTTATAATAACATCACAGTATATGTGAGATACTGGAGTTATTATTTTAGAATGGTAAGAACAAAGGAAGAAGAAGTGGAAGAAGAAATGAACTTAGAAAAGGGTGGTGAAATCATTACCTCTTCTTCGGGTTCTTCCTTTTGATTTGATCAAAAGGGCTCCTTAGGTTGGCTTTCTGATCAAACTAAGGCCTCTAGGTTGTAGTGAGGGATGTTGGGAGATTATTTGGTCAGAGTTTGGCCGAACCAAAAGGTTTTAAGGTGTGAAGAAATGAGAAGGAGGAGTGCCCTTTTATAAGAGGGGTGAGGGGCACCTTTGGAAAAGCTAGAAATATTAATTTATAATAAATTCATATTCGGTTTCTAATGGCTCCAAAGCTTATTATTCAAAGGTTAAGGTGGGGATAGGTCGAAAACCACTCAACCAATAGAATTTAGACAGGTTTGGGTACTTATATTAACCTTATCTTTAAGTATTAACTCTAAGTTAATTAGTTTCACTTTTACAATGTCTCTTTGTATTTTTATATAATATGGTTAATAAACTTACTATATACATCCAAGCGACCCAAAAGTGGTCCATTAATGATGAACCTATAATTATATAAGTCTCTTGGCCGAACCTTAGATTTTTAGGAATTTAATATCAATTAATAATAAAATATTTGTTTTAAGAACTCTTTTATGTCAATTTTGACACTATTCAATAGTTGATTTTTGTGAAACTCATAACAGATTGATTACTTCGAACAAAGTCAATTAAATCAATCCTAATATATCATATTATCCTATAAAATTAGTTTAATTCATTAAAAGTTTCATATTATATTTATTTGGGTATTTATAATATCAATTATTTTAATTTTTTACTATTTTAGTAATTACTGCATCATCATTGTGTCATAAATAAAATAAATTATTTAATGTCTAAAAATTATAAATAAACTATCATTATGTAGGAAATCTTTTTATCTTTCTAATGAATATTTATAATCTAAAATCCAACTTATATAACTCTATGTAACAATTGTTTTTCTAAAAGATATATGCTTGTGTCATTTTTGTATTCATTTTGACTTAATTAAAATAAAGTGTCATTATCACTTACAAGTGGATCCATGGGGTCCCAAAATTGACACAAAGATGCCCATGGTCGACCATTTATCAACCAATAGGGTTAAGACACGTTTTAGGGTAATTTAGTATTATTATAATATTATTTTTGTAACCCTTATTTACCGGATTTACCCTTAACCATGGTAAATAAAATATTTACCGCAGTAATTATTCAAAATGTCTAAAAATAAAAGTTACCTATTTACACAATTTGAACATCCTGATTCCAAATATGGAATCCATTTTCCTAAATTCTAAACACAGAAGTGGCAGAAATTAATTTAAAATTAATTCCCGCTGTCAAAACAAAAAGCGTGTTTTTAAGAGATAATAACTATCAAAAGATTGACACTTGTTTATGTTCGGTTTAATTGTAAAATTATGTCCAATGACCAACATTATATTAAATAGTAAAAATATATTCTAAATATACTTTAAAACCACTCAAATTCATAATTTATCACTATTAATTATTTTGATTAAAAAAGTTGTTTTTAATTAAAATTTAGTAATTTTCACTATTCATCAAAATATGAATGTTATCCGAAAAGTACCAAAATTTCACCTTAGGCTAAATTTGATATTCCGAATCCAAAAATGAAGTCCATTTTAAAATATAAAATATATATAACTTCAAAAAGTAGGTATTACTATTCATAACAGCTAGTTTGATTGGTTACGGTATGTTAGAACTCGAAGTTGCGTACAACACACGCTACTGTTTTATTCAAAGGAAAGCGTACCGTGGAAGCTTGTGATGTTTCATTTTAAATTTTTTGATGTCTCCATTTAGTCAAAAAGTTTAAAATATTGTATTTAAAAAGGTTTCACTATCAAAAGTTGATAAAAGTGCAATACTGAAAATGAATCTATTCTTGCATTATGACTAAGAAACTCATAATATGGATTCTAAAATTATAAGGATTATATAAAGTTTAAAATTTAGTTAATACTATTCATGACCTCTTTTAATGGATTTTTTTTTTTGGTAAGTCATGGTGCAATTGAACTCGGTGTTGCGTGTAGTGCAAGTTATTAAATTATTTTGAAGAAATAACACACTATGAAATCTTGGGGTGTTACACTTAGTGCTGATAAAAACTTTTAATAAAAAATATTATTAATATATATAAAATTATCATATTTATATTCAAAAAATAATGTTTATTTATATACATTAATTAAAAATGAATGTATATAATTAATATAAATATGATATATTAATATATATTTTCTAATAATTCAAATATATATATAATGTTTTAAAAAAATTATTTACAAAATTATAAATATATATATATATATATTAAAATAATAAATATATTTATTATATTTATAATTGTATATATTTATATATTAATATATATATATAATTATATAAATATATATAAATATATAAATATATATGATTATATACAAATATATAATTATATAAATATATTTATATTTATATAAAAATATTTATTTATAACTAGAATTATAAATAAATATATATATTTAAATAATATATATATATATTATTTATAATTATATATACCTATATATTAATAAATATATATAATTATATAAATATATATAATTATAGAAATATATATAATTATATAAATATATACAGTTATATAAATATATTTATAATTATATTTCAAATATTCATAAATATATTTATTTATAATTATAATTATAAATAAATATATTTATATTTATATATGTTTAAATAATATTTATATTAAAATAAGTATATTTATTTATTTATTTATTTAAAGTAATATATAAATATGATTTATATAACTTTTATTAAAAAATGAATCTTATTTTCATAATTTTATATATAAAAAATTATCAACATTATATTGTTTAAAATTTTTAATATATATATTCGATGCTTGAGAGTACAATTACATTAAACACACACACACACACCGCACATAGGTCGAAAAGGTAGGCCATAGCCCCCCCCCCAAGGGATAGCCCACCCATCAAACCTTATTTATTCAATACGTGGTCTGAATGCCTAGTGGGCAATAAGTCCATTACATGGCCCAAAGACCAACAATATGGAACAAAGGCCCAGTGCAGTATCATTCCTACATCATGTCTACGTCACCGTCTTCCTGCATCATGTCAGCATCACCTCCTGCCTGCATCATGCCTGTATCACTGCCTGCCATCGGAAAGTTGCTCCCACTCGGATTTGAACTCAGGTCTGATGCAAAATCACGAGGCACCTCTACGACTGAGGCATACCCCAACTACTTAAAATGTTTAATAGTTTATTTATAAACATTAATTACAAAATGTGTATATAATTAAAATAAATATAATATTTTTATATTTTATTTAAACAATTATATAATATATAAATGAATATATTTCTTTAGATATATATTTATATTGATATTAAATTATTTAAAATATATGTACATGTATAACATCATGTATGTAGGTGTGTGTGTGTGTGTGTGTGTGTGCATGTGTACATGTATATGTGTGTGTAGATGTTTATGGGTGCATATGTATGTTCGTAATTCACGTAAATGTTACGAATTCACTTTTTAATATTTTAGTAATTTATTTAATTTAATTTATTCATTTATTATTATATATTCATTAATAATGTTAAAAATATATTTAATCATTTTTCAATATTTATTTACACATATATTTATTTACTATACATGTAATATTTTCAATATGTTTTCAATTTATATGAATAATATTTTTTTCATTTTTATTTATTAAGTTTGAACATTTAAAATTGTTTTAAATTTATATAATTAATCTATTTAAATGTTTTTTTTATAATTTTGTAATTTAAATTTTTAATTATAAAATTATAAATATATATAATTTTTTTTAAAAGTATTTATAAAATTATAAATAAATAAATATTTTTTAAAAATAATTATAAAATTATAATAAATATATTTGATATAAATATATATAATTATATAAATATATTTAAAATTATATAGAAACTTTTTTAAATATATTTATTTTTAATTCTAATTAGAATTAAATAAATATATATTTAAATAATTATAAAATTACAGTAAATATATTTAGATAATAAATATATTTATTATAATTTTATAAATATATATATATTTATATATTAATATATATATATATATCTGGTGTTTGGGGTATAATTACATTCAAACACCCCCCCCCCCCAAGGGTATGACCTAGTCCATAGCCCCCCTAGGGATAGACCAGATTAAACCCTCAGTATTTATTTATATTATATTATATATCTTAGGTAGTCAATGATGATGGTTACAGTCTTCAACGGTGTGGGTTGCCCACCCCCACTAATCCCCTTTCACCTACCCTATTGCACTGCCTATAAAAGGGCAGTGCAACCCCCTTGAATGGTATACTTCAGATAGAAGGGAGATACCCTAAGTAATAATAAAATTATTTTTCTTCATTTATGATCATATTTCTCCACTATTCTATTTTTACTCCTTTTAATTTTTGTTTTCAAAACACGTTATCTACACAAACACTCAAAAGGGAAGAAATGTATGTTTTTGTTTTTATTCTCACTATTTGGTTGGATGGTTCTGATTATTTATTCTTTTTATGTTAAACCTTATTTTCTACTACCTGGTTGGATGGTTCTAATTATTTATAAAATATTATTTATTTACTGTCAGATTGGACGGTTTATGTGGTTTATTTAATTACCACCATAAAGGTCGGGTTACCAACTGTTTAGATGGTTTTAATTTATTTATTTATTTCACCGCCTGATTAGATGGTATAATTAATAAATTAGTATGTACATTAAAGTTTTAAATGAGTAATGTGATGTATTTATTTATTTATTTCAAACCCCCACATGAAAGATTTATTAACTGATTAAGGTGGGATATATATATATATATATAATATTTAATAATAGAATTAAATTGATTTAATGTTTTTGATACCGTTTTTATTTTCTTTAACCCAAATGTAAATTATTGGTGTATTCTTATTTTGAATAATAATAAAGTTTTCTTCTTCTTTCTCTCTCCAAGTTATCATCATGTCAAATCTCACGAAACTCAAATTCACCACTCTTGATATTATTGGAAGTAATTACATTCCATGGAAAATGGATGTTTAAATGCATCTCAAAGCTATGGATCTCATGAAAATAATTAATGAAAATAATTCAAAAACCCAACAAAATAAATCAAAGGCGATGATCTTCCTCAGAAGACATCTCGATGGGGTATTGAAGTGTGAATACCTCATAGAAAGAGATCCAAGTAAGCTCTTGAAGTGTTTGAAAAAGGTATGATCATAAAAAGGAGGTTGTTCTTCCTACAACACATGATGAATGTAATGCTTTATGCTTCCAATACTATAAAAGGGTCAATGATTATAATTATTTCATGTATAGAATTTTATCACAGCTAAAGTATTATGTTATTGGGATTACAGATTCTGATATGCTTGAAAAAACATATAAGACATTTCATGCATCTCACATCACCCTATAGAAACAATATTGATTATGAGGATATATCAAATATTCTGATCTCATATAATCATTACTTATAGTAGAGAAGAACAGTGATATTTTGATTAAAAATTATCAGTCTCGTCCTACTGGTTTAGCTATAGCATTTCCTAAAGCAAATACTATTTTTCATGAAAATAATCACAAAAGAAGTTTGGGATATAATTCTCATGGTGGATGTGGTTATGGTAGTAGTCACGGTTGAGGACGTGGTCATAACCATGGGCCTTCTCCAAATGAATATCAAAATAAAAGAAATATCAGCTCTAGAACTCTGAGGATTCCTGAAGATTCCTGCTACATGTGTGGTTCTAAGGGACATTGGTCTCAAGTTTGTCGAACCCCATAGCATCTTTGTAAGATTTATAAAGCATATCTTAAAGTAAATAATAATAAACTACACTTTAATGAGATATCCTATAAATGGAAAGAAAAAGATGTGAATTTTACTAAGAATCACGAGGCATCAAATTATGATTTAACTTACCTCGAAGCGGGTGATTTTACTTATGAATTTAATGATATGCTTGCTGGAAATAATTTGTAAAAATTACAGTATTTCTGACATATGATATGTTGTTTTGTTATGTATACTTTATATTTTGGATGTTGTATTATTTTAATTTCACAAGTTATTAATTATAATATTATTATCTTTACTTTGAAGTATTGAAATGGATTGCGTAAACAGGAAATATATTTGCATATCGGATAATGGAATAATGCACACAATTCTTAAAAATAAAAAATATTTTTCTGATCTTAAACCAACAAGACCAATTCTGAATACTATATCAGGTCCTATAGATCTTATAGACGGGACTGGTAAAGAGAGTTTTTCTTTACCTAATGGGACATAATTTTTTATAAGAGATGTGTTGTTTTCCCAAAATTCCAAAGGAAACTTATTAAGTTTCAATCATATATACTAGCATGGGTCTGATACTCAAACTATATCTTATAGAAATTAAAATTACATGCGTATTACCATTAATAAATCCGGTGAGAGTCGTGTGCTAGAAAAACTACCAAAATTATCATCAAGATTACATTATATATATATATATATATAAGTGAAATCAAGACACATATGGTAGTAAAGAATTGACCACACATCATTAATTTGTGGAATGAAAAATTAGGTTATCCTAGTTTAGGAATGATGAAAAAAATAATTGAATGTTTTCATAGACATTCAATAAAGGTCCAGAAGATCTCTCCGCTAAGAAAAATTCCATGTGATGCTTTTTCACTTAGAAAGTTGATTGTGAGACCATCTATGGCTAAAATTAAGGTTAAAATGCCATCCTTTCTTGAATGAATTCATGGGGTTATATGTGGACCAATTCATCCATCATGTGGTCTATTTAAATATTTTATGGTATTAATTGATGCATTTATAATATGGTCATATGTATGTTTTCTCTTAACACGCAATGTAGCATTTTCATGATTTTCTGATCAAATAATTAAATTAAGATCACAATTACCTAATTATATCATCAAGAAATTAAGGCTCAATAATGTGGGATAATTTAACTCTCAAGATTTCAATGATTATTATATGGAAATCTGGATTACTATGCAGCATTTAATTTCCCATGTGCATAAACAAAATGGTTTAGTTGAATCACTTATAAAACACCTTCAACTTATTGCTAGAGCACTAATAATGAGAAAAAAGCTTCCAAGATCTGTATGGGATCATGAAATATTGCATGCTTAAATATTAATTCACATCATACCATGTGTATATCATAATCACTCTCCACTCCAATTAGATTTTGGACAAGATCTTGACATCTCCCACTTAAGAATATTTGATTGTGCAGTATATGTACTAATTTCTCCCCAACAACATACAAAAATGGGACCTCAAAGGGGGTTGGAAATATATATAGGATATGAATACTCATCCATCATCATATATATTGAACCAAAAAACGATGATGTATTTATAACATTTTTTGTTGATTGTTACTTTAATGAAGAAGTATTCCCATTATTTGTGGGGGAAAGAAACAAAGAGAGAATATTTATTAGAATGTTAAAATTCTACCTTTTATCTATCCTCCCACCTGGAAATGTGATATGGAAGTGAAAAATATTTTACATTTTCAAGAACTAGAAAATAAATTGCCCAATGCATTTACTGATTCAAAGGGCATGACTAGATCACACATATTAACTGTAAATTCACCGACTAGAATTGATTCCCCGAAGACACTATTAAATAATGAAATTACGAAAATATCAAAATCATGTCTAAAGCATGTAAGACTAATTGGATTTAAGGATAGAAACCCTTAAGGAAGAAAAGGAATGATTATAATTGAAACCTCCATTATAGAGGCATGTGTTCTAGAAGAAACATGGAATTTAAGTGTTCTTAAAGAAACACGTGATGAGGATCATAAAGATAATTCACGGGATATAGAAAACCCTAAAGGTTTTTAAAATACTGAAATATATATAAATTATTCTACTATAAGTGATATATGAAATTGAAGTAATGTGGAAAATATTGATGAAATATTTTCATATTCTATGTCACGTGATATAGAAAATGAAGAGCCTGAACTAAGGTCTATTATGGAATTCCAAAAATGACCTGATTAGAATAAATAGAAAGGCACAATGAAAGTTGAACTAAATTAACTTAATAGGTGAAGGGTTTTTGGATATATCATGCTCACACCAGAAGTTGTGAATCCTGTTGGATATAATTGGGTTTTTGTGCATAAGTGTAATGATAAAATAAGATTATAAGATGAAAAGATTTTTTTTTCACATAGGGTTTTTATCAGAGACCTAGAATTGATTATCAGGTGACATATTCTCTTATTATAGATTCTATTACTTTTAGATATCTAATCATCCTTGTAATAGATAATAAGGCTAATATGAATCTTATGCATATTGTTACAACTTATTTATATAGGTCACTTAATAGTAATATATATATGATAATCTCTGAAGGATTCAAAATACCCGAAGTATGGAAATAAAAACCCAAAGACCTATATTCAATTAAATTATATAAATCCTTATATATATTAAAACAATCTAGGAATATGTGTTATAATCATTTGAGTAAATATTTTTTAAATAAAGGATATGTAAATAACCCAATATGGCCATGTGTTTTTATTATGAAAACAACATCTGGATATGAAATCATTGTTGTTTATGTTAATGATTTAAATTTTATCGGAACTCCAGAAGATATCAATGAAGCAATGAGAAACTTAAAGGATGAATTCGAAATAAAATACCTGGTAGAAACCAAGTATTTTATTTGATTAAGAATTGAGCATATGCTAAGTGGTATATTTTTTCATCAATCAAATTACACTTAAAATGTATTA
The DNA here is from genome assembly GCA_963277665.1 of Viscum album. NCBI lineage: Eukaryota > Viridiplantae > Streptophyta > Magnoliopsida > Santalales > Viscaceae > Viscum > Viscum album. Next base: position 402,583,028 of record OY728156.1, on the reverse strand, counting down.
AAACTCTTTAATATGAATAAAGAAAATCCTTTAAGTTCTCTAATGACTATTTAGTATTTAAATATATATAAATATCAATTTATACCTTATGAAGAAAATGAGGAGTTGGTTGGTCCAGAAGTACCATACCTCAGTGCTATCAGAGCACTAATGTATCTTGCTAATTGTACTCATCCTAGTATATTTTTTTCTACTAATTTATTGGAAAGATTTATTTCAGCCCCTACTTGAAGAAACTGGAATATAATTAAACATATTTTTTATTATCTTTGTAGCACTATTGATTTGGGTTTATTCTATTCTAAAAAATTATAAAGTAATATGGTTGTTTTTACAGATGTAAATTATTTATCTGATCTTCATAATGAGTGGTAACAAACTGGTTATGTGTTCAAAATTATAGGTACTATAATATCTTTGATATCACAAAATCATACACTCATCACAACATCTTCAAATCACAAAAAAGTGATAGCATTACATGAAGCATGCCATGAATGTGTTTAGTTGTGGTCTGTGACACAACACATTCAAGCAAAAAGTGGATTGCCTATGGATTTTATCCCAACAATTTTATTTGAATATAATATTGTGTGAATCACATAATTAAAAGAAGGATTCATCAAGAATGATTGAACAAAACACATACCAATAAAAATTTTCTCCTTCGCACAAGAGTTAATTAAGAACGAAGATATAGACATGAAATATGTTTGACCCAGCGACAACGTTGTCAATTTATTTACAAAGGCACTACTAACTGTTATCTTAGAAAACTTTTACATAATATAGGGATGCATATATTGAAAAAAAAATATAATGTAACTTTCAGGGGGATTCTACATGATTGTACCCTTTTCTTTATTCTAGTTTTTATTCTACTAGGTTTTTATGAAAAAAGGTTTTTAATGAGGCATTATCAAAATGAGTATGACATTGGTATGGGTGTGCTTCCCAAGGGGGTGTTAGGAAACTATTGATGGAGGCTATAGTATTCAAAGGGGAGGGCTTCCCATCCCCAAAAATCCCCCTTCACCTACCCCGTTGCACTGCTTATAAAAGGGAAGTGTAGCCCGCCCCCCCAAATGGTGTACTACAGATAGAAGGGAGATGCCAAAAGTAATAATAAAATTCTTTCTCTTCCTTTATTCTCATATTTCTCTTCTATTATATTTTTAATCCTTTAAATTTTTGTTTTCAAAACAATATGTGTGTGTGTGTGTGTGTGTCATATCTTAAACATATATCCCATAGACCATCCAAATTCATCTTCAACCCATGCCATCGGGAGGGCACCTTCATTCGTTGGCCCCTGCTAGTCGAGGCCCATTTCATCACGCAACACCAAACATGTCACTCATTAATCCCTGATCCGAAACTTGATCCACCTACATGAAACCACCACCAGGACATCCGTTATCATTGACAAGTCCAATGCAACATTGAATATTGTGTTTCATTAAGTCTCTATGCCCCCCTATGTCACCACCATGATAGACCAGCAACACCCCCTACCACATGAAGATCCATTCATAGTGATGGAGTTGTTGAAGTCATCACCCATGGGCTCGACATTAACCTGCGGCCATTGTACATTGATGAATAAAATTTGCCTCCTCCTATAACCACCAATCTCATCATCCCACTCAGGTTGTTGTCACCTACAAAACCCCATCGCTTGACAACAATAGTTCTCATTGCACCCAACGATGTACTATACTGCTTTTTTTGTCACCATAACCATCGCGAATCCCCCCCCCCCCCGTCTGTGACTCCCCTTCACCGGTGAATGGGGAAAACCAGGAATAACTCACACAGATCACATTCCAACATCAATGATGGTGTCAGATGAATCCATCCACACAAACAGTTCCCACAAACAATCGGGGGCCAAATAATAGAGTTGATGGGATTTGAATCTCAACCACCTAGATGTGGTGCCCAGTTGAGTACCACTCAGTTGAGACCTTGGACACATATATAATTATAAATATATATATATATATACACACAATTATATACAAATATTTATATATTTATTTATTTATAAAGGTGTCAGGGCCATGTAGGGCTGCTATCGAGGTCCATTCATTGCGTGGATGGTGGAAAAAATGTGTGATAGCTATGGAGGGCATATTGGGTTTAATTACCTATGTGTTGGTCCTAAGGGTTATGTTGGATTATAAGCCGCGTTCTAAATAAATAGGGCTTGATGGGTGGGTTATCCCCTTGGGGGACTATGGTCTGCCTTTCTGGTATGTGTGTGTGGTGTATGTATGTTTGAATGTAATTATACCCCCAAACACCTAATATATATATATATATATATAATTATAAATATATTTATTTATTTAAATAATTATAAAATTATAATAATTATATTTAAATAATAATTATATTTATTATATTTATAATTTTATAAATATATATAATTATATAAATATATTTATAAATATATATAAATATTTATAAATATATATAAATATTTTTAAATATATTTATTTATATTTATAATTATAATTATATATATATATATATATATATTATTAAAATTAGATCGTTATCAGCGCTTTTTTAGTGCCGATAAAATTACTCTTTATCAACACTTTTTTTAAAGTACTGATAAAATTCTTACGTGATCTTATGAAAAGGACCCTAATAGAATCAAATCTCTCATGTCTTCAAGATCTCATGGAACCCTATTATTTTCATTGTCACTGCTCTCACTGAACACCTTTATTGACAAATTGATCCTCTCCAAATCCAAGGTATGTACTGATCGATTTATTTTTTTAGTACCTTTGGATCTATTCGTTGACCGCACAATGGAGTTTCCTTGTGTTTTTATATGTCGTGTAGCCACATACTGCACCCCTACACCACATCACACCACCCATCATGGCTTCCAAATGTATTACATGTCGTTTCAAAATCTCCATGATGTCCACAGCCTACCGTCCCTACTTGAAAAATCCTACCCTCCAAGTATATTCACCACCCACTGATGTTGGGGTATTCTACAATCATCATTAACCCCATTCCCCCTCTCATCACTTTCCTTTGGTGGTCCTCACACTCTTCATGAACTCATCCCAGTTATCGAAATGGTTCCCTGATTCCCATCATCCTTAGCCCATATAATTTTTCCAAGTATATATTACTTATTTGATATTGTTTAATTGTATAAAATTAAGTATTATATTTAAATTTTAGTATTTATGGATTAAATTGAATTTACTATTGCATTATTTTTTAAAGAAATAAAATAATTTTAGTGAACTGAAATTTAGTTTGACCCTAAAAAATACGCTTGATATAAAACATTGAAATTAGAAAAATAATCAATGTATAAAAATATATGTCTTTTTTTCTAAATGTATATTTATTTGTAACCAGTAATTTAATAAGATGTGTTTAAATTTAAAATTATATATTCGTGACATATATTTTTTAAAATATTTCTAAAATTCTAAAGAAAATGTTATTTTTGGGTCCTTATATTAATGAATTGAATAGATTTTCATCATATTAAATATATGAATAAAATACAAGAAATTTCAACTAAAATAAAATATCAATAAGTGTTATATAATTTTTTTTTAATGTTATTCTTAAATAAATTTTGATATATTTTATAATATTATATGTTTTATTTAAATGTATATTTTGATTTATCATTAAATCTAGTTTTATATTTCTAAACTCTATATAATGAATATTATTATTTAATTTTATGTAAAAGGATTGGAAGAAAATTTTACTAACATAAAATTCAATTATACATTAATTTCTTTTACTAAAAAACTTAATTTATAAAGGAATATCTTATTAAATTTTTGAATCAAACATTATTATTGATTCCTAAATTGAGGTTAATATTTATTAATATATGAAAATAATTAGTAAACTCAAATTCAATTAGATCCTCCAAGATATTTTGTCTGGAATATCAATTATATTTTAATATTGATAAACCTTTACATTTTTCTTCCATGGTATGGTCATCAATCCAAGGCGTGGCTGACTCTTCACCTCAAATTGTAAAGGGAATGAACCTTATGCATCTCTCTTGAGTCATGGAAATTACTTTTACGTATCATCCCTTATTAATGGAAATGACTCTTATGTACCACCCACTTACCTTTATGTAAAATCCAGATTCACACTTACATATCCTAATGTGGTTACATACTTTGCTAATTTTTCTGATATTGAAAATGTTACTTTTACGTATACGTGGAAGGTTTTCCTTTTTCTACATTTCATTACTTCCTAGAAACTATCATTTTTATGTATACTGACAGAGATTCTATAGGAATTTACCATTTTCCTTAGTTTTCTTAACACTAGTTACTTTTACATATACAGGGAGATTATATTATATCCTTTTCCAAATTTCTCTATTCTGAAATCAATAGTGAAGTAATACTATTTAGCATCATTTTTTATGTTTTAATGTTATTCTTTCAGCCGATGTAAATACGAATAACATTGTATATATTTTTTAATATCAATTATATAAACCAACATCAAAATATTTATTTTTACTAACTATTAAGGATTTCAACATCAGTTATTTTTTAGAACTAACATCAAATATCTTCAAAAATTGTTTCAACATCGATTATTTTGAGAACTAACATCAAAAATCACATATAAAATCTATCATTTTTATAACTGGTGTTATAGGAAACTTTCAATGATGATTTTAAAAATAACCAATGCTAAATGTTATAGATTTTAAAAAATATATATTTCAATACACATGACTCCCTTTGAATAATAAACTATAATAAATAACTAAAAAATTACATAAAACAAATGAAACAAAGATAAAAAAAACTCAATGTTGTGGTTTCTTTTCCTTACTAGTGGTGGTGCCCTCAGAATCTAAATATCATTTATTAATATTAATTTTCCTTTCAAGGAAGAACTCATGTGACATTTTAAACATCTTTTAATAAATCTTGTGCAGAAGATTTAACATTTATACTCGATCTGAAGAAGTCATCTTCTTAAAAAAATATTCATATATATATATATGAAGAAAATAAATCATAAAAGAAACCAAATAATGATAAAATATTATAAATACCATAGTGAAGTGATGGAATGAAGAATTGGTGGAATGAAAAAGCATTGAAATGATGAAGGAGTTGCAAATTAGGAATGTATATTGTGGAAGGGAAAGTTATATAAGGTATTGTAAACAATGTGATCGTGACATGATAAATTTATAGGTGGGAAAATAAATCGAATGGGTGTGTTGTAATGAAATTGAAACATTACGAGCATGTGATTTGAAATTTTACTTTTAATGTTAGTTATTTATATAACTGACATAAAAAAACTTTTATTTTAAAACTATTTATATATTAACCAAGGTTAAAACTCTTTTTAACATTGGTTATTATATAAGAAATGTTAAAAACCACCACGAATACTCCTTAAAATATGTGTTGAAAATTTTAGTGGTATCTATGTTTATAAATTCAATTGGATGAGTGTTATATATATTTATAAATGCATAAATTTGTAAGGAAATAGGGTGGTATCTATATTTATATGATCAAATTAAATTTTAGATACCTCCTAGATACATAGAATCTCACCTCCTACATAATATTGATTGATAATATCACCATAGAAGGGCTTGTCACAAACTTCATCCAACTCATAGGATATCCATCGTGACCCCACTCCTACAACCTTAGTCTCACAAAAATCTAACACTACTGAAATTCAGTCCTTAGACAAAAAACCTTTTCCTCTTCATGGATTAATTGAAGTCTTTCTTTGAATGTTCAAACTACAATGGATGTATCAACATGAGTGCGCATAAGACCATCCAGCTGATACTTCTCATGATCGCACTAATCAAGGATACCCTTGTAGGGATCAGACTACGACTACTACTTTTTTTAAAATTTAGAAATCAAAATAATAAATTTTTCCGGTTCTTCGCTAGATTCCCATCATAGGTACATTTATATTTAAGGAGATAATTTTCATCCTCATCAAATTCATCTCCCAAAGATTTATTATTTTATTTTATTTCCTAAGACGCGTCCCTCATCTCTTATGGAAATACACCTATGTTTCTTAAACTACCCTAAGTAGTATTCATCCTATACCAAGTAACGGTGATCATTGTGGATGAATTCATAAGATAAAACCTACCACCAGTGGAGTAATTCTTTTCTTAAATTCAATTACCTATTTCCTTCAAAGAATTATGAAATTATTTGTAACATTCAAATGTTGGGTTCCCCTTATTTGAAAGTCCCCTTTTATGTATGTATTTATTTTTTTAAATATTAATATTATCGAATCAAATAGGATGGATGTGAATAAAAAAGGATCTATTTCAATCATATTACAAAAGAGTATGAATATGGGGTGAAAGAGTTCATCAATTTTGAAAAATATCATGTATATGACCCTTCTCAAATCTTTTGTCCATGCTTGTGTTGTTGTTATTCAATACTAATTAGTCCAAAGGAGTTGTAAGAACACTTGATCAGATAGGTAATATATCAAAGTTATAAATATTGGAATAAACATGGAGAAAAGTTGAATCTATCCAGTGAAAGGGATAACACTGCATTTTATGGATCATCTAATATGATTACAAGTGCGGAAAATGAAGAATATTGTATCGAGGATGTGATTACAGGTGTTAATGATGATGAAGATTGTATTGAGGAAATGACAATGACATTTGAAGATGAATTTCATAATTGTAAAAAAAAGTTAAATAGTTGTGCAAAGATGTCATTATATGATGGTTGTACTAAATATAAAGCATTTTCAACCATACTAAAGCTGTATAATTTAAAATTTGGAAATGGATGGAGTTATTCCAGTTTTATTGAACTACTTTCTCTCTTGGATGATATGATCCTAGAAGATAATGAGCTTCCTAGCCAAAAATATGACACTAAACGAATGCTACGTTCAGTGGGTATGATCTCTAAAAGAATACATGCCTACCCAAATGACTATATACTATTTCACAAGGACCAAAAATCACTTAAATAATTCCCAAAGTGTGGTTCTTCTCAATACAAGAAAGATGAATCAGGTCCTGTAAAAATTTTATGGTACTTTCTAATCATTACAAGGTTTAGGCACATATATAGAAGTGAGAAGACTACAATGAAATTGGTGTGGAATTTAGATAGAAGAAATAAATATTGGAAAAATCATCACCCGAAAGACTCTCCTCAATGTAATAGAATTGATCATGAGTATCCTAAATTTAGAAATGAGCTGAGAAACCTTTTTCTTTCTCTATATATAGATGGAGTGAATCCTTTTGGTTTTCAAAGAAGCACTCACAATACATGGTCGGTTATATTGGTAAATTATAACTTTCCACCATGGTTATACATGAAATGAAAATACATTATATTATCTCTTCTTATATCAATAATAAAATTATCGGGTAATGACATTGATGTTTATTTGGATCCATTAATCAAAGATTTGAAATTATTACAGGATTCAGGTGTTACGTTGTATAATGCTTATAGAAATGAAGATTTCACATTTAGATCCATGTTATAAGGGATGATAAATGACTTTCCATCTTATGAAAATTTGGCAGGATATAGCATTAAAGGAACTCAAGGGTGTCCCATTTGTGAACAAGTTACACAGTCAATTAGGTCAAAACATTCATCGAAGACTGTGTGTCTAGGACATTGTAGATTTTAACCCTGGTAACATAAGTACCAATATTGGATGATTTCATTTTATGGGAGTTCAGAAAAATGTACATCACCATCTCCATTAATAAGTGAGAAACTTTTTGAGAAAGTAAAAGATATGAACACTGCTTTTGGTAAAAAAAATCAAAAAATATTATGAAACCCGATTGGAAAAAGAGATCAGTTTTTTTTGAAGTACCATATTGGAATTGTTTGTACGTTATGAATTTTCTTGATGCTATGAATTTTGAAAAAAAATGTATGTGATAGTTTCATAGGAACATTACTAAATACACCTAGAAAAACAAAGTCTGGAATTAAGGCTAGGTTGGATATGATTGATATGGGAATACGAGAAGAGTTAGCACCGATGAAGGGTGAAAAACGAATTTTTCTTCCTCTAGTTGCTTTCACTCTTTCTAGGTAGGATGGATATCAGTTTTCAGCTCCTTGAATAGTTTAAAGTTCCTAGAGGTGTATTCATAAAATATTAAGAATATCATGTCAATGATTGATTTAAAGTTAAAGGTTCTGAAATCATATGAATGTCATGTTTTGATGAAATATTTAATGCATGTAGCTTTACATCACATTTTGAAAAATAATACTCTTAATACATTAACCAAGATCTATTTCTTTTTTAAAGCTATATGTAGTAAAGTTATAGACTTGATAAAATTTACAACTATGGAAAAGGAAATTGTCGGTATATTATGTGAATTGTAAATGTTCTTTAACCACCAACTTATTTTTATTTTATTAAGAAACCACTTTTAAGGAAAAAGTGGAAAACTGGTCTAGACACAATCAGACAATCAACCAACACCATAGGTAGTAATCATATCTTCATATTGCAGTTTAAGCCTTTTAGAAAACTTGCCTCTATGAAGACTTCATTGAAGAGTGGTGGACTTTCCATCTGGATCATCTTTGAGGAGGTCTTAAATGTTGTTTTCCATATTTTCCCAAGTTTGGATGAGTTCTTCCACAGTAATCTTCTTTTCATTGAATCCATGTTCCAATATGATAAGTTGTTTTCGAACCCAAATTCCATGATCCTCATTCAGATTTGACTAGATGCACCTCCCAACCAATCTGTCAAACTCCTCTTGAGTAGCATCAACCATAAGTTCCTTCTATAAGAATTATTCATTATTGTTGATGATGGAATCCCATTCATCACACTCTATCATTTCCTTACCACTTGGGGGGATAATAGGTTCTACAATAGCAGTTTCAGCATTCACCAGATCCATGAAAGGAGATTCACCTGCTTGTGATTCAAGCTCCTTTGGGGTCTCGACCTCTGTATGGTTGGCGGAGCCTTTATGCTTGTTAGTTGTGTTGTTGTCCACGATTTTGGAAACCTTTGGAGGTAGTATGTCTTTACTTGAGGATCTTTTAATGGGGGGACTAGGTATATTTGAATAATATTTTCTTCTTCGTGACCTCTGGGATCATGTAATGAAACCATCTGAATCTATAATAGTGTTCTTCCCTTTCCTTGAAGAGGATTTAAGATATTCCTCTGTAATGCTCATTTTCTTGGGATCAATAGTAGAATCCAAAGTAGAGTCCTCTTGAGAATCCTCCCGGTAGGGGGGTTCTATTTAGGGGCATCTGCATCATCCCCTTCCCCAAAATCCTGATACTCATCTTCCCCTAGCACTACAAACCTATTTTTTCTACCCAGAAGACGCTCTTTGTCAACAGAAAGAGGTAGAGCATCTTCTCTGGCCTCTCTAGAATTCTCAGTACCCTGCACTTGAGAACCTCTACTACTTGATTTCACCATCTCTGCATAGGAAGAGGGGCCCAGGAACTTGGGATAGCCCCCTGCCCATCACCCTGAACCATGTTCTTGATACCCAAATCACTTCTTAATTTGTCAAATACCTCTAAGACCTTGGGTTCTGAGGGCCTCAAATGCAGGTCTTTCTAATTTTCTGGGGGAAACCCATCATCTCCAGTGACTAGTTGCACCTCCTTCTAGAAAGTAGGACACCCACTCGCCCTAGTGCCTTGGGGATTCACCACAGAGACTTTGTACCCTGCATCATCAATGGGCAGAGCAACTTCCATAGAGGAAGGAATCTCCCGAGACTTGTCAAACTCCTTCTCATTGGTAGGATCCTTGTGGATTGAGGTAGCCACATTTAACGAACTCAAAGCAGACAGGATATTACCTCTATGATAGCTCTGGGATGAGTGACCTTGGAGGAAGTATAAGGTGCGGTAATGAGTCCACAACTCGTAAACAACCTACTTCTTAACCTTGTATTGACCTTCAATCTCAATCCAGACAAAATCCAGTGGGGGTTCGGAGATATTCACCTCTACACAAATTCTAGGTTCAATGGGATAGAAAATTGTTTGGGTCCTAGAGTCTGCAACCAAGAAACGTCCTAGAATATTACCAAGCATTCTCAATATGAAATGATTTTGGAAGAATAGCGGCAAACCTGGAAGACGAACCCAAATCGCTGATGTATATAGGTCACACTTCAACTGAAAATCGAAGGACCAACAATGGAGAAAGAAACGATGATTGTTGATAGGGTGTGAACTGCTGAACCACGCGAGAGAAATATCCTCATCAGAGGAAATCGAACCATCATTTGCTGAGAGTCAAGAAGACCAACAACCGCATGATGACGAAGACCCAACTAGGTGTTGACGAATCCATTGACTGTATCCACCGAGGGCCTCTGTCGACCAAATAGATCCACCAAAGTAATTTTGTGTAGGAAAGAAGCCTCTAAAAACTCTACGAGAGAAATCATAAGAGAAGGGGATCCAAAGACAAATTCGGGGACCTTTGGGGCTAGCTCAATACTGGGGAAAACAGGGAGTAATCCCTGGATGTTGAAGGGTGAAAAGAAAAGGGAAGGGTGAGCATGAGAATAAGAGACGAGGCCATTTCCCCTCTCCCTCAGGGATAGGAGGAGTCGACGGATCATCCAGTCCCAGAACCCTAGTGCACCCGGGACTTAGGATCCCATACACTCATTCAATAAAAATTGGAGGTATTATTTCATTCGAATTTATTTGATATGATGGTTCACTTGATGGTTCACTTTGTAAGAGAGATTCAACTATGTGGTCCTGTACATTATAGATGGATGTACCCCATTAAATGATATGTGAATATTTTGAAAGGTTATGTCAAAAATTGAAGTCGGATAGAAGGTTGTATTACGGAGTAATATATTGCTGAGGAAGTAATTGAATATTATACTGGATACCTTTCCGGTGTGGAAAGCATTAGTCTACCAAAATATCATTGCACTGGGCAGCTTATGGGTGAAGGAATTTTTGGAATACATGTTATCATAATCACTATTACAGATTTTGAGTAGGTAAACCTTTACATTTTTCATAATATTTTATAGGTTTCCCCATATGTTGAAACCCACACATAATTCTTAGTCATTTTAATCCATCAAGGGATAAAATATGGATATCAAATACACATAATAAATAGTTTATATGATGGTTTTGAGATCATATTTTTAAGGAGTCAAATAAAAATAAGGATTCAATTTTAGAACGGCCTTGATGGATAGCAATAGGACCAAGTGTGCATGTATTATCATATAATGGTTATGTAATTAATGTATATTCATTATATATAAATAAACACAATGAAGGTAGTATCATAAAAAATAGTGGAGTTACACTTGTGGATGAAGTGATTCATTTATCTAGTACTAAGGAAAAAAATCCAATTTATATGAATATGTCATAATTTTTCATCATCAAACAAATGTGGGAGTTGGATTATACAACATTAAAAGTGATGATTTTTCAATACAAGTGTGTTGATAATAAGAGTGTTGTTAAAATAGATGAATTGGGATTAATTAAAGTGTATTTTAGTAAGGAAGGGTATAAATATGAACCATTTATAATGGAATCATAAGAAGTACAAGAATTTTATGTTCCATATTCTGTAAACCAAAAGTGGCCAATTATTCTGTTATCGACCAAAACCACTAAAGGGTCAGATGAAAATTCAACTGAGGATGACCATTTCATTGGGATATCACAATAATTTTTTAGTTTTCCCAATGTAGATGGGGTATTTTATGTCAGAGGATATCACAATGAAGGGATTTGGATACTCGGTAGAGGGGTTAAATCCCTTCAACCTTTAAAAAAAGAGAGTTTAATAATATGGTTATATTTTTTGTAATATACATTATGTTACCTCATATTATTATTTTTTCACTACTAAATTTATATAATCTAAATTAAATGTTCAACCACTTCTATATATAATGACTTCTATACATTCTAATGCTCCCAGTCCTGAGTAATAACATGTTTCTTAACCTACAGGTTCTCCCAATGCAGAGGGACAAAAACCTTATGCATATAATGATGCTACTAATCCAAAGAAACAACATATTGATGATGTTGAACCTGAGGTAATGGTATATGGAGAATAAACAGTTTCCTAGAAAAATCATGAGTGTAGTAGCGTGATGGTGTTAGAAAAAATTATTAAGATGAGAAAAAATGGAATCAAATTTGAGATCGGATGGAATACGTGTGGCCAGGATATTAACCCCAACAAGGCCATGCTTAGTAGTTTCATTGGGATCACCAATCGGTAGTGCATACTGGTTGATATAGATTCATGGAAAAATACTATGTATGTTCTTAATACACTGATTTGGGAATAGATTAGGGTAACATTATGATATCCTTTATTTATTTTACTAAAAAATAAAATAATGAAATATTGTCTTATTCTTCATTATCCATTGCAGAGTGCATTTATAATAGATGAATTCTGGAGGAAATTTATACTAATGCATGATGGAAAGGATTATAGATTATTTTTCACAATAATTATGAATTTTCATCTCAAATATGTTAAAGGGAAAATAAAACTACACCCACCACATATGTATGCACACTTGATAAGCCAAGAAGCATGGGATGAGTTTGTTGGTCATCATGAGAAGACATCATTTTAGGTATATTGTGGATGGTAATACATTTCTTGAAAATATGTGTACTAATCACTTTGATTAATAATTTTTAATTTATAAAATATTAAATGAGTGCTAAAAATAAGTAACTAGTAGAAAAAACAATGTACCCCTATTGTAAAACAAGGATGGGGTATGCATCACTTGAAAAAAATTGGTGCATATTTTAAATCTACCATAATAATTTTATGTGACATGAAACAAAAACATAATTATGTCCCTATTTTTATATAAAAATTAATTAATCCAAATCTAAATCCACTTCCATACCATGTTATGCACTATGGAAGGAGGCATGTGTAAATAAAGATGAGATAGAAATATATGAAAACACATAAAAGTGTGGGAATCGTGTGTAAATATGAAATAATAAAAAAATTATTTAAATGGGTATTACATAACAATGATTACTTATTTTCCTATATTTTTTTATCCAACTTAGACATAGGAATCATCATCATCTATATTGGATGAACATATACTATTAGTGGCCTTGAAATAGCCAGAATAGTATGGTCGCGTCAGAGGTATGGGTTTTAGGGTGACACCCCAAACATATTTTGAGAAAATAAATGAATAGGGGGATAAATATAAAAAATGGAAGATATGTGATCATGATAAGCTGATCCTAAAGAAAAATTTCATTGGTATTTAAATTTGCTAGAAAATGTTATGGTAAGGAAGCAAAGAGAAGAAACAACTCAATAAAAACCACCGCATGAAGAACCCCCCCCCCCAACCACACCCACCAACTTTAAGGTGATCCATTCCCTTTAAAGATCTTTCTTAGATGAGGTAATCAATATTATCATAATTGTTTCTATGAAATGTTAATCATACGGACACTGATACCTTTCCTATACTGATATTCTACATGGTGAAAATGATTGTGATTTATATATATCAACACCCACCTATCACCTTATTGTGAGGACTACCATGTTCAATATCCAAGAAGATATTCTATAAAATATCCAACTTCTAATAGGTCATGTGATAGTGAGTATTAATGTATCTCATGATCCAATAATAGAGCTACATATTCCACTTGATGACACATATATTTATATAAGAGAGAAAGATATTGGATAATTCTTATCATGGATGTTAGATCTTGTAAAAAAACATGTTGATAAAGAGGTATTCATTTCCAATTTATTTTTCATACAAAACCTTTAAAAATTAATGAAAAAGGGTCTAAACTAATGAATGTTATTACAAATGGACAAAGGGAAGGGGGTGAAATGAAATTTTAGATCAAAATAATTTATAGGACCAACCAACTAATCCAAAATATCTTCACAAAGAACATTTACCCCACCCATTAAATATCCAAATTTATTAACATTGATGGTTTATATAGATTCAAGGTTAAAGAATGGTAGTAATTTCATAGTTTATTTTGAGGAACAAATGTACGAGGAATCTATTACAAACTGCACTGATCTTGAGAATGTAAATTAAATCCCCAAGTTTGAATGGCTAGGAGTATCAATTGAAAATTTATACATGAGGTGTTTTTTCATGATTTTTTTTTCAATAGATGATATACTATGTTAATTATGGCTAAATATAATTCAATTTAATTATAATTCAAGTTTGGTAGGCATCTATATCAATACTATTTGAAGGGGAAACCCTATGAACATAAATATGGACTCATTAGTCCTGACACCACTTCTACATAACTAACCTCATTGTATCCAAGTAAAATTGATGTAATGGTGGAAAAACGAGTCATAGTGTTTGAAAAAAAAACTTATAGGTGTTAGGATCTTCTTATTACCAATGATGTAGGGGTAAAACTCTAAAATTTAATCATACCAAGTGTATTTTCATTTCATTCATTACTTATTCTTTTTTGTTTTCTAGGAAACATTATATACCCATTTCCATCAATTTGGATACTCCAAATATTTATTTTCTAGATTCACTGTATGGATACCCAACAAACCAACCACATGTGGTGATGTTTTTCAATTAGTAATACACTACATCCAATGTTTTATAAATAAAATTCAAGTTATATATTTTATATTATGTTTTAATAAGAATTCTGTTATGATAAGGTGGTGTTTAAATATCATCAAAATCATGTCATGAGGACGGTTCATGTGTACAAAGAGCCTGTCGAATTCTACAAGTGGATAAGTATTAGGGTATATATAATAATATTTCACTATAAAAACACATATTAAAATGAATTACTTCTTTTTATCGATGTTTCTGTAGTGTCTAAAACAAACTAATGGAAAATATTATGGTTATTATGTTTGAAAATTTATGAGAGGTATCATATACCATTAAAAAACTAGTATCTCTAAATAGGTATTTTCAAAGATAATTACTATTTCATTTAAAATATTTATTAATACTTTGTGTATTTATATTTTTTTAGTACTACCATGACTATCGAAAGTCCTTGTATTCACAAGACGAAATATATTTTCTTATAAATGACTGGGCAACATACCCGGGGTCAGAATGTACACATATATCATAAATATATGACTTCCTACTACTTATTTAGTTGATTTTCTCATCATTTTATCTATTTTTTTGTTAATTTCCTCCTTATTTTTATCTAATTTTTATTTTGATAATTTTTATAGATATCGTGAAGAAACGACTTCATTAATAAGGATGATTAACTCGTATACTACGATCATGAACTGTAGGATAAAAAGGAATGGAAGAATCAACCATACCTCAATCTGATACATGGTGCATCCAGTATGACTCAAATTGTGAATTTTCAATTTAAAATTGGAATTTTATTAATGTATCGTTTCATATTTGTGTTTAATTTATTTATTTATAGTATTACTAACATGAGAATTATTTTCTTATATAGGTGAATTCTTTCACTTGATTTTGGGTGGTTTGTTCAAAGATTCTCATGCTTGTGATATATTGAACTTCAAGACTACAACTGAGATAATGGAAACAAAAAAATGGGTCAAGAATGTATACAAACATCATGAAAAGGTAGATTCTTACTACTTATTTAGTTAATTTTGTCACCATTTTATCTACTATTTTTCATTTAATTTCCTTATCATTTTTATCAAATAATTATTTGGTTTTTCCCATATCTTTTGGGAAGTAATATTTTTCATTCAACTGTCTACAACAAGCCAGAAAAGAGAGAACATGGTGATTTTGGATAGGGCATTTCAGGCTGCATGGGGTTTCCTCTTCCATCCAAATGGAACATGTTATATCTTTTCTATCTTATTATAGATAGTTAAAATAAAAACACAAATCACATAATCAATCATGTGTACCTCAATATGATACACAGTGTGTTCGGTATGACTCAAACTATATGTTTTTAGTTTATAATTTTCATTTTAGTTCAAAACACACATCACATACTCAAAACTAAGAAAACAAATTAATATTGTTTTGATACTTTATAAAAATGATCTATAAATCATTTACGAAGTGTAGGAATCAGGCGCGACTCAATTGTACCCACAGTGTGACCGGTATGACTCTAAGTGTGTCTTTTTATTTAAAATTGACATTAATTTTAGTAAAAAATTCAAGTGATGTACTCAAAACCAATCAAATGAATTTTTATTATTTTGATACTTTATGAAAACAATCCATAAGTCATTTTTGATGTTTGGGAATTAGATTCACCTCAATCTGATGCACGGTGTGAATGGTGTGACCCCAAATGTGTCTTTTTATTTATAATAGACATTGATTTTAGTAAAAAAGTAAAGTGGCATAATCAAAACCAAGAAAACACATTCATATTGGTTTGATACTTTAGAAAAATTATCTATAAGTAATTTTTGATGTGTAGGAATCAGCATCACCTCAATCCGATAAACGGTGTTCCCAGTATGACTCCAAGTGTGTATTTTTCATTTAGAATTGAAATTAATTTTAGTAAAAAAGATAAGTGACATACTCAAAACCAATAAAATTAATTCAAATTGTTTTAATACTTTAGTAAAATAATATATAATTCATTTTGTACATGTAAGAATCATCCACACCTCAAAATGAATACACGGTGTTCTCAATATAACTCAAAGTGTTTGTTGTTGGTTTAGAATTTGACATTTTAGTTAAAAAAGTGTGTCACTCACTAAAAACCAATAAAAAATTCTCTAATTGTATTGATAATTTAGGAAAATTATTCATAAGTTATTTTTGATGTATAGTAATTAGTCTCACATCAAACCAACACATGATGTGATCGGTATGACTCAAAGTGCGCGTTTCTAGTTTAAAATAACATTTTAGTTAAAACAAAAGTGACATACTCAAAACTGATCAAACACATTCATATTCTTTTGATACTTTAGAAAAATTATCCATAAGTCATTTTTTATATGTAGGAATTAGCATCATCTCAATCTGATGTGCGATGTTACTCGTATGAATCCAACTGTGTCTTTTTATTTAAAATTGAAATTAATTTTAATAAAAAAGATAATTATCATGCTCAAAACTAATAAAACACATTCATATTGTTTCCATACTTTAGTAAAATTATCCATAAGTCATTTTTGACTTGTAATAATCAGTTTCACCTCAATCTGATACATGGTATGTCCGGTATGACTCAAAGTGTTAGTTATCAGTTTAAAATTGGCATTTTAGTTTAAAAAGTGAGCTACTCACTAAAAACCTAGAAAAAACACTCTAATTGTCTTGATAATTTAGTAAAATAATTCATAAGTCATTTGTGACATGTAGGAATCATTCTCACATCAAAATGACACACGATGTGACCGTTGTGACTCAAAGTGTGTGTTTCCAGTTTAAAATGACATTTTAGTAAAAAACACAAATGTCATACTCAAAACTGAGAAAACGTATTCAGATTGTTTTGATACTTTGGGAAAATTATCCATAAATTATTTGTGGTGTATAGAAATCATCTAAACCTCAATCTGACGCACGATGTTACCGATATGACTCTAATTGTGTATTTTTATTTAAAATTTATATTTTAGTAAAAACACAAGTGACATACTCAAAACTAAGAAAATGAATTCAGATTGTTTTGATACTTTAGGAAAACGATTCATAAGTCATTTTTGACATGTGGGGATCAGTTGAACCTCAATCCAACACACGGTGTTGCTGGTATGACTCCAAGTGTGTCTTTTTATTTAAATTTGACATTAATTTTAGTAAAAAGGATGAGTGACATACTCAAGACTAAACAAACACATTCAGATTGTTTTGTGTAACATCCTGCCACAGATTCCACTAAGTAGTTCCCCAAGGTGGTTGGTCACATGACCTCAAGTACGCCTCCTCATACGCTAGAAGTTGTCAACTAGCAGCGAGGGCCTAGGGTTTGTCTGTGGGGAGATTATTCCCTCATGAGTCAGAGTGTAGAAAAATGGTAAATAATAAATGGGAAATAGCATAAGCAGTAATAAACAAACAATAGAGGAATAATAAATAAACCTCTAGTAATAAGAACAAAAAAATTGAGTCATAAATAGGCACTAAAATGATGATAATCATGTCATGTCACTATATAAAATGAGGTACACTAGATATATGGGAAATAGGCATATACCACATGTTATACCAAAAAAATCCTATATTAGCATCATGAGCATAGGCTCGGTCCTCTACTCAAGTACTTTATCCTATCACTCATAATCAAACATCATAATCTGGAAACTTCTCTTTGTCTATACCTATAACCATGAAGTCGATTCAGATACCATAGGCGGCCTGAAAATGGTGTGAGATATACTCAGTATGCCATCACCAATGATGTCTAGTAAAATCCAGATGATGTATATAAAATAAGCAGTGCATGCATAATATTATAACAAAACTGTAAAATGTAAATAGGTCGGCTCTAGTTCCCAAGGATACCGGGCAGACACTACCTACTTCGGCCTAAGTCGGATGATCTCTGAATAAGTAACCACATGTATACATATATATGAGCTATATACATAGTGACATCTATAGCCATATATGTGGATACTACTACTAGTATGAAACTTAGGCGTAACTCATGTGTCTATGGGTAGTAGCATGATTCTTTCAAGTATCAAGGGACTCCATGCCCAGTCATCACAAGTAGTTGGGACACCCTGCCCGTGTATCATAAGTAAGTGGGATGTCCTACTCGAGTATCATTAGTGTATATATAAATAGTACCAGTCAAGCTTTAACATAAGCTAAGGGTTGGATTATACTTGATGTATCCTTACGTTTCATTCAGAGGTATTCCATTAGACATTACCACTTTTATTGACCTAGTCGCTTCA
Organism: Viscum album; assembly: GCA_963277665.1. Classification (NCBI taxonomy): domain Eukaryota; kingdom Viridiplantae; phylum Streptophyta; class Magnoliopsida; order Santalales; family Viscaceae; genus Viscum; species Viscum album. The sequence goes on along the minus strand of OY728156.1, from coordinate 402,564,050 downwards.
CTTAGGCATCAATCCAAGACCACTTAAAAGGTGTTTCATCCAAATAAAAAATTAATATATGTTAGGGGGGATCACATGAGCACACCCTAAGGGGTGGCACTAGTCGAAGCGGGGAAACCACCGACCATAAACAAGAATATAAGGGAATATCTAGCATAGATGACAATTTAGAATAAAGAAATATTAAGTTTTAGGCAACACACGGAAGAGCTCGGCATGCGACATGAAGACATATAATATAAAATGACCCATATTTAAGGGGAAATACTAGACCACCTACCTTAGGCCCATAGCACTCTCATCGTCCAGTGTCGGCTCTTGATTCCTGCAAGAACGAGAGAAAATGGAAGAATAGAACCCCCCCCCCCTAAAAATAGGGAATATGAGCTCGCACCAAAATAGTGCAAAAAAGGGTGAGATATGCGATTAAAGGAAGGAAGAGGATTATGAAGATTACCGTTGCGGATCCAATGCACCCAACGACGAACGAAACAGATCTCAGACGGAGGAGAACCGGATGAATCTAGCTTAGGCGTGGGGAGGAGATATCGCGCGTTACTCCTTCTATGTTGGAGAAGAAAAGAAACCCCTATAAAAGAGGGGGGGTCTGTCCATTTTTTTAAAACCGGCCTCGACATTTTCACGACGTGTAAATGTATTACACGCTGTGTAATGCTCGAGTCCTTTCTCCCATACACAAAGAAATTACATGGCATGTAAATACATTACACATCATGTAATGCTTGGTTTTGTTCCTCCCAGGGAAAAACCAATTCACGACGTGTAGGGGGGCCTGGCCAATTCATTACATGTCATGTATCTACTACACACTGTGTATTCTAAGTATATGTCATGTATTTAGAACATGCCATGTATTTGGTCTATAGACAGCCTCCAGTCCACCTGTAACCTTACCTTCCCAAAAGAAAATGGACCGACCTAAGGGCCCGGTCACCAGGGTCTAAGCCAAAAAGAAGAACTCAACAAGGGTTTAGTAGAAACTAAAAGAAAACATACCTCATAGAAAATATGAGATGTTGCATTTTTGATACTTCATGTCAATGATCCATAAGTCATTTGTGATATGTAAGAATCAACCGAACCCCAATCTGATATATTGTATGTTTGGTATGACTCAAAGTGTCTCTTATCTGTTTAAAATTGACATTTTAGTTCAAAACATGTCACTCACTAAAAATCGAGGAAAAACACTCTGGTTATCTTGATAATTTGGGACAATGGTTCATATGTCATTTGTGATGTGTAGGCATCAATCTCATGTCAAACTGATACATGATATGACTGGAAAGTGTGTGTTTTCAGTTTAAAATGACATTTTAATAAAAAATCACGAGTGACATACTCAAAACTGAGCAAACACATTTGAGTTGTTTTGATACTTTAGGACAACGATCCATAAGTTATTTGTGATCTGTAGAAATCAACCGCACTTCAATCTGACACACAGTATAGCCGGTATGACTCAAAGTATGTCTTTTTATTTAAAATTTAAATTTTAGTAAAAAACACAAGTACGTACTCAAAATCGAGCAAACACATTCAAATTATTTTGATACTTTAGAACAATAATTTGTAAGTCATTTGTGACATGTAGGAATCAGTCACACCTCAATATAATACACAATGTGCCCGGTATGTCTCAAAGTGTCCGTTGTCAGTCTAAAATTAACATTTTAGTTCAAAACACGTGTCACTCACTGAAAATCGAGCAAATGCGCTCAAATTGTCTTGATACTTTAGGACAATGATTCATAATTCATTTGTGACGTGTAAAAATCAGTCTCATATCAAACTGACACATGAAGTGATCGGTATAACTCAAAGTGTGTGTTTTCAGTTTAAAATGACATTTTAGTATAAAAGACAAACGACATACTCAAAAACTGAGCAAATAGATTCAGATTATTTCGATGCTTTAGGACAATGATTCATAAGTCATTTGTGACGTGTAGGAATCAGTCTCACCACAATCTGACGCACGGTGTGATCGATATGACTCCAAGTGTGTCGCTTTATTTAAAATTGACATTTTATTAATGTGTTGTTTCATATTTATGTTTAATTTATTTCTTTATAGTATCACTAAAATAAGAATTGTTTTCTTATACATGTGAATTCTTTTGCTCGGGTTGAGGTGGTTTGTTCGGCAACTGATAACAAGATCAGGTTTTTTGAGAGGAGGTCGCTGGTGCCAAAGACAATGAAACATTAATATTTTTAAATGTTTGTGGATAGTAATTGCAAATGTAATTATATAAAATATTATTTGAAAATGTATATAATATAGTTTTTTTTTTGTATTTGTGATGTAAATTTTATTTCAATTAAATTATGAATTTACATACATGTGTGTTTGCATACAGGTGTATTTCTTGCAGTGTGGTGTAATTTTAACAGCACGTTACAACGATAGGACATTTATCACTGCTAATGAAAACATTGATAAATGATGTTTTTTTATCAACACTGGAAATAACACTAATAAATGGAGTCTTTTATCAGCGTTAAATTAGCACTGATAAAGGAGGTTTTTTAATTTTTTTGGTGCAATGTGATGCCATAGATTTGACATCGATGACCGTCATACAAAGTCTTTAACAAAACATTGAATTATTGGAGATATAGATCAAACACACAAATGATAGGTACACACCGTTATTATTGTGCAAGTTTTTTTATTCTCTAACACATCATAATCTTATATTTCGATTCTTGTTTAATTAGGACTAATCCTTGATAAAAAAGGACGGCGATGATGGGAGTCGGTGTTCCGTCGTGATTCCTGCACTACCCGCGTCAAATCCTTGTCCTATAAATCCCCCACCCCCTCCCTCGAAATCTCCAAACCAAGCTTCATTAATTCCTATATCCGCAATGAGCTGCGGGAGAGGCCGCTTGGAGTTGTAGTCTAGCCCTTCCGAGTTCGGAGCTTCCTGTGCTGCCTGTTTTAGCTGGGTTTTTTGACTGTGGAAAGTTGGTCGTTTGCGTTTGGCCTGAAGATTCTTGCTGGCTTCGACTGCGTGCTTGAATTTGCAAAGTAGGTTTGGTGTTTGACTGTTCAGAAGATCTTCCACTTGTTGCACATATCAGATAGGTCGATTATCTCTCCTTCCACTTTCTGGGCTTTGTTTGGTGTTTGCCACATGAAATTCAGCCGATCCGAGCAATGCTGGGCTTCTGAAATATGGGAACTCTGCCCGTTTTTGGCTGGAATTTTCGAACATGGCAACTGATTTGGCGTTGATGTCGAATTTTTGTTCGGATTTTGTCATCATGTTTTAAGCTATGAACTGGGTTTGTAGTCTTGGGTGCCCGGATAGTTTCTTCTTCGGCACGAAGTTCCGAGGTCAGTCTTTCTTTGCAACTTAATTACTTTTAATCCTTTAAATTTCCATCGCGAGCGCTTTGCGTTCTGTGCTTAACGTGACGTGCTCTTACGCGAGCTAGATTATCCCTGCATTCCCGCGTCAACGTCCCTTGAAATTACTTGGCTATGGATTTCCTGCTTCCAATGCAGCTCATGCTCTTGAAACTACTGTATATTTCTATGTTTAAGAAAGTGAGATCACATCTCGTAGTTGTATCAGCGTTTTAACATTTGTTGCTTAGATCTTCGCTGATCTGTTTCCAAAGTATTCCTGTATTTTAGGGAGACACGTTTATGATCAAAATGACATTAAAATTGAATATCAATGTAAAGTAAAAATCGTGAAACTGTAGCAGAAGATGGTTTCAATCAATTTCAATTTTACTTTTATTCTCAAGCAATAAAGACTTTTCTGTTCTTTCTGTGGACCATGGATTGTATCACTGATAGGTAAAGCCCGAAATCTGGAGATCAGAAAGTGGATAATTTACTAAGAAAGCCTCTAATGGGAAAACAGTTTGGCTGATCAAAGATCCAGTTCCCTGTTATTGATTTCAAAGACAGTAAGGAAGAAAACTTGAAGTTCATATTGAAGGAGAATTGTATTTGTGTAGCTATTCATAGAACAATAAATCACTATGGCTAAACCAGACCTCGCAGAACTTTTTTTTTGCCTGAAAACCAAGTTTTTTCAGTCTTGCAGAGCATTGAATCAGTTGATTCGATTGTGGCAGGGATCTTGATCCTTACAAACTTTTGGATTCTTAAGCAATGATGAATTTGTGGTGACCACCATGAACCCTCAGGCTTTTATCCGTTTATCCGTTTATCCACTGGTTCCCGGGTGCTTCTATTCTCCTCAAGCATGCCTCGAGGTTGTTGTTTTCACTGGTAGAAAGGGTTATAATTGTGGTGTTGGCATCAAAAGGCGGCAGATTGGGCTGTTTAAGTTAGCAGTGGGTTCTGAATGGGGTGAAGGGAAGTCTGCTGTCCTTTTTAGTGGGTGGATAGGCATTGGGAAACACAAGCAAGATAGTGGAAAACCGGGAGCCGAGCTTCATTTGAGAGTGAACATAGGCCCTGACCCAAGATAAGTTTTCCAGTTTGAAGATGTGACAGGGATTAGTCCTCAGATTGTTCAGCTTCAGGGCGCCATTAGGCAGCCGATTTTCAGTTGCATGTTTATTCGAGACAGGTGATCTGAATAATCTGTTTTCTTATATCGAATTGCATACACTGACCGATAATTGTTGCTTTTACCTGTTGTGAATTTTGCAATTTGATTCATTCATGTGGGCGTAATGCATTGGCATTAAAACTGGTAATTGGTGGCTTTTAGTTTGGTGCAGAGTCGTTTGTTCCTTTTTCCGTTTGGGATTAACTAGGGTAAATGCTGCTGCTTTTGCTGGATGTTCTGATAGACTTGCAACCCAGTAGCCACAGAACTTGAATGGGTTTGGTTTTGGAAAAAGTTTTCTGTTTTCAATTTCCAAAAATGTATTTGAAAATTTGTCAGAAAACATTTTGAATAGTTGGAAATCATGTGATTTACCTCATTTTGCATTTTCATTTTCCTATAAACATGAAAATGAGTTCTTTTTCCTTACAAAAAATTTCTCATTTCCATTTCCATTTTTTTAAAAGAACATTTTCCATTTATAGAATCCATACATTTATTAATAGTTATTTTAAAAATGAAAACATGAACCACAACCTAAATTTTTTTCTAAGTAATTTGCACTCATTGGGCTCTAGTACTTTAGCATTGTTATTTTGATCTAAGGACTGGATCTAGGGATGACGATGGGTTGTGTACTCATGAAAATGTAAGTACCCGAACCCATTTAACAATATTGATACCCAAACCCAATTATTACTCGTTTAATGTTGAAAAGCAATCATTACCCATTTAATTTTTTAAAAATGTTTTTTTAGGGCGAAACTGGTTTGAAACCTGAACCCAAATCTGAATATAATGTTTTTCTATAATATTATAATTTTTTAATAATAATAATTTATATAAATGTATTCGGGCTTCGGGTACCCTATAAGAGATACTCGGATCCTAAACAGGTATTACATGTAATGCCCGAATCCGATTAAACCCCGGTTTGGAGATATCCATTGTCATCCCTAACTGGATCATTAATTATTTTGTTCTTTAAATTTGGTAAACATTAAGAAATCCTCTGCAGGGTATCCCCAGTAGACCCATTGAGCACATGTGGTGACCGAGAGTTGGAAAGAAGGGAGCGGAAAGGATGGAAGGTGACGATCCATGACCTGTCGGGCTCGGTGGTTGCAGCAGCCTTCATGGCCACCCCTTTTGTGCCCTCCACCGGCCATGACTGGGTTGCGAGGTCCAATCCAGGGGCTTGGCTGATTGTCCGCCCCGATGCATTTGCACCAGAGAGCTGGCACCTGTGGGGGAAGCTCGAGGCATGGCGTGAGCGTAGCAATGGCAGGGACTCAGTCTGTTGCCAGTTCCGCCTCCTTTTCGAGCCCTCGGAGGGGGGCATTGTGTCGCAAACTCTCATCAGTGCTGAAAAGGGCAGGGAGTTCTTTATCAACACTGAGCAGCAAGCTTCAGCATCAGTTCCTCTCGGCCCGAGCCCCCATGGTAGTGAGGACTACTCTTCAATGGGTCCTGCTCCGGGTTTTGTCATGAGTTGTCGGGTGCGTGGAGAAGGGAGGAGCAGCAAGCCGTTTGTGCACCTGGCGACGCGGCATGTTACTTGTGTGGAGGATGCTGCTGTTTTCATGGCTCTTGCGGCTGCGGTTGATCTTAGCATTGAGGCATGCAGACCTTTTAGGAGGGGGATGAGGAAGACGACTGCATCCCGCAAGTCTTTATAGTACTGGCACCTTCTGGAGGTGAATGCAGGTTGCTCCATCCTTGTTTTTGTGGCTGTACATTTGGATGTTATTTTGTTGTCAATCAATCCATCAAGAGCTTTTCCTCCTCTTAATGGATGGCCAAGATGGGCTGGGTTGTGTTGGACTGAATTGAGTTAAGTTGGGTCGAATTGGGTCGGGCCCAGCGAAGTTGAGCAGGGTGGGGTGCAGTTGGGTTGGATCATGTTAAGACTGGGCTGGAATTATGTAGGATCGTATCTTATTAAGCTGGATGGAGTAGAGTAGAGTTGGGCTAGGTAAAATCCGGGCATGTTAATGTGATATATTCAGGCCATGTGTTGACATATCTCTATGTATTTCTTTGACATTGGATAAAAATGACAATGAATATTAAATGTAAAAATATACATGATTGTAGTGACATATCATGCATTCCGTTAGGCAAAGTGCTGAAAATTTGAAAAAAAACTATTATTTTTAAATATCACGCTTTTTAATTTTAAATCTTGGTGTATGTTTTTGAAATCTAATAATGTTTTTTTAAAGGTTGAGGCTACTTTTTTTTTCTAGGTAGGGGGAGACTCATTACATACTCCGAAGGCCCAGGGGCATGAAAGCTTTATTTTATGGCTCAAAAGGCCCTCTAGTGAATAGTACTGTTATAGTACCTGGGCTGCTACAGTACTACTGCCGCTACAGTTCGCTATAGTACCTTCGCCATTACAGTGTCACCGCTGCTACAGTCTGTCGCTGCTACAGTGCCCCCCGCTACAGTGCTGTTACAGTACTCAAAATATTTCGTCCATGTCCGAAATTGGTGCTCTACAACCATCTAAATTTGTACTTTCAATTACAAGAATATTCAATGATAAGAATACTAATAAATATCTTATCACACAATGATTGTTCTTTTACGTAACATCAATATGATAATGTCCTTAAAGTATTTGTCACGTTAAAAGGTTACCGTTGTTCCCCACTATAATAAGCCCTGAAAATGCTTTTTAAACATGTCATATAGTCTGGATGAAATTTGTTTGATGAGACACAAATGATATTTTGATATCAAGTATTGGATGCTCGTAAGCAGACAAACCTTTTTTCTCATGAAGTTTCGTACATGGTAATCTCCAATAGAGGAGGTTATGAGGACATACCCATCAATCAGAATTCCATATGTTATATGTGTCATTGAATATTTATATTTCATGCAATAAGAATAAATAAATTTATGTTTTAATTTTATTTTTATTTAATAATATTATTGATTAATAATGGAAAAAGGGAAAAAGACATCTTGTCGAGCACTTAATGATGTCAAAAGGTTTTGAAATAAGAACGATGAAAAAAACAACTTTGTTCATATATGACATATCCACTAAAATGTACAAAATACGTAGTTCATCTAAATCAAGCTTAAGAGGTAAAAAATTCAATATGAGGAAACTAAAGTTGTTTAAACTTACTACAATATCCATATACGGGTCTTGATAAAAATATCACAGGGTTGCAAAAAGTATAGGCCACAAGAAACATGAAAGGAATTGTTCTCCTCACGTGAAAGAAATCACAAGCTCGAATAGTTGAAGTGATCATTTTGCGAGCACCTTTTAATATCATGGACATTGCATCTAACATGGGTAAAAAACATTGAAGCTACTAGTGACCAAGTACAGGGGATGTGTTTCTTTTTTCTAAAAATTGTTGGATGTTAAAGCAGTGATGATTATGATTTATACATAATGATGAAGAATGGAGAGAATTAGTATAGTCTTTAAAATTGTGGTGTTGGAAGGAAATGCAAAAATGTCCAACCAATGGGGAAGTTTAAACATTAGGTATTTTGAAGGAATGAATGGGGAAGATATGTATTGTTATTATTCATGTGTGTTAAAACATTTTTTATGTTTATTGATGTCATGACCCGACCCACCGGGGAACGACTTGTCGGTAGCAAGCTGGGTATGACAACTCCAAGACTGCTTCCAATAGGTTGGGGGCTGGCGATAAGCGCCGAGAAGGCATAAACTGAAATGGGAGGCCTTAGCCTAAAGAACCTGTATGCACACACACAATCATCTTCATGCAAAGGTGCAGAGGAATAATAAAAGATTGCAACATCTAGAGTATAACCATGCATGCAATAACTTATAGGAAATACATCAGAGTATGACAATATAAAACCAAAGCGTAAAGGGGAAAAATACACACTCAACTTGAAATGAAGTCCCAACCTGATAACAACTAGAAAAGGAGGAAGCTAGAGAGCGCCTGACTCCCAATCTCCACGTCCGACCACCGAACATGGTTAATGCACCCAGTATCACTATGCTCCACTGATGTCACCGTAGATCTTCTTGTCGTCTGCACAAGACACGACATATGCGGGCAAAACCCATGCATGAGTGAGTATATACATACCCAGTATGACGCCCCGAAAACCACAAAGAGTGCAATAAAAAGATACAATATAAGTCATCCCAATCCATAGCAAGAGGGAAACAAAACCCAAGATATATGCTCATAAAGAAACCCATATGAGAGAGAAAATGGATCTCTATCTCTATAACCCAACCAAGGATTATGAGTCTGCATATAGCTCCAAAGTTTCATCTTCGATGCCCAACATATCAGTGTCCATACAATAAATATGTGGAGGACCCGTACCTTGCCATTATGTTACACAGTTGAGGGGGGCACAATCTCTAATAGAGGACCAACACCCTAGTGCGATAGGGGGTGCGACTCAGTAGATAGAGGACTCGCGCCCAAGTGCGAAAGGGGGGTTCCACTCAGTAGATAGAGGATCCACGCTTTGCGGCGATGGGGGGGGGACCTAGCAGATAGAGGACCCATGCCCTGGCGTGATAGGGGAGTGTCACTCGATAGATAGAGGACCTACGTCCTGATGCGACAGGGGGTGCCACTCAACCTGTGTAGAGAGCATGAGGGACCCGCACCCTGGTGTGACAGGGGGTTTCCTGTTGGTTCGAAGTTAAGATGATAATATAGCCAAGAGGGGGGGGGGGGGTGAATTGTCCTTTTAAAAATAATTAATGAATTTAAGGATTATATATCAAAGTTATAATGTTGATACAATGGAAAATAAAAGAAAAAGAACATAAGATATTTTTATAGTAGTTCAGATCTAAATGATCCTATGTCTACTCTTCACCCCTTTCATGAACTGAGAGTGATGACACCCACTATAACCAATATCATAGAATCTTACAATGACTTTTTCCCACCTGGAGTCACAACTCGATTACAAAGGCTTTTCCCCTTGGAGGTTTAAACCCAAAACAAACTTGTCTTTTTCTAGCTGGAGGCACAACCCGAACAACCTGCCTTTTTCTCCTAGAGGTATAACCTAATGCCTAACTTTTGATTGAGAGTCACAACCCAAAATACTACCTTTTAATGGGTAGTATAACCTGTTACAATTACGCACACAGAAAGAAGATAATAAGTAGAACCAAAGATCTAGATGAACAAATTCGGCGTTTGAGTGTTGAGGCAGTAGTGAACTCTCCAACAGCAAAGGATCAAACAGGTAAAGTTCAGTTGAGAGCCATAGGTGATCATCAAAGTTTGCGGTCCTTGTACAGTTCATGAAAATCCTCAACACCTTCCTTACTTGATCTGAATTTGTCAAACTCCATATATTGAGTTCATCTATGCACAAGAGATTCAACACCATAAGCCCATTGTAGTTCCTCTTTTCCAACACATCATACAATTTCTTTATTAAATGTGAGTTCCAAATTAAATATGGTTGGAATGTGAATAGTTTTTCTCACATGATTTATGGGAGTTTTCCAAGAGACTCTAATGTTGATTAAAATCATTCGTTAGTACCGTATTAATTATACTAACATGTTATCACTATATAGCATGAATTTAATTTACAGGTTATCGACGCGTCCCACGTGAGTATGATTTGCATGTTTATTTAATAACAAAATTGTAAGCAAAAGAGCAACTACAACGGGTTTTGGAGTTGAATCTTTTGTGCATTGATGAACTCGATATATGGAGTTCGACATATCTAGATCAAAAAGTGGAAGAGGTTGAGGATATTTTTGAACGATACAAGGACTACAAACTTTGACGATCACCTGTGACTCTCAAATGGACTTTAACTGTTTGATCCGTCACTGCTGGAAAGTTCACTACAACCTCGACACTCAAAAAATGAATCTGTTCATCTGGATCTATGGTTCTACTTCTTCCTATACTATTTCCATGTGCATAATTGTAATGGGTTATACTACCCATTAAAAGGTAGTGTTTCGGGTTGTGACTCCCAATCAAAAGCCAATCATTGGGTTGTGCCTCTAGGGGAAAAGGAAGGCTGTTCGGGTTGTGCCTCCAGGTAGAAAAAGGAAGGTTTGTTTTGGGTTTAATCCTCCAGGGGGGAAAAGGATTTGTAATCAGGTTTTGACTCCAAGTGGACAAAATACATTGTAAGATTCCATTATATTGGTTATAGCGGGTGCCATTACTCTCAGTTCGTGAGAGGGGTGAAGAGTAGACGTATGATCATTTAAATCTGAAAAAATACAAAAAATCTATTGTGTTCTTTTTCTTTTATTGTCTTCTACATTAACATTATAAATTTGATATATAATTCTTAAATTAATTAATTCATTTTAAAAGTCCAATTCACCCCCCTCTTGTCTATATTGCTATCTTAACTCCAAACCAACAATTAGTATTAGAGGAGGACCCCCTAACTATATATATATATATATTATTCATGCTAACCATTTTATGACTTAACCATCAAGGGGAAAAGATATTGTTTAAGATGGAAAGAACAAGTTTGAATGATGGATGGATACCTCAAAACCACCTCATTTTGATGGTATTGATTATGGCTATTGGCAATCTCGAATGGAAGCTTTCTTGAAGAAACATAACATTGATCATTAGACGACTATGGAAAACCCATACAGGCTTCCCGAAGATGAACCTGAATCTTTGGTTGGAAATGATGTGGTAAAGTATGTTCTAAATTACAAGGTGATGAATATCTTATACTGTACAATAAATAGGAATGTTTATAGTCATGTTTCAGCATGTAAAACTACCCATGACATTTGGAAAATTCTGCAAGTTACACATCTTGGTTCTGATAAACTTATTAAAACTAAGTTGGGTATGTTGAGATATGAATATCAGGAATTTAAAATGGGAGATGATGAGACTATAAATCAAATGTTTCATATATTTACTAGTATTAAAAATGGTATGGGTTCTTTGGGAGAAACTCTTGAAAATCACGTTCTTGTTAAAAGAGTTCTTAGAGCACTTCCTAAGAAGTGGCATGCTAAAAAGGTTTTTATAGATGAAAGTAAGAATTTCTAGGAATATACTATCGATGAGATTATCAGATCATTATTACAATATGAGTTAGAACTGAAAAATATTGTTGAAAAAGATAATTCAAAGAAGAAGGGAATTGCTTTTAAATCAAGTGTATTCCAATTCTAAGTTACAAAGTAGTGATGGAAATGATACAACTTATGTTACAAAGGGTGGATATAGAAGGAAGAAAGACCGCTCGGGGAGATCTCAGAAAGACTATCTGAAGGATGTTCACAAGGAGAAGAATAAAGGTAATTCCATTTCTAATAAATCTCAAGATGTAATTTGTTATGAGTGTAGGAAAAATGGGGCACATCAAGAGCGATTGCCCATGAATGAAGAAGGAAAAGAATAAGAGCATGAAATATAAGAAAGAAAAGAAGGCAATGATTGCCAGATGTAGTTTATAAAGGATTCAAGCAATGCTGAAGGATTTGGTTTTGAAAAAGATGTTTCAAACTTATGTTTGAAGGCTTCTTCAAATCAGGCAAGTGATATTACTTATTATTCATCTTCTGAATCTGAAAAACCCACTGTTGAGGAATTTCTTAAAGAAGTTAATAGACTTGAACATAAAGTTGAAAAAGTTACTGGTTGATACAATAATATTAAAAGACAACATAATGATGTTCTTAAGGAAAATGAAAATCACAAATCTATTCAGGATGATAAAAATTCTGGTTATACAGATCAGAAAAATGATCAAGAAAATCTAAAAAATGAAATTATTGAAAATAATAAATGAAAAAGGGAAGTTGATTTCATATCAAAATCTCATGAATTTGAAATAAGAAATTTTGATACCATTCTAAAGGAGAATGGACTGCTCAAAAATGAAGCTGAAATTTAAAAATCAAATACATCCATTTTTGTACAAGGTAAAGAAAAATTTGATAAAATGAAGAGTTTTAATAAAATAAACAATAAGAGATTCAGTTTTGGTTATGATAATAGTTTACCTAAAATGTACAATACATTATTTCTTAAAATACGTCTACTGCCACTTATTTTAGATGTCATATGAAAGGTCATTATGCTAATGAGTGTTCCTTGAGATTTCAAAAATCTATTGGATGTTCTAATACTTTTATTTCTAAATAATTATCTTCTAGATTTCCTGTAATCAAATGTTTGAAATCGGTTTGGGTTCCCAAGAATTCTTATGCTAATCCCACCAGACCCAAATTTTCATGGCTACCAAAAATATCTTAGATCTGTTTTTGTAGGAACTATGTCTTGGTAGAATCAAAAGGGATGTTTAGTATATGGATAGTGGGTTCTCAAGACACACGACTGATGATATTTTCAACTTTATATCATTCAATCAATGCGATAGAGTTAATGTTTCATTTTGTGATAATTCAAAAGGAAAGGTAAAAGGTTTTGGTGAGGTTGAAATTTATAATTATGTTATTATTTATAAGGTCTTATTTTTTGAGGGTTTGAAACATAATTTAATAGTCATTTGACAACTATGTGATGATGGAATGTTTGTTAAATTTCAAAATGATAAGTGCATTGTGTTTTAGGATAAATCTGTTTTGTTTTATGCAAATCAAAATGATAATATATATTCAATTAATTTTTTCTGAATTAAATGATCAAAATATAAAATGTTTAAATGATGTACAATCTGATAACATTCTATGCAATAGGAGTTTGGAACATGCTAATTTTAGGTTGATGCATAAGCTTTTCAAGAACCAAACTCTCTGCACCTATTAGAATAGAAAGAGGAAAACAATTTTGTTTGTGATTCATGCTTGAAAGGTAAACAACACAAAAGTAGTTTTAAGTAAGGCCTCTTGATCTCATTCATTTAGATTTATTTGTCCCCATTAAACCTACTAGTTTAGGAGGTAAAAGATATTTTTTTTGTTATTATAGATGATTTTACAAGATACACATGAGTTTACTTTCGTACTCTTGGATTTGAAACTTTATATAAGTTTATTATTTTTGTAAATTAGTTCAAAATGAGAAAGAACATTTTATTAATTCAATTGGAAGTGATCATGGTGGAGAATTCCAAATTCCGGAATTTATCCAATTTTGTGAGGAAAATGGGTATTTTCACAATATTTCATCCCCTAGGACAACACAACAAATGGATAGAACCATGATAAATGAGTTTGACTTACCTAAATATTTATGTTCATAATCATTGAATACTTCCAGTTATGTTTCTAATAGATTCATTTTAAGACCATTATTGAATAAGACACCTTATGAGCTTTGGAAAGAAAGAAAATCTAAAATTGGCTATTTTAGAATCTTTGGATGTAAAGTTTTTATTCTTAATACTAAGGATACCTTAGATAAATTTGATGCAAAATCTGATGAACATATTTTCTTAGGATATTCAAATAATAGTATAAAATATAGATTATACAATAAAAGAACCATGGTTATTGAATAATTGATTCATGTTAAGTTTGATGAAAAGACATTGAATAAAAGAGATGATGATACCGAATAACTTGAGGAAGAATTTAGAGACTTTAATTTTGAAGAGGATGTAACTCAAGAAAAAGATGAACATATTGAGGGGGAGAATGTTTCTCAATCTGATCTATTAATGAAAAATCATGGAAGCAATAGTAGAGAAAGTAATTTTAACATCTCATTTATAACGTCGGTTCTACATAACCGATACTATAATTGTAAATGGTTTATATTTCGGTGTCAGTTATTATAATAACCAACACCGAAATATATAGAGTCACATTTTCAGTGTTGATTTTTCATAAAAACAACACTAAAAAATCTGTATTATATTTTTGGCATCAGTTTTCCTATAAACCGATGCCAAAAATCCTCTAAGGAGTTGTTTTTAACATTGGTTTTAAAAAAAACCGACGTGAAAAACAAAATGAATTGATTTTTTGGCATCGTTTTTTTAGAAAACTGACACTGAAATATTTTTTTTTGAAAATTTGGTTAACTTCGGTTTTTTCTAAAACCGATGTTAAAACACTTAAAAAACCCTACCACGGAACCCTTATTTCAAATTTCAATTCTCCTTTCTTCTCTAGACCTACGACGAGTCCGACGGATACCGAAACCCTTGAGATGTCTATAGTAGCGGAGTTTGGTCGATTTGAATCATATTTTCATGATTTATGACCATCAATTATTCAACCTTCTTCCTTGTTTTGCGATCCAGGTTTTTATTTCATCTCTGTAACCCTTTTATGATCGAGCAACATCCCGATTATAAGTTTTTTTTGTTCTTTTTCATTGTTCATTATTTTGAAAATGTTATAATTGTTCATTTTAGTGTTTTTCTTGCCAACAAATTCAAGAGGTATTATCTATATATTTCATCTCTGGTAACCCTGTAACGATCAAGAGACACCGTGATTAGAGGTTTTTTGTTGTTATTTTTTGTTGTTTTTTTGCAATTGTTTTAATTGTTTGTTTTAGTGTTCTTCCTGCCAACAAATTCAAGGGACGTTATCTATATTCAGGATAAATCTTGAAGTGTAAAACTATGAAATTTGTAAGTGGTTTGTAAAAATTTTTAAGATAAATTCATCATCTGTTAGCTATAAATTTTGATTCACTCCTTCATTTGTTTGTATGCATTTGACTGTTAATTATAAATTTTTGTTAAAGTTTGTTCAATTATATAAATTATTTATTTTATGGGATTATCAAATGGTTTTGTTCTAGGTTATAACTAAAGTTGAATATTGATTTCTATTTTGATGGATCTAGGTAGAATGAAAGCAGTGTTGTCTGATAGTCATTTAAAAAAATCTATCTAAACTTGACAAAAATATCTTTATTCCTTTACTAGGGTCATCAAACATTTTTTATAATTATTTATTTAAATAAAATAAATACCTAGAGTAATTTATTTTTTTATTTTATTCCTAATAATCATTAATATCTCTCACCAGATCAGAAAATTTTTTGATTATTTTTTTTGTGTTTAAAATTTATCTATTTATATATATATTTTTAGATGTTTAAATGTTTTATATGTATATATATATGTTTTTATATATGTGTATATATATATCAGTTGAAATTAGTAGTTGTGATATTTTTAATTTTTGATTCTAAACAAATTATCTACTTTTGGATCAACATGACACATCACGCAAAATAAATATCTAGAGTAGATTAGTTTTTATTTTATTCCCAATAATTGTTAATATTTCATATATGACTACCAATCATTTTTATTGTATGTTTTTATGTTTAAAATTTATCTGTTTATATATATATATATTTAAATGTTCATATATTTTAATATATTCATTAATTATATTACAATTTTAGGTATTGAATGGATCGTAATTGGATAAATTTACGAAGAACCACTAATGAATATGAAAAAGGAGTTGATGATTTCTTGGAATTTTCTAAACAAAATCTTCAAAAAAAGATTTTATTTTCTATCCATGTGTGTAGTGTTTGAATATGATAAATTTAAATTCTATAGAAATTAAGGACCATCTCATTTTCTATGATTTTAGCCTTAATTATACACATTAGATATGGCGTGGTGAAAGAACTATTAATTCAACATCTAATGTTGATGAAAATATTCATAATGAGATAGATGATGGTATTGAAGAATTAATTCATGATTTAGGTGTTGAAATCGTTGAAAAAACAACAACTGTTGAACGATTGTATGAAGATTCTGAAAAACCATTATTCCCAGTTTGTATTAAATATACAGTGTTATCATCTGTTTTGAGACTGGTTAACTTGAAAACAAGAAATGATTAGAGTGATAAAAGTTTCTCTAACTTACTTGAGCTTTTAAAAGAGCTACTACTAGAAGGAAACAAGCTTCCAGATTCCAATTATAAGGAGAATAAAATATTGTGCCCAATGAGATTGGGGTATAAAAAGATACATGCTTACCCCAATGATTGTGTGTTGTATAGGAAAGAATATAATTTTTATCAAAATGTCCTACATGTGGAACATCACGCAATAAGATGGATGAAAAATTTAACTCAGATTCATTCTCAAGTACCGACATCTAACCTCATGCTAAACCAAATAACTCCTTCCAATAATCCCTTCCAATAATGCCTTCATATAATTCCAATAAATTAACTCTGATCCATTTTCAGGCATCAAAATCAAAGCTCCTACTAAATCAATTTTGTACCTTCCAATAATCCCTCTTTTGAAGCATCTATTTTCAAATTCAATTAATGTAAAAAGGTTAAGATGACATTCATATGAGCGCATATATGATGGTAAATTACGTCACCCTACTGACTCATCAGAATGGAAGAGATTTGATAAAAAATTTCCAAATATAGGAAGTGAAGTTAGAAATCTCAGAATGGGAGTGTGTATAGATGGAATGAATCAATATTGGAGCCCAAATAGCCAATATAGTTCATAGATTGTTTTGTTGGTAGTTTACAACTTATCCCCATAGATATGTATGAAGAAAAAATATGTTATGATGAGCTTGATGATTTCTGGACCAAAAAATCTAGGAAACGATATTGATGCGTATCTTTCACTATTGATTGATGATTTGAAACTTCTATGGGAGGCGGGTTTTAATGTTTTTGATTTATACAAGAAAGAGTGTTTTCTTTTTGCATGTTATAATAATGTTCAGTATAAATGAATTTTCTGCATATGGAAATTTATCTGTATATAGTGTTAAGGGACATAAATTATGTCCAATTTGTGAAAAAGAGGCTTCATATTATCAATTTCATAATGGAAGAAAGACAATGTACATGGGACAATGAATATTTTTGAGAATTGATTATCCTTATCATATATTGAAAAAGGTATTTCATAGTTTACAAGAATACAATCTTCCCCACAACCATTGTCAATTGAATAATGTTACGAAAGGGTGAAAAAT
The DNA here is from genome assembly GCA_963277665.1 of Viscum album. Classification (NCBI taxonomy): domain Eukaryota; kingdom Viridiplantae; phylum Streptophyta; class Magnoliopsida; order Santalales; family Viscaceae; genus Viscum; species Viscum album. Next base: position 402,546,576 of record OY728156.1, on the reverse strand, counting down.
ATTGATTCGACATTTAGAAAGAAAAGAAGTTCCAGTCTTCAAAAATATATTTGGAAGAAACAATCTATTTTTTTGAACTACCTTATTGGATATTTTTAGAGATAAAACATAACATTGATGTTATGCATGTTTAGAAAAATATATGTGACAATTTTATTGAAACTTTGTTATAAATAAAAGAAAATAAAAAATATGGATTGAATTATAGATTGGACTTGATATCAATGGGAATACATTTGGAGTTATCTTCTACTATGAAAGGAAACAAAACATATTTACCTCCATCTTGTCACACATTAAGAAAGAGTGAGAAGTTGAATTTTTGTTAGTGTCTATATGGTATAAAAGTATCCAATGGATATTCTTCAAATGTGAAGAATTATGTGTCAGTGAAGGATTGAAAATTAATGGGTATGAAATCTCATGACTGTTATGTATTGATGCAACAACTGCTACTGATCACACTTCATGGTATATTGCCATCAGCTATCAGAAAGACTATCACCGGGTTATGTAATTTTTTAAAATCCATTTGTAGCAATTTTTTTGATCCAAATTCATTAGATGAGTTGGAGAATGAAGCTTCTATTGTACTTTTTCAACTAGAAATGTATTTTCCACCTATATTTTTTTGATATAATGGTTCATCTAGTGATTTATCTGGTGTGTGAGATAAGAATATGTGGGTTTGTTTATTTACATTGGATGTATCCTTTTGAAAGGTATATGAAACTTTTAAAGGGATATGTTAAAAATGTTTATCGACTGGAGGAATCTACTGTTAAAAAATATATATTAGAAGAGGTGATTGAGTTCTGTACTGATTATTTGTATGAAGTGAAGCATATTGGTCTCCCTATATCTCGATATTTGATAGTTGATATTGAAAGTAGAGGGATTCGAGGCTTAAAGGTAAAGTTAATTCCATATGATGAAGTGATGCAAGCACATTTATACATTTTGAACAACACAAATGATGTTCAATTATATACATCATCACATATTGATAAATTAAAGATATGATATCCAAAAAGAAACAAAAAGTGGTTGCTGATTAAGCATAAAAAGACATTTGTTTCATGGTTTAAAGTGAATGTGATCACATATATATCTGCATAAAAACATTGAAATGGTTGGTAGGGGGACCATATCTTAATGTGATAACATGGTTAGGTTTTGATATTAATGGGTACACATTTTACATAGAAAAGCTGGATGACAAGAGTACCATTCAAAATAGTGGTGTGATGATTATCACTGAAGCCGTTCATTTTTCGAGTAAAAAAAGATAAAAACCCAATTTCTACTTCATTGATATATTTTGGAGTTCTTGAGGATATGTGGGAAATTGATTATACAAATTTTTGAGTCACTATGTTTAAGTATAATTGGGTTGATAGTAATAGTGGTGTGAAACATAATGATCCATCGAATGATCAGTGGTCCATTGTTTTTCAAGGAAACAGATACCATTTGGGTGATGAGGATGATGCTGATGATGTTATTGATTTACATGAGTCTTATTCATCTATTACATGATTTCCAGATGATTATAATGACTATAAGGCAATCATAGTGCATGCAGTACGTAATAATCATGATGAAAGGATATGGGAAAACACTAAATTAGTCTCCTAATTATTCTGGTAATTATTTATATTTTGTTTCTTTTAGGAAATTTACATGTTTAAAAATTCTATTTTTAATAGGTTAACTTGCATATATTTTGGTTATAAGGATCATGATATTATTATTTTTTTTGATAACACTTACTAATGTGTGCCTCTTTTTTTAGTTTCTTATTTTTTTCATCCTTGTTTTTAAATATTCAGTTTTCTAATAATATGCAGGTACACAAAATTTCATTACACTTGCTTGTGTCAATGCCAGATACAGAGAGAGGATTAGTTATAAGGATCATGACATCATTTTTTTATAACACTTACTAATGTGTGCCTCTTTTTTTAGTTTCTTATTTTTTTCATCCTTGTTTTTAAATATTCAGTTTTCTAATGATATACAGGTACACAAAATTTCATTACACTTGATTGTGTCAATGCCAGATACAGAGAGAGGAGTAGTTATAATGGCATATCTATTTTTTTATATTATTAAATATTTAGTAATATACTTATTTAATTAAAGAAAAAATTTAATTTATAAAAAATATTTTCCGGACTACTGATGCATCTTCAACGAAGGAGACTTCTCCTGTTACTATAGAGAAATCAAGTTATCGAGTTGGTAAATGTGGTATTACATGTTTACCAAAACTGTCACTTGCTCATGGAGAAAATAGATTACATATTCATTTTGATGATAATAATAACGCAGCTAGCCCAAATGTAGTTCAGTTTATCAATTATATATCAATGCAGAGCCATTGCGGGATTAGAATTTTATATCCTGATTGTAAGTCTATTGACAGGATGGTGAAACAATAGCTTTGGGAGGTCATGACACTAAAATATCTCAATTGATTTATTTTATCTCATTTTTTAATATTAAATATTTTAAATGAAATATTTAATTTATTCAATTATAGATGACATTCAATTTTGAGGAAATGAAAGAAATTAGGAAAATATATCTCTCTTTAACAGTGGTTTGATGGAGATATTTTAAAAAAATGATAAATAATTATGTTTTTGGAAAGAAAAAGTTTGAAAACCGATACCTTAAGTATGAGTTTATAGATACAGATACGTGGAAGAAATTTATTGACAGTCGACATGAAAAAAATCAGGTATGATAATTATTTTATATTGTAAAATTTATTATATATTTATATAATTACTTATTAGTTTATTTTTATATAATAAGCCTCCAGAAGATCTCATCAAGATATCCAGTTGAAAAATGTATACCCTCATACTTTATCATGTGGAGGGTATGATTTATTGGAGCAGAAAATGATTGAAGAAAAATTTGAAGCATTAAGATCTCGATCTAATTGTGGTTCAGAAGATGTCTAGTTTGGTCCTCCATCTCCCCCCACTCTCCATGAAAATGGAAATGAGCGAGAAGAAGGAAAAATGAAATGTATCTTACATATCAAGCTAAGGAAGTATATGAAAGAATTGTAAGTAAATATATTTTTTATCTTTCATTGATGTTTGTATTTTTTTAAATTAAAAACATTGATATAAAAATTTCATTTTATATTTCAGGATGACCTTTAAGATAAAGAGATCCAAGGCACTTTTATCCCTGAGGGTAAGATGGATATCTTAGCTATGGATTTAGAAAAGTAAGAGCACCCAGGCTGAGTAAGAGGGTATCAGGTGGGTGTTAGTATTAGGAAAGATTTTGGTAATCAAAGTAAGTAGTCAAGAGATCCAGAAATTGATTCATTAAAAGATGAGTTGAAAGAAATGAAATAGTCTATGGGAGATCAAATTCAACCAGCTGTGCAAGCTATGTTCGAACAATTGATGAGACAATCACAACCCACTCAGCCTGCCCAGCCTACCTAGTCTTCCCAACCTTTATAGTCGGATGCACAACATGTACAAACTACCTAGCTGGCCTAGCCCACCCATCCTGCCTACCCATACCCCCACCTCCTCATTCAGACCCGACATTATATTGTGAGTTGCATGTTGGAGATCCCCATGTATGTATTTTAGTGTATATAGTTATATATATTTTTGGGGATTCTATACACCACCAACTTATGCAGTTGGGTTATATTAGAGTATTAGTGCAGTTGGGGATTGTATGGGTCAGTTTTTTTACTTTGTCCATCTAAACTTCTTCGTTATCTTTCATACGAGGTATGCGTTGTTTCTAAATATTAATTAAATTTGATTGAAAATTACTTATACTTTTTTATGAGATTATTTTTTATAGGATTATTTACAATAAAAAATGATACAAAGGAAAAAAAGTTTTAAGAACCAATAGCTGTAGATACTTATATTTCTGGTGGGATAAATATATTATCCCAAAATTCTTCTTCAATGGATAATTTATATGAGTTTCGGATGATGACTGAAATATGTGGGAGAGAATATCTGTTGAGAATATTCAAAAAATATCATGAATCTAATAGATTTTAAAGAGTTTAGTGTTCCTGTGTTGCAATTGTTTTCCATGTAAGTAAATTAATGTTTGAGTTTAAAGTTTTCTATAAATAAAGATGATTTTAAGTGACTTACTATTTTACCCATTTAATTCGGTATCTATCCATGCTTCTGATAAAAAATGAGACCACTTGTGTTTATGGTTTTATGGATTCAGAATTCATTTCAACGACTGTGCAATATGTGAAGACTGCTGATAGAGTTAAATATATATCCAAGAGATTATCAAACATAGATATTGGATGGTGGGTTTTACCATTCCTTGATGGGTAAGAACACTAATATAATTATGAACTAATTTTTATTATAATGTTATTAATTTTAAACATTTTGTATTGTAGAGGGAATTGGATGTTAGGCATATTTTTTCCAAGTGAATTCACTTTATGCTTATTTTTCTCTTTATTAGGTCCTGTTCGCAAAAAAAATAGCACCTTGTTAGATAAGTAAATCTTCTTATTTTTTATAAGTTCATTACTTTTAATTTTATTGTTTGTACATGTATTATTAGTTGATATATATGAAAATTTAGGTCATAGATAAAGTTTAACAATGATCACTTGTCAATAAAGAATCCAAATCCAATCTAATACATGAAAGTATAGGTAAATATTTTTATATTACATAATATTTTGATTTTTGATATATATATATATGTTGGTTTTTAATATCAAGTCAATGTTTTATAACCTTAGTTTCATCATCAACAAGGAAGTGTAAAATGTGGTTATTATGTTTTACGATTCATGTATGAGATAATAACAACTAGAGTAATAAATTATTTTCATAAGGTTTGTTAATTATATTAACCATTTTATGTTTTACTTCATAATATTCTATTTTTAATCTTATAGAATTTAATTTTATTGTCAACATTCAATGAAACCGAGTTGTATACGGATGATGAACCTACTCATCTTCGATCCTTGTTTGTGAAATACTTTTTAAGTATGGTTGTGATTTAAATTATCTGGTATGTTACTTTTAATGTTTATTTTTAATATTATAGTTTTCTAACAAATTGTTCAAAAAATAATACTTTTGTTATAATAGGTGTTTGAAGTTAATAATCTCAAAGGAATGCTTCAACAATAACTACATATGATTATGTTATAATTTATTAGGTATGTGTTTTTTAAATCTAGTTTAAAATATCATTAAGTAAATGTTTTTTTAATTAAGTTTTCAAATTTTGTTTTTTTATAGATTTGTACTCCTACTTATGTATTGATTTATATTTTGTTTTGTATTACAGGTACACTGTCTTCTTTGGGGTTGTAATATTTTCAATTTTTTTTACTTTCGATGTCATTTTTTATAAATCGATGCCAAAGACCTATTTTTTGGAGTCTTTCAGCATTGGTTTTAACTAAAACCGATGTTGAATACTAATTATCCCTAGGTATTCAATATATTTTTTTGTAAAAATTGACTTCAAAGATCCAATTTTCATAGGTATTCAGAGTCATTTTTTAAAACTGATGCTGAAAATAGTTATTTACAACATTGCCTTTATAAAAGTTGATTTTTAACTGATGTTAAAATTAAATAAAAAACGATGTGAATTTTTTTATGCCCTAGTGAAGACTCATAGAGACAATCCCATAGATAATATTATTGGTAATGTTGAATCAAAAGTTCAAACTCGAAAATCTATTGTGAATGTTTGTGCTTATCATGCTTTTATTTTTGATTTTGTACCAAAGAACATTTATGAAGCTTTAGATGATTCTAATTGGATTTTGGAAATTCAAGATGAATTAAATTAGTTTACTAGGAATAGTTTATGGGCATTAGTTGTTCCACCATAAGATTCTCATGTAATTGGAACTAAGTGGTTTTTTTAAAATAAGTTTGATGAATCTGAAAATATAATTAAAAATAATGCCAAATTAATTTCATAGGGATATTTAAAAGAGGAATGCATTGATTTTGAAGAATATTTTACACCTATTTATAGGTTAGAAGCAATCTGGATATTATTAGCATATGTTTCTTTTTATGGTTTTAAATTATTTCAAATGGATGTCAAAATTGATTTTATAAATGAATATTTTTTTGAAGAAGTTTATTCCATATAACCCCTAGTTTTAAAAATGAGAAGCATCCTGATCATTTTTTTAAATTATCTAAAGCCTTATATTGTTTGAAACAAGCTCCTCGAGCTTGGTATTAAAGGATAAATAATTTTCTTATGAAAAACAATTTTGAGAAAGGAAAGGTTGATCTTACTTTGTTTATTAATAAATGTTCTAATGATATTTTGATTGTAAAAATATATGTTGATGATATTATATTAGGATTTTCAAATGAAAATATTTATAATGAATTTTCAAAATTTATGACTTCTGAATTTGATATGAGTATGATGGGGGAATTGAAATTATTGGTTTACAAAATTTTCAAATAAATGATGGTATTTTTCTAAATCAATACAAATACAATAAATAATTAGTTAAGAGTTTTGGGTAATAATATTTTAAAAGTGAAAATACTCCCACGAGTACTACTTTCAAGTTAGATTTGGATAAATATGAAAAATATATTGATGGTAAAACCTATAGAGGAATGATTAGAAATTTATTATATTTAATTGATTCTAGGTATGATTTAATTTTTTCAATTTTTATGTGTGCTAAATATCAAAGTGATCCTAATGAAAGTCACATTAAATTTGTTAAAAGGATCATTAGATATGTTAATGGTTATTTGAATCTTGATTTATATTGTCTTTATAGAACTAAATTTGTTTTGAAAAGTTATTCAGATTTTGATTTTGTTGGATTAAAGATATTTAGGAAGATCACTTAAGGTATGTGCTATTTACTTAGTAAATCCTTAGTTTCATGGGTTTCAAAGAAACAAAATTAAATTTCTATTTCAACTACCAAATCTCAATATATAGCTGGTACATTAGGTTGTTCTCAATCATTATGGATTAAGAAAACACTTTCTAATTTTGGTTTTTATTTTGATAAGATTCCTATTTTCTATGAAAATAATTCTTCTATTTCTATTCCCAAAAATTCCTTACAACACTCTAGGACTAAGCACATTGATGTTAAATTTCATTTTCTTAGAGATCATGTTTAAAAAGAAAATATAAGTCTCGAATTTATTTCTATAGAAAACCAACTTGATGATATCTTTACTAATCCCCTAGACTCTAATTAGTTTGAAAAAATAAATTTCGAACTTGTTATGATAGAAATTTAAATTTATACGGTATAAATTTAGGGGGAGTTTAGGTGTGTTTATGTGATGAAATTGTGAGATTTATTTAAAATATGTGAAATATGGAATCAATTTTTCAATTTACTTTTACATATTTTATGTATATATTTGTGCATTGTATTAATGTTTTGATAATTCTCATACGTACTAGATAATGTTAACTCACTATATAAACATTTAGTTAGCATAACTAGGTATTTCATGATGGATTTCTCATTAATTTTTACCAACAACTTTTAAAATTCTAAACGTTGAACAGTGGATTCTTGATACATGTTTTCCAAATGGAAGGTTTTTTAGTGGCTCCCTAATATATGTTTTGAAATATGAATGTTTAATAATGTTATGGAATAAAAACTGTTTTTAAAGTATGTTTTTATTTAAATGGAATTAATATTTTAATATATAATTATTCTATTACAACTTTATCTTTTTGATAATTTCAAAAAGGGGGAGATGTTTTTGAAATTATGATTTGTTTTATAATTATCAAAAAGGGGGAGAATGTCCAATGACTCCTTAAATCATTTTATGTTTTGATAATTAAAAATATTTATTTGTTTTTTCTTTAAAAGTTCAAATATTTTGAATTATGTAAAGTATGCTTAATTATGATCATATCTTAATTTTTATTTACTTAAAATGCCTTTAGTTTTTATGTTTTGATAGTTCATAACATGTGCTACAAGTTTCATAAAGTGATCCTAGTCTAAATAATTCATTTGAGACCTTATAATATCATTTTACTTATTCTGGAAAATGAAAATTTTGCAATGTTTGGAACCTACCATATGAGAGTCAACTGATCATGTCACCTGACAGTGTCAACCTACCGCATGAACAAATTGTACTCACCGTGTGAACCTACCATGGAACATATTGTGTGGAAAATTATCTTCTATATTTTGAATATAAATTGGGCTAAAAAACTCCAAATTATGTAATTAATTTTGAATTGTAAATATAACAAAATTATCTACATTTCATTAGAATAATTCTAAATCTGAATCTATTTATATAAATACACAATTTAGATTAAATTTACTACATGTTTTTAGTTCAAATTCTATAGTTTTCCAGAATAATTTGTTTACTGTATTTAGATGATATCATGATATTTATAAGTCCAATTAACCTGATTCTTGATTATATGGAAAGATAATGAAGTTATATAAATATAATTTAACTAGAGATAATGCTTATTCTACTGTCTTGAAGGTGTGTTTTAAGTCTGAAACTTTATAAGTTAAGGTGTCTACCATTTTCCAGAATCACCTACATGAAATTAGGTATGTGAATTTCCTTAAATAAATTTGGATGCATAGATTAAATTTTGAATCCCATAAATAAATATCCTACTTGAAACCCATATGAGGTTTTACTTTTGTGAATTTGTTATTTTCTACAGGATATTGTAAAATCTTTAAATATTCTCTGTTTTACATAACATTTCATTTTTCCATTTTTTGCACGTTAATTATGGATATAATTAATGTTTTATTTTTTATATAATTAATTATTAATTATTTAGAAGCCATTATAATAGATTTTAAATTATTTTATTAAGTTATTATCTGATGGTTTGAAGTTTAATGTTGATTTCTTGGGAAAATGTGAGTTCCATATTAAATTTGGTTGGAATATGAACAGTTTGTCTTGCTTTCTTTTTGGGAGTTTTCCAAGAGACTTTAATATTGATTATAATTATTCATTAGTATTTTATTAGTTATACTAACATGTTATCACCATATATAATGAATTTAATTTATAGATTATTGATGTATCCCATGTGAGTATGCTTTGCATGCACATTTAATAAAGAAATTGTATGCTCTATTAGAAAAGAGAAATTGCGGCGGGCTTCTAGTGTTGAATATTTTGTGCATAGATGAACATGATATATGGATTTTGACATATCCAGATAAAAAATAGGAATAGTTAGAGGATATTTTTTAATGATACAAGTACTATAAACTTTGACAATCACCTACGACTCTCAAATGGACTTTAACTTTTTTGATTCTTTACAGCTAGAGAGTTCACAACTTCCACAACACTCAAACACAAAATATTTTCATCTAGATATGTGGTTATACTTATTCCTATCCAATTTATATGTGCATAATTTTTATGGGTTATACTACCCATTAAAAGGTAGTGTTTTGGGTTTTGACTACTAATCAAAAGTCAAGCATTGGGTTGTGCCTCCAGAGGAAAAGGCAGGTTGTTCGGGTTGTGCCTCTAGGTAGAAAAATATAGGTTTTTTTTGGGTTTAAGCCTTTATAAAGAAAAAGTATTTTTAATCGGGTATTGACTCCAAGTGGGAAAAATTAATTGCAAGATTCCATTATATTGGTTATAGTGGGTTTTATCACTCTCATTTCATGAGAGGGGTGAAGAGTAGACATAGGATCGTTTAGATTCAAACTAATATAAAAATATATTATGTTATTTTTCTTTTATTTTCTACAGAATTAACATTATAAAATTGATATATGACTATTAAATTAATGAATTAATTTTAAAAGGCCAATTCACCACCATCTTGGATATATTTCCAACTTAAATTCAGACTAACATTGCTAACTCCAACATGTCTCTGATGATCCTTCCTGATCTTTTCTATTAGTCAAGAATATCCAAAAGAATCATTATGCTAAAAATACCTCACATCATATATACCATTCCACAATGAAGGATACTATCATGTTCTATGTATAAAATCAATTAGGATAGAATGATCATGGGACAACATTTGAGTTCTGATGAAGGATATACAAAAGGTAGAAGTTTATTATATAAGTACATGATGTGTATGTGGGGTCACATAGTGTGTAAGCTCACCTCATCGCCTGGGAGTATTCTCCCCTAGACACTACTTGATAATCCATGTCATACTACACGATATGTATAGGTGGTGCATGGCATTTCTCAACCACCTAGGGCTTTCCCATGTCCTCTCAGCCCATGACTGTGTATATTTAGCTATGCCTATATACTTCGGGCCATTCCCTTGTATTGTGGTTGTGTTTGAGTACTAGGCTATTTCTATATACTCTTAGCTGTATTTGTGCTCATGTAATCCCGAAGTATAGGTCGAGACACCAACACTGGGTTACATGACATGTATGAGTTATAAAAGGTATATGCTATTTATATTTTCCCAAAACCCTAGATTCCATAGCTAAGGGACTACATAATATGTGTTCCTATGGGATATATGGTGTGTAGTCAAGTTTTTCATAGAAATCTGGTTTCTTCACACAAATCCCATAACCTCCATTTATATCTCCATTATTGCCTATTTGACCGCTCAATTTCACCGAAATCAAATGATACATCACCAGCCATTGATTCATGGCCTCTAATGGAAAAAGATCGAAATTATGATCTCCTAAACAAGAATCTATCATGAATCTGCCACTATTCCAGATCTCAAATCCATGAAGCAATCACCCACAACCCACATCTAACCTCAACCCATCCCTAAACTATTGATCCATACATCTTTCATGCAACCACCACAAATAAAAGAGTTCGATTTCTCTTGAACCTACCCCAATAATGTTTAACCATGAACCCATGGACCAATGACAAAGAACATGAGGAATAGTGGGGGAAAGGAAAAAGAATGAGGTGAATCCATCATTAGCCAATACAGTCTTGGTGAACAATCATATAATGAGAAAAATGATAATAAAATGTCTTCAATAACAAAATTTATGATCAAGATAATGTGAATAATGAAAATCATCATCAAAATAAAGCATATAATAAATCCATATTTAATATTTAATAAGAAAGGGAAAAAACCACAAATAACAAGCCCTACCTTGATTATGGATCTATCGTTGGGGAAGAACGAATCTGCTAGTGATGGAGAGAAATATCCACTTTATTTTTCATATGTACCATAGTACACCTTGATCCATTCATTGATGTGTGTCATTGAGTTTTTCAACTCCAATGAATAATGATCATGCTCCTCTCAAATCCTTCCAGGTTTATGTGGATAACCCTGACGATTTTCTATAATTAGTTATTTTTGAATTTAGGTGTTTTCATATTGAATCTCCTTGATTATTATTCTTCTATTTAAATCCTATTTCATATACATGGACACATTTTTTTGAATTATTATTATGTTCAATTTTCTATTTTGGATATCTTTTGTGTGCTGGGATGCTTCATTTCCACATGGGCTTCTATACTGGGTTGTGATTCATCCTTCTTATGCTTTCCCTTGATCTGTATCCATTGAATCATTAATCCTCTCAGCTTTATTTTATATCCATTGATTAATTTTCCACCCTTTAGATATATGTTGTCCATAAATTTCGATTTGTTCGATGTATCACTTCCTTTTCAATTTAGCGAGGCTCCATAGAATCTTTTGATTAGTTTTTTCATTTCAAGGACCTGCTTTAATAGGGGAATTGATCACCCCTTCTGTGCATGATCCCTTGGTGTCTCTCTCATTCACACCCCTCTCATCACTATGGTCTGGATCCCACTCTAGTTCTAGAAACCCCTTGATATCAATGTGTTCATCTTCCTTAGAAATCATATTTTTAGTACCTACTTCCCTCTATTCATACCATTGGTGTACATATCATGGATAAGTTTCGACAGTGTATTTCCTAGTGAAGAAGTGTGGCCAAGTTCCATATCTGAAGGCCTCCAATCCTAACCAGGAAAGTCCTTCCTCTGATGAGCTCCAACAGAACAGTAACAGTTTCATGATAGAAACATCAAGAGGATAGGATGACCAGACCTTCTTGTCTGACATTATAAGTTCTTTCTTTTATTCTTGTTTCTTTATTTTATATATTTTAATCTTCAAATCTTATGTTTCCTAATTTCTTAAATATGTATTCTTTAATTCTTCTTTTCATATTAATAAAATGCATGAGTGTGTGGGTGGTGTTCTTGTGGTGAAAATAGGTCCAAATTGGACCGAATCAAGTTAAATCCTTAGGTTATTCTTTATCACTTTCTTATTTCTTGCATCTTGAATGTTCTGTTTCTATCTTGATTTGAATCTTATGAACGAAAAACCCAAATAGTCTTTTCTGGTTTGTGCAAACCGTTCTCTGGAAGTGCACATTCCACTAATAGTATTTATAAGAGATAATTAGGTTTTGGATCATTTAATAAAAATAAATAAATAGACAATTTATTTTATTAAACTCACCCGCCAATGGTAATCTCCCATGGAATGTATGATGTTTACCAACTTTAAGTCACACCTAGGGTAAACCCCACATTTCAGAATCAACCATGGTCTAAAATTTCCTATCTGAGGTCCCAAACAATGAAAAAAATATTTAAAATGAAATGATGCATGCACATGCATTAAAATATATTAATATTTTTAATATATTAATTCTGGAGTCTTGAGACACCCCAACATTGCACCAAATCTAAGGAAAAATCTAGTTATATACTTAGAAATATTCAAAGGACTAATCCAATAAAACTAGAGTCATTACAATCTCCCCTTATTCAAGGATTTTCATCCTAAATAGAACAGGCTACCCAAAAATGTAGGGGTAATAATTCTAAATCTAAATCTCATTCTCTCAAGAGATATCCTATATGCTCCTGTGCAACCAAAGCACACAAACCAAAGGGATGATCCATCTACATAGGATCCTCTCCTGCCGATCCTCAATCACCATTGGGTACTCTGTGAAGGTGGATCCATCCTTGATGTACATGTTTCTCTAGTTAATAATGTTTGTAGGGTCATGTATCTATCACCTCAGTTGTGACACATGGAAGACATCATGCACTCAATCCAAATGTGGGGACAAGAATAAGTGGTAATAAACCTCACCAGCCCTTTATAGGATCTCAAACGGCCTGATAAACCTCAGGGATAACTTTATTCCCCAACCAAATCTCTAAAATCCTTAACACGGGGAGACTCAAAATATAAAATGGTCTCCCTAATCAAACTTAAAGGGCCTATGACATTGATCTATGAAATATTTATATCTACTTTGGGCTATCCTCATGCACTCGCAGATCACATGAACCTTCTCCATCCTCACCTGCACCATATCTGTCCTAAAAAGAGATGTCTCACCAATCTCAGTCTAGTCTAATGGTGACCGAAGGGTCTTTCATATAGGGCCTTTAAAGGTGTCATGATGAAAATAGAGGGATAAATATTATTATAAAAAAAATATACCAATGAAAAGTGATCCTCCCATCTCTGGTTGAAGTCCAACATGCAGGCTCTCAGCATATCCTCCAAAACTTGGATAGTCTTCTTGGTGTACCCATACATATGGTGGTGAAACCCCATGATCATCCTCAAATATGTCTCGAAGGCCTCCTACAAGACTCTCCACATCCGTTACATGAACTGATCATCACATTCGGAGATGATAATTGATGGTACCCCATGAAGATGAATGATGTATCACACATACAACTTCCCCAAACTCTCAATTGAGCTCTGCTATCGGATGGAAAGAAAGTGCATGAACTTTGTAAGTTGGTCAAAAATTACCCAAATAGCATTGTCGCCTCTCAATGTCTACAAAATCCCCATAAAAAAGTCTATGGACATGTCATCCCATTTCCACTCTAGGTTTTGAAGAGTCCACATAAAACCTTTTGGAACCTGATGCTCAACCTTTACCTATTAACATGTGAGACACTAAGAGATAAAATTAGAAACACTCTGCCTTATGCCATCCCACCAAAGATTTTGATGAAGGTCCTTTTACATATTTTCAACATAGGGATGTACAACTAATGTGGAATTGTGAAACTCACTCATCACATCCTCACACAATGTGTTCAGAACCACCATCCATCCCCCAAAAAAGGATGATGTGCTCCCATCCTTCACAAAATCCATCTGGTGTATCTCTTGAAGATATCTAGTCACGTAGAACCTCACAGTTGATGTCTCCTAACTAAGACTCTCTCACACACTAGATAAGTGGAGGATTCACCACCATCAATTGAGGACAAACTACACCCCTCTCCTCCACTAGGGTTAGCTGCAATGAAGCCAAATACCCAGGTGCCTCCTCCACCATGCACGAATGGGACTTCTTCTAAGGGAATATTCCACCATGTTTCCCTTCATCAAAGTATAGAATATCTCAAATTCATAGTCCTATAATAACTCCAACCAATGCATATGTCTTAGGTTATGATATATCTGAGTGAATATATACCTGATATTTTGGTGGTCTGAGTAAACAAAAAAAATGAGCAACTAAAAGATAGTGCCTCGAAATCTTCTATGACATATCATATGAACCCCATCTAGATCCGGGAGATGAGGGTGCAATTGGAGGACCTTTGAGTGAATTGTTTCATTATAACCAGTGTGTAACCTAGATAGATTTAGTTTTTTTCATGAAAAAGGTGTCTAGGATCTTGAGGCTTTTCATTTATTATCATCACCTAAATTTGATAATGATAAAGAACAAGTACCCCTTATTGATGATAGATGAACTCTTTGACTAGTTGAGAGATTTGAGTTGGTTAAAAAATATCTATCACAGATAAATTTTTATTCCAATATAACAATTCAAACCCTAAAGTATATGCTAACATCTTGTTCTATGTATTTTAAAGGTGGTTGGGATCAACACCTTCCTCTAATTGAGTTGTTTTACAACAATAACTTTCATTCGAGCATTCAAATGGCTCTTTATGAAGACCTTTGTGGAAAGAAGTGTAAAAATAAAATGTATTGGAATGAATTTTTAGAAATAAAGATATTGATACCTAAGTTATATGAAGAAATTATAGATAAGGTTATATCCATTTAGAAACATGTAGTGGAAGCACAAATTTGAAAAAAAATGTTATACTGATAAATGTCAACACGATCTAGAAATTGAAGTTGGTGAGAATGTGTTTCTATATATTTCTCCATGGTATAAATAAAGGAAAACTATGCCCCAGGTATACTGAGCACTTTGAAATTATTGATCATATCAGGACTATATCTTATCTCATGGAACTTCCATCGAACCTCTTTTAGGTTCATGATGTGTTCCATGTATCTCTTCTAAGGAAGTACATACTTGGTACATTGCATGTACTAAAAAATGGATTCCACATTTTTAATCATCATAATTTATATTATATAATGATTTCAAATTAATATTTGACCATAATGAATAGTAAAATCAGTAAAAATTAATTACCACGATTAAGGTGAAAATGGGTTTATCGGGGGGTTAAACTAAAAAGATAAGGGTTAAAAATGACCAAAAAATTGTACAACACCCATCTGATGACCATTTTTCAAAATTATATATTCTAGTATTGATAATCGTCCATTTTGGATCCTCGTGGTTGGTGAAAAATGTGGGTACACCTTTTTCTTTCCAAAAATTACAAGTGGCCACTCACCTCACTTATAAAAGGCCGATCCTTCTACTCTCCTATTAACACTCCCAAATCCCATTTGTTTTTCCAAGAACTTACCAAATGAATTTTTTAATTCCCTAATATCATCCTAGAAGTATTATTTTGGTGATAAATAAAACCTATGAATCCTTTTGATAAAAACTAAAAGAAGTTGTCTGAAAAAGAGGTAATGTCCCTAACTAAGCATTTTATTTTATTATACCTCCTTAAATTATTATTAAAAAACGATGATATATAGCCTCATTAACTTAAATATAATGATATTTTATTATGTTAATTTAATAACCTAAATCATTATCCTATTCCATCAAATGGGTTACAAATTCATCGTTATTATGTACAACAGACTACCGCCTAGCGAACCGATGTTATTTGTTTTCTATCACGACCTATCATGGATGGATATAATGATAGATTTATTATTTATATATGGTATTTAAGATATTATTATTCTTATATAATAATGATATCACATATCACTTCTTACTTTCCATTTCGTGGGAATATGATAGCGTTGTTCGTGTATACGATAGATTACCATCTCACGAAGCGATGCGATTCATTCACGCTTTACAAGGAAGGTGATAAGAATGGTTTTAATGAAAATATGTTATATATATTACATAAATATTATTTTTTAATGGTAATATATTATTTACCTTTCTTTCTTTTAATCCATTGATAAAATGGAAACAACGTTCATACATACGTATGACCTACCATCTCCATGAACGATGTATTTCATTTTATATCTCTAAATTTTATGGATTAATATAAATACATATACACTGAATATATATTATATTTATGTCATGGTTAACATTATGGATAGTATTTAACCATGATAAAAGTAATAGGACCAAAAAAATAACAAACTAAAACATACATGAAAAAAGTAGTTATTACCTAAAACATGACTTTAACATGGAATTGTTAATAAATGGGTAATAAAAGGTCATAAGAAAATAATATATGGTATGATATATATAAGTATTTTTATTTAAAATATTTATAATAAACTTATATTTATTATATATGAGGTTTTAATGTGTACAAATAAATTCAATATTTAAGGTAAGGGATTTCCGTCTCACTTTTATTTTCTGTGAGACACATGACATATTCACTACATGTTTCTTTTATAAGGTATATTTAAAGACCATTTTACATGAAATATAATTTATTTATTTATTATTGTGATATTATAAGTTTCATTTTGTGTTATTCCATCATGGGGATTACGATTCAAAATTACCAAAGTGGTAAGAGTTTTATGTTATAATTTCATTTTTTAACGAGATTGGTCATGATTATGCTTCCTATAATGAAATATTATTATATATATCTCAATAAACTAATGAATTTTATTATTATCTTCCTATAACATGATAATAAATATTTTCCCTTCATTTTCCTCTTTTTATGTACTCAATAATTCAAAATAGTGTTTAAAAAAATCATCTTATTTCTCTCTTCAGTCGAAAACCCTTTTTTTTCTAAAACCATGTTTTCTATTTTTTAAAAAAAATGATTTAAATTCTCAAAATGATTTATTAATAAAATTTTTACCTATGTTTTAATTTTAAAAAAAATCTTTAAAATTAATCTTCACATCATTTTAAAAACAATACCCATTAGGCATTTACTAAAAATGTGAAAGAAATCTTTGTTTTAACGTGCACGACATGAATGAGATTTCCACAATCATGAACATTATTTTATTTAAATATTAATTTATAGTTTATAAAAGTTTATTTTAAAAGAAAATTATTTGTAATTATTTTTATGTTTTAAAAAGTGTATTTAAAAGTGGAGAGACTATTTTCCTCCAGAAATGTTCCAAGTGATTTTTCTTTCAAAATAAATTTTCATCTAAGATGACATCCTTTCATGTTAATTATGATTTAATGAGGATATGATCCAAGGATACCATTCCTACTCTTTCTCTTAATGGTTTATATTTATGATGACAAGCTGTTTAAGAAACCCATTTCTCTTCCACAGCTTATACCATGATAAATGGTTATGAAACCCGCTTCTTTTCACGGGTTATACTATGATGAAATGATAAAATGATTATGAAACCTGTTTATTTCCCACATGTTATGATATGAGAAAATTTTTATGAAACCCATTTTATTTCATGGGTTATGATATGATGAATTTTTATACTCTTGTTGCACACATAAATATGATTTTTATTATGTGAAGGGTGGTAATTATTTCTCCCACAAATTAATTGGGTAAATATTGATATCTCATGAGATAAATAGGTTTGGAATATGGAGTGAACCTAGTTCAGTAATGGAATCTATATACTATGATAGTCTTGGGATTGAACCTTGACTACTATGATGGTTTGGGGAGTGAAACCATTCCATTATGATAGTATTAACAATGAGCCTTGAACTACTAAGGAAATGATTTTCTATGATTATGTGTAGCCACAAATCTATGTCTTATGCCAATTTTATTCTCTCATAGTTCATGTTCTTTGATTCCATTATGATTTATGTCTTATGAAATTCTAAGATTTATTCCATGACTCAAAATTATTATCTATGATATGAAGGGTATGGTTTTCAAAAGTTATTCACATGTTCTCATACCCTTATTCTAATGATATATTGATATATACCTTGTTTAACCTAACTGAGCATCTGAGATCACCTTTTCTTATATTTCCTTTCTCATAGTTATGATGAAAGGTATTATGTATGATATGTCTAGGAAGGTTTAGTCAACATTTATAAAATAGGATGATAAAACTTCATTGAGATCCCTAAGTACATGTCTAAGTAAAATTCCAAGGATGAGTAAAAGTATAATAAAATGTCTTGTAATTTTGGTAAAGGATTGAGTGAGTGGTTTCCAAGAAATTACATCCCTGTATAGATACTAAAAGTGGATGTGACTTTGGTACAAAGTTACCTAGGGGTAATAAATCTGAAAATGGCACATTGAGCTAGAATTGATCATCACCTGGTGTATGAAAATGAGCCATGTTTCATACATAGTTTGACACTCTCAAGGGATATGCATTGGAAATTAACAAACACTTAATGAACCATAATGAATGATTTAAATAGATTATAAACCTAAGATTTCATAGATTAAAAATAATGTGTCATGATTTAGATATCCTATAAGATATTTTTCATGATTATGTGGTTCCCCACTATGATTATTGTTGCTTACACTATGTTCTTTTGGCTTTAGTCAATGGTTGGAACCTAAAGAAACCATGTTAATATTGAGTGTGAAAAATAATACAACGATTATCCCCATGATTAGCCAAATTTTATGGGAGTGGGAATGAAAAATATCATTGCTATGCTCATGAAAATTACAAATGAGAAAAATAGGGATCAACATTTTGTTGATTCCTTCATGAGGAAATGTCCACCTTCCTTCAGTAGATCCACTAATATGATAGTTTCTAAGAAATGGATTAGTACCATTGAAAAGAAATTTTCTATTATCCAGTGTTCAAAGCATGAAAAATTCATTTTGGATGTCTATAATTTGTAAGTATAAGTAGATAAATAGTGTACTCTCATCATTAATATAATGGAACATGATGAAATTGAATCCATGGAGTGAGATGAGTTTAAGAACTTATTTTTCAATAATTACTTTCCTCGTATTTTTTTCATGAAAATAGATAAGTAATTACTTGATTAAATTAAAAGGATTATGAATCCATTGGTACCTATGATGAAAATTTTACAAGACTTGCGAGGGAGGCTTTGATTATTATCATACAACCTAAAAGTAAGGTTTATTGATTATTTAGTGGATTAAAACCAAGTATTAAAAGGGTATTTTTCATAAAGGAATTTAGTAGCTATGTGTAAATCATTCATTGCACTATTAAGGTAGAAATGAAGATTGGGGTTACCCATAAATTACATGGTTTGGATAATAAAAGGAAGATGGAATTCAAAGGAAACTCTAAAAACCATGGAGAAAAGAAGATGTGATTTTATTCATGTTCAAAGTGTGGAAGAAAACATAGAGGAAATTGTATCAAGTGTATTGGTAATTTTTTTAAGCGTGGGAAGGAATTTCATCAAGCAATTTATTGTTGAAGTGATGGGAATAAGTTAAATAATGATGCAAATAAAGAGAAAGTTTCATATAATGCACCACCCACACTCCAGTGTTTCAAATGTAAGGAGTAAAGGAATTATGCAAGTAAATTCCCTAATACAAGGGATAATGAGGATGACAATCCATAATAACCTTTGAAGAAAAAGTAAAAATGTAAAGCTTATGTAATCACAATATTCGAAGTGAATCATGATAATTAGGGCATACTTATCCTCCACTCCCTAGTTGGGAATTTCATGTTTTATTTTTTATGAATGAGACTTACGAAAATATTATTGTTCATCCATTAGTGAAATTTCATGTGATTCTGATCATTTATTATCAACCTCTACATGGATTATGGAATAATGAAATCAAATTTGATATTTTATCCATACAAGGTTGAAACCAATCTTCCAATGGAAATGTTTTTGTATAAGACATGATATTATTTAAATAATAAAGGGTAAATTATATTTTGGAATCATATATGTCTCCAGGTAAGATTAAATTAATAGTTATGGATACCATCATGGGTTTATGATTTTAAGTTTAATTATATGTTCAAAGTCATTAACACCCCTTTTGAGGTTTTATGTGATATTATTTTCTCAAGATTAAGGATATTTTAAGAGACATTTATTGTAATACAACCCTTTGGTTTTGTATATTTTTTAGTTAAAAAGTTATTTGAGGAGTAGTGCCTTTAAACTTTTGTGGTTATATTATTAAAGTTACTAGTAACCTTTAAGGTTTATCTTATCTTTGATGTTGATGTAATTATGAGTTGTAGTTGTTCACCTTACGAAGTTATCACACTTAATTTCTATCAAATAAGATTTATCTATGAACCCATTACCATAATATAAATTAATTAAGTGTTAAGGTTTCATGGGGAAGCACATTCAATTGTATATTATCAGTATCCTAAGTTTACTTGGAAGTTTTGGCCAAGTCTTTAGCAATATCTTGATACATAATTGATTTTCAGTGTTGTGTATCATCTTCAGATAGATGGTCAGTCTGATATAACAAATCAAAACCTAGAGGATATGCTAAGATCTTTTTCTATGGATTTAAAAGGTGGTTGGGATAAACACCTTCCTCTAGTTGAGTTTTCTTACAACAATATATTTCACTCAAGAATTCATATGGATCCTTGTGAATCCCTTTTTTGAAATAAGTGTAGAACTCCGATGTACTAAAATGAAGTTATAGAAAGAAATATATTTGGACTAGAGATATCCAATTAAATGGAAGATAAGGTTAGAGATATTAAGAAATATGTAAGGGGAACAAAAATTTAACAAAAATGTTTTGATGATAACAGTTGATACGATCTAGAATTTGAAGTTGGTGAGAAAGTGTTTTTATGAATTTACCAATGGAAGAAAGAAGGGAAATCTAAGGCCTAGGTATATCATTCCCTTTTAAATTTTTTGATCATATCCAGACCGTAGCTTATTTATTGGAACTTACACCAAACCTTAATCAGGTTCATTATTTGTTCCATGTATTTCTATTGAGGAAGTACATACTTGATCCATTACATGTACTGAACTTAGAGGTCGTACCAATGGAGAATAATCTTTAATATGAGGAAGAAATGATGAAGACTCTAGATCATATATAAATTTATATGAAATAATACCACTCACATGGTTGATATTTTTTTAAGAAACCAACAACTTGATAAGTTACATGGGAACCTGAGGATGTAAGGTGGCATAATTATCCTCAATTTTTAATACCTAAGTGATGAATTTCGAGAGTTAAATTCATTGGGGGGGGGGGGTTAGAATGTAACACCCCCAGATTTTGTGAAATATTTTTTTGAAATAATTTTAATCTTTTTGAAATTTTGTGTTACATGAAACACCAAATTTATCTTGTGTTACATGAAACATTTATTTTAGTTTATGTTACATACAACACTCAGTTTCTCTTGCATTACACGCAACACCAAGTTTAAATGAAATGTGACATACTATTAAAATATTATTATTTAATAAGATAGTTATTACCTAGCCATTGTAATTGGAGGTATGAATATTATTAACTAAATTTTGAAAACATATGATTAATTCTTTGGTAATCAATTAATTAGAAATTAAAATATAAACTATTTGAAAATAAGTGAAATCTTTTTCTAAAAAACTATTTTTATGCACAAAAATGCGTTTTATGTTAATAACTTAGATAAATAAATTTTATTCAATGATTTTAATGAAATTTATATATTATATATTAAAATAGATGTTTTAACATTCATCTTATGTGTTTTTTAGATATTATATAATAATAAATCCATGTTTTTTCTTAAAAATGCATTTCTCTAAAAAATAGTTTTGTCGTATTTTGTGAACTTATTTTAATTTTTTTTCAAATTTAAGAATTTTTTTTAAAAATGAAATGATTTTTTTAAATTATAATGATAAAATTATATTATGGTGAATTTTTTAGAATTTTTTGAGAATATAAAATTTTCACTGAATAGTGAAAAATACTGGTTTTTTTAATAATTATCATTTCTATTGAAGCATTTGAAAAATTAAAAATTGTTTTAAGGAGGTTTTAAAAGTAAAATTAGTTTAATTATATATATATATTAATCTAATTTATGTCATTGGAGTCAAACTAATATTTAATTTTTATATAAAAACATTTTAAACTTTCAAACATTTTCTCTTTGAAAACCCCCTTTCTCATCACGTTTGTGGGATTAATTTTAAATTAAAACTATCTACTTATGTGAATGGAATTTGAAAAAATTAATTTCATATTTGGAATCATAATAATTTATATTATTTAATAATTTCAAATTAATTTTTGATCATAATGAATAATAAGAACAATAAAAATTAATTACTGGAGTTAAGGTAAAAATTGCTTTACTGGGGGTTGAACTAAAAATATATGGGTTAAAAATGACCCAAAACTTATCCAAAAAATATTTTATATAAATATTTAGATATTATATCTTATATTATCAATAATGGTTTGTTTTGGATCCTTGTGTCATGTGAAAAACATGGGTACACCTTTTTCTCTCCAAAAATTACAAGTGCGACACTCACCTCACTTATAAAATGCCACCCCTTATACTATCCTATTTAAACTTCCAAAAAAAATTTTTCATCCAAGAATTTCCAAAATTACTTCCTTGATTATATCATATCTTCCTATAAGCCTTATTTTTCTCATAAATCCAACCTAAGAATTCTTTTGGTGCAAACCAAAAGAATTTTTCTGAAGAAGAGGTAACATCCCTAACCAAGAATTTTATTTTATTTATTACTTAAAATCATTAAATTATTATTAAAACATGATTATGTAATAACATTATTATATTTCTTATAATTATATTTTATTAGGTTAATTTAATAACTTAAATCCTTCTTCTCTTCCATCAAATGGGTTACAATATCATCATTCGTGTGTACGGTGGACTACTGCCTTGCGAGTTGATGTTATTAATTTTCCATAAATACCTATCACAATTGTATATAATGATGTATTTATTATTTATATATTATATATATTATATTATTATTCTTATGTAATAATTATATCACATATTAATTCTTAATTTTCATTATTTGGGAATACAATAACATCGTTAATATGTACGACGAACTACCACCTCGCGAAGCAATGTGATTCGTTCATGATTTACATGGAAGGTAATAAGGATGGGTTTAATAAGAACATGTGATATATATAACATAAAATTATTTTTAATGGTAATATATTATTTACCTTTCTTTCTTTCAATCTGTTGAGAAAATGGAAACAATGTTCATACATACGTATGGCCTACCATCTCTATGAATAATGTATTTAATTTTCTATCTATAATTTTTATGGATTAATATAAATACATATATACTGAATATATATTATATTTATATAATGGTTAAAATTCTAGAGATTATGGACCCACGATCAAAGTAAAAATATTAAAAAAATAACACATCAAAACATACATGGAAAACAAAGTAGTTATTGTCCAAAACATAACTTTAACATGGAATTGTTAATAAATGGGTAATTAAAGTTCATAAAAAATAATATATGTTATTATATATATAATTATGGATATATAATAGATTTATAATAAACTTATATTTATTATACATGATTTTTGAACATGTACGAAGAAAGTCAGGACTTAAGGCAAGGGATTTCCGTCACACTTTTATTTTATATGAGACACTTGCCATATTCACCACATGTTTCTTTTATTAGGTGTATATACATCACCTTTGACATTTAATATAGTGAATTTATTTATTATCATGATATTATAAGTTTAATTTATCATTATAATTTCACGGGGCTTATGATTCAAAATTACCCAAGAGGTAAGGGTTTTATGTTATAATCTCATTGTTTATTGGTATTACTCATGATTATACTTCCAATGATGAAATATTATGATCTATATCTCAATAAACTCATGAATTTTATTCTCATGTAGTTATTTCATGAGAATAAATATTTTCCCTTCATTTTACTCTCTTCATGTACTCAAGAGTTCAAAATAATTTTTAAAATAAAAACCGTCTTTATTTCTCTCTTCGATCGAAATCCCTTTTTCTTCAAAAAACATGTTTTATAATTTTTTTTTTCAATTTTTTTAACATTATCCAAAGGATTTATTAATGAAAATTTACCCATGTTTTAATTTTACAAAATGTTTTAAGAGGAATCATCATGTAGTTTTAAAAAAAGGTCTGTTTAGATTTTACGAAAAATGTGAAAGAAATATTTTATTTAATGTGTATGACATGAATGAGATTCCCATTTTCATTAAAATTATTTGATTTGAATATTAATTTATAAATTTTCAAAGGTTATTTTCAAATAAAATTATATTTAAAAATGTTTTATGTTTTAAAAAGTGTTTTTCAAAGTGGAAATACAATTTTCCTCCAAAAATGTTCCAAGTGATTTTTCATTCAAAATAATTTTCTATATAAGATGACATCCTTTTATGTTACATATGATTTACTAGGGATATGATCTAAGTATACAATTATTATTCTTTCTATGAATATTTTATGTTTATGATGAAAATATTTTTATGAAACCCATTTCTCTTCCATGGGTTATACCATGATAAAATGATTATGAAACCCATTTCTTTTCTTGAGTCATACTATGATGAAATGATGAAATTATTGTGAAACCTGTATCTTTTCCATTGGTAATGATATGAGGAAATGTTTATGAAACCCATTTCATTTCATGGATTATGATATGATTAATTTTTTATGATCTTGTGGCAGACATACGTATGATTTTCATTATGTAACGGGTGAGACCTATATCTCCCTCTGATGCATTGGTAAATATTGATATATCATGAGATAAAAAGGTTTGGAATGGGGAGTGAACCTAGTTCAGTTATGGACTCTTTCCAATATGATAGTCTTGAGAGTGAACCTTTACTACTATGATGGTTTGGGAAGTGAACTCATTCCACTATGGTGGTCTTGGAAATAATCCTTGAAATACTAATGAAATGATTTTATATGCTTATGTGCATGACAAAAATCTTTGTATTATGCCAATTTTATGATCTCATGGTTCATTTTTTCATTCTATTAGGATTCATGTCTTATTAACTACCAATATTTATTCTATGACTTAATATTATGATCTATGATATGTAAGGTATGGTTTTCAAATGTTATTCTCATGTTCTGATAACTTTATGCTCATGGTATATTGATATATCCCTTATTTATCCTTATTGAGCATCTAATATCACCCTTTAGTATGTTTCATTTAACTAGGTTATGATGAAAGTTATTATGTATGATATGTCTAGGAAGGGTGATAGTTATTAAGAACTTAGTGGGAGATGATGTAACTCACTTATGGACCGGTTGTTTATGTGTACAAGTTTCCAAAGGCACTATACCTTTATGATCCACAAGAGTGTGTTTGTGTAATTTAATAAATACTCACCTAAAAATATGTTATATATATATATATATCTATGTGAAGTTTGGTACTCTATATCAAAATACAAATATCATACCTTGAATCATCCCATGAGATGCCTGGTCACATCCCTCCATTACCTGGAGCTGCCTGCGGCCTCAACTGCCAGATCTCCATGTCTATATAGGTACACCTGATGGTGGTGGTGGAAGTAGATCATAGATACCCCCTTTTCCTTAATATCCTCCCTATAGAGATCCACCTGATCCTCTGGAAGCACCGCCTTTCTAGGGGCTACCCTGACTATGCTTGAGAGATCCCTGATCATGATGCTGCTTCTGTTTTGGCAGCCCATCCACTCCTTGTTTTCCATCCTTTTCATATCAGGGTAGGAAATACCATTCCATGTGACATCTCCTATCAAAATCATAGCACCGAACCTTTTCTAGATTAAGGGATCCTCTATGAAAACCTTACACCATAGATCACATGCCTGAGTCCTACCATAGGATGGTCTCTTATGCCGAGACCTTGAAAATTGATGCCTGCTAGCTACTGCAGACTGTTAGGTCAGAATAATACAATGATAACACAAGAGGGGGGGGGGGTGAATTGTGTCTTTTCAAATTTCTTCACCAATTCTATATTTCGACTCCCTTTTTGATTTATGAAGATTATAGTGTTTTATTCTATATGAAATATGAGCAGTAGATAGACAAAAATAAAGAACACATCAAATTTATAGTGGTTCAGGGCACAAAGGTCCCCTAGTCCACTCCACTAATGATCTCTCTATGATATTGGTGAATTTCACTAGAATGTTACTCTTATCACAAGACCTCAAATCCATAGTTGAGTGTATGTAGTTGACACCTTTACAAACAGGCTAAACTGAGTCTTCAAATTCTTTTACAAGAAACCGATTATCTACAACTTAGTTCAAGAAGTTGACACTTATCTATAATTGATTATGAGTAGTTGATACTCCAATAAATAAAAATAATTTTATTTTTTGATAGATCGGTTTGAAATTCATAGTTGTAGTAGTAACAACTGAAAATAGATGGATATTCTTATTCAGAAATGAAAGTCTTAAAGAAAGAATAATTCTAAAGCGATCCTGATTGCAAATGATCTTCAATAATAACAAAAACAAATATTAGCAGTAATCTTACAACAGTACATAGTCAAAATATATATATCTCCAAAGTGTAGCCTCTTCTGTAAATAACAGATTCAATAATTTGTTATAGTAGATCTATAAAATATATTTACAAGAATGCAATCGTATTTATATGAATATTATATCAACTATATCATACATATATGGTTTGAAAATACTCCGTTCATATAAATAGCTTTCTTTTGATCGAAGAGATCCAATAAAATTTCCTGATAGATCAAAGATATTCAAATTCAATACAGGTCCAGGGGAGTCATAAATACCCTTAGAAAAAGGAGTGATTTTTTATGTTGAATATGATCCTTTGAATCATTCACATCAAGATTTTAAATAGTCATAAAGGATCTTTGAAACAATCTATAAATCTGTCAAGACCGTTGTAAAAATTTCAGATAAAATCATGAATTTAAATATCTGATGTTGAAAAGTCAAACGTAGGGTTCCTTCACAAAATGAAAAAATACCAAATGTCGGGTTCAAATATGTAACTTCCTGACCGAGATTCCACTAAACCAGTGCCCTAAGCTGGTAGGTCACAAGGCATCAAGCACGCCTCCCTATATGTCAGAGGCCGCTGACTAGCAATGAGGGCCTAAGAGGTGATAATGGAGAGACTATGACCTCATATTAGAGTAAATGAACAAAGGAAAGAACTAAGTATCATACACAAAAGAAAGTAAAAAGAGTTTAGAAGTAGTAAAAAACTAAAATAGAATTTGATATAATAATAAATGAAATGTTGTAAAAGCTCAAATAGCTATGTCATACAATACAAAATTGGTCACCAACTGGGTCGACCATGCAAATATAAGTATAAAAGTAATTGAAAGTAAAAGTACAAGGATATAATACTAACTCTGAGCCAGACCAAATACCCGTTCTCCAGAAACCATCAAACTAAACCTGCCCAATCAAATAACCACATGAGAAACTCCACACGATCACGAAACACTAGGCCTTAGCCCTATCCACCATGAAACTTGTGATCAAGCTGAAAAGTAGAAAAAAGGTCTACACGTACACTGAGGTGAATATGTAGGGGTAAGAAAGAATATTAGTAGGCCACCCCAACAAGAAATATGTAAATTTTCTACTAAAAGTGTAACAAAATCAATATGATCAACCTCACTGAGACACAAAAAAAAGGTAAGTAAAACCCAACGTGAAACCATAGTCGAACCCTGGGTCCATAATCCCGGTTAACTGGGCAAGTGATACCATGGATGTACATAACTATATACGTATACATGTATATTCCTATACCTATACATATATACATAGATATGTATATTCATTGGTATGTGAATAAATAACATGAAACCACATCAGCAGTCAATCGTTAGGTCCATAATCCCGATTTCCTGAACATCTTGTGCAAGGGTGTTGAGCTGGATGTCATGCCACTCAAGATTTGTACCATTAAGTCGATCATTAGGTCCATAATCCCAATCGACATATAACTTCTTTGGACAACATCGAAAAGTATCTAATCAAGCTACGTCACCATAGGGGAATACTTTTCATACACCTGGGTTCACACATACTCTCCTCCAATCACTGAAATAAGGATATCATATACTAACGGTTAATACTATAAGGAAAGATTTTTGGAAAACATCCAAACATCCGGTGAGATTTCATGCTACACCCATCGAGTCCCATAACTAATCTAGAAGAGAACCTTTATTCTGATCATATATCAACCAACCTATGATCCCCTCTAAGGCATTCCTACAAAGGGAATCCAAATATCACCCAAGGCATGGAAGTCATCATCCCTATGAGCCCGTCCAAGGCATCCCTCAACTAGATCCAAATATCACTCAGAGCACATAATTTATCACCTAATGATCCCGTCCAAGGAATCCCTCAACTGAATCCAAGTACCACTCAGGGTATAAACATATACAAACAATGATCCTGTCTATGGAATCCCTCAAATGGATCCATGATTCACTCAAGTTTTAATAACATTCAACATCCCATTGAGCCCATCCAAGGCATCCATCAACTGGATCCAAGTATCACTCATGGAATATAAGAAAACAACCCACTGATCCCATCCAAGGAATTCCTACAATAGGAATCCATGTATCACTCAAGGCATGAAAATCATTAAACCATTGATCCCATCCAAGGAATTCCTACAACATGAACCCAAGTATCACTCAGGTCATATAAATAAACACGTAAGGATCAATAGACAGATACCAGGAAACATATCTGGACATCCCAACAAAATATATATCACAATATATATATAGACACACACACACACACACACACACATCCAGGATCAACATCCAAGTCCCATATAATACTTTTGGGTATCACTAAAAAATCGGAAATAACATGGATCATAAGCTGGATCCTAGGATAGCATGTATGAGCATCCCAATAAGAAAAACAGATCCCAAGAAAAATGTATGGGCATCCCAAAAGAAGAAATATGTCTTGCGCCAGGCTCAATAGGCACCAAACAGAAAGTACCTTGGGTCAACATTGCTAAATCAACAAACACTATGTCATGAAAAAAATGACAAGTGAGAGTGAATTGAACACCCAAACCAAAACTCCATCCACAGCCCCATGGGATTACCAGTTTGGCACGAGTTCTAGGTGACACCCGAACACCATCTATACCCATACTCGACATAATAGCTCAGGGTTGGTCAAACAACGAGAACCCATTGGGTCCCTCAAACCAAGCACTGAGAGGCATCCTACTCGGGATCCTCAAGGTAGCACTCACAAGAGAAGGAATCATACTCAGGATCCTCAAGGGAAAACTCAAAAGATAATCCATCCTACTCAGGATCCTTAGCAATAATAGAAAAGGATTAATTCTACACGGGATCCTCAAAATCACCCAGAAAATAGAGGCATCCTACAAGGGATCATAAAAATGGTACACAGGAAAGGGATCCTATAAGGGAATCCCTAGATTAGCTCATAAGCACAAGCATCCTTTAGGAGATCCTCAGAACAGTTGGTCTCATGGACTCATAGGCTATAAGTACACATATCGCATGGAAGATGTCCTCACTAGAAAGCTACTAAGCACCGGTCATGAGAGATAACCCATGGTTTATCTCAGATAAATAACTCAAACTAGATTGATCCAAACACCCAACCTATCATTAAGGTCAAGTCTCTCCCCTAGGAGATGACTGAAACTAAAATCCAGAGGAAGAACCTCACCATTTAGGTTGAATCCCCCAAACACCCATTAGGAATCCTCAGAACGCTCCACAGGTTTCACCATTGCGATCTACATGGAAAATAAAACAAAATAGAATACTCTCATATCCAATTCTAACATCAGGGAAAGAAAACACAAAAAACCCTCAAAGGGATAACAAGGGGATAGTACACGGTGTGTAGAGACCATACACGATGTGTACCCCCAACTCGCTACATGGGTGTGTATTCTTGTCAGCCTGGATGTGTAAACACCCCAGGTACACGAAATGTAACATAGGTACTTGGAGTGTACCCAACACGGGGTACATACCCATGCCCCTCGACAGGCTTGATCATCTACTTGGACAAACCATGTACTTTTCTACATGGCATGCTACCCTACACGAGGTTTGGTCGTGTATGCTACATGGCCATGTATGTCACGACCCGTCCTCGGGGCCCGTGCCGTGACTACCCCAAGCCCGCCTTCCATAGGCCAGGGGCCGGTGACTAGCACCAAGGCGTAAATCCCGGTAAAGGGAAGGCATTGCCTTTGTAAAGTAAACAACAAACACCACAGAGTAAGCAGGCAGAAGTAAACACTAAGTAAAAGCTGAGTACAACAGTAAGTGCGGGCATAGCCCATGCAGGGGTGAGTATAAGCTACTCAGTAGGGACCCCGAGACCCCCGAAGGTCTCCCAGAATCCACAAAGGATAATCCACAAAAGAAAGATACAATCACGAAGTAACATCCGACAATACTTAGGTATATGCCCATACATATACCTAAGCCATCAAATCTCATTCCACTCCAACATCCGAGCCCAAGCACAACCCAGTCCACATAGGAGAGAAAAACGTAAATCCACACAGGATAGCACAACACAATCCACAAATGAAAGCAAAAGGGATTAAGCTCACACAGGAATACTTCTTTGTATGACGATAAAGATGACCAGATATTGCCATTGATTCATCTAAGCCGTCGGACCCACAAAAGGATCGATAGGTACTAACCCCCACAATGACCCACAAAGGATCTGACTCACAAAGGATCGATAGGTACTAACCCCCGCAATGACCGACAAAGGATCTAACCCACAAAGGATCGATAGGTAACTAACCCCCGTAATGACCCACACAGGATCGGACCCACACAGGATCTGTAGGCACTGGCCCACACAGGACCGCTGAGCGCTGACCCACACAGGATCAGACCCACATAGTATCGGTAGCACTGACCCACAAAGGATCGCTGAGTGCAGTAGTCGTCGCCGTCGAATCCACTGAGGATCTCTGCACAGTCGTCGTCGTCACAGTAGCAGTCGCAGCCAGCTCTAGGGTTCCCGCACACAGCAAGCTCGTTCGGGAGGGTCCGCTCCACGAGCCGAGAGGCTGATACATCAACTGACACATAGTCCAGAGTTAATGCATCCAAAAGTTCCGTATCGTCAACAGGAACTCAACGTCGCAGACGGCGCGTCAATCGGACACCCGGTCTGAGAGTTATTGGCTTTTTCGTCCCAGGGGCCCGGTTGGTTTTTAAGGAAAAACCTACCCGACCATACTCCACCTACATCCAAACCTTGGGCGGAGTAAGCCAAAAGATCCGTCTCACTTAGAGGAATTCAACAAAGTCAACGGCACATCATTCAGACGTCCGAAGCTCAAGATATGAGCATTTCCGCTCTGAGGGCCCAGTTGGTTTCGTGTATGAACCAACCCGGCCGAACCCAAAGTATTCTAAAACCTTGAGTGTGATATACCAAAACGACCGTCTCAATCCAAGTATCGCATCGCCATTGACGGCGTGTCGTTCGGAGGCCCTTAGCTCAAGTTATGAGCAAAAGACCGAAAAGGTCCGGAAACAGGGGTCTGGGCCCGGACCGACCCGGTTGGGCGCGACCCGGCCCGGCCCGGCCTGGGCGTGACCCAGCCCGGCCTGGGCGTGACCCAGCCCGGCCTGGGCGTGACCCAGCCCGGCCTGGGCGTGACCCAGCCCGGCGGGTCGGCTCGACTCGGCTCGAACGAGCGGCCGAGCGAGGGAAACTGCGGGCGGGGGCACGCTGCCCCCGCGTGAAGGATCCGCGGCCCCTGTTGGGGCCGCCTCTCGCCAATGGACGCGGCAGCCGGCCACATATTTGCCTTCGGTTCCGCATGGCCGCGGAACCGCACCCCGCCGCCGTGACTTCAGCCGTGGAAGCTCCATCCGGAAGCGCGCCGGGGCGCCGCCGCCGGCGCCGCCGCGCCGTCGGTGGAGTCCGCGGGACACCGAAGTTGCTCCGGTGGTCCGATTTTATTTCCGTTTGCGCCGTAGCTCATCCCGGGTCCCGTTCTTCACTGCAGAATCAACAAATCGTCTTTGCGGCCCATTTTGTCATCGTCCGCCATTCCACACACCAAGAAAAAAAGGGCGGTGGGTTCGGACTTGTTCGTTGGTCCGCACCCACCGCGTTAGCGGTTTGAAACAACACCATAATTCCCAGTAATTGATAAACCTCGACCCGCAATAACAATCCGCGGACCAACTTGTTAATTGGTTGGTCCGCGTTCTTGCCTTGGAGGAAAACAAACATGGGTATTATCATTTTCAAAATGACCCCTACCTCAACGTCGTCGTCGGACGCGAGTTCGTCGCGGAATTGACCGTCGCAGAAGAAAAAGGATCATCGCGTCGTGGAAGAGCGTCGCTGTCACGCAGTACTCGGCGTCGCGTAGACAAACTCCGAGGATCAAGAACATACAGATTTAATTATAACAATTAAATCCATGTTGATGGTATAATCCACAAAGAATTAAAAGGACCGCAATCCCCTACCTCAAGATGTCGATCGAAGATTGTCGCGGGGATGGAACGTCGCGGAAGAAGCGTCGGCATCGCGTTGATCTCCGGGGGTTTGGCGTTCTTCGTCGCCCTTCTTCGGAGGCCAGTGTTCTTCGCGTTCTTCGCGTTCTTCGCGTTCTTCGTGTTCTTCGTGAAGGAGGATGAAGGACTTAAAGTTTCTGTCAAATCCTCTCAACGAACAATCTTCAAGAAGACATGTGTTGGTCTTATTTCATTACATGCCAACAAATGAAAATTAAAGATAAGTAACGAACAAATTAATTCATAGAATTAATTGCAATGAAATTAACCACCCAATTAATAGGGGCGTTAAGAATTTAGAAAACGCGTTAGTTGACTTTCATTAAAGAGGGGTTTTCGCGGGTGCGTTAGTTAGCGGAAAATAAACGGTGGGGCTCGTGCAGGCCCCACCTCACAAATATCCTACCAAGAGGGTAGGATATTTTGGGTTCCACCCTATCCGCTTCAACTCATCTTAAGCATCTTTAAGTGGCTTTAAGTGGCTTTAAGTGAAATAAAATAAAGTTGTCACACCACTTTATTTTATTTTCTTCACTTAACCCCCAAAAAATTAAAAACCACACCCTAGAAAACACAACTCCGGAAGAGGCATTTCTAAGAAAGTACCGGTGCTGCGATTCCATCGGTTCCCTCAGAATTCGATTCCGAGCACCAGTTCAAAAGTTAGAAAAACCCGCTCGTTCATTCACTGAACGTACCCAAGCCAAAATTCGGAAAATGATTTTGGGCACACCGGGCCTCGGAATCACGTGCCGTCAGAAACTGTGTTCTTGTAAAATTCCAAAGAAAATTAAGAAAAAAAAAATTCCTTGAAATTTATGGGTCTTTACATCACTCCCACCTCAGGGCTTTACGTCCCCATAAAGATACATCATAAGCTAGGGAAACAAATGTGGGTACTGAGCACGCATCTGAGCCTCCCGCTCCCAAGTTATCTCCTAGAGGTTCCCGTGCTGCCATCTGATGCGCACAAGAGGAATCGATCATCCACGTAGGACCCATTCCTGTCGATCCTCGATCTCCACCGAGACCTCCGCAAAAGTCGCCCCATCATCAACGTCCAGCTCCCCATGGTCAATGATATGCGTCGGGTCGTGCACATATATCCTCAGCTGAGATACGTGGAAGACGTTGTGCACCCGGTGCAACTGAGGTGGTAGAGCCAGGCGATAAGCCACCTCTCCGATCCTGCTGAGGACCTGGAATGGTCCGATGAAGCGTGGAGACAACTTGCCACCTTGGCCAAATCTCCGTAATCCACGTCGAGGTGAGACATGCAAGAAGATGTGGTCGCCATCCTCAAACTCTAGTGGCCTCCGCCTCCTGTCATCATAAGACTTCTGCCGGCTCTGAGCTATCCTCATCCGCTCCTGGATGACCTGGACCTTCTCTGTTGTGGCCCGGACCATCTCTGGTCCCACAAGTGCTGACTCCCCAGGGTCTGTCCAGCACAAAGGAGATCTGCAAGGTCTGCCGTACAACGCCTCGTATGGTGCCATCCCGATGGTGGAGTGGTAGCTGTTGTTGTGCGCAAACTCCACCAAGGGTAGGTGGTCCTCCCAGCTACGACCAAAGTCGAGGACACATGCGCGGAGCATGTCCTCGAGAGTCTGAATGGTCCTATCCGTCTGACCATCCGTCTGAGGGTGAAAGGCGGTGCTCAGACGTAGCTGCGTCCCGAACGCCTCCTACAACCCCTTCCAAAGCCAGGAAGTAAAGTGAGCATATCGATCGGAGATGATAGATGATGGCACACCGTGAAGCCGTACAATCTCCTGAACGTAGAGACGCCCCAAGCTCTCCACTGAGCCCTGCTCTCTGATGGGTAAGAAGTGAGCCGACTTGGTGAGTCGGTCGACAATCACCTAGATGGAGTCGTGACCTCTGGAAGTGCATGGAAGTCCAGTCAGGAAGTCCATAGATATCCCGTCCCACTTCCACTCTGGGACCTCTAAGGGATGTACCAAGCCTGCTGGTACCTGATGCTCTGCCTTCACCTGCTGGCAGGTGAGGCATCGTGAAACGAACTCTTCCATAGCCTTCTTCATGCCTGGCCACCAGTGCTGTCGTCTGAGATCCTGGTACATCTTCGCCACTCCAGGATGTACCACTAAGGGAGAAGTGTGAAACTCTCTCAGCACTTCCTCCCGTAAAGCAACTGGTACCAAGGTACGTCCTCTGAAAAGGATGTCGTGCTCTTCTCCAAAGGAGAAGCCATCAGGTGCCTGTCCTGAGGATATCTGTGCACGCCGCGTCTCACAGTCAGCGTCCCCATGCTGTGCCTCTCTGACTCGCTGTAGTAGTGGAGGGGTGACTGTGAGAGACTGAAGGAAGGCTTCTCCATCTCTATCCACGAAGGATATCTACAAAGCGGCTAGCTGCTCTGTCGCCTCCTCGAGTAGCTGAATTCCCATCCTCTGGCTGAGAGCATCGGCTACCACGTTCCCTTTCATAGGAGTATAGATTATCTCAAAGTCATAGTCCTGGAGGAACTCGATCCATCACTGCTGTCTCAGGTTCAGGTCCTTCTGAGAGAAGATGTACCTGAGACTCTTATGGTCAGAAAAGACTGTAAAGCACTCACCCATCAGATAGTGTCTCCATGTATTCAGAGTGAAGACCACTGCTGCTAACTCCAGGTCATGGGTAGCGTAGTTCTTCTCATTCGGCCTCAACTAACGTGATCCATAGGCGATCACCACCCGATCCTGCATCAGGAGACATCTGAGTCCGGTCCTTGATGCATCGCAGTAGACTACGTACCCTACTCCCTCCTCAGGCAACCTCAAGATAGGGGCACTGGTCAATCTCTGTCTCAGCTCTTGGAAGCTCTGATGACATCTGTCTGACCACACAAAGGGTTTCCCCTTCTTCTTCAAAGCTGAGAGTGGTGCCACAACTCTGGAGAAGTCTGGCATAAATCTCCGATAGTATCCAGCTAGTCCCAAGAAACTCTGCACCTCTGTCACGCTCTTGGATGGCTACCAAGCTAGAACTGCCTCGATCTTCACAGGATCTACTGCAACTCCCGCCTCAGAGATGACGTGTCCCAAGAAGTGGACCTCACGTATCCATAACTGACACTTTGAGATATTTCTATAAAGCTGGTGCTCTTGGAGTGTGTCTAGTACAACCCGCAAGTGGCATGCGTGCTCCTCCTCAGTCGTCGAGTATGTCAAAATTTCTTCGATGAAGACTATGACAAATCGATCAAGGTATGGCTGAAAGATCCTATTCATGAGGCCCATGAACACTTCCAGAGCTTTGGTCATGCTGAATGGCATAACTAAGAACTCATAGTGGCCATACTGACATCTGAAGGCTGTCTTCTGCACGTCCTCGTCCCGAACTCTGAGCTGATGATAGCCTAACCTAAGGTCTATCTTCGAGAACCACCGTGCTCCCTTGAGCTAATCGAAGAGGTCATCAATCCTTGGTAGCGGATACTTGTTCCTCACCATCACCTGTTTCAGGCGACGATAGTCGACACAAAGTCGCAAGCTCCTGTCTGCCTTCTTGGAGAACAATATCGGGGAAGCCCAGGGTGAAACACTGGGTCGGATGAATCCCTTGCACTGCAAGTCCTCCAACTATACCCGTAGCTCTAGAAGCTCAGTGGGGGCTATCCGATATGTTTGAGTGGATATCGGGGTTTTCCTAGGGTACAGATCAATATAAAAGTCTACCTCTCTGCGAGGAGGTAGCCCTGGGACGTCATTGGGAAAGACGTCCGCATACTGATCCACCACTGCAAGAAAACTAGGACTCTGCACGTCAACTGCTCCAAGGATGAGGCTAGCCAACTGATGAGTGATGGGCTGTCCTCTCCTCTGTGGAAGTCCATCCTGTGCTGCGAAGGCTCCCTTCTCACTGGTGAAGGTGAACCTGCTCCCGTCGGTGTGCACACATCGCACCTTGCGCCTAATACAGTCGATCTGAGCATGAACTGTAGATAACCAATCCATGCCCAAGATGACATCGTAATGCCTCGACGCCGCTACAAGAAGATCCCAACCGAAGCTCTCACCTCCTAGAGTAAGCTCACACTACCGGAACTAGTGCGTAATTGTCGAGTCCGCTCCCGTAGGAGTCTCTAGCCGTAAGGATCGAGCCAACGACTCTGTCAGAATCTCTGAGCTCCGAACAAGGGCAGCGTCTATGAAAGAGTGACTCACTTATGTGTCTATAAGAACTGCAGCAAGGGTGGAATAGACATAGATAGTACCTCAAATAATCTTGGGCGCGCCGTGGTCGTAGGCCTCCGCTGCCTGGAGCTGTGCCTGTCTCTGCCCGCCAGCTCCCTATGGTCAGGGTGGACCTCCTGATGGTGGTGATGGTAAAGCCTCAAAGCGTCGCCCACCACCTGCTGCTCGGCCAGCTCCTCTGCCTCGTCCACCTCCTCCCTGCAGACTGCCACGGTCGACCCTCTGCCTCTGCTTGGGTGGCCCCTCAACCGTCTGCTGCTCCTCGGCACGGTGGGTCGGGCAGTCACGAGCCATGTGGCCCTGCCCGCCGCATGTGTAGCCCTGCCTGCCTCTCGAAAGACTGGCTCCACGCTGTGTGCCCCGCACTGCTGAGCTAGTGTCCTGAGGCCATCTACGTGAGAGTCGGGTCTGCCTGGACCCCTGAGTCATCCGTCGACTGCTTGCTGCAGAGGAATATGCTACGTGCCGCCCCGCGGTAGGTCTCGCTGCTGATGAAGGCTCAACAAGGAAGCTCTTGATCAAAAGGGCTCGCTCCAGTACTCCTGTCTGAGTCAGAATGCTGAGGGAGATCAGAGATGCCCTGATCTCATGTCTCAATCCCTGCTCAAAGGTCCAGGCCCAGAAGAATGGGTCCCGTACCATGTCTATCGAGTAACGCGAGAGATCGGTAAATCTCGCCGAGTACTGGGCGACCGTCAAGCTTCCCTGCTGCAGCTGAAGAAGCTCCTGGATGCGCACTTCACGGAGGGTGGCTGGGACGAACTCTGAGCGGAAGAGGCCCTCAAAGTCTGTCCAGAGGAGAGATGCCTCATCGTGCACCTAGAGCATCAAGCTCCACCATCGGCCCTCTTCTGCGTGCAGTAGGCTCGCTGTGAAGATCACCATGAGGTCTGCTGGTGTCCTCACTAGCCTGAAAACTCGCACCACTGCCTCCAGCCAGTCCTCAGCTGTCTGGGGGTCCGTCTCCCCGTGGAACCTGGGCGGTCGCTGGTGCTGGAACTCATGCAGTGCACTAAGGTGACGTGCATCGTCAGCGGCTGGGGCTGGAAGCATCGGTGGCTCGGCGGGTAGAGGTACCGCCGGTGCCTCAGCTGTCAAAGGGCCCTATACCGAGGCCTCGTCGCTCGGTGGGCTGTCATCACGATCAACTCTCGGAACCCTAGCTGGCTGCCGTCGTGGGGCCATCCTGAAAAGGAAACTGGTGCACCATGGTCAGAACAGTATACCTGGTGAGCTGATACAAAGTAATCACAAAGAAAACTTGAAACACACATGCAATCAATGTTTTTGTGCATTAAGTCGGAAATTAGAAGTCAGGGTCCTGGTGTACGGATACATCGGCCGCCACACCAACACTGGGCTCCCTGGACTGATAACCACACTCAATACGCTTAACACTATTACTTCACATAGAATAAATATCAGAGTCTGCAGTAGAACCAAACTCCTCTGATACCAATTTGTCACGACCCGTCCTCGGGGCCCGTGCCGTGACTACCCCAAGCCCGCCTTCCATAGGCCAGGGGATGGCGACTAACACTAAGTTGTAAATCCCAGTAAAGGGAAGGCATTGCCTTTGTAAAGTAAACAACAAACACCACAGAGTAAGCAGGAAGAAGTAAACACTAAGTAAAAGCTGAGTACAACAGTAAGTGCGGGCATAGCCCGTGCAAGGGTGAGTATAAGCTACTCAGTAGGGACCCCGAGACCCCCGAAGGTCTCCCAGAATCCACAAAGGATAATCCACAAAGGAAAGATACAATCACGAAGTAACATCCGACACTACTTAGGTATATGCCCATATATATACCTAAGTAATCAAATCTCGTTCGGCTCCAACATCTGAGCCCAAGCACAACCCAGTCCACATAGGAGAGAAAAACGTAAATCCACACAGGATAGCACAACACAATCCACAAAGGAAAGCAAAAGGGATTCAGCTCACACAGGAATACTTCTTTGTATGACGATAAAAATGACCAGATATTGCCACTAATTCATCTAAGCCGCCGGACCCACAAAGGATCGATAGGTACTAACCCCCGCAATGACCCACAATGGATCTGACCCACAAAGGATCGATAGGTACTAACCCCCGCAATGACCCACAAAGGATCTGACCCACAAATGATCGATAGGTAACTAACCCCCGCAATGACCCACACAGGATCAGACCCACACAGGATCTGTAGGCGCTGGCCCACACAGGACCGCTGAGCACTGACCCACACAGGATCGGACCCACACAGGATCAGTAGCACTGACCCACAAAGGATCGCTGAGTGCTGTAGTCATCGCCGTCGAATCCACTGAGGATCTCTGCACAGTCGTCGTCGTCACAGTAGCAGTCGCAACCAGCTCTAGGGTTCCCACACACAGCAAGCTCGTTTGGGAGGGTCCGCTCCACGAGCCGAGAGGCTGATACATCAACTGACACATAGTCCAGAGTTGATGTATCCAAAAGTTCCGTATCGTCAACAGGAACTCAACGTCGCAGACGGCGCGTCAATTGGACGCCCGGTCTGAGAGTTATTGGCTTTTTCGTCCCAGGGGCCCGGTTGGTTTTTAAGGAAAAACCAACCCGACCGTACTCCACCTGCGTCCTAACCTCGGGCAGAGTAAGCCAAAAGATCCTTCTCACTTAAGGAATTCAACAAAGTCGATGGAACGTCATTCGGATGTCCGAAGCTCAAGATATGAGCGTTTCCGCTCCGAGGGACCGGTTGGTTTCGTGTACGAACCAACTCGGCTGAACTGAAAGTATTCCGAAACCTTGAGTGTGATATACAGAAACGACCATCTCAATCCAAGGATTGCATCGCCGCTGACGACGTGTCGTTCGGAGGCCCGTAGCTCAAGTTATGAGCAAAAGACCGAAAAGGTCCGGAAACGGGGGTCTGGGCCCGACCCGACCCCCACCCCCCCTGGGTC
Source organism: Viscum album (assembly GCA_963277665.1). NCBI lineage: Eukaryota > Viridiplantae > Streptophyta > Magnoliopsida > Santalales > Viscaceae > Viscum > Viscum album. Next base: position 402,506,435 of record OY728156.1, on the reverse strand, counting down.
GGCCCGAACCGGGTCGACCTGACCCGGGTTCGGGTCTAACCCGGTTGGGCATGACCCGGCCCGGCCAGGGCGGCCCGGCCCCGCCTGGGCGCGACCCGGCCCAGCGGGTCGGCTCGGCTCGGCTCGGCCGAGCGAAAGGAAACCGCGGGCGGGGGCGCGCTGCCCCCGCGTGAAGGATTCGCGACCCCGGTTGGGGCCGCCTCTCGCCAACGGACATGGTAGCCATCCACGTCCCTACCTTCGGTTCCGCGCGGCCGTGGAACCGCACCCCGCCGCCGCGGCTTCAGCCACGGCGGCTCCGTCCGGCGGCGCGCCGGGGCGCCGCCGCCTCCGGCCGCCGGCGCCGCCGGTAGAGTCTGCGGGCCACCGAAGTTGCTCCGGTGGTCCGATTTCATTTCCGTCTACGCCGTAGCTCATCCCGGGTCCCATTCTTCACTGCGGAATCAAAAAATCGTCTCTGCGGCCCGTTTTGTCGTCGTCCGCCATTCCGCACACCAAGAACAAAAGGGCGGTGGGTTCGGACTTGTTCGTTGGTCCGCACCCACCGCGTTAGCGGTTTGAAACAACACCATAATTCCCAGAAATTGATAAACCTCGACCCACAATAATAATCCACAGACCAACTTATTAATTGGTTGGTCTGCATTCTTGCCTTGGAGGAAAATAAACATGGGTATTATCATTTTCAAAACGACCTCTACCTCAACGTCGTCATCGGACGCGAGTTCGTCGTGGAATTGACCGTCACGGAAGAAAAAGGATCGTCGCATCGCGGAAGAGCGTCGCTGTCACGCGGTACTCGGCGTCGCGTAGACAAACTCCGAGGATCAAGAACATACAGATTTAATTATAACAATTAAATCCATGTTGATGTTATAATCCACAAAGAATTAAAAGGACCGCAATCCCCTACCTCAAGATGCCGATCGAAGATTGTTGTGGGGATGGAACGTCGCGGAAGAAGCGTCGGCATCGCGTCGATCTCTGGGGTCTGGGGTTCTTCGTCGCCCTTCGTCGGAGGCCGGCGTTCTTCGCGTTCTTCGCATTCTTTGTGTTCTTCGCGTTCTTCGTGAAGGAGGATGAATGACTTAAAGTTTCTGTCAAATCCTCTCAACGAAAAATCCTCAAGAAGACATGTGTTGGTCTTATTTCATTACATGCCAACAAACGAAAATTAAAGATAAGTAACGAACAAATTAATTCATAGAATTAATTGCAATGAAATTAACCGCCCAATTAATAGGGGCATTAAGAATTTAGAAAATGCGTCAGTTGAATTTCATTAAAGAGGGGTTTTCACGGGTGCGTTACTTAGCGGAAAAGAAACGGTGGGGCTCGTGCGGGCCCCACCTCACAAATATCCTACCAAGAGGGTAGGATATTTTGGGTTCCACCCTATCTGCTTCAACTCAGCTTAAGCAGCTTTAAGTGGCTTTAAGCGGCTTTAAGTGAAATAAAATAAAGTTGTCGTACCACTTTATTTTATTTTCTTCACTTAACCCCCAAAAAATTAAAAACCACACCCGAGCAAACGCAACTCCAGAAGAGGCGTTTCTAAGCAAGTACCGGTGCTACGATTCCATCGGTGCCCTCAGAATTCGATTCCAAGCTCCGGTTCAAAAGTTAGATAAACCCGCTCATTCGTTCACTGAACGTACCCGAGCCAAGCTTCAGAAAATGATTCCAGGCACAACTGGCCTCAGAATCACGTGCCGTCAGAAACTGCGTTCTTGTAAAATTCCAAATAAAATCAAGAAAAAAAAATTTTCCTTGAAATTTACGGGTCTTTACAATGTACCCCTACACGGGTAACCATACCCGGGTACTCAACTACACGGATGAGTACTAGTACATGTAATGTACACCCACGTACATGGTGTGTACCCCTCTAAACTTCATCTTCCTCAAACAGGAAGAACACATGACATGTTCCCCTAAACCACACACAATGTAACATGGTTTTTCCGAGCGAAAAACCCTCGGATCACCCGAATCCCATGTTTTCACCCCCAAAACAATAGATCTAGCCACTAGGGGCCTCATACAAGAATAAAAGAAATTTAAAATTATATAATGAAAAATATACAGGGATCTATGTATAAAACATAAAAGGACCTAACTTTGGGTGGAAACCACCAAAGCTTCGCTCAATTCCACAATCCACGGGTGCCGCACATTGAACCAGCACGTCAAGAGCTCCACGACTATAGATATCTTCCATTACCTCTCTCTCTTTATCCCTTCCCCTTTTCTCTCTCAGTTGAGAAGTGTAGGAGGATCCATAAGAGAGGTATATGTGATAAGGAGGAAGAAAGAAGAGAAAATAAGAAAAGAAGAAAAATAAAAGAAAAGGAAAAGGAAAGGAAAAAAGGTGCCCAAGCCGATCCGGACACCCAGCCCAAGTTTATACCTCACCTAGGATAAAATCCTCGTCACAGACTCAATGCCGATGACAAAATCTTAATCCGAAACTCCATTCAAAAGTTACATCCCAACGAACCTATACAAACAATTTAATATTTAATTTATTAAAAATTAAAAATTAATCATTCTGCCAAAATTTGAACAACTTGTATTTCCACCAAACTCCTACAATAGGGTAAAAAACCTATTTTGGGACCAAAATATTGGTCATAAAAATCATATGAGATCATCCTCTAGAAAAAAACCATTTTAACCCTTTATAGGCATCTGAAATAAAAAAAATCAAATTTATTCTAAAAAATAGAAGTTCGTAAAAACACATGACCTTACAAACTCCCCACCATAAATATTCTAGTCCCTAAGAAGCCTGGTGAAAGGACCAAAATCCATGCTCTCAACCTGGGCATCTGCACAACCAAGCTATCTAGACTATCCAATAACCATCCCGATAGCGTCGACAACATCCTTCTACACAGAAGAAATTTTAACTATGACTGATATGGTACTCCCCACCATAGGAATACCCTTATCTTTGTCTTAAATAAAACTTTGATCTCAAAAGACCATGGAAAAACCGAATAGAAACTAAAACTGAGGGTCACCACCGTCAAACGACCAATAGTGCACTCCCCACCATATGGATTACCTTACACTGCTCCTCAAGCACAAACTCTACAGGTTTCATATTTCACAATAGGGAAAGACATTTAGAAAGAAAAAGGAGCTCGGTGCAGGGCCGAAGCTCTCTCAGCATACTCAAGACAAATCAAGATAGAGCATGATCATCTCTAACAAGAGTATACTAAGATTCCACCAAGGGCGTATACAACTCCCTCTGAGATATGCTCACCATCCTATCAAAACCTGACCAGTATTCAGCCAAGGGTCAACCATCTTACGGTACCCCAACATTTTACAATGTCACCTATAATACGGGGGGACATTACAACACAACTTTTGGGATCCAATCCCATATAAATTATGAAAAAAAACATCGGTCATTGGCTCGTACCCGACCACTCACCAATTTAAGATTCAAATGATACCCTGTGCAAACAATGTGTATCTTTATCACCTGACTCGTACTCTAGTGAGTCATCCAACCATAAGGCTAAGCTGACCGTGATACACGACATTTCATTTTCATTAGTCCATAATATCTCTTATAACTTATTTTCAAAATCGAGCACCACACCTATGCCACAATTTATTCCATGACTTCTTGTCACATGGTGTCATTATAGTCACGAGAATCTACCCATGCTCTGACTTCATTAGCAATAGCAGAAAAACTGGTCGACCAGTCTAGGATCCCAAATAGTTTTTCCCCATTGAATTCATTCTCAGAAAACAAGCACCCAAGGTGATTCATCAAAATATGAAGGAATCAACATGCCTATAATGAAAAACTTGATCACCTATCGTGACTTGATCTCAAAACGAACATAAAACCAAGCTCACTGTCTAAAAAGGCATCTGAAAACATGGGAAAAACTCCCATGCTGGCTACCCTCAAACAAAACAAATATCGACCAACAAGGGTCTGGGTCTAAAAGAAGGGTCTATAGGTTTCCCTCATATCCCTAAAAACAAGCCTCACAATTGGGTCACAAGGTCTAACCACATCTCCCACAAGATCATAACCTCTCAAAATCAGGTAAAGATCACAACGACCAATGAGGGTCAAAGCTGAAAACATGGTATATGAGGGCCTGATCCTCTCTAATCATCCTCATAAGGAACTGATCCCAGGAGATCACAATAACAATGAAGAATAGAAACTGAACTGACACTCATCGGGCATCCACATATGGTAATACCCCCTAGAGGTCTAGTTCACAATAAAATTTCTGGTATCCATCAGCACCGTACTCAGTGATCTGAATATATGAACACAGACCTGAGAAACAACACCCTACAAGGGGTTCAATAAAAGGGAATCACATGCCACATCGACCTACTAGGCCACTACACCTTTTGTGCCTGAGGACTGAGTCATAATCCTCACAAAAAACACCTCGACATAAATCCAAATATCCTTCCATCAGAGTGAAATATATATGTAAGTAGACCTAATATAATAGGCCTCAATCATTAGTAAAATCATACAATATCAGGCCAATATGATGTGAATCCTACGTGCTAAATATGATGCATGAGACGCCTCTTGACTTTTCTGGCCAAGAGTCAAAATTCGTCCCTGGCCTCTTGCCAATAGACAAGAGCCAGATATCCACAGTAAATCATAACATCCACACAATATGTGCATCACTCAAGGTTAAATCATATACAATTTTAACATAAAAAATTAGAATAGCAATCCCAAACATTAGTAACCAAGACTTTCTACCAGAACAAGTGTTATCGATGCACTAGTCTGATATCCATCACAGGTTCCGACACATTACTAATAATCCTATCTACTATATCAAAAATAGTAAAGACTAGGAAAAGAACACCTTTGATAGCAATTTGTAACATCCTGACCCTGATTCCACTAAACTAGTGCTCCGAGCCGGTGGGTCACAAGGCCTTAAACACACCTCCCCATATGCCAGAGGCTATCGACTAGCAGTGAGGGACTAGGAGGTGATAGTGGGGAGACTATGCCCTCATATCAGAGTAAATGAACAATGGAAATAACTAAGTATAATACATAGTAGAAAGTAAATAGAGTGTAGAAGTAGTAAACAACTGAAATATAATGTGCTGTAATAATAAATGAAATGCTGTAAAAGCCTGAATAACTATGTCATACAATACAAAACTGGTCACCCATTGGGCTGACCATATAAATAAAAGTATAAAAGGATCAGAACGTAAAAGTACATGGATATACTAATAACTCTGATCCAGACCATATACTTGGTCTCCAGACACTGTTGAACTACACCAGCCTGATCAAAGAACCACATGAGTAGCTCTACTTTATCATGCAACACTAGGCCTTAGCCCTATCCACCATGCAACTTGTGCTCAAAATGAAAAGCAGAAAAAGGTATACATGTACATTGAGGTTCACATGCAGGGGTGAGAAAGAATATCAATAGGCCACCCCAACAAGAAACCTATAATTATGATGCTAAAAGTGTAACAAAAGCAATGTGCCCAGCCTCATTGAGACACAACTAAAAAGGTAAGTAAAACCCAACATGAAACCACTGTCAAACCCTGGGTCCGTAATCCCGGTCAAATGAGAAAGCACCAACATGGATGTACATAACTATATACATATACATGTATAGTCCCATACCTATACATATATACACATATATGAATATTCATTGTTATGTGAATCAATAACATGAAACCCATCAGCAGTCAATACTTGGGTTCGTAATCTCGATTTCCTGGACATCCTGTGCAAGGGAATTGAGTTGGATGTTGTACTACTCAAGAAATGTACCATTAAGTCGATCTTTGGGTCCGTAATCCCAATTGACATATACCTACTTTAGAAAATACCGGAAAGTCTATAAGAAAACTATATCACCACAGGGGAGTACTCATCCTACACCTGGGTTCACACATACTTGCATCCAATAATTGAAATGAGGATATCATATACCGATAGTCAATCCTATAAGGAAAGATTATAGGAAAAACATCTGAACATCCAGTGAGACTCCATGATACACCCCTCAAGTCCCATAACTGACCTGGAAGAGAACCGTCATTCCGATCATATATCAACCAGCCTATGATCATGTCCAAGGCATTCCTACAAAGGGAATCCAAGTATCACACAAGCCATGGAAGTCATCATCCCTCTGAGACCATCTAAGGCATCCCTCAACTGGATCCAATTATCACTCATAGCACATAAGTTATCACCCACTGATCCCATCCATGGCATCCCTCAACTGGATCCATGTATCAGTCAGGGTATAAACATATCTAACCAATAAGCCTATATATGTAATCCCTAATCTAGATACATGATTCACTCAAGGTTTAATTACATTCAATAGCCCAGTGAGCTCGTCCAAGGAATCCATCAATTGGATTCAAGTATCACTATGGGAATATAAGAAAACAACCCACTGAGCCCATCCAAGGCATTCCTACAACAGGTATCCAAGTATCACTTAGGGTATGAAAATCATCAAACCATTGATCCCGTCCAATGAATTCCTATAATTAGAATCCAAGTATCACTTAGGGTACTTAAATAAATATCCCACTGAGCCCGTCCAAGGCATTCCTATAATGAGAATCCATGTATCACTCAAGGAATACAAGTAAAAATGTAAGGATCAATAGACATATACCAAGAAACACCTATGGACATCCCAATAAAATATATATCATAATATATATATATATATACACATCTAGGCTCAAAAACCAAGTCCCAGGTAATACTTCTAGGTATCACTAAAATATAAAAAATAACATGGCTCGGAAGCTAAATACCAAGAAAACATGTATGATAACCCCAATAAGAAAAATAGATCCCAAGAAAAACATCCATACATCCCAAAAGAAGAAAGACGTCTCACTTCAGGATCAATATCCACCAATTAGGAATCACCTCTGGTAAACATCGTTTCATAAAAAAAAACCATATGAAGAAGAAACAACGAGTGAGAGTGGCCTGAATGCTCAACCCAGCCCTCCATCCAAAGCCCCATGGGCTTACCAGTTCAGCATGGATTCTAGGTGACACCCAAAAACTATATCTTCCCATACCCAACAGAACAGCTTATGGTTGGTCAAACAATGGGCACCCATTGGGTCCCTCAAACCAAGCATTTAGAGGCATCCTACTTAGTATCATCAAGGGAAAACTCACAAGAGAAGTCATCCTACTCATAATCCTCAAGGGAAAACTTACAAGAGAAGGAATCCTACCCAGGATCCTTAGCTATAATGGTAAAGGTGGAATCATACACGGGATCCTCAAAAGCACCACAAAAATGGAGAAATCCTACAAGGGATCCCTAAAATGATACACAGGTAAGAGATCTTATAAGGGACTCCATCGATCATCTCATAAGTACAGAAATCCCTTAGGAGATCCTCAGATTAACTGGTCTCACATCCTCATAGGCCAGAAGGAAAAATCTCGCATGGAAGCCGTCCTCATGAGAAAGCTATTAGGCACCGGTCATGAGAGATAGCCCATGAATCATCTCAGATCAAGGTCTCAAACTAGGTTGGTACAAACACACAACCTATCATTCACATCAAGTCTCTCCCATAAGAGATGACTGAAACTCAAATCTGGAGGAAGAACCTCTCCATTTAGGTTGAAGCCCCAAAATACCCATTAGGAATCCTTATAATACTCCACAGGTTTCACCATCATGGTCTACATGGAAAACCACTCAGAATGGACTACTCTCATGTACAATTATGACACCAGGAAAAAAACACAAAAAACCCTCAAATGGACAACAAAGAGATAATATACAGTGTGTAGAGACCATACATGATGTGTACCCCCAACTTGCTACATGGGCATGTATTCTTGCTGACCTGGTCATGTAAACACCCCAAGTACATGGCGTGTAACACAGGTACATGGCATGTACCCAACATGGGGTACATGCTTGTGCCCCTTAACCAGGTTGGCCATCTACTTGTCCAAGTTGTGTACTTCTACACGACGTTTTACCCTATATGGGGTTTGTCCATGAATTCTACATGACCATGTAACCCTATATGGGTAACCATGCCCGAGCACTCAATGTGTACACCCCTATACATGGAAGAACCCCTTTAAAATTAATCTTCCTTGAATGGGAAGAACACACAACACATTAACCTGAACCACATGCTGTGTAACCTAGTTTTCCTAAGCAGAAAACCCTCAGATTGCCCGAATCCCCCCATTCCCCCCCTAAAACAATAGATTTGGCCACTAGGTAACTCATACAAGCGTAAAAGGGATTTAAACTTAGAAAATAGAAAATATATGGGGATATATAGATAAAACATAAATGAGACTACCTTTGGAAAAAACCACCAAATCTTCACTCGATTCCACTATCCACGGGTGCCACACATTATACCAGTGCGTCAAGAGCTCTACAACAGTACCTCTCTTCCCTTCCCCCTCTCTTTATCCCGTCCCCTTTTCTCTCTTGGTCGAGTAGTGTGGTAGGAGCCACAAGATATGTGCACATGAGAAGGGGGAAGAAATAATATAAAATAAAAAAATTATAAAAATAAAGGAAACATAAAAAAGAAAAAGAAAGAGAAAAAATGAAAAAGGAAAGAAAAAGAAAAAGAAAAAGAACAAGCGGCGCGGGCCGGCCCCAAAACCCAACCCAAGTTTATGCCTCTCCTAAGCTAAAATACCTGTTATAAACTCAACAAAGAAGATGAAATTTTAATCTGATACTCCTTTCAAAATTTATGTCTAAACAAACCTATACAAACAATTTAATATTTAATTTATTAAAAATTAAATATTAATTATTCCACCAAAATTTGAACGGCTAAAATTTCCACCAAACTCCTATACTAGGGTAAACACCCTATTCCAGGACCAATGTAGTGGTCCGAAAAATTATTCAGGATCATATTCTAGGGGTAAAATACTATTTTACCCTTTATATGCATCCAAAAGTAAAAATTCAAATTTATGCTAAAAAAGCTGACTGAAAAAACATGGGACCTTAAAAACTACATAGCATTCATTTTCCAAATGTAAGGTTGAAAACATAATGTTGATCATAAAAGTAAGGTTGATGAACCATACATTTGTGTCCTCAAACTTATATTTCCTTACTTTTGTAGGGTTCTTTAACCATACTTTATTCTCTTTAGAAATGTAAGGTTTCATCCAAACGTAAGGTTTTTTATCCATATATTCCTTCCAGCATAGGGTTCCTGATACATACATGCTGATTGAAGGATATGATTTATTCCTTACATTATTTTCTAAATGTAGGGTATGAAAAATGTTTCCATAATAAACTTAAGAGTGTTTCAAACATTTTAAAAAACATTCCTTGTGAATTGAAAGCTTGAATATAATTCCAGAATAAACATTGTAATGAATAATAATGTAACAAAATACACTTAAAGTAATATCATTATTAAAAAAAAACAAGGTTATCTGTTATCATAAAAATCAATTAAGATTTATAGAGTATTTTTGAGACAATAAATGACCAATAATCTCCCCCTTTTTATGATCACAAAGCCCATAAAATAATTAACAGAAAATATAGGATTTTGTAAACACATTTAAAGAAAACAATTTAAAGATTAAATTTATCAAAAAAATATTTGGATTTCATAGAACTATTTTGAATAAAAATATATCTAAATGAAATGTTGTGTCCACCCAATTTTCTCCCCCTTTTTGTGATATTAAAAAAAAGTATATGAAAAAGATTAAAACACATTCAATTTTGCACAGAACTATAAATGAATGTTTGTATATTATACTATTTGGATAAATAAGTCATTAGTTCTGGAAGTAGAGATAAACAGATAATAAAATATAAAAATTAAGCATATAAGATAAAAATAACAATGGAAGTTTTATTATAAAAACTAAACAAATACATCATAGATTTTTTCTTGAGAGAAAAAAAGGTTTAAGTAGAAGGTCTGGTAGAAGGTGGAAGGGTTTGGATAGGAACAATTTATGGTTCAGGTTTTGGTGGAGCCTGAGTGGCCTAAAAAACTCCTTTCAATTATTCTATATGAGATTTAAGTCTTTTGACAAGATTTTCTACCAATTTCCTTAACAAATTCCTTGAATTTTGACTGTCTTTCAGATTCTTAATAAAATTGGATTTTAAAAAGTCATGAAGATTTTCCTCTATTTTTAGAAATTGTGAGAACTTATCATTGAACTAGTTGAGAAGAAGTTTGATACCTAGTTCACTTGAAGTATGTTTTTCAAAAAGATCTTTCTTATTGTTTAATAGTACTGACAAGGGTGAACTATTGCACTGAATATTCTAAAGTCTTTCATTCATGTCATTTACAACTATTGTGATAACCAAAAACCATCTGATCAAATCTGGATATGTTTGAAGGGAATAGGTAGAAGTTACTGACTGAATAATACTTACCTTTATAGATTTTAATTGACTTTCCAAATACCATTTAAAATATGATTTTTTTTAGAAACAGATTCTGATTTGATCTTCCCAATCTGATCCCACATCTCTCTTTTAAACACATCAAAATCTCTTTTTGAAACAGAGTTCTCTTTCATTTCTTGAAGCTGATTCATAACAAACTCTAATTAAATTCTTGGAGAAGATAGATTTATTAAATCATCAAAATATTTTCTTGAAGCTTTAAACTCCTATTAAAGAACGAAATTCTTTTCCCGAACTTTGTTAAATTTAACAACAAGATATTCAATCTGATTTTCCATTAAATCAAATATCCCTTCTTCTGGAATCTTTGATTGAGAAACAAATTTTACAATGGAAAAGTCATTAGCAAATGAATTCTCCATAGATCACTCAATTGAATAAGAAATACCATCAAGGACCTTTGTCATTTCTTTAGTAACAGTTCCATGTCTTTCTATTGTAGAGGCATCATGAACCTCAATAGTTGTAGTGACTGAATGCTAAACTTTCTGATATTCTGGAGAAGATTATTTCTAAATATTTAGTTGATAAATAACCTGAAGTTATTGGGATTTTCTCTCTTCCTATTGATCCTCATCTTGATATATTTATTCCAAGTGGATTGAACAAGTTGCTTCTCCAGATCCTAACACTGGATCCTCAAGCTGTGGTTCTTCTTGGACCCTTGGTCTTAAAACAAATTCCTCATGAACTTCGTTTTCTTCTTCCTCTTCTTAAATAAGGTTTTTAGTATCATCAAATCTAAGTTTTATCTTGGTAGACTTAGAAACACTTTATGTTATGGATTCTCTAACTCCTTCATTTCTTAAAGCACTTTTCCCCCTATGAGAAAAAGGGCTCGACTTTTGTTGGTCATTAACACCAACATGTATCAAATTTATTTTTATTTTACTCTAGTAAAAACCAAAATTTATTAGATTCCCAATATTCAATACATTACTGTGATGAAATTTAATTCAAGTATCAAAAAGTCTAATCAAATTTTTCCTAAACATAATAAGAGACAGGATCCTTCCATAAGGATAAAACAACATTATTGCTTTTGAACTGTAGCAATAACTTAAATATATCAGAATATATCTAGGAAAGTTCAATTTTATGTCACTGATAAACAAAAAAAATAATATACATGTTTGGTTATAAAATATTCTCCATCTCAAAAACTCTCGGAGGAATAATAGTTTGAATAAAGTTGACCAAAACTCTTTGATCAACCTCAATATCCTTTACGAACATTTTCTCGATGTCCATTAAACCAAACATAAAATACATAATATCTTTAGATTTATGATCTTGATTTAAAATAGATTGAAGATCAAAGTTAAATACACTTTCATGAGGGAATTTAAAATTTTGAGAAATATCTACTGATGAGATTGAAAATTACTTATCTTCTATTCGAGAAGATATCAAATAATCTGTTTCACTGAAATTAAACTGAATGTTACTGTAAAAATTCTTCAATTATACCTCATAAATAAAATATATGTTCTCATCATTAAACAAGAATTACAAACCTTGATAAAAAGGTATTTCTTGAGCATAAGGTTTTTCTGACATAGCCATTTGAAGTCTATGACTTTTCCTTGTAAAATTTTTTTGGAGGGAACATGCTGGAATTTTAGATCACTTTGACCTCCTTTATCGGTTCGCATGGAATTCATAATTTCCAAGAATCTAAAGGTTAAAGGTTTTCATATTCTAGGGTTTGGAATAAAAATTAGGGATCTGGTAAATGAAATGGATTAAAGATGAAGGGTAAGATAATTCAATGGGTTTTTTGATTGATGGTGATTTGGTATGGTTTCTCGTGCCAGTAGGGTAATTATTAGAATTTTAATTTTGAAAACATGTGGCCTTTAAAAAAAATATTTAAAAAAATAGATCAAATAAAAATTTGACATTAATATTAACATAGTAAAATAAAAATGAATAAAATGATAACCAAATAAATTTTAACCAAAATAAATTAAAATGAATCAAAATTATAAATTCATTAAATGAAATAAACTGATAAATATTTATTTTAAAAATTAAATAAACCTAAATCCCCCTTAATAAAGCCAAACCTTGTAGTGGGAAGTGGTTTAGTGAAAATATCAGCTAACTGATATTCAGTATTAACAAATTCTAAATATATATCCTTTTTAAGAACATGATCTCTTTGAAAATGATGCCTTATATCAATATTCTTTGTCCTAAAATGAATTATAGGATTTTTTAAAATATTTAAAGTGATTGTATTATCACATAAAATAGTTATATTATTAAAATTTAGTCCAAAGTATAGTAGAGTGTTTTTAATCTATAATACTTGTGTACATAAACTTCCAGTAGACACATATTCTTCTTTAGCTGTTGACAGGGAAACTGAGTGTTGTTTCTTACTTGACCATAATACTAAAGAATTTATTAAAAAGTGATAGGTTCCTAATGTTATTTTTCTATATAATCTAAAACCTCAAAAATAAGCATCTAAATATGAAATTAAATTAAAATCAGAAGTTTTTGGATAATGAAGAGATTGAAAAACAGTTCCGTTTAAATATCTAAAAATTATTTTAACAATAGTAAGATGAGATTATTTTGGATTTGACTTAAATATAGCACATAAATAGACATAAAACACAATGTATGTTCTTTTACTAGTAATATATAACAAACTTCCAATCATAACTCTATATAACTTGTTGTCATCTGGTTTTCCAGCTTCATCCAAATCATGTTTTATATTAGTAATCATAGGAGTTGTGTATGTCTTGCTATTCTCTAGTAAAAACTTTTTCAATAAATAAATAATATATTTACTTTGATTTAAAATATTTCCATAATATTTTTGATAAATTTTAAATCTAAAAAAGAAATTTAATTCTCCCATCATACTCATTTCATATTTCCTTTTCATTATATTTGAAAAATCATTAAAAATATTTTTATTTATTAAACTGAAAATAACATCATCAATAGAGAATTGTACTAATAAAATATTAGAATAAATGGTTTTCTTAAAAAATGTTGGATCTACTAATCCAATAGTAAATCCATTTTTCAAAATAGAAGAACACAATCTTTCATACCAAGCTCTAGGTGCTTATTTAAGGCCATATAGAGATTTAGTATATTTAAAAACAAAATTTGGTTTTTGAGGGTTTTCAAAACTAGGGGTTTTTCAACATAAACTTTTCCATTAAATATCCATTTAAAAAGGTATATGTAACATCCATATGATATAATTTAATGTTTATATGTGATACATAATCTAAAATCATTCTAATGGATTATAATCTAACTATTGGGAAAAGGTTTCATCATAATACATACTTTCTTCTTGATTATATCCTTTTCCTACTAATCTGGATTTGATTGTGGTTTTGATACCTTGATCATCCTATTTATTTCTAAATACCCATTTGGTTCCTATAATTGAAAAATTTGATGGACTTTTTAATAAATCCCAAACATCATTCCTTTTGGATTGGTTTATATCTTCTTGTATTGATAACATCCAAATTTCATCTTCGAAGGCTTCTTCAATATATTTAGGTTCTAACTGAGATAGAAAGGTAAAAAATTCTTCTAGGTTTCCTACATTTCTTATAGTTCTAATTCTTATGTCTAAGTCTCATATAAAAGTTTCTAAAGGATGGTTCTTTATGGTTTTAGACTTTCTAGGAAAGATAATTTTAGGTTCATCAATTTCGTGTTCTTCTAAACTGGAATGAATTTTATTTATATCAATTTCAAAATCATTTTTAGGGGTTTCAAGTCTCATATTGTCAAATGAATCAGTGACTTCATCTGTTTGATCTTTCTCTTTAATGAAAGGGTCAGTTTCATGAAATTTTACATGAACTGATTATTCAACAATCTGTGATTTTTTATCAAACACTCTACATGCTTTATAAATAGTAGAATATCCTACAAATAGTCCTTCATAAACTTTTAGATCGAACTTACCAAGGTTGTCCTTAGTATTCAAGATATAAACATTGCATCCAAAAACTTAAAAGTACTTTACTTTACTTTTTCTTTTATTCCAAAGTTCATAGGGTTTACTTTTAAAAATAGGTACTATTAAAAAATTATTCATGACATAGCATGTTGTTCTTATAGTTTCTATAAAAAATAGGTAGGAATAATGTATTTATTTAGCATAGTACATGCCATTTCTTGAATAGTTATATTTCTTCTTTCAAAAATTCCATTTTTTGAGGTGTTCTTGGTGTTGAGAAGGCATGTTTAATACCTTTATTTTAGAAAAAAGAATTTAATTATTGATTCTAAAATTCTCTACCATGATCACTTGTTAATGAAATTATTTTAAAATCTTTTACATTTTGAACAATTTTATAAAAAATTTAAAAAATAGTGAATGCTTCACTTTTGAGTTTTAGAAAATGTACCCAAGTAAATCGAGAATAATCATTAACTAAAAAATAGACATATAATTTACCATCCATACTTTATACTCTGGATGCTCGATACAAATCCATGTGGATAAGTTCTAAAGGTTTATACGTAGCAATTTTTTAATAGATTTGAAAGAAGATTTGTGTTGTTTACCGATTTAGCATGCATCACATAATCTATCACTGTCAAATTTAAGACAAGGTAAATAAAAAACTAATTGTTTCTTAGATAATTTATGTAAAACATATATTTTATAATGATCAATTATCCTATTCCAAATCCATGACTCATTTTTCTTAGCAGTTAAACAATTCAATTTTTGTTTACACAAGGAATTTAAATTCAAAGTATAAACTTTATAAATTCTAGGTGCTCTAAATTTAAGAAGTTTATCTTTGAAAACCGAGCATGAATTGTTAGAAAAATCAACATAAAAACCATCATCACAAAGTTGAGAGATTCTTTTCAGATTTTATTTTACTCCTTACACATATATTATTATTTTTATTGAGATACTCTTTGGATCTCCAACCATTCCAACTCCAACAATATTTCCTTTTTCATTGTCACCAAAAATGATTAGACCTCTATTCATTTGAGTTAATGTATGAAAATTGGATGAATCTACACTCATGTGTCTAGTACAACCACTATCCATATACCATATAGCTTTTCTATTCCTATGTACTATTTCATTCAAAAGCAATTAAACATGTGTTTGTTTTGGTACCCATATTTTCTTGGGTCTTGCAGTGTTAGAAATTTGTGATCTGGGAATCTAGATTTTTCTTATCTTTCCATAATTTATATCACTTGCTTCCAAAAAAAATCTAGAGATAAAATTATTTTTAATACTACTAACTTGAGTATTTTTTAAATAAAAATTATTAGTTAAATGACCTTTTGTTCCACAATAATAATAGGTTGTATTTTTTGAATTGGGTACAAAATAATTCTTATACAGTTTTGATTTTTCACCCTTGCTTCCTATTTCAAATTTTTCTCTTTTAATAAAATTCATTCCAAGAATATCATATAAAAATTTTTATCCTTTATTAAAAGTAATTTCAGTGCTTTTATAAGATTCTAATTCACCCTGTAATTCTTTTATTCTTTTTTCATGATTACTATAGTTTGATTTAGAAAATTTGAAATTTTCAGCAAGTTATTGATATTGTTTTAGCAAAGTGTATCTTTCACCTAAAATAGAATTGTGAATATTTTTCAATGATCTATGCTTCTTTATTAAATAATCATATTTTTCTTCTAACATTGAACAATAAGCAGCTAATTTATCATTTTAGTAATTACCAGAGTTAGAATCAGAAGAGTATTAGGATTGTACCTCTTCTTTTTTAGTTTTGAATCACATGTTAGCTTTGAGATTTTGTGTCTCTTTCTCTGAATCATATTCTGAGGAGATACAAGAGTCTTCAGATACACTCCAAGTATCTTTTATTTCTCTTTTTTTCTTTATTCTCATAGTCATCATTTTTATGATATTTATTTTATGTCCTCTTTATTCCATCTTTTATTTGAGGGAAATCAGTTTTGATATGACCCGATTTTTTGCATTCATAGCATTAAAGTCTTCTAGGTTCTTTCTCATCATTCCTAAAGGATTTTATGAGGCCTCTTTTCTATTTGTAAAATTTTCTAAACTTTCTAGCCAACTGAGCTAGTTCCAATAAAATATCTTATGAGATAAAATTTGAAGCAAACTACTTGTCTTTTATGATTCTCAATAATATCAGAAACTATCATAATTATTTACCACATATCTTTAAATAATGTTACGCCTACTAGGATTGTGGATTCTCTTCAAGTATCTGGTATTAGTTTACCATAAGTTTGTAACTTTATTCCTCAAATGAAAACATTGGTAGGATGTTCATCAGGGAGATATAATATTAGATGTTCAGAAAATGGAGCCAATGATAGGGGAATAATTTATACATTTGAATCATCTTTTAGTTGTATATATAAGGAAAAGAGTGATTTATAATATATATTTTCTTAATTACTGGTGATAATAGGTTAAGTTGAGGAATTCTACAAGAGATCAAAAGTTGTATAGTGTAATAGATGGTTGATTGAATATATTAGAATTCAGTGCAACTAATTGATCGTGTGGGAACCTATATATAAAATAGGTGGGACCACTTTTTTGATGTGTCAAATTATCAAGTGATCATTTTTATTTACATGATCCACATGTATGACAGATCATAAGTTGTTAAATTTTTAATTCCAATGAAATAAAATCTTTACAGTGTTATTTAATGAATATAGGATGATAATAAAAACCATATAAAACTAGTTCTTTTTCATTATACTTTTTTCCATTTACTTGTATAGTTATCTATGTGTGATGAATTCAATTCAGTGATTTGGGTATAACATTACTTATAAGTTCTGATACACTAAGTATCCATAGAATCCATATAGGTTATCTATTTATGTTGTTGTGATCTATTGATGGATGAAATTTTGATGCTTAAAGTTAGGGTGGTCTTTCAACAAGTGATATCATAACTTTGGTTCACATCAAGAGGTTAAAAAAAATATATATAGGTATATTATTTTAAATTCCATGATGATTTTATTTTAGTAGGAGTTATTATGTCAGGGTCATATTTTAGGAATAAGGAAAGGTGAGAGTGGATAGGTTTGACCAAATGAACTTTAGTTTTAGGAAAATTTAGATGGATGATTAACTAATCCAAAAGTATATTTAAGTTTCATTTATTGGGAATAAACCCAAGAAGATGGAAAAGGCTGAATGAGAGTGGATATATAGGAAATATCTTTGATTGATATAGATTAAATTGGTAAGAAATTTTTCCTTTAACATCTAGGAGAAGAATACTAATACAAATATTTTAGAATAACTGATAGATATACATGAGAATCCAACTATTCTAAAAAAAATTTATTTTTAAAAAACTATTCAATTTGAGACTATCAAAATGGGGATCCATGAATGATTATTTTAATGATTTTGACCTGATGTAGAATCAACTCAAGATAGAAAAGGTAATTTTTTTGATGATGCTCGGTTTATTTTAATGTTATCCTATTTACTAAATTCATAGGAAGCAATGGTGATGATAATGAGTAATTATTTTGGAATTTTTTTTTGGTATTCATGGACATATGGAGTTTTATTTTGAATGAAGAGTTATGGAGGATGGAAGTTCAGGGAACTTTTGGTAATGTAATGAATTCATATGGAAGAGGTTTATCACCTCAAAAAAGGAACTAGAGATGTTTAGTAGATAAACCTAGAGGAAGGATTTATGGTAAATCAACCAAAATTAGTCTTGTACGTTGGGATTTTGGGAAGAGGGGTACCTCAAGAATTATTGTTTGGATCGTAAGAATAGTGGAAGACTGGTCACTAAAATTTAAATTTTCAAAAATAATGTAGTTAAAGGAGGAAGTGTTTTTTTGATTAGTGTTAATGTTCTAATGGATTTTTGGGTTATAGATTCAGGAGCATCTTACCATTCCACAAGAGAAAGAGGATACATGAAAAACTATTTATCCAGAAATATCAGCAGAGTGAATCTACCAGATGATAAAGATTTACATATCGCAGGAAAGGGGGATGTGAAAATATAGTTGAAGAATGGAGGATTTATTGAGTTGAAGGATGTTTGATATATTCATGTACTCCAAAATAATCTCATTTTTATGTCTTAGTTAGATGATGCTGGATTTGGATCAAAATTTTCTAATAGAGTATATAAGGTTACACGAGGTTCTCTTATCCTTACTAAAGGAGGGAATGATGTAACTCTTTACCTTATCAGAATAAAAAAAGGATTTATAATGGAAAGAGCATAAAATTTTAGAAATTTATATTTTTGGAACTGTTGGTTGGGTCATCTTAATGAGAATAGTATGAATATTCTAGCGAAGAAAGTAATGTTGAACCTTGAGTGTTTAAAAATCGGTAGCTGTGAAAGTTATATAATTTTAAAGAAATAGAAGGTTCCTTTTAATATCAATAGAAGAACTCCCATAAACTAGAAGTTGGATCTTGTACATACTAATTTATAGGGACCTTCCCCAGTCAAGTCACATGCTAAATCTTAGTACATTGTGACTTTAATTGATGGTTTCTCGAGAAAGGTATGAGTTTATTTCCTAAGTCATAATTTAGATGTGTTAGGAATATTTGTTTAGTGGAATTTATTGGTAGAGAGGGAAAAATATTGTAAGATAAAGAGTTTAATATCTAATAATGGTGGTGAGTTCACTAGAATAATTTTCCAAAACTAATTTATAAATAGTGAAATCATACATGAGAAAACTGTTCTAGTAATGCCTGAATAGAATGGTGCAATAGATAGAATGAACTAGATGCTGATGTAGAAGGAACAAAGCATGAGGATTCATTCTAGAATTCCTAGGGAGTTTTAGGATGAATATATATATATATATATATATATATATATAATATGGCCGCATATCTAATCAAATGGAGTCCCTCTTCAGTCATATATCAATAGTTATTAGAAGTATGGTAGTTCAGTAAAGATTTGTAACTTCTTCACCTTAGAATATTTGGTTGCATTTAATATGTTCATGTGGATGCCAAAGATCGATAAAAACTTAATGAAAATTATTTCAAATGTTTCTTTATAGGGAATTATAATAGATACTTTTAATTTCAACTTTGGAATGATATCAAGAAGAAAGTTATTATAAGTAGAAATGTTCTCTTTAATGAGTACTGTCTGTAGAAGGACCGAAACTTGGTGATCATGGAAGATGAAAGCAAAGAATCATCTCAAGTCTAAGTTGGCCTAGATATATGTTTTAGTAGAATTTAACTATATTAAAATTGAAGTGGTATTGAGTCTACCATAAATTTAGAAATTATAGAGGAAAGTTCAGGTAGTAGCACTAGAAGTTCATATAGTAGATCAATGGATGATATATTGGAGAGCTCAATAGTTAGAAAAGCTTATGGAAAAAATCAATAAATTAATTACTGAAAATACTAGGACAATAAATACATGAGTTGCAAGTTTAATTGAGAATATATTCTAGGATTAGATAGTCTATAGATAGGTATGGATTTAATCTTCATTTCTTACTTTTAATAGATGGAGGAGAACCAAAAATTATAGAAGAGGTAGCAGATCTCAATGATTCTTTTAAGAGGGATCTTTCTATAAAGGAGGAGTTGGATTCATTATATAAAAATAATACCTAGGAATTAGATAAATATATATGAATAAAAGAGTTTTGGAATATGACGGCTCAAAACTCTTCGGTCCATTACTTTGCTAAAATATGGTGGTTAAGGTGTTCTAGGAGGTCAAGGTGACTTATTCTAAACACTTTTCCAAATTTCCAAACTGTTTCATGAAACTGTTTCATGAAATAGTGTCACTTCCTTTTCCAAATTTTCAAACTATTTCATGAAAATGTGTCACGAAACAGTGTCACTTTCTTTTCCAAAATTCCAAATAGTTTCATGAAACTGTGTCATGAAATAGTTTGACTTTCGTTTTTAAATTTCCAAACTGTTTAATGAAACTGTTCCACGAAATGGTGTGTCTTACTTTGCCAAATTTCCAAACTGTTTCATGAAAATGTGTAAAAAAATGGTGGTACAGAAACAGTAGCACATAAATGGTGGAATAGAAATGGTAGCACATAGAAGATGACACAAAAAAGGTAGCATAGAAACGGTAGCACAAAAATAGTGGCACATAAATGGTAGCACATAAATGGTGGCACAAAAATGGTGGCACAAAAATTGTAGCACATAAACAATAGCATAGAAATGATGGCACAAAAATGGTGGTACAAAAATGGTGGCACATAAACAGTGGCATAAAAATGGTGGCACAGAAATGGTGTCATAAAAATGGTAGCATAGAAATGGTAGCATAGAAACTGTAGTATAGAAACGGTAGCATAGAAATGGTAGCACATAAACGGTAGCACTGAAATGATGACACCTAAACTGTGTCATGAACAATGTTTCTATAATTTTTTCATTTCCTTTGTTAAATTTTACATTTTTTCAAATTTCCTACAATTTCACCCATTTGACATTTACTTTGACATAAAATGCATTAAAAGCCTTGTTTTAAGGGATTTAAGGCCGATTCAAATCCCATAACTCCTATCTTAATTTTTCCTAATAGTCGGAAAGCCTTTACTCGATCAAAATGTGTGATATTTGATAGATCCGATCTTAATGAAAATCCAGTGTATCTTAAACTGCTATTCTGTTAAATATTTTAAAGGGCCAAGATATCTTCGTCCCTCGTTCTTCCTTATTATTTCCTAGTGTGAAATTCTCAAACCTTTCCTTCCTTCCTGTAGAAGTTGTGAAAACAAACAATCATCCTTGGATTGGTTCCCATTGATGTTCTTCCTGCTGCAAGAGCACCCCCTATTTTGGTGAAACCAAGTAGTATCGATCAATATTCTATATAAGGTATGATCTACCATTTTTATTCAAGGTTCCTCTCCTTCTGTTTCTCCTTGTGTTATTATGGCATGTGATCTCTATGTTTCTAATGTATTTTTCTTGGATGTTGGCTACTATGGTGGTGTCTCTTCATCCTCAGGTGTATTCAATTCTCCAGGATAGGTGATCGTGATCTGTTTTGTTGGACTGTTCTCATGAAAGAAGAATCAGAAACCTTTTGAGGTAGGGGATTCATGGCTTCACTATCATTTTACATGAAACTATAGAGTTAGCATGTTTTAGGCCACTGGATCACAATGTAATTGACATAATAAATATTTAAACCAGGTAAATAAATTGGTGTCAATCATATGTTATTTCCTATTGTTTTTCTAGATAGTGTGATATCTATTCTTGCCTTGTTTAGCATGTTGTTCTTGATAGAAATTGGTAAAGAATGTAAACTGGGATTAATTGTAATTATTTGTCAAAGATAATGAGGCATGTAAATGAATCTGGTTGTTGTTGCAGTAAGTATTTTTAATTGAATTAATTTATGAGATAGAGGCATGTTGATGCTTATTGATAATGAATTAAAGGCATATCAATTAAATGTTTAGTTAATTTGTGATAGATTTCTATTTAGGTTACCTATAGTTGGAACCTACAAATAATAAATTGGTTAAATCCATATGGATTAAAGAACTGGCTATTTGATAAAAGATAATTCATGGTAGGGTTCTGAGTTACCCTCTTGCTTGTAAGTACGATTGCATTATGCTTTGGATCCATGAGTGCTCATTATGTATAAATGATAGATGACTTGTTTAAGGGCCAAGAGCCCAGTTGATATGATGTTTTTTTCCTGCTGCTTGTGTTGTGATGTGATCCTGGATGGATATTGTGATATGCATGGGTAGGAAGGAACATTGGTTGTGGCATCAATTGACGCCTAGAGTGGCGAGATGCATTGGTTTATGCATGTGGGTGTCAGGGAGTACACTAAAGATGATGAAATAGGTCGATTATTGAATGATTGGATGATTGTTGAATCTTGTTGGTTATTTATCTACTTTACTTTCCCCACTATTCAAGGTAGCTGGTCTTGATTACCCTCCTTCCAAAAGGGGTGAAGACACGTGGGGTATGCCACGCGCTTTCTATGTTTAGATTCTCAAGGGAGGATGGGTCTACGCTAATGATATATGTGGAAAAGACTTGACAGGTAGTTCATATACTCACCATGTTGAGCCCCTTGTGTTTAATAGCTTATAATGTTTTTCTATAATGGCTGGGAATATGGGAAAGTAATAATACTGTTAATAAATGATTAAATAAATAATGTTAACCCATGGGGTTGGAGCTTTCTGGGATGCAATGATGAGGTAATATTTCTAAGAATTTGTGGAATTGGTTTGGTTGTTCCTGGAGGACATGAAACCCTGGGTGTGATGCCAATGAAATGTAATGTGGAATTAATAATAGTTAATTAATGGTTAAAGAATTAATTAACATAAATTGAAACTGATAAAAATGGATAAAGTAATCTAATATAGATCTTTAAATGGTTGTACACTTATAGGATACCTAGTATTAGCAGTAGCAACCGGGATTCTGAGAGACATTAGCTGCATTTGAGTCTAAGACTAGGTTATTCCCATAGTGTGGTTGTGTTCTATAGTATATTTTATACATTTTGTATTTCTATATGCTACTCCACCTTGTCAGTTAGGGAAACTGACACCCCAGGGATTTTGAGCCCTGGGGGGGGGGTGTTTTTCCAACATTCCAATAGGAGGATGGATGACTGACTACCCCCTTTATCCCTGCTCTATTCTCTTGGTAGTTACTTGTGCTGGTAGGAAAAGTGGTTAGTTTTTCCCCATATATATGTGTAGAGAGCTGTAATGTATTGTGGTTATTCACACACATATATTTTGGATATAGTTTCCTATGGACTACTATAGGTGTAACGTGTATAGGCTATGATGGCTTGAGGATCCTTACTCGATGTATGTGTTATAATGGCTTGAGGTACAATTCCCGACATATGATACATGTTATGAGAGCTGTGGTGGATCCCAAAGACTACCTGGTTACTTTGTTTACATGGAATTGGTGGTTGTGATGCATGAGTTGCATGTTGTGGTGCTTTCCCCAGATGTCAGAAGGCAAGCCTTTTTGGAGAGAGATTCTTAGGACGTACGACTTCGGGGAAAAGCGGAAAAATAGTGAGGAAGTGGTAGCAGGGTACCCTTGATATTCATTATCATATTATATACTCTTTTATGAGATACTTTGTGAGAGTATCCATGATGAGGATAGAAACATAGTATACCTGTTTAAGTGACGAGTAAGTTTCAATTGTTTTTCACTATACTTTAACATACTTTCTTTACTTTTGCACGAGAGGATTTATGGAGGATCATACCGAGTATACTGTTATAATCACCCTATGTATATACAAACTATTTTTTGGGTGACTTGAAGTAGGTTGGAGATCAGGCTAGTTACTACTAGCTTGGGGTTTCTAGAGCTGTTCGGGTTTTGTGGTCACTACTGATTTTACTTTCATTTGGCACTTGAAGTTTTCTCGTTCAATTGTAGTATTTATTGAATGAAATTACATGTGTACTTGGGATTTATTTTACATTGCCGTCTAACTTGGAGTTAGTTTATGTCTATCTTATCTCTCTTTCTCATGTGTTCTCTTAGAGGGTAATGTCTCCCATTTGTGTGTTTACTATACCATAGGTGCTAGTTTCCAACCCGGGGCCTACTGGAGGCAGGGCTCAAGGGTCACTATCTCCCTTCTCACATTCCCGGCCCGAGAGGGGTACACATTTTGGGTAGGGGGTCATGAAAAAGTTATATCAAAGGTCTAGTTGAGGGATAGGATGGATTTTGGTTTTAGGCATAGGTTAGGTTGCATGGGTTGGTAGGGAAACAATGTTAGACAAGTTTATCAAGTTATGTAAACACTGGATACCAGCTAAGATATAGGTGTTTAGGGCTCCCTATGATCTGATGCATGAACCTTTAAGTTTACAATGGCCACTAAATAAGGTAATACTGGTTATAGGGTGAGACCAAGGAAAGGATCATGCATCATTCTTAATTGTGCCTATGTTTGAATGGGTAGACCTTGAGATAGATCAACCTAAAATAAATAAAACAAAATGATTAATTAATTAATCTTGATTCTTCTATATTCTAGGTTTAGGAGATCTAACTATTTTTTATTTTTCAGGTATGGCTCTAGGTCAACGTCTTCGTCAGGTTCCCATAGAAGATGTTCAGTAGGTTGTACTAGTAGATCTCCGCAAGGTAGAGTTTGACGACGACAACACTTAGAGAAGGAAAATCTGAGAGTTTTAGCACCAGAGTCTATAGAAGTACGAGGGATACGTTTCAGCTGTAGTCACGGAAGACTAGTTGGAGGAGGTTGAGATAGCATTTATCTCAATCCATGCTCGGAAAGAGCACCGAATGTCTTTGGTTGTGACGATGTTGCGTGGGGCTAGGAGGTAGTGTGGTTCTCGTTCCTTAGGGATTGAAAAGAGTCGAAGATCTTGTTGGAGGAGTTCAGAGACAAGTTCATAGTTGAGTTTATTTATTCGACCATGAAGGTGTCTAGTCACCAGGAGATGCTTACACTTCGATAGGGTAGCTTCAATGTGTGAGAGTTCGGGATCTGTTTTAGGAACATTCTATGATATGCTTTAGACCTGTTTCCAGATGAGGAGGCCAGGGTGAGGCATTTAGAGGAGGCTTTGCATCTAGAGATCCAACGCTAGGTCATCCCATTTATACTGAATAAATATCTTTAGGTACTAGTGAGGGAAGAGGTCATCGAGATAACATTATCCAGAACTGGATAATTACAAGAGGGGAGTCGTCAGGATTCCTCATGAAGCAGAGATATGGTTGGGGTTACTAGTTTTCAGGGAAGAAGAGTTTTTGTTCAGTAGGGGGTAAGTCCTAGCCCTCGATATCTCATTTCTATGAGGGAAGCATCTCCCAGGCCTATGCCAAGGGATCAGGTGATTGTTTTTCCTATGGAGACCGAGTTCATCAGCAACGAGAGTGCCCAAAATTTCAAAGCAGTCAACATATGTCAGGTGTTCCACTTTAGGTCCCTCCATTGAGGTAGTTCTAGCCGAGGCAGAAGCAGTAGGTTTCACCAGCTTTGGATCAGTAGAGAGTTGATGGGTCAGGCAGAAGATATCCCTGGGATGCTCCATGTACTCATAAAGCAGAGCACGACCGTGGTGGTGGTCATCATAAGGGTCTGAGAGGCCATAGAGCAGTTCGTGGTCAGCTTCTTACTTTCGAATTTCCAACTCTAGGAAAGCCATAGGTCATTTGAGGTACCCTTTTCTTTTTTTTTCTACTTGGGTGTATGCCTTGTTTGATTTAAGAGTGGCAAACTCCTTAATATCACCTTCCTTTTTTCATTATTTGGGATTTGAGGTAGAGAGGCTTCCAGTGCCCTTGGCGTTGACTACACTAGTTAGAGGTCGAGTTGACTTGTTTGAGGTATGTAGAGACTGTGATATAGTTTTGGGGAAACAACACTATTAGGTAGATTTCCTATGTTTATTAATACAACCATATGATGTAATCTTCAACATGGATTGGTTGTATTTGGTGAAGGTTATCGTGGATTTCCTCAAGTGGTAGGTGGTGTTCTTTGATGCTGATGGAAAGAAAACAGTGTTTGTTGGTGAGTGAGACCCTCAGATGAGTCAGAGGCATGTTCCTTCCTTTTCATTCTTGATGGTTGATCTGATTCTAAGTTCTTTGGAGGTTCAGCAGTTAGCATTTCCCAGGGTCATAGAAGAGTAACCTGATATATTTCCAGAAGAGGTTGTAGAATTACCCCCTCGACGAGAGATCGAGTTTGGGATCAAGCTATATCCAGGAGGGTATCCTATCTATATGTATCCATATAGGATGGACCCTTCTGAGTTATAGGAGCTGTGTATATAGCTCGATAGTCTGTTACAGTGCAGTTTTGTTCGGCCGAGTTTGCCGTTGTGGGGTGCAACGATTTTTTTCATGAACAAGGCTGACGAGAGTTTTTTTGTTGTGTATCGATTATC
Source organism: Viscum album (assembly GCA_963277665.1). Classification (NCBI taxonomy): domain Eukaryota; kingdom Viridiplantae; phylum Streptophyta; class Magnoliopsida; order Santalales; family Viscaceae; genus Viscum; species Viscum album. Next base: position 402,479,985 of record OY728156.1, on the reverse strand, counting down.
ATCCCTTAAACAAAGTGAAAATAAATAATCACTATCCTATTCTATGTATTGATGATTTATTCGATCAACTGAAGGTTGAAATTTGGTTCTCAAAGATTGAATTGCGATCAGGATATCATCAGATGCGTGTGAAGGATGAGGATATCCCGAATACTGCTTTCCATTATCTTCATGGGCAATTTCAAGTGCATTGAAATGCCGTTCGATGAGAAAAATACTCTAACTATGTTCATGGGATTGATGAAATCCATGTTTTTTAAGTTCCTAGATAAGTTTTTGGTAGTTTTCATTGATGACATCCTTGTGTAATCCGCATCTGAGGAGGAACATGCAGAACATATACATTCCGTTTAGAGAGTTCTTCGTCAATAACAAATATTTGGAAAGTTGTCGAAGTGTGAGTTTTGGGCTCGAGATGTACGTTTCTTGGGGAATGTTTTATCCCAACAGGGAGTAGCTATGAATCCATCTATGATAGAAGTAGTTGTTTCTTTGGAATCCCCCAAGACAGTGTTAGAGGTGTGAAGTTTCCTTGATCTCGTTGGCTATTATAGGAGGTTCTTAGCTGATTTCTCTCAGGTTGTGACTCCTCTGAAAGCATTGACCAGGAAGGATCAGGAATTCGTGTGGACTGATCAGTGTCAGGATGCTATGGAGTATCTGAAGGAGAAGTTGGTTAGTGCTCTGTTTCTTTTTCTGCCAGAAAATGGAGTTCAGTTTGATGTTTTCTATAATGCTTCACGTCTAGGGTTAGGTTGCGTTCTAATGTAGTAGAGATCAGTTGTTTCTTATGGGTCTAGGTAGTTGCATCCCCATGAATTTAACTATTCCACTAATGATCTTGAGCTGGTGGAAGTGGTGTTTTATTTGAAGTTGTGGATACATTACCTCATTGTAGAGCACTTTTTGGTTTTCACCGATCATAATATCCCAAGGTATTTTTTCTCCCAGTGTGACTTGAACTTTCAGAAGTGTTAGTGGATATATTTCTTACAAGAATACGACTTAAAAATCTCATATACACCTAGAAACAGAAATGTTGTAGCTAATGCACTAAGCATGAAGTCGTGCAGTGATACAGTGTGTGAATCTAGTGATTCCTGGAGAGTAATGGAAGACCATTCAGCATTTCATCTGGATATGGGAGAAGTTAGGGGCAGAGGTTGTATTTTCCAAATGATAGTGAAATCATCTCTCGTGCAGCAGGTAGAAGAGTCCCAGTTAGGGGATCTTGAGGCGGAGGTATGGAGAGACTGAGTTGTTTGTGGCAAGGCCCCTGATGATTATTCTTAGGATGATTAACACCAAGTGTTGTATCAAGGAAGGATTATCATTCCTTTGGAAATGCGTGAGGTGGTTCTCAGAGAGTTACATAGTTTTCCTTTAGTGGTGCATCATGGAGTGAAAAATATGTACTGAGCCTTAAGGAGTCAGTTTTGGTGGCCTGGGATGAATCATGAAGTTATGGAGTTTGTGTCTCGATGTTTGGTCTGCCAGAAGGTGAAGGCCGAGCACTATGTTCTATGTGGTTTGATTATGCCATTAGATGTTACTCAATGGAAGTGGGAGGACATATCGATGGATTTTTTTTACTATTTTACCTCGATCTTAGGGAGGATATGATGCTATATGGGTGGTAGTGGATCGTTTAATTAAATCATCCCACTTTATAGCAATCAAGTAATCAAGAACAGTGGAAGTTTTTTCGAGGCAGTATCTGGAGGAGGTGGTGAGACTTCATGGAGTCTCGAGGAGGTTTTATAGAATATTTGTGTTTTCAATATCTCTGACCATATTTTTACTTGCAATTTTAATATAGATGACACACATATTTTTTTCTTTTTTGTTTATGCTAAGAATTGATAGAAAGAAAGTAGAACACTTTAGAATTATCTCTCATATATTAGAACTAACATTAATGCACACTAGTTTATTATGGGTGACTTTAATGCCATTCTCAACTCAAGTGAGAAAATTGGACCTTCTCATGCTTTTATTTCCATGAGAGAATTTAAAACCTCAATAGATGACAACAATATCATTGAAATCAATCTCAATGGTTCAAAATACACTTGGTATATAAGACACTACAAAAAATTAGTTGCCTCTAAGATGGATAGAGCCTTCACCAATGTCCCTACATTAGATAAATGGGACACTATATCCAGCACCACTCTTCATAGACTGAACACTAATCATCACTCCATCCTGGTCAGTGTCTCCACCAAAGACATGAAACCCTGTTTACCTTTTAGATTTAATAATGTGTGGTTCTTTGATGATGAGTGATCTCATATCATCCAAAACTACTGGTCCTCAATGTCTTGTAACAATGATGTACTTGACTGTAACCTCAAACTAAAACATCTAAAACAGACTCTAAAAACTTGTTGTAGCTCTAAATCCAAAAAAATTAATAATGACATCATGATTCTTGAGAAATATCTCAATAATATACAAAACACAAACACTAACTCTGACCTTAACACTAACCCTACTCAAGAAATAAACATTTCGGTCAAACTCAAATCCATGCTCATGTTAAAAGAAAATATGAGAAAACAATCATTTAAAGTTAAATGGTTCACAGACGGTGATAGAAATACTAAATTCTATAACTCTCTTAAAAGAACCAGGAAGGCCTATAAGCCATTAACCTTTTTAGTGGATGGGTACAGGCTCCTTGAAAATGGCGATGACATCGATCATCATATCGTCTCCTACTATGAATCCATTTTCAATGGTCCTGATATAAAAAAATACCTCTTACCTGAGGTCATTCATCTAGTGATCACTGATGAGGACAAATCCTTCCTTCTCAACACCCCGCTGGATCATGAAATCAAGGACACTGTCTTTAGTCTAAATCTCGATAGTGCTCTAGGTCCTAATGACTTCAACAATGGGTTCTTCCAACATTATTGGAATGTGATTCAGATTGATGTTTGTAAACTTGTAAAATACTTCTCCACCAATGGGGTTCTCCCTCACGCTCTGAATGCCTAGTTGCTCACCTTGATATTGAAAGTGGATAATGCCTCTGAGATCCATCTATATAGACCCATTTCTCTTATCAACACCCTTTTTAAAATCATCACCAAAATCATTGCCAACCGGCTTTCCACTCTCACAGAAAAAAATGTCTCATGGAACCAATTTGGTTTTATAAAGGGTAGATCCATTCAAAACTGTATTTACCTTGCCTTTGAGTGTGTCAATAATTTGAATAAAACTAACATAGGAAGCAACATAGCTATCAAAATTGACATCAGAAAAGCCTTGGACACCATATACTGGAGTTTTATCTTCAAATTCCTTCAAGGTTTTGGTTTTAACACATCTTTAATCACTACAATAAGAACCCTCTTCAACTCGGCGTCTATCTCTATCTTGATCAATGGATCTCCCAAGGTCTATTTTAAATGCACCAAAGGTGTCAGGCAAGGTGACCCCTATCTTCCATTCTCTTCTCGATAGCAAAATCCTACCTCAGTTGTCTTATCAACCGTCTGGTGGACCAAAACAAACTAAAGCCTATACATGTCTCTAGGAACGTGAATTCTCATGATCATCTTTTTTATGATAACGACACCATCCTTTTTCTTCAAGGGGATAAAAGAAACACTATTAATTTTAAAAATGCGCTCTCACACTATGAATAGGTTTCTGGTCAAACCATTAGTTGGAAAAAATCTTTCATATTATTTGGGAAGAACTTCCCTCCCAGCAGAAAATGTAACATTATCAGTGACCTTGGTCTGAAAGAAGGTATGATCCCTTTAACTTATCTTGGTTTCCCCATTTTTTGGGGCATACCCAAATATTTTCACTTTACGACCAGTATTGACCAAGTTATAAATAATCTATCTTCTTGGAAAGGTAAATCTCTCTATATGGAAGGTGAGACTTTCCTTGTTAAATCCACTATTGTCTCTAAGATGGTTTACTATATGATGGTCTACAAATGGCCTGCTGGTCTCAATAAAAAAATGAACACTGCTATAAAGAACATAATCTGGACTGGTAGTATTCTAGAAAGAAAACTTGTGACTATTCCTTGGTCAACTTGTTGCAAGCCCATTAAAAATGGTGGTATTGGTATAAAAAATATCAAATATTTTAATGAATCCCTACAAGAAAGACTCACTTGGAACATTTTTCACAATACTTATGAAGCTATTACCTTTTTCAAAAATAGGTTTCTTGACAAACTTAAAATGGTAAATTCGAACTTCATTAATTCATAAATCTATCCTTCCATCAAATAATCCTTTACCAATATTATGAATAACTCTAGATGGATGGTTTCTAGAGACTCCTCCATGAAATTTTGGTTGGATAAATGGACTGACACACCTTTAATTTCCATGATATCTCCCGATCAAACCCCTGATAATACCAACAGCTCTATCAGAGAAATTTTAAACTCTCAACATGATCACCTCCCTAATACTATTCTGAATGTCATTGAAAACTACTATTTTGCTCACACTAATGATTTATTAACCCGGGAATCTGCTCACAATGGTATTCTTAACTAAAAAAATTTCTACAATCATTATTTCTGTAACTCTGAGAGAGATTATAGCTAGATAAAACTTTTCAACAAACCTTGGATAAAACCTTTGAGATTCAATCTAATCTGGCATCTTTCTCACAACAGAGTTCCCACTGAAATTTTCCTCCAATCTTTTAGCATCCAACTTTTCTCTAAGTGAAAAATTTGTAATCAACATAGAGAATATGCTAACCATCTCTTTCTTTCATGCACTACTACTTCTTCTCTTTGGAACTATATTCTTGACATTTTTGACTGTAGATGGTTGATTCTTGATTCCATAAAATCTCAAATTAAAAAATGTCCAAAAATGGAAGGCTCTCAGCAAATCAGGAACCTCTTCCTTGCTGCAATTTTGGTGCTCCATCATGTGATATGGTATGATCAGAATGCTATTATTCATAATAGTTACCCATTTAATTGAAATATAGGTTGGATGAAGATCCTCATTGCCATACATGAAGCTGACTTGATTCAAAAGGGACATTGCCACAACACCATGCATGAATTTGGGATCCCGAAGCATCTAAGGATTAAAGGAAATTTCTTTCAGCCGCATCGCACCCTAGAGGTGTTCTAGAGAGCCCCCTACCTATATGGATCAAAATCAATATTGATGGAGCCTCCAAGGGAAATCCATGACCTTTAGGGTGTGGTACTGTTTTCAGAAATCACCTTGGTCAGATACTTGGATGCTTCATGGGTAAATGTGGCATTGCCACCTCCCTTGAAGCTGAGATGCTGAGTTTGATACATGCTATTTCCTTTTCCAAGATCTTTGGTTGGAACAACCTATGGATTAAAAGTGACTTGATGATTATTGTTCAAGCGATTTGGAATGGAATAACACATCTTGATTGGCCAATTATTACCCATTGGATGGAATGCACCTGTTCACTTATCAATCTTAACTATATCATCACACATGTTTATCGAGAAGAAAACATGGTTGCAGATGGTCTGTCCAACATGGGAGTAAATTTAGACATTACCTGGTTTAAAGGCCTTCCCACTGCTCTTATTTCCTTTCATGAAAATGATTATAATATGATCCCATATTTTAGACTCTTGTAATCTTTATTTTAATAATATTTGTTCTTTGGTCATTTTTGGCCAAGGAATCACCTTTTTTTAAATGGAGTCTTGAGGATGATAATTTCCAATAAAGATCCTCATTTTACCTATAGGGTGTGGAGAGGTCTCCAGAAAGCTTTCAGTTCTTAACTATGCCTTAACACTACTTTTCATCTGTAGATATACGGTCTGATAGAGCAGAACATCAAGACTCTGGAAGACATGTTGCGCTCTTGTGTCCTAGATTTTGGAGGTTCATTGATGAGGCACATACCCTTGGTGGAGTTCACCTACAAAAATAGTTTCCACTCCACCATCGGTATGACACTGTTTGAAGCCTTGTATGGATGAACTTTCCGTTCTCTATTATGCTGGACTGGGGTTAGAGAGTCAGCAATTCTTGGGCCAGAACTGGTATAGAACATGACAGAGATGGTTCAGGTGATTGGTGAGAGGATGAAGGTAGTACAGGGTTGTCATAAATCATATACTGATTAAAGGAGGAGACCTTTGGAGTTTTATGTTGGGGATCATGTGTTTATTAAGGTGATTCCACACCATGGGAAGTGAAGGTTTGGTCATGGGAGTAAAATTTATCCCCATTTTTTTGTCCTTTCGAGGTGTTATAACGTGTTGGAGCCATGGAATATCGGGCAGAACTTCCCCTGCAAATGATCCATATACATGATGTTTTTCATGTGTCGTAGCTCTGTCATCATCTTCATGATGAATCTCACATCATCGATTGGAGAGAGATCGACATTGACGATGATGTGGCCTTCGAGGAGCGGCCTATATAGATCTAGGACTTCAAGGAGAAGGTGTTGCATAGGTGTTCTATCCCCTTGGTCCATGTCTTGTGGTGACATAATGGCATGGAGGAGAGTACATGAGAATGTGAGTCGTAGATACCCACTCATTACCCCCAATCTATTTGATGTTTAACTCTTTCCTTGTATTGATGTTCACTTTGTGGTTGTATACCTTTTTTGGTTATGAGATGGATTTCTTTTTTTTATTTTGTGGCTTGATCTCTTTGAGAGGTATATCCCTCTGGAGAGTGTTTAGGAGCTGGTTCTGGTTTCTTCCTAGGTTTTATTTGATCCTTGTAGGAAGTGGTTGATCTCTTCTTAGTGGTGAGATCCTTGAGAGGTATCTTGAAGGGTGGTTGTTTGGACCCCTTTTTCTAGTTCATATCTGGGTTGGTTTTGGATTATCAAGGACAAGAATGTTTTGAGAGGTATATGATGTGATTTACTAGACCAATATAGTCTATTAATTTTCTTAAATATGGTTGTTGAGGTGTTCTGGGAGGTCAAGGTGACTAATCCCCAACACTTTTCCAAATTTACAAACTGTTTCATAAAACTGTGTCACGAAACGACGTCACTTACTTTTCCAAATTTCCAAACAGTTTCATGAAACTGTGTCATGAAATAATGTCACTTCCTTTTCCAAATTTCCAAATTGTTTCATGAAACTGTCTCATGGAATAGTTTCACTTACTTTTCTAAAATTCCAAACTGTTTTATGAAACCATGTCACAAAATGGTGTCACTTACTTTTCTAAAGTTTCAAACCGTTTCATGAAATTGTGTCATGAAACGGTGGCACAGAAATGGTATCATATAAACAGTGGAATAGAAATGGTAGCACCAAAATTATGGCACAAAAATGGTAGCATAGAAATGGTAGCACATAAACAATGGAACAGAAACAGTAGCACAAAAATGGTGGCACATAAACGGTAGCACATAAATGGTAGCCCATAAATAGTGTCACAAAAACAGTAGCACCAAAATGGTGGTACAAAAATGGTAGCATAGAAATGGTGGCACAGAAATAGTAGCAGAGAAGTGGTATCACATAAATGGTAGAATAGAAAAAATAACACAGAAACGGTAGCACCGAAATAGTGGTACCGAAATCGTGTCATGAATAGTGTTTCTAGAACTGTTTCATTTCCTTTGTCAAATTTCTATATTTTTCCAGATTTCCTACAGTTCCTCCCGTTTGATGTTTCCTTTGATGTAAAATGCATTAAAAGCCTTGTTTTAATGGATTTAAGGACAATTCAAAGCCCATAATTCCCATCTTAATTTTTTATAATAGTTGGGAAGACTTTACTTGGTCAAAACACATGATCTTTGATAGATAAGATCTTAATGAAAAATCCAGCATATCTTAAACCACTTCTTAGTTAAATATTATAAAGGTCTGATATATATTACTCCCTTGTTATTTCTTATTGTTTCCTAGTGTGAGATGCTCAAAACTTTCCTTCCTTCCCATAGAATTCATGCGATCAAAATTTCCTCCTTGGATTGGTTCCCATTTAAGTTCTTCCTGCCACAAGTGCACCCCCAGTTTTGGTGAAACCAAACAGCATCAATCAGTCTTCAATATAAGTTATGATATACCATCATTATTCTGGGTTCCTCTCCTTTTGTTTCCCCTTTCCCTATTATGGCATGTTATCTCCATGTTCCTAATAGAGTTTTTTTGGGTGTTGGCAGTTGTGGTGGTGTCTCTACATCCTCAAGTGGATGCAGTCCTCCAGGAGGGGTGATCGTGATCTATTTTGTTGGACTATTCTTGTGCAAAGAGCATCAGAAACCTTTTGAGGTAGGGGATGGGGATTCATGGAATCACTATTCTTTTACATGAAACTATAGAGTTAGTATGTTTTATCCCACTAGATCACAATGGAATTTACATAATAAATATTTGAACCAGATAAATAAATTGCTATCGATCATATGTTATTGTCTTTTGTTTTTCTAGATAGTGTAATATCTATTCTTTTCTTGTTTAGAATGTCGTTCTTGATAAAAATTAGTAATGAATGTAAAATGGGATTAATTGTAATTATTTTTCAAAGATAAAGAGGCATGTAAATGAATCTGGTTGTTGTTGCATTAAGTATGTTTAATTGAATTAATTGATGAGCCAGAGGCATGTTAATGCTTATTGATAATGAATTAATGGCATGTCAATTAACTGTTTAGTTAATTTGTTATAGATTACTATTTAGGTATCCCGTAATTGGAACCTAAAAATAATAAATCGGTTAAATCTAGATTGATTAAAGAAATGGATGTTTGATAAAAGATAATTCTAGGTAGGGTTCTGAGTTACCCTCTTTCTTGTAAGGTTGAGTGCCTTATTCTTTGGAACCATGAGTTCTCATTATGTATGAAGGCTGTATGCCTTGTTAATGGCCAAGAGCCCATTTGATATGATATTTTATTCCTACTTCTTGTGTTGTGATGTGATCCTGGATGGCTGTTGTGATATGTTGGGGTAGGGAGGCCCCTTGGTTGTGGTAGCAGTTGTCACCTAGAGTGGTGAGATGCATCAGTTTATGCATGTAGGATATGAGGAGGAAACCAGAGATGATGAAATAGGTCACTTATTGAATGACTGGATGCTTTCTGAATCTTGTTGGTTGTTTATCTGCTTTACTTTCCCCACTGCTCAAGGCAGCTGGTCTTGCTTACCCTCCTTCCAAAAGGGGAGAAGACACACAAGGTATGCCACATGATTTCTACCTCTAGCTTCTCAAGGGAGGAAGTGTCTACGCTCCTGCTATAGTATCAAATACTTGATGGGAAGTTCATCTACTCACCGTGTTGATCCCACTTGTGTTTAGTATCTTAGAATGTTTTTCTAGAATGCCTAGGAATATGGGAAAGTAATAATGTTGTTAATAAATAATTGAATAAATTATGTGAACCCATGGGGTTGGATTTTTCTAGGATGCAATACTGAGGTAATATTTCTAAAAAGCTGTGGACTTGGTTTGGTTGTTCCTGGAGGGCATGAAACCCTAGGTGGGATGCTAATGAAATGTAATGTGGAATTAATAACAGTTAATTAATGGTTACAGAATTAATTAACATAAATTTAAACTGATAAAAAGGGATAAAGTAATCTAATGTAGCTCTTTAAATGGTTGTGTGATTATAGGATACCTAGTCTTAGTAGTAGCAGTCGGGAGTCTGAGAGACATTAGCTGCAATTGATCCTAATATTAGGTTATGCCCATAGTGTGGTTGTGAGATATAATATATTATGTACTTTTTTGTGTTTCTATACACTACTCCACCCCATTCGTTAGGGTAACTAACACCCTAGGGATTCTGAGCCCTGGGGGGGTGGTGTTTTTCCCAACATTTCGGTGGTAGGATGGATGAATGACTACCCCCTTTGGCCCTACTTTATTCTCTTGGTTGTTACTTGTGCTGGTAGGCACAATGGTTAGTTTTTCCCCATATATGTGTGTATAGGGATGTAATGGCTTGTGGTTATTCACACACATATATTATGGATATAGTTTCCTATGGACTACTATAGGTGTAACATGTATAGGCTGTGATGGCTTGAGGATACTTACTTGATGTATGGGCTATAATGTCTTGAGGTATAATTCCCAATGTATGATACACGTTATTCAAGCTATGGTGTCTCCCAAAGACTACCTAGTTTCTTTGGTTACATGGACGTGGTGGTTTTTCTGCAAGAGGTTCATGATGTGGTGCTTCACCCAGGTGTCTACGGGAAATCCTTTTTGGAGATAGATGCTTAGGACGTGCGACGTTGGGGCAAAGCAGCAAACCTATGGGGAAGTGTTAGTGAGGTAACATTGATATTATTTATTATATTATATACTCTTGTATACAATATTTGGTGATAGTATCCATGGTAAGGCTAGGCACATAATATACCTATTTAGGTGATGAATTAGTTTCACTCGTTGTCCATTGTGCTTTAGCATGCTTTCTTTAATTTTGCACGAGAGGATTTGAGGAGGATCCTAATGAGTATAATGTTATACTCACCCTATGTATATAAAAACTATTTTCAGGTCACTTGGAGTAGGCTAGAGACCAGGCTGGTTACTACTATCTTGGGGTTTCCAGAGCTGTTCGGGCTTCGTGGTTGATATAGTTTTTACTTTCTTTTGATACTTGCAGTTTTCCATTTTAGTTGTACTAGTTATTGTATGAAATTACATATGTGTACTTGGTATTTATTTTATATTGTAGTATGACTTGGATTTGGTTGGTGTCTATCTTATCTCTCTCTTCCGCATGTGTTCTCTTAGAGGGTAATACCTCCCATTTGTGTGTTTACTATACCCTCAGTGCTAGTCGCCAACTCGGGGACTACTGGAGGCAAGAATTGGGGGTCACTATCTTCCTAATCACATTGCTGGACCAAGAGGTGTACAACTTGTGGGAATGGGGTCATGACATGGAAAATAAATGGATCCATCAGTTAATAGAAGAAGCCAACAAAAGTAAGAGGTATAAGGCTAGATTAGTGGTGAAAGGTTTCTATTAAAAGGAAGGAATTGAATTTTTAGAAATATTCTTAGGCTGTTAATCACATTAATATAAGGGATATGCTAATTATAGTTGCTACTATAAATCTATATCTAGAACAAATGGATGTGAAGATGATATTTTCTTTTGGGGATCTAGATGAAGAGATATATATAAAGAAACCACATTATTTTGTTAACAAAAATAATGCTGACATAGTGTATAAAATCAAAAGTAGTCTTTATGGGTTAAATAAAGAACTAAGTTCGTGAAACTTACAGTTTGATTCTTTTATGTTAGATAAAGGTTTTATACAGAGAAACATAGATCATTTTTTCTACTATAAAGAGTTTGAGGAAAAATTCTTCATTATCCTACCCTTGTATTTGAATGATATGATTTTGGTTGGGCCCAATTACCATCATATTATAAGGATAAATAAATATTCTTTAGGAATATTTGAAATGAAATATATCAATGAAAATAAATAAATCTTGGGCATGAAAATTGAAAGGGTTCGAATTTCCATAAGTTTGGTACTCTCCCAGAAGGAGTACATTCAGAAATTCATTGAACGTTTTGGTATGACTGAATGAAAATCCATTGCTACTACTCTTGCTAGAAATTTTAAATTATACAAAGAGAAAGAAACAAAAATATAAGATTAGGAATAGAACTTGGATAAAATTCTATTCACATATATTGTTGAATGTCTGATGTATTCTATGGTGTGAACTCATCTTGACATTACTCATTTAGTAGGAGTTGTTAGCGGATACATGGAAAATATAGGAAAAGATCATTCAGAGGCTATAAAGTGGATTTTCTAGTATCTTAATGGAATGATAGATACTTACTTATGTTTTGGTCTAAAATAACCACTACAAGATTATATTGATATCAATTTTAGGGGAGATTACAATACTCAAAAGAGTACATCTGGTTATGCATTTACTTACAATGGAATTATTATCTGCTAGATATTGAGGTTTGAATTGATTTTCTCTCTCTTATCAATAGAATTTAAAATTTTTAAGAACCAGAAGTAGGAAAAAATGGTTGTTTCCTCTGGAAATGGGGATGTCCTCGATTTTTTAAGTTTCAAACATTCCAAGCGGTTTCTAACGGGTTTGTTTGTAGAACCGAAAACATCCAATGATTCTATATCCATTTGGACCTACTTTCCAAAGGTAGGTGTTCATTAGTTGTGAACTGATGAGGCTTAATAATTTTCATTGGTCGAGAGGATGGGAAGTCGGACTCATCACACCTTTTGGGGAGAATTATTGTCTACTCTGGGACTCTCATTATATATTTAAGTTATGTTCGTGAATCCTTATTAAATTACCAAGTATGAAAATGATCTTTCCTTTAGATCTGACAATCAATGATTAGTATGTATGAGATTTAGAGAATCTTTTATATGTATTCGAGGTTCTTCATCGATAGATAATCATCTGTATTTGTTATATATTCTTAGTCAATGGTATCCTTCGACACATTATATAGAAATTTCTTGGTCATTATGATAACCATACTGGTTTTAAAGCCACTCAGTGGGGCACTTGAATTTTATTGTCATTCAGAAGGACATGGATTATTTTAGAGTTGGGATCATACCCATAGATGGGCTAACTATGTATCCTTGTTTAGAGAATGAATCAGAACCCACGTAGTTCGAGTAAAGAAGTATGAGGTTTATGTATGATTTATGGCTCAAAGAAAGATGTCATAATTAATTTTACGCTCTAAGATCACGTGAGTCATGCTCGGTGTGAGAAACAAGAGGTATTGGTAAAACCATACGATTGTGCCATGAAAGATGAAATCATAAGAAATGATGTGGGGCGTATGTATGTATGACTATCCAGATAGATGAAGATTAAGATTTAATTCAGGGAAGAAACCCGAGAAAAAGGTCCATAAAGGTATATGTGCTTTATGGAAATTTGGATAATTAACTTAGGAATTAATCCTGACAAGGATGCCCAAATTAGAGGGGTCTTATGATTTGGGTTTTATTCCTGAGAAGGAAGTCCAAATCAAAAGAAATTAAGACTGGTTAAGAGAAATTATGACTCGGGCTTATTCCTGAGAAGGAGGCCCAGGTTAAGGGACTTGAGAACTTGGGATTACTCTTAAGGAGGAGGCCCAGGTTAAAGGGAATTATTACTAGGTCTTACTCCTAAGGAGGAGGCCCAGGTTAAAGGGAATTATGTCTGGGGATTATTCCTAGGAAGAAGACCCAGGTTAAGGGACTTGAGAACCGGGGCTTACTCCTAAGGAGGAGGCCCAGGTTAAAGGGAATTATGACTGGGGATTACTCTTAAGGAGGAGGCCCATGTTAAAGGGAATTATGACTGGGTCTTATTACTGAGAAGGAGTCCCAGGTTAAGGGACTTGAGAACTGGGGATTACTCCTAAGGAGGAGGACCAGGTTAAAGGGAATTATGACTGGGGCTTACTTATAACTAGGAGGCCCAGGTTAAAGGGAATTATGACTGGGGATTACTTATAAGGAGGAGGCCCAGGTTAAGGGAATTTGGAACTTGCGGATTACTCCTGAGGAGGATGCCCATATTTGGGAACTTGGGGCTTACTCCTAAAGAGGATGCCCATATTTGAGAACTTGGGGCTTACTCCTAAAAAGGATACCCAAAATTAAGGGAACTTGATAACTGGGGATTATTCCTAAGGAGGCCCATGAATAGGGGACTTGGGGCTTACTCCTAAATCGGATGCCCAAAATTAAGGGAACTTGATAACTGGGGCTTATTCCTGAGAAGGATGCCCATGAATAGGGGAATTGGGGCTTACTCCTAAAGAGGAGGCCCAAAATTAAGGAAAATTGATAACTGGGGCTTATTCCTGAGAAGGAGGCCCATGAATAGGGGACTTGGGGATTACTCTTAAGGACGATGCCCAGGTTAAGAGAACTTGGACTGGGGCTTACTCCTGAAAAGGAGGCCCAGGTTAAAGATCCTCTCATCTTAAAGGATGAGGTTGAATGAATAAAATCTCTTATCTTAGTGACATAAATATATGTAAATCAATAGGTTTTAAGAGATATTCCACATAATTCCTTTCAGAAAAGGAGGCTAATAAGGGAACCATGCCAAAAATGGCTTTGAAGAGGGTTTTGAAGGCTGGATCTTGAATAGGGAGGTGGATTTGAATAAGAGAGGTGAATAGGAAGGAGGGGCACCCAAAAAGAAGTAGGCGCATAGGTCTGGCGTGGGCGCGCAGGTCCTAGTCATGCAGGTATACCTGCGCGACACATAGGTACCTGCCTGATGGTCAACCCATAGGATAATAATTGGGTAAGGCTTGGTTCAAGCCCTTAGTATTATCCCTAGAGGCTTCCAAAAGAGAGGAGTGCAGGTTCTGGTGAAGGGATAAGGCGGCGCGCAGGTGTGTCTACTTCCCTTAAGGGTTTAAACACCTAGGCGCGCAGGTGTTGATGAATTTCAACACTTATTACTTGTTTCCTCTGTTTAGATCTTCCATTATAGGTAAGAAATTACCTTAGAAGTGTTTGGAAGACTTCCAGAAGAGACTAGGGTTCCAGGAGCTTAAATCTGGATTTTTGGAATTTTTCGTCCTCTAAATGGGGGGCCCACCAGGGGTATTTATAGGCTGCTAAAGACCCCAAGAAAAAATCAAATAGGGCACGAAGGTCACCTGTGCACCTAATATGTGGCGCACAGGTATACCTACACGACCATGATGAAACCTGCACGGCCCATGCTGAAGCAAATCCTTGTTAATGACTTTGTCAATTTTTGATGTTTCTTCAAAGGATGAATCACTTTATGGTAAGCTATTCCACTTTTTCAGTCGTTTAGACTCTATGACAAAAAGGGCCATCAAAAAAAGTCCCCCCTCATATTTGGATTCGAAAGGAAGGAGGATGTAACTCTGAGGTAAAGAAGCAAACTAAAGAAAAGGCGGCGCGCAGGTTCTGAGTGCACAGATACTAGCGCACAGGTGAGAGGCGCGCATGATTCGACGTGTAGGTGAGAGGCGTGCAGGCTTCGGCGCACAGGGGTGGGGCCTGGCCTATTAATATGCAGCCATTCTTGCGCAATGCACCCGGCTCTCAAACATTTCCGCTCTCACCGGGCAGGTTTCTTTCGTCGTGCAGGTGGCTAAAAAATATAAGAATAATTTTTTTTCTCAAACCGCACTCAAGAACATCCTTTTACAATTATTCCAAGAAGTGTTGGTATCACTGCATCTCTTATTGTATCCAGTTGAATGAATGAATTCCAGGATGCTGCTGATGAAGCTCGGGAAGCCGTAAATCAAATGAAGAGTTATGTTGAAAGTCTTTTGTAATTATTGGAAAAGAGAAGAGACTCCAATCTATGGATGTCCTTCTAACTCTTGTGCATCAATTAAAAACACTTTCACATTCAATCATTTCTGCCTGGATTTTTTTTCTACCTGCTTTAAATTTTTACCTAAGCCAATGGGCCTAGTAAGCATAGTTTGATTTTTACTAGGACTATAAAAATAACCCTACAAACTTTGAATCTTTTAATTGCTCAATATTACCTAAAATCATACAAAATGTATGTTTACTGAGCTGGGACTTGACTTTTGTTCAGAGTTCCCTTATCTTTTGTGGGTAGTTTAAAGTCATGCACATCAGACATAAAAAGGCTAATGTTTAAGGTCGAAATAGCTTTGACCGAATGGATTAAAATTGACTCAATTCCTTGAAATTTTATCTGAAAACATATTACCACACTAAATTATTCGGGAAAATATGTAAACTATGACTTATGAAATTTTGAATATGAGGAATGATATGAAAAAGGACTAAGAGGCATTAGAAGAAGTATTTCCCAAGAATGAAGTTACCACTATTTAACAAACCCGTTAGGGGGTTGAATTATGCAGGTCCACTTAAGGTTATTGGATATATAGTCAAATAATAGCATCTTTTGGATGACAGGTCCGTTATGTATACTAATTATGCAAGGCCGCCTAAGGGAACGTGCTGCATAGTCAGGAAAAAGAACTCTCAGAAATTTACTTTTCTACTGCTAAAAAGCCAGTGGAAGTTTATGGAGATTCACATTTTCCAAAGCACAAAGTTTGATGTATGGAGAGAGGTACTTTAATATGGAGAAGATATTTCCAAACAAGATTGTATAAGAACTGGATGAATGTCACTCCTACGAAGGTATGACCCAAACGTAGGGAAGGGAAATATAAACCATATACTTGAATACTTTCAGATCGTTAAAAAGAACATGGGACAAATATGTTGAGGATGGCTATTTTTGTGGATCCCTACATATTTTCGTTAAGAAAACTAAGAACAAAAGAGGTTTTATTCCCAAGAATGAAGTTACCATTATTTAAAAACCCCGTTAGGGGGTTGAATTATGCAGGTCCACCTAAGGGCATTGACTGCATAGTCAAATAATAGCATCTTTTGGCTGACAGGTCTGTTATGTAGACTGTTTATGCAAGGCCACCTAAGGGCACGTGCTGTATAGTCCGGCAAAAGAACTCTCAGGTATCAGACATTTTGTGACCAGAAGTCAAGAAAAGGGTTATGGAGATCTGGAAGTATTTTAGGTTAGGATTATGACACATTAAAATAGGTATTTTTTTAATGCATGAAAGAGATACATAGGCCAATGCTAACCATAATCATGTTGCGGCTGGGTCCTGAATTGAAATGCTGAACTTCACTACATATACCATAATTATGGGAATCAAGTCATACATAGTTCTTGAAATACAGTTTAAAGTCACGTGGGATGAAAGTGTGGAAGATCTTAGTTTAGGGTCATAGAACTTGGACCATAATAATGAATACACAATGTGTGTTTTATAAACCTGATGTGAATGAAGACCAGGGTTTTCATACCACATTCATGTTTTCACAGGGGGACTTTTCAGCCAAGGGACTGAAAGTAGAATTTGGGGTTAGGCCCAAATACTTGGGGCTGGGTTCGAGGGACACTCGAACGTTCTTACGTATCCCATAAGTATGGGAATCAAGCCGCACACAGTTCTTGAAATACCCTTCATACAGATTTGGTTCGTACATATGAAGGGTAAAAGGGGACTTTAGAGCAATGATGGTTTGACCCAAGATAAAAGGTTCAGGCATTTCCATGTATGCACATAGTCTTTAGAATATAACATGATTGGAAATCAATATAAATAATGATTCCCTCTTAGGTGAGGGTGTCAAAGAATGTTGTAGTTTATTGTTGTACAGGACAAAAGTGCTGTACATTTTAATGTCATATAGAAAGGAAAAAGGTGAACCAATGTGAAGATATTGATTCTGGGGGTGGCTTCACGAATCAACATCGTATGAGATGGAGGTGAACCAATGTGAAGAAATTGGTTTTGGGCTTGAACCTTGGGAGGTTGCCTACGTACCCATCCTAGAAGGCAAGGATCAAATTCCGTGTAGTTCAATTGAAGAATGAATTGATGATCAAGTTGTTTTTGAGAACAATGACCTAAAAAATGGTGTTGGGACTTATGCATGGTTAGCGGCCTATAGAAGGTGTTATGGTTGAAGTTTACTCTAAGCTCACATGAGTCATACTTGGTGTGAGAAACAAGAGGTAGCAACAACCCTAACGATGCACGGTTTAATGTCATGTAGGACATATAAGGGACTAAACACAGTTTAACATCATGTTGGACAATGAATTTGTGGACTGTGTAGTTTAACTTCATGCAGTAAGGACAACATAGTTTAACTTCATGTTGGACGAAAAGGGACAATACAGTTTAACGTCATATTGGACGATGGAGTGCTCTACAGTTTAGTGTCATGTAGCTAAGACGTATTACTATGCAGTTTAATGTCTTGTAGTGAGGAAAATGGGGACATAGTTTAATGTCATGTTTGACGTATTAGGGACTTTTTCACAGTTTAACGTCATGTTGGACATTGGGGTGCTGTACAGTTTAACGTCATGTATCTAGGATGTAAGAGAAGATTATTCAGTTTAAAGTCTTGCAGTAAGGACTTTGGGGACTTCTCTACAGTTTAGTGTCATATAGCTAGGACGTCATAGTTTAATGTCATGTTGGACGATGTTGCGAATAGTTTAAGGTCATATGCATAGACCGATGGTTATGCAGTTTAATGTCTTGCTGGACGTAAGGGACTATGCAGTTTAAAGTCTTGCAGCAGGGACAACATAGTTTAACGTCATGTTGGATGAAAAGGGACAATACAGTTTAACGTCATGTTGGAAGATGACACAGTTTAATGTCATGTTGGACGATGGTGAGAATAGTTTAAGGTCATATTCATAGACCGATGGTTATGCAGTTTAATGTCTTGCTGGACGTAAGGGACTATGCAGTTTAAAGTCTTGTAGTAAGGACACCACATTTTAACATCATGTTGGACGAAATGGAATTTGTGTTACACAAAATAATTCTTCATAAATCTGGAATTGGTTGGAGTATTGATGAGTTCTCCATCCATTGAGATTAAAGAATAAGCTCCATTGGAGTAGACCTTATGTATTGAGTAAGGTCCTTCCCATTTTGGTTCAAGTTTGGGAGGTTTCTTTCCTGTTATCATTGGAGTTCTGAGAACCAATACCAATTCTCCCTGAATGAATGAATGAAGAAAAACTTATTTGTTGAAATCTCATGCTATTCGATTCAGATAGACTTCCAAGTGGTGCAGGGTGCACAATCTTTTCTCATCTAATCGTTCCAATTCATCCAATTGCTTTTGAGATTTTTCATCTGTAGATGATTGATCACAAATGGATACTCTGAGTGAAGGTAATTGAACTTCAATGGGAAAGATCGATTCTGTTCCATATACCAATTAATATGAAGTTTACTGCGTTGCAGTGCGGGTGGTGGTTCGATAAGCCCATAAAACATGAAAGAGTTTATCAGGCCATGACTTCTTATCTTTATCCACCATCTTTTGCAGTATATTTGAAAGTGTCTTATTAAAGACTTCTATCTGGCCATTGGATGCTGCATGATACCGAGATGAATGGTTGGATTTGATGTTGTATTCTTGATACAACTTCCTTACCTCGGATGAACAGAAGTTGGTGCCATTGTCCGTCAAAATGGTATGAGGGACACCAAATCTGGTAATGATGTTAGACTTTATAAATCTAACAATGCTTTTAGAACTAACTTCTTTGAGATGTATTGTCTCTTCCCATTTGGAAAATAATTCATTAGTAGTAAGAATATACTTAAACTTCTTGGATGTAGCTAAAGGGTAAGGTCCTACTACATCTATTCCCCATGTGGAAAATGGCCATGAGTATTTAGCTATATGAAGAAACTCTAGAGGTTGATGAATGAAGTTGGAACATACTTGGAAATAATGACACTTATTTGTGAAATCAACACAATCTTGTATCATGGAAGGCCAAAAGTATACAATCCTTAGAATTTGATCAGATAGTCTATGTCTAGACTGATGGGAACCACGGACTCCTCCATGAACTTCTTTCATGACAGCCATTGTCTCTTCACCATAAATGCATCTGAAGAGAACCCCATCAAAACCTCTTTTGTATAGAATTTTTTCTAGATGATCAGGGTTGTCATAAAGAGTAAAATTGACCACTCGTCACCAGATTTGTTCTTTCCCGGTTCTATCAGGTGGAAGTGTTCCATTTTGAAGGTATTCCCTGATAGGTGTCATCCATCCTGTAGTATGACCATATGGTTCTGAAATGGGACTAATTTCATTGATTTTCTCTATTCTGGTTTGAACATAAGGTGAAATTGTACAATGGTGGGCAATACTGATGATTGTCTCATCCCGATTTGGATCTGCCATAGCTGTGGCTATATTAGCCAGTGCATCAGCTTGATAATTTTGTGACTGCGGGACATAAGAAAATGTTGGTTCTGTAGGAAATTACACCATTAACTCTATGACGTAATCATACAATGGGATTAACTCTTCTTTTCTGATGGAATAATCCCCATTGACTTATTTGATTACAAGGTATGAATCACCTTTCACCTTTATGTGATTCACTTGTTCTTGAAGCACCAACTCCAATCCTATGATGAGAGCTTGGTATTCTGCTTCATTGTTTATACCACCTTCCCACAATAACAAGAAATAAGGTAGCACTACCTTTTTCGGGGAAATAAGTACAATTCCTAACCCAACTTTGTTGAATTTAGGATATTCCATTTTCTTCCCTGTTGGAATTCTGGAAGCACCATCAAAGTACATTTCCCATGTTTGAAGATTATCTTGAATAGAGAAGACTTCTTCATCAGGAAGTTTAGTATCTAAAGATGTATCTTCTACTGAAGGATGTTCAACGAGGAAATCATCCAGAGCTTGGACCTTTATTGCCTTTTGAGACACATACTGGATATCAAATTGTTGTAAAATGACCGCCCAACTTGCCAGACGTCCTATAAGCATTGGACGACTAAGGATAAATTTGAGCGGGTTATTGCGAGATACCAATTGGACTTCGTGATGTTGTAGGTAGTGTCTCAATTTCTGAACTGTAAAGATTAATTCTAGGCAGTAATTCTCAATACTTGAATATCGGGTTTCTGCTTCAAGCATAGTCTGACTGAGATAGTAAGGGCTGTTTTCATTTCCAGCATCATTCTTCTGGGCAAGGAAGGCACCCAATGATCTCTCTAAAGCTGTCACATAAAGAATAAGTGGCCTTCCTTCAACAGGTGTCATTAATACCGGTGGACTCAAGAGATACTTCTTGAGAATATCGAATGCTTGTTGACATTCTTCAGTCCACTGGTAAGTGACTTCCTTCTTCACCAATTTGGTGAAGGGTAAACTTTTTCCTGCCAAATTGGCGATGAAACGCAGAATATAGGCTAAGTGTCCTTGAAGTCCTATCAATTATTTCAAATTTTGAGGAGGTGACATACCAAGGATTGACTTTGCCTTCTCAGGATCAACTTTGATGCCATGATGGCGTAAAACAAAGCCAAGAAATTTTCCTGAGGCTACCCCAAAATTACATTTTAAGGGGTTCATCTTCAAATTGTATTGTAAAAGTTTGTAGAATACGACTTCCAAATCAGCCAAGTGATTATAATGTTGCCTGGATTTAACCACCAAATCATCCACATAACATTCAAAAAATTTCCCTAAAAGGGTTTGAAGATACAATGAATGGAACACTGATATGTTGTGCCTACATTCTTCAGGACAAAGGGAATTACCCGATAACAAAACACACCCTGAGGGGCTCTGAAGGCTGTATATTCTTCATCTTCTGGATCCATTTGGATTTGATTATACCCGGAATATCCATCCATGAAGGAAAGTGCTTCATAAGCATCTGTTGCATCAATTAAGAGTTCTGTGATCAGAACTGGAAAATCATCCTTAGGATAATGCTGATTAAGATATCTGAAATCAATGAAAACTATAATTTGTCCATTATTCTTTTTCACAGGGACAATATTATCCAACCATTTGGGATATTGAACTTCTCTAACCAAGTTATCTTTGATAATCTTATCCACTTCAGCTTCAATTTTGGAAGCATAAGTTGGGTGTGTTCTTCTTGCGGCTTGCTTGAATCCTCGATGTTCTTCTAGCAAACCCAAAAGATGAGTAGAAACATCATGATCAAAGCCTGGCATTTCTGTATAGTTCCAAGAAAATATATCTCAATTTTGCTTCAAAAATGAAATATACATTTCTTGCTCTTCAAGAGTCATGGCCGCACTAATTAAAGTGGGACATGGATCTTCTTTTGTACCCAGATTTATTTCTCTGAGTTCATCCAAAGTGGTAGAGATACCCTCTTCAAATGCTAGAGGAGCATCCCTGAGATCTTCCTCTTCTTCGTCAACATGTGTTATTTCTTCTATTTCTACTTGCATAGTAGATGATGAAGCAGAATTTCCAGGATCAATAGAGATGTTAAAATTTGAATATCTTGAAGAAGAGGCTTCCATTTCTGACCCTATTGATGATGAAGGGTCTTCCTTGGGTAATAAAGAGGAGATGATGGATTGAGAATCGACATCATCATCCACCTCTAACATTGCTGTAACTTCTTCTGGCCTGGTTGGCGAAGTATAGACTTGATGGATTTCAGAGGATGAAATGAAGACATCTCCATTTGAGATTTCATCATTGCCTGGTGAATCACCAATTTCTCCCATGATGTCTGTCTTGATTGCCATAATTGACATTATGGAAGTTTCCATAAGAGTATTTGGATTTGGGTCTATCCTATCAATTTGACTGATAGGCAACACATAATCTGTACTCACATGTATGAATGGGTTTATTGAAATCTTTTTCAAACCATATGGAGCATTAACTTTGGTAACCTCCCTTATTGTGGATTTATTTTTACCCTCCATGTGATAAAATTCCGCCTCAATGTATTGAGATTCACATGTTTTGAATGGGGATTTATCACCATACAATGTCCCAATTTGGCCATTGAAACAATATTTGAGACATTGATGGTATGATGAAGGAATAGATGCATGTTGATGTAGCCAAGGTCTTCCAAGAAAAATGTTGAAAGTTGTGTCATGATGAACAACCATGAAATCTGAATTGGATACAAGATCTCCAAACCAAGTTCTGAGTGTGATCTCACCCAGAGGTTCTTGTTCATTTTTATCATATCCTTGCAACATCAGAGTAGAAGGAGATAAATCAGATTCAGTGAGGCCCAATCGACGAAGTGTACAAATGGGGATGAGGTTGAATCCTAAACCATTATCAATGAAATATATTTGGATGTCTACATCATTGAACTTTCCAGATAAATAAAAAGTTCTAATATGTTCATTCACAACATCATCTTCATCTTCATTTGTGAAAGATATCACTACATGACATTCTGCAGGATTATTCTCTACATGGTAAACTTCAGCTGCAGCAATTTCAGTTTTGAATTCCTGAGGACTTGACAAAGCCTTAATGAGTGCCTCCCGAAGACTCTTTGATAGATTCAAGGCATCTAGAATTGATAACTTGGCCGATACTTGGAACAAATTCTTCAAGACATCATATTTTTTATCCAAAGGTCTGCGTTTCCCAACAGGAACATATGGTTTTGCAGGTGCCTTAGAAGTTGATGCTTTGGAAGTAGATGCATCTTGTATCGGGATAGGAGTTAGAAATACTCATGGATTTGGAAGATTAGACCGAATTGGTCTATTTACCTACTGAGAAGAAGAAGGTGTAACCTCCAACCGATCCTCCAGAATAACTGTTCCAGGACTGAATCTGCCCTGTGTGGAAGAACTTGCTTGTTCTTGTTGAGCTTGCTGAAGGGATCTACCACGATTTTATAATGCATATACAGTTCTAGCAGGGGTAGAATTGGAATAGTGGCTTCTAGGATATCCACGTCTTCCTTTGTATCCTAGACCTCTAGAATTCCCTCTAATTCCTCTGTTTGATATAGGGAACTCAGGCTCATCGAGATCCAAAATGTGACTGGCATAAGGATCTGTTAAGTGAATCATGTTAACAGAACCAAATATCAACTCTTCATCTGATGAAGACTCTGCCTGATTAGCCAATTTAGGCTGTGCCGTTTGGTGGGGTGGTGCCCGTTGCTTCGAAGTAGATGGCATAAAATCTGCCAGAGTCAAAGACAGCTTGGGCTTTGACACAATCTCATCTTCTTCTAATTGTGCTTCTTTATTTGAATTATGCCGTTTCTTTGAGGATTTTTTCTCTGATGAATGGGGATTTTCTATGGAATTCATAGCAGAAGACACAATTGGTTTCTTCAATTGTGTTTACAAAATGGCATGAGTTCGGTTGATCGTTTTCCAGACCATCCAATCATCATATATCTGCACATTTCTTCTTTTGACTTCTTTCCATTCACCTTCTTCCTTTGGATCTGTATGTCATGACCCGTTATCAGGGCCCGTGCCGTGACTACCCCAAGCCCGCCTTCCATAGGCCAGGAGATGGAGACTAGCACCAAGGCGTAAATCCCGGTAAAAAGGGAAGGCATTGCCTTTGTAAAGTAAACAAGCACCACAGAGCAAGCAAGCAAAAGAAGTAAACACTAAGTAAAACTGAGTACAACAGTAAGTGCAGAAAAGTAAGTGGGCCAGAATACAATCCCAAACTGAAAGTAAAGTACAACTGGAAAGGGAAAACAACAACTGAAAAGTAAAGCCACAACGTCGAGCCGCCCACTGGAAGGCCCACCTGAAGAGTGAGTACAGATAGCCTCCACAGCTCCTCAGGTCCAGCTGTCCGCTCCGAGTACGTCTCGCCCAGTGGTCCACCTCCAGGTACCGTCCTGCTCCATAAGCCTCAACCACGATCAGCGCTGTCCGTCATCTGCAACCAACACAACGTAGTGCGGGCATAACCCGTGCAGGGGTGAGTATACACTACTCAGTAGGGACCCCGAGACCCCCGAAGGTCTCCCATAATCCACAAAGGATAATCCACAAAGGAAAGATACAATCACAAAGTAACATTAGACACTGCTTAGGTATATGCCCATACATATACCTAAGTCATCAATTCTAGTTTGGCTCCAACATCCGAGCCCAAGTACAACCCAGTCCACACAGGAAAGCAAAACGTAATCCACACAGGATAGCACAACACAATCCACAAGGAAAGAAAAACAGGATTCAGCTCACACAGGTATACTTCTTCGAATGGCGATAGAGATGATCAGATATAGCCACTGATTCATCTAAGTCATCGGACCCACAAAGGATCGATAGGTAATAACCCCCGCAATGACCCACAAAGGATCTGACCCACACAGGATCGATATGTAACTAACCCCCGCAATGACTCACATAGGATCAGACCCACACATGATTGATAGGTAACTAACCCCCGCAATGACCCACACAGGATCAGACCCACACAGGATCTGTAGGCGCTGGCCCACACAGGACCACTGAGCACTGACCCACACAGGATCGGACCCACACAAGATCGGTAGCACTGATCCACGTAGGATCGATGAGTGTTGTAGTCTTCGCCGTTGAATCCACTGAGGATCTCTGTACAGTCGTCGTCGCAGTCGCAGCCAGCTCTAGGGTTCCCGCACATAGAAATCTCGTTCGGGAGGGTCCGCTCCACGAGCCGAGGGGCTGATACATCAACTGACACAAAGTACGGAGTTGATGTATCCAAAATTTCTGTATCGTCCACAGGAACTCAACGTCACAGACGACGCGTCAATCAGACGCCCGGTCTGGAAGTTATTGGCTTTTTCGTTCCAGGGGCCCGGTTGATTTTTAAGTCAAAACCAACCCGACCGTACTCCAACTACATACAAACCTAGAGCGGAGTAAGCCAAAAGGTCCGTCTCACTTATAGGAATCCAATAAAGTCGACGGCACGCCCATCGGACTTCCAGAACTCAAGTTATAAGCGTTTTCGCTCCGAGGGCCTGGTTGGTTTCGTGTACGAACCAACCCGGACGAACTCAAAGTACTCAGAAACCTTGAGTGTAATATGTCGAAATGACCATCTCGATCCAAGGATCGCATCGCTACTGACGGTGCATCGATCGGAGGTCCGTAGCCCAAGATATGAGAAAAAGACCGAAGAGGTCCGAAAACGGGGGGTCTGGGCCCGGACTGACCCGGCTGGGCGCAACCCGGCCCGGCCGACGCGGCTCGGCCCGGCCTGGGCGGGCCGATGCTGGCTGAGCGGATTGGCTCGGTGCTGGCCGAGCGGCCGCACAAAGGGGCGCAACCCCCTTGGACGAAGCCGCGACCCCCACGCGGGGGCCGCTCCCTGTCAACGGACGCGGCACGATGCCGCGTCCCTCTGGTCCTGCACGACCGTGGGACTAGCCGCCCGCCGCCGTGACTTCAGCTGCAGCGGCCCCTTCCCGGCGGCGCGCCGGGCGCCGCCACCTCCTGGCGGCCGTTCGGTGCCGTCCGCCGCCTCCAGCTGCCAGTGGAAAACTCTGCGGACCACCGGACGAGCTCCAGTGGTCGGATTTTCCTGCCATCTTCGTCAAAGGCCCTCCCGGGACCCATCCTTCACTACGAGGACTTCCCAATGCCCGCACGACCTTCTTTGTCATCGCCCTCCAATCCGGTCACCAAGAACGAAGAGACGGTGGGTTTGGACTTGTTCGTTGGTCCGCACCCACCGCGTTAGCGGTTTTAAAAAGAAACATCCGACAGTTTTTAAAACACATCCGAGGATATAAACAAATCACACATATTTAATTACACCATTTAAACCTAGGATAAGGATATAATTCACAAAGAATTAAAAGAACCGCAACCCCCCTACCTCAATCGGTTGTTGATCGAAGATTGTCGTGGGGGAAGGAACGTCGTGGAAGAAGCGTCGCAGAAGTAGGATCGTCGGCGTTGCGGTACACGGCGTCGCGTCGTCGATCTCCGAGGGTTCGGCGTTCTTCGTCGGCCTTCGTCAGAGGCCAACGTTCTTCGTCGGTGATGATGCGTTCTTCGCGTTCTTCGCGTTCTTCAACGAAGGAGGATGAAGATCTTCAAGCCTTAGAGCTTTCTCCCCATCCTCTCAACAAGAAACCCTTCAATAAAATAAGTGTTGGTCGTATTTTATTTCCCATGCCAACGTTTTGGAATTCATAAAAAGAATCCAACAATTAATTGAATTAATTGCAATGCTTAAACCGTTCAATTAATAGGGGCGTTTAATATTTCATTAAACGCACGGGTTGACTTTATTTAAAAAGAGGTTTTCGCGGGTGCGTTACTTAGAGGGAAAAAAACGGCGGGGCTCGTGTGGGCCCCACCTCAAAAATATCCTACCAAGTGGGTAGGATATTATGGGTCCCATCTTATCCGCTTAACCTAGGTTAATACACTTAAGAAAAATAAAATAAAAATGTCGCACTACTTTTATTTTATTCTTTAACTTAACCTCAAAAATTAAAAACCACACCCGAGCAAACGCAACTCCGGAAAAGGTGTTTCTAAGCAATTACCGGCGCTGCGATTCCATCGGTGCCCTCAGAATTTGATTCTGAGCAACAGTTCAAAAGTTAGAAAAACCCGCTCGTTCGTTCACTGAACGTACCCGATCCAAACTTCGGAAAATGATTCCGGGCACACTGGGCCTCGGAATCAGGTGCCGTCAGAAACTGCGTTCTTGTAAAATTCCAAATAAAATTAAGAAAAAAATTTCCTTGAATTTTTACGGGTCTTTACATCACTCCCACCTCAGGGCTTTACATCCCCGTAAAGATACATCAAAAACCAGGGAAACAAATGTGGGTACTGAGCATGCATCTGAGCCCCCCGCTCCCAAGTGCTCTCTTGGAGGTTCCCGTGTTGCCATCTGATGTGCACTAGAGGGATCGATCGTCCACATAAGACCCACTCCTGTCAATCCTCGATCTCCACTGGGACCTCTGCAAAAGTCTCCCCATCATCAATGTCCCGCTCCCCATGGTCAAAGATATGCGTTGAGTCGTGCACGTATCTCCTCAGCTGAGATACGTGGAAGACGTCGTGCACCCGGTGAAACTGAGGTGGTAAAGCTAGGCAATAAGACACCTCGCCAATCCTGTAAAGGACCTGGAATGGTCCGATGAAGCGTGGAGACAACTTGCCACCTCATCCAAATCTCCATAATCCACGTCGAGGTGAGACCCGCAAGAAGACGTGGTCACCATCCTCGAACTCCAGTGGCCTCTACCTCCTGTCATCATAAGACTTCTGCCGGCTCTGAGCTGTCCTCATCCACTCCTGGATGACCTGGACCTTCTCCGTCGTGGCCTGGACCATCTCCAGTCCCACAAGTGCTAACTCCCCAGGGTCTGTCTAGCACAGAGGAGATCTTTAAGGTCAGCCGTACAACGCCTCTTATGGTGCCATCCCGATGGTGGAGTGGTAGCTGTTGTTGTACGCGAACTCCACCAAAGGTAGGTGGTCCTCCCAACTGCGACTAAAGTCGAGGACACATGCGCGGAGCATGTCCTCGAGAGTCTGAATGGTCCTCTCCATCTGACCATCCGTCTGAGGATGAAAGGCAGTGCTCAGACGTAGCTGCGTCCCGAACGCCTCCTGCAACCCCTTACAAAGCCAGGAAGTAAAGCGAGCATCTCGATCGGAGACGATAGATGATGGAACACCGTGAAGCCATACAATCTCCTGAACGTAGAGACGTCCCAAGATCTCCACTGATCCCTGCTCTCTGATGGGTAAGAAGTGTGCCAACATGGTGAGTCGGTCGACAATCACCCAAATGGAGTCATGACCTTTGGAAGTGTGTGGATGTCCAGTCACGAAGTCCATAGATATGCCATCCCACTTCCACTCTGGGACCTCCAAGGGTTGTACCAAGCCTACTGGTACCTGGTGCTCTACCTTCACCTGCTGGCAGGTGAGGCATCGAGAAATGAACTCTGCCACAACCTTCTTCATGCCCAGCCACCAGTGCTGTCGTCTGAGATCCTGGTACATCTTCGCCACTCCAGGATGTACCACCAAAGGAGAAGTATGAAACTCTCTCAGCACCTCCTCCCATAAAGAAAATGGTACCAAGGTACATCCTTTGAAAATGACGTCGTGCTCTCCTCCCATGGAGAATCCATCAGGTGCCTGTCCTGAGGATATCTGTGCACGCCGCATCTCACAGTCGGCGTCCCCACACTGTGCCTCTCTGACCCGCTGCAGTAGTGGATGAGTGACTGTGAGTGATTGAAGTAAGGCTGCTCCATCTCTATCCACAAAGGATATCTGCAAAGTGGCTAGCTGCTCTGTCGCCTCCTCAAGTAGTTGAATGCCCGTCCTCCTGTTGAGAGCATTAGCCACTACGTTCCCCTTCCCAGGAGTATAGACTATCTCAAACTCATAGTCCTGGAGGAACTCGAGCCATCGACGCTTTCTCAGGTTCAAGTCCTTCTGAGAGAAGATGTACCTGAGACTCTGATGGTCAGAATAGACTGTAAAGCGCTCACCCATCAGATAGTGTCGCCATGTCTTCAGAGTGAAGACCACTGCTGCTAACTCCAGGTCATGGGTAGTGTAGTTCTGCTCATGGGGCCTCAACTGACGTGATACATAGGCGATCACTACCCGCTCCTGCATCAGGACACATCCGAGTCCGGTCCCTGATGCATCGCAGCAGACTACGTACCCTACTCCCTCCTCTGTAAACCTCAAGATAGGTGCGCTGGTCAAACTATGTCTCAGCTCCTGGAAGCTCTGATGACATATGTCTGACCACACAAAGTGTTTCCCCTTCTTCGTCAAAGTTTAGAGTGGTTCCGCAACTCTGGAGAAGTCTGGCACAAATCTCCGGTAGTATCCAGATAGTCCCAAGAAACTCCGCACCTCAGTCACGCTCCTGGGTGGCTCCTAAGCTAGCACTACCTTGATCTTCGCAGGATCCACCACAACTCCTGCCTCAGAGATGACGTGCCCCAAGAAGTGGACCTCATGTAACCAGAACTGACACTTAGAGAGATTTCCATAAAGCTGGTGCTCTCGAAGTGTGTCTAGTACAACCCATAAGTGGTAGGCGTGCTCCTCCTCAGTCGTCGAGTATATCAAAATGTCATCGATGAAGACTATGACAAATCAACTGAGGTATGGCTGAAATATCCTGTTCATGAGGCCCATGAACACTTCAGGAGCATTGGTTATGCCGAAGGGCATAACCAAGAACTCATAGTGGCCATACCGACATCTGAAGGCCGTCTTCTGCACGTCCTCGTCCCGAAGTCTGAGTTGATGATAGCCTGACCTGAGGTATATCTTCGAGAACCACCGTGCTCCCTTGAGCTGATCGAAGAGGTCATCAATACTCGGTAGCGGATACTTTTTCCTCACTGTCACCTGGTTCATGCGACGATAGTCGACACACAGTCGTAAGCTCCCATCCACCTTCTTGGTGAACAATATTGGGGAAGCCCAGGGTGAAATACTAGGTCGGATGAATCCCTTGCCCTGCAAGTCCTCCAAATATACCCGTAGCTCTCGAAGCTCAGCGGGGGCCATCCAATATGCTGGAGTGGATATCGGGGATGTCCTGAGGTACAGGTCAATATAAAAGTCTACCTCTTTGCGAGGAGGTAGTCCTGGAACGTCGTCGGGGAAAATGTCCGCATACTGATCCACCACTGCAGGAAAACTAGGACTCTTCATGTCAACTGCTCCTAGGATGAGGCTAGCCAACTGATGAGTGATGGGATGTACCCTCCTCTGCGAGAGTCCATCCTGTGCTGAGAATGCTCCCTTCTCACCGGTGAAGGTGAACCTGCTCCCGTCGGTGCGTACACATCGCACCTTGCGCCTAATATAGTCAATCTGAGCATGGACTGTGGATAACCAATCCATGCCCAAGATGAAGTCTTAAGGCCTCGATGCCACTACAAGAAGATCCCAGACAAAGATCTCGCCTCCTAGAGTAATCTCACACTATCGTCACTAGTGCGTAATCGTCGAGTCTACTCCCGTAGGAGTCTCTAGCTGTAAAGATCGAGCCAACGGCTCTGTCGGAATCTCCGAGATCCGAACAAGGGCAGTGGATATGAAATAATGACTTGCTCCTGTGTCTATAAGAACTACAACAAGGGTGGAATAGACACAGATAGTACTTAGAATCATCTCGGGTGCACCGTGGTCGTAGGCCTCCGCTGCCTGAAGCTGTTCCTGCCTCTTCCCGCCAGCTCCCTGTTGTCGGGGTGGACCTCCTAGTGGTGGTGGTGGTAGAGCCTCGAAGCGCCACCCACCACCTACTGCTCGACCATCTCCTCTGCCTCATCCGCCTGCTCCCTGCGAACCGCCACGGTCGACCCTCTGTCTCTGCCTGGGTGGTCCCTCAACCGTCTGCTTCTCCTCGATATGGCGGGTCGGGCTGTCATGAGCCAGGTGGCCCTGCCCGCCGCATGCGTAGCACTGCCTACCTCTCAAAAGACTGGATCCGCGCTGTGTGCCCCACACTACTGAGCTAGTGTCCTGAGGTCGTCTGACTGAGGGTCTGGTCTGCCTGGACCCATGAGTCATCCGTCGACTGCCTGCTGCAGAAGACTCTGCTACCTGCTGCCCTGCGGTAGGTCTCGCTGCTGGTGTGGACTCAACAAGAAAGCTCTCGATCAAAAGGGCTCGCTCCAGCACTCATGCCTGGGTCAGAATGCTGAGGGAGATCAGCGATGCCCTGATCCCATGCCTCAATCCCTGCTCAAAGGTCTGGGCCTGGAAGAATGGGTCTCGTACCATGTCTTTCGAGTATTGCGAGAGATCGGTAAATCTCGCCGAGTACTGGGCGACCGTCAAGCTGCCCTGTCGCAGCTGAAGGAGCTCCTGGATGCGCACCGCATGGAGGGTGGATGGGATGAACTCTGAGCGGAAGAGGCTCTCAAAGTCCGACCAGAGAAGAGATGCCTCGTCATGCACCTGGAGCATCAAGCTCCACCATCTGCCTGCTGCCGCGTGCAGTAGGCTCGCTGCGAGGATCACCATGAGGTCTGCTGGTGTCCTCAATAACCTGAAAACCCATACAACTGCCTCCATCCAGTCCTCAGCTACCTGAGGGTCCGTCTCCCCATGGAACCTGGGCGGTCCCTGGCGCTGAAACTCATGCAGTGCACTAAGGCGACGTGCATCGTCAGTATCTGGGGCTGGTAGCATCGGTGGCTCGGCGGGTAGCGGTACCGCCGATGCCTCTGCAGTCAAAGAGCCCTGTACTGAGGCCTCGTCGCTCGGTGGGCTGTCGTCATGCACAACTCTCAGAACCCTAGCTGGCTGCCGTCATGGGGCCATCCTAAAAAGAGACAGGTGTGCCATGGTCAGAACAGTATACCTGGTGAGCTGACACAAAGTAATCACAAAGAAAACTTGAAACACAAATGCAATCAATGTTTTCATGCATTAAGTTGGTAATCAGAAGTCAGGGTCCTGGTGTATGGATACGTCGGACGCCGCACCAACACTGGACTCCCTGGACTGATAACCACACCCAATACGCTTAACACTATTGCTTCACATAGAAAAAAAAAGATCAGAGTCCAAAGTTCTGCGGTAGAACCGAACTCCTCTGATACCAATTTGTCACGAACCGTCCTCGGGGCCCATGCCGTGACTACCCCAAGCACGTCTTCCATAGGCCAGGGGCTGGCGACTAGCACTGAGGCGTAAATCCTGGTAAAAATGGAAGGCATTGCCTTTGTAAAGTAAACAAGCACCACTGAGCAAGCAAACAGAAGAAGTAAACACTAAGTAAAACTGGGTACAATAGTAAGTGTGGAAAAGTAAGTGGGCCAGAATACAAACCCAAACTGAAAGTAAAGTATAACTGGAAAGGGAAAACAACAACTGAAAAGTTAAGCCGCACCGTTGAGCCACCCACTGGAAGTCTCACCTGAAGGGTGAGTACAAATAGCCTCCACAGCTCCTCGTGTCCATCCGTCCGCTCTGAGTACGTCTCGCCCAATGGTCCACCTCCAGGTACCGTCCTACTCCGCAAGCCTCAACCACGATCAGTGCTGTCTGTCGTCTGCAACCAACACAACGTAGTGCGGGCATAACCCATGCAGGGGTGAGTATAAGCTACTCAGTAGGGACACCGAGACCCCCGAAGGTCTCCCAGAATCCACAAAGGATAATCCAAAAAGGAAAGATATAATCACAAAGTAACATCAGACACTGCTTAGGTATATGCCCATACATATACCTAAGTCATCAATTCTAGTTTGGATCCAACATCCGAGCCCAAGTACAACCCATTCCACACAGGAAAGAAAAACGTAATCCGCACAGGATAGCACAACACAATCCACAAGGAAAGAAAAATAGGATTCAACTCACATAGGTATACT
Organism: Viscum album; assembly: GCA_963277665.1. Lineage (NCBI taxonomy): Eukaryota > Viridiplantae > Streptophyta > Magnoliopsida > Santalales > Viscaceae > Viscum > Viscum album. The sequence continues at coordinate 402,447,253 of OY728156.1, read as the reverse complement.
TCTTCGAATGATGATAGAGATGATCAGATATAGCCACTGATTCATCTAAGTCATCGGACCCACAAAGGATCGATAGGTACTAACCCCCGCAATGACCCACAAAGGATCTGACCCACACAGGATCGATAGGTAACTAACCCCCGCAATGACCCACACAGGATCAGACCCACACATGATCGATAGGTAACTAACCCCCGCAATGACCCACATAGGATCAGACCCACATAGGATCTGTAGGCGCTGGCCCACACAAGACCGCTGAGCGCTGACCCACACAGGATCGGACCCACATAGGATCGGTAGCACTGATCCATGTAGGATTGCTGAGTGCTGTAGTCGTCGCCGTTGAATCCACTGAGGATCTCTATACAGTCTTCGTCATCGTCACAGTTGCAGCCAACTCTAGGGTTCCCGCACACAACAAGCTTGTTCGGGAGGGTTCGCTCCACGAGCTGAGGGGATGATACATCAACTGACACAAAGTCCGAAGTTGATGTATCCAAAAGTTCCGTATCGTCAATAGGAACTCAACGTCACAGACGGCGTGTCAATCGGACGCCCGGTCTGGAAGTTATTGGTTTTTTCGTTCCAGGGGCCCAGTTGGATTTTAAGTCAAAACCAACCCGACCATACTCTAACTGCATCCAAACCTCGAGCGAAGTAAGCCAAAAGGTCCGTCTCACTTAGAGGAATCCAACAAAGTCGACGGCACGCCAATCGGACGTCTGGAACTCAAGTTATAAGCGTTTCTGCTCTGAGGGCCCGGTTGGTTTCGTGTACAAACCAACCCGGCTGAACTCAAATTACTCCGAAATCTTGAGTGTAATATGTCGAAAAGACCATCTCGATCCAAGGATCGCATTTCCATTGACGGTGTGTTGATCGGAGGTCCGTAGCCCAAGATATGGGCAAAAGACCAAAGAGGTCCGAAAACGGGGGGTCCGGGCCCGGACCGACCCGGCCCAGCCTGGCCTGGGCGGCCCGACGCTAGCCAAGCGGGTCGCCTCGGTGCTAGCCGAGCGGCCGTGCAAAGGGGTGCAACCCCCTTGGACGAAGCCGCGACCCCCGCGCGGGGACCGCTCCCTGTCGACGGACGCGGCGCGATGCCGCGTCCCTCTGGTCCCCTGCGGCCACGGGACCAGCCGCCCACCACCGCGGCGGTCCCTTCCCAGCGGCGCGCTGGGAACCGCCGCCTTCTGGCAGCCGGCCGGTTCCGGCCGTCGCCTCCGGCCGCCGGCGCCGCCGGCGGAAAACTCTACGGACCACCGGAAGAGATTCGGTGGTCGGATTTGCCTGCCGTCTTCGTCAAAGGCCCTCTCGGGACCCATCCTTCACTGCGAGGACTTCACAATGCCCATGCGGCCTGCTTTGTCATCACCCACCAATCCGCTCACCAAGAACGAAGAGATGGTGGGTTCAGACTTGTTCGTTGGTCCGCACCCACCACGTTAGCGGTTTTAAAAAGAAACATCTGACAGTTTTTAAAACACATCTGAGGATATAAACAAATCACACAGATTTAATTACACTATTTAAACCCAGGTTAAGGATATAATTCACAAAGAATTAAAAGAACCGCAACCCCCTACCTCAATCAGTTGTTGATCAAAGATTGTCGCGGGGGAAGGAACGTCGTGGAAGAAGAGTCGCGGAAGGAGGATCATCGGCGTCGCGGTACACGGCGTCGCGTCGTCGATCTCCGAGGGTTCAGCGTTCTTCGTCGCCCTTCGTCGGAGGCCGGCGTTCTTCGTCGGTGACGATGCGTTCTTCGTGTTCTTCATGTTCTTCACGTTCTTCAACGAAGGAGGATGAAGATATTCAAGCCTTATAGCTTTCTCCCCATCCTCTCAACAAGAAACCCTTCAATAAAATAAGTGTTGGTCTTATTTTATTTCCCATGCCAACGTTTTGGAATTCATAAAAAGAATCCAAAAATTAATTGAATTAATTACAACGCTTAAACCGTTCAATTAATAGGGGCATTTAATATTTAATTAAACGCACTGGTTGACTTTATTTAAAAAGAGGTTTTCATGGGTGCGTTACTTAGAGGGAAAGAAACGGTGGGGCTCGTGCGGGCCCCACCTCACAAATATCCTACCAAGTGGGTAGGATATTATGGGTCCCATATTATCCGCTTAATCTAGGTTAAGACACTTAAGAAAAATAAAATAAAAATGTCGCACTACTTTTATTTTATTCTTTAACTTAACCTCAAAAATTAAAAACCACACCCGAGCAAACGCAACTCTGGAAAATGTGTTTCTAAGAAATTACCGGCGCTGAAATTCCATCGGTGCCCTCAGAATTCGATTCCGAGCACTGGTTCAAAAGTTAGAAAAACCCGCTCGTTCGTTCACTGAACGTACCCGAGCCAAACTTCGGAAAATGATTCCGGGCACACCGGGCCTCGGAATCATGTGCCGTCAGAAACTGCATTCTTGTAAAATTCCAAATAAAATTAAGAAAAAAATTTCCTTGAATTTTTACGGTTCTTGACACTGTAACAGTAACACATTCTACCTGAGTTGAAGAACCTTTCAATTTGACTTGTCCCGAGTTGACCATTTTTTGTAGGAGGTCCTTGAATACAAAACACTCCTGAATGGGATGCCCCAACATACGATGAAATGGGAAATAGTTGGGATGATCTTCATATCCTTCCTTGTTTGGCCTCCAGGGCCTTGGAAATTGAACCAAATTATTCTCCATAGCCGAAATGAAGTAGCCAGGAACTTGTTCATTTAGGAAAGAATAAACTTTGCTCTTTAGATCCTCAAATTGTTTCCGTCTTTCATCTATTTGACCATCTTGACGAAACAGCCTCTGTTGCTGATGCTCAGGAGGTGGAGACCTTCAAAAAGATGAAGATTTTGAAGTAGAAGCAGGTATAGGTGCTTGTTTAAGCATAACTATAGCAGTCTCTGCTTTACCCATTCTCCTTCCTGGAGCTGATGGAATTACACAAGTTTTATCCTTAGTCTTCATAAGAGAGTCTTCAATCTGCTGAGCGATCGAAGTAAGGTCTCGAAACCCTCCTGTGTATTTCACAGGGATCAACGGTGTGCATAACTCATCATGAAGATTTTCCACACAGATTGGAAACAATTCCTCTTGAGGGAGTGCTAAGCTTAAGGAATATGTTAATCCCTTCCAGCGAGCAATGAAATCTGAAAACCTTTCATTCTCCCTTTGCTTACAATTTGTAAGATAAAAAACTGTTGTCTTTGGAAAATTTGAGCTGAATTGAAGAAGGAATCATTAACGGAGATCCTCCCACCCGGTAATTGTCTGGGATTACAAGCTTGTGTACCAGAAAAAAGCAGGCCCTTGTAATGACTGTACAAAACACCTGATCTTAACTACTTCCTGTTGCTGAGGGGTTCCCATCATAGGATCACAATGAGAAAAAAAATGTGTTAAGTGTTGCTCTGGGTCTCCCAAACCATTAAAGATTGGGAATGTGGTACTTGAAAAATTTTATGAAGGAGGAATTGTATTAACTTATTCAGGGTAAGATCTCTTTTCTGGTTGAATTTGAGAACGTTTTCCCTCCATAGCTTCCAACCGAACTGTTAATGACTCAATAGTAGTTATTAACTTTTGAGAAACATCCGGTTGAGCTTGGACCTGAGCAGGTGCAATAACTGGATCTTGGACAGATGTAGTGCCTGGTACTGCAACTGATGATAACACCATCAGTTGTTGTTGCACCTGAACCATAGGATTAGACCTATGAGGGTGTACTGATAAAAGAGGATATTCTTGATCCATCTCAGTAGCCACAACAAATTCCCTTGGCTTACTGACTCCAGCACACTTAGGAGTAAGACTACCTTGAAGTAGTTCTACATTCAACCTCCTCAATTCTATCATTTATTCCTCCTGTTGTGTGAATCTTTTCTCTAGTGAGAGTGATTGGGCTTCTAAAGAGGAAGGGTATGTAACCTGATTCTTTCCTTTCCCCTTGTTGGACGCCTTTCAGAGAGGGGGAAGTTGGTTATTTTAAGGAACACCCAGATTCTGGGTAAGCCTTTGATTTCGTGTACGCACACCTTATTCATTTTCGTTTATGCGTACAACTTATTGAGCATGAACCTCTTTATCTGATCCCTATGAGTGAGCCTCATGTTCTGGAGGATCAGCAAAAACGGCATCAATGACATTAATTGATGCATAATGCTTTGCATCCCTTCTATCACCATTTCTGCGATATTATCTTCTTCTATGTCCTTGATGAGACATTTCCTTTTGTCGATTTGATCCTTCAGGAACTTCTTGACGAACCGTAATTTGGAGGGAATCTCCTAATAATTCAGCTCTGCATTCCTCTTATGGCTTCTTCCCTAATCGAGAGAAGACTGGCTTTCTATGAGGAAGAGATTGAGGATTTGAAAAAGTCCCCAGTCCTATGGACTGGGGCTATTCCTATTGTTCCTGCTCAACTCCTCGAATCCTATTTGCTGATTCTAAGGGTTGGGTTAAAAGAGTCACCAGTCTGGAGAGTTTGGGTGGTTCTTGATCTGCTATATCTGAGTCTTTCTTGAAATCTCTCCTGATCTTGTGGACTTTAGTCCGGAAATTGGCTGGATGCATCAACCTACATCCACTCTTATCACCCAGCTCAAAATACCATTGGATGATTTATGACACTTCTGTCACTTGATGATGTGCACAATATAAATGAGAAAACTATTCAATATTGTCATTTTATTGATGTAGGATTAATTAAACAACTTGTTCTTTGTATTCTTGACTTTGAGAAGAACTAGTTGAGGCCTGTTCTTGAGCGAGCCTTTGATTACAAACAAATCCAATTGGCTGTGGTCGGCTGTGGGAAATAACATTTCATGAGACCATTTTTGGTGGGCTTTGTTGACTGGAGAGTACAGTGAAATGCAGTGCTCCATGAACACCCCATCCCCTGATATGAATACCAGATGGGGCATTGACAATTAACTGGCGCAATCTTCTTAGTGCACCAAGGCATGAACGCTGAAGGGATTTCTGCTGCTTTTCAGCCTTCAGATATCGAGAAATTGAGAGAGATGCCAAGTCAATTTGGAATTGTAACCCTTCTATTATATTGACATGATTTTCATATTAATCATCATATAATATTTTATTTTTCAACTGACAAATAGTTTTCCATATGTTGAGACGAATATCATGACTTCAATCTTTCATCAACATCTCTGGAATGTCATATTGAGAGTCAGCCAGAGGCCAAAACATAACTGACACTTCACCTTTCGCCAGTTGTTTTCTCATATTCAGTACTTCCTCTTTATCATTCGATGAAGATTCTTCTACCTGATTAGACCAGAGTTGGTGCTTCCCTGTTGCTTCATAGGATTCAACAATATTGGTAGAGAATTCACTAATCAAACTAGAAGATGAACGACCCAGGGGTGGTTCGAGGAATGACCCACACCCTGGGCTATCTTCTAATTGAGAAAGTATTTCACCTGCCAGTGGTAAAGCATCGGACATGACTGGCCTCACATTTTCAAGTGCCTCAAGATAAGAGGGATTTCTCATCACTACATTGTACATTAGAGCATTTTCTAGGCAATGTGAATTACTATTGCGGAGAGGACTTTCGCATCTAAATTCATCATCATGGGGAGGACCACCATGGTAGGTTACAACAAAAGATGAAACATTTTTCTCCTTGGTCTTCTGGCCACACAGAGGGTTCTTGTGGCTCTCATCTGAAGATGAAACTTTGAGATCGACCGAATTGTCATGAAGCAAGCCTTCATGAGGAAGTTTCTGATGAAGACCTTCAGAATTAATGTTCCCACTATAGGGAAATGAGGGAGTAGAATCTTGAATTCCAACAGATAATTGTCTGAGGGCTTCAAGAACTCCAGCATCAAGTAAAGCCTTATTACAAATTGGATCTTGATTTCTTGACCGTGTCGGGCTGGTATTCTTCTTAGACGCCTTCTTACTCACTTTGGGAACCACTTGTTGACAAAAGTGGTTATTATGGGTTGGTGTTTGTGTCTGCTCAGGAGAAATGATCAGGTTAGGCTGATTATCTCCACTCAAATCAGGTGTATGTGCCTAACTTAGTTGTCCATATGATATGAGGGAGTATTCCCCACAAACCTCTTGGACTGGAACAGAGGTGTGTGTCTGTTCCGGAGTGATATGTTGATGTGTCACTCCACTGGTAGGGATAGATTTTCATTTCTTTCCCTGTGATGTTGCTGAAGCTGTTATAATATTCGTACAGGCCTTCAGAATATGAGCATAGATTTTCTTCTGCTCTTTCACCATTGACAGAATATTCTTGGTGACTTCAGCTGCCGGAACTGGGATATACATCCATTATATGCTTGGAGTAGGTGTGTATTCTTGCTCCTATCCTCCTTTTCCTGTCAGTTAATTCTGACAGTACTCAAGTGTGGGGGCAGAGAGTTGAGTCTGCCTCCTGTTTGTCATTGGGGCTTTCCAATTGACTTCTCTGGGTTCTACTAAACGAGACTATTGGTAGTATTGATCAATACTAGCAGGTGTATGTGCTTGCTGATTGCACTCCACCGAATGTGGTTGATGAACTTCCTTCAATACCGGTAGACGAGGCTGCTGGAAGGATTGATGAGTGTAAGCAGGTGTATGTGCCTGTTTACCAGTTGTCAACACATTGGGTTGGCGGGATTCATCGTATGTAGTCAGACGATCCTGCTGACCAGCTGATGATTTATAAACAGGTGTATGTTCTTGTCTATAGTACTCCACTGGAATTTCCTGGCAGGAATGACGTGTTGCTGCCAGACGAGTCTGCTGAACAGTGGAATTAAAACAGATGGGTGTACGTGCCCGCTCATTGCTTTCCACCAAGTTAGGTTGGTGGACTTCTCAAAAAATGGTAGAGATAAGAACCTGATCACTATTGACCGGATTTTGCCTCTGGTGGTTTGTCTTGCCTGCTCGGGTTCGAGGAACCTGAGCCGAACGCCTGGAGACGATACCCTCATCATGTTGAGGGCGCACTGTCGCACGAGTCTGGCAGCGATTGTTGATGGGAGCCCTTGGTAAGGACTCCTGTATCCTTAAATTAAGGCCTTCAGTGACCTTATCATTCATCTCCCCAGAATATGGGAGGGATTGGTGATTGCATTCCAGGGATAACGACCAAAAACGGTTAGAGATGGTGGTTGGAACCACCTACTTCTTGATCGCTGGTCGTTGCTGTCTGGACAACCGGGGTGAATTATTGACTTGGAGGGCTTGTCAAGCAGCCTCTGGAGTCATAATAGTACCTTTTTGACGGTATTCCTTAACCAGTGAATTTGATACCCAGCGTTGAAGATGCTGAGTAGGTGATGTCGACCTCAGAGTGAACGATGATCTAGCAGGAGTAACAGCAGAGGCATTCACAGCAGATGTATTCATAGGTGTGAACTTAAGAGAAGCCATTTCTGTAACACATAAGATCTTGGAAAAGAGTGCCTGTTTGATATAACAGACATAATCAAGATAAGTTCGGCCACTACATCTTTTGGATGAGTACATATGTTATTGATTGTTTTGTTGGACCTCTCATTGAGTTTAAATAGGGGCCTAACAAATAAGTAAAACAACACTTTAACTTGGTTAAGGATTCACGTTGGGTTCACAATTTTTGTTTCCTCTGGAAATTGAGATGACCTCGATTGTTTAAGGTTCAAACATTCCAAGTGTTTTCTAAGGAGTTTGTTTGTAGAACTGGAAACATCCAATGATTCTATATCCATTTGGACCTACTTTTCAAAGGTAGGTGCTCATTAGTTGTGAACTGACGAGGCTTAATAATTTGCATTGGTTGAGAGGATGGGAGGTCGGACTCGTCACACTTTTTTGGGGGGAATTATTGTCTACTCCTGGACTCTCTTTATAGATTTAAGTTATGTTCGTGAATCCTTATTAAATTACCAAGTATGAAAATGATCTTTCCTTTAGATCTGACAATGAATGTGTAAGAACTCGGGTTTTTGGAAGGGGTCAAAATCCCGACCCTGTTTAAATTTTGACTGGTTTCTGAGGAAACTAGAGAAAATGTAAAGTTTCTGGAAATTTCCAGACTACACGCCGTGTACTTTAAGTACACGTCCTGTATGTGTAGGTGAGTGGCTGACCGTGTGCTTGTCGAGTACATGCCATGTGGTGACCGTGTAGTAGTTTCTTACTACACAGCGTGTAGTTTGGAACACGCTGTGTAGACCCCCGACCGTGTGAGGCCATACATGGTGTGTAGGCCGTTGGCTGGGTAGAACCAAGGACACGCCGTGTTCCCTTTGGACACGCCGTGTAGTCTAGATGTGTATGAGGGATATACATGGCATGTGGGTATGTCGGTGAGGAAGAGAAGAGGAACCCGATACACACCGTGTACCCCTAGGTACACACCGTGTACTCATGTCGGCAGGTTGGGAAAGTGAGTCGGCAGAATCAGCCATCTTTTGAACAATTAAATGAAATATACAAGGCGTGTAGTCCTAAAGTACATGTGGTGTACTTTCTTGTTTTTTTTTCTGCTTAAATCGGGCAGTAGCCTCGTATTGAGGCAGAACCTCATGCCCTCTTCCCGGATATGCAAACCAACCCGGCCAAACCTTCATTTGCTTCCCGGTTCTTCGTCTGAAGTCCGATTCGATCGCTAATTAGTGCGTTGGAACCCCCTCGGTAAGGCCTCAATTCCTCTTTGGCCGTTTTGTCTGATTTTCGTTCTAGAATGAGTTATAACCCTTTGAGCGGTTTTGAATCATTTTTAGATTTACCGCATTTTAGACCGAATTGGTGGCTGTCACAGGAGGAGTAGCGTTGTACGAGTATCAGGTAGGTGGTGCATACTTCTTTTTGTGTTTTTGTAGTTGTTTGGGTGACGCGGCCTTCAGCGCGTTTTCGGGTATTTTGAGCAGGACCCGTTTTATCTGTTTTTCATATTGTATTGTTTATGGGACCTCTGGGATGCTTTTGGGTATGCCCTGTTACCAGTTTGCATGAGCGGGGCCGGGTGAGGGGCTGTTGCTCATCGGGGCATTTTGGCCGGGGGACGCTAAAATGGTTTTAATTGAAATATGATTGCTATAAACTGTTTAGTTTAATTTTTTAAAGCCTGTTATAAATTGTTAGAGGCATTTAAGACCTCTGTGATGGTATGGGACAACACCTGGTATAGTGCAATTCGACTGTTTAGTTGGTTTTTCCAGGTTATGTTTTCTACTTAACAATGTTATATATGCGATTATTGAATTGCATCTGCTGGACCATTTGGGTTGTGTTAGGCTTGACCCAGTTATGCTAGAGTGATGCTGATCACAAGTTGGGGATTTTCTTGGGATACTTTGGGTGGTTTGACCATAGGATTGGACACCGTGGACGTCAGCTTGATGCAGTACGACTGTCAGGTTGGGCATGACCCGTGATACTAGGGCGGCGATGCCATCGGACTTGAGCGACATGATCACAGGGACTCGAGGTGTCAGATGTGTTCATGTATTAGGACTATTTTGGTGATTACTGCTCACCGGGACTTTGAGTAGTTTTCACATAGAGATACTCCGTGATGAGGTGGTTTTGACCACTCATGTGGGTAGAGGCCCCCGTAGTTGCAGTTAGGTATTCTGGTTGGGGGTGCTTTCCGTAGAAAGCCATGTGGGAGGTGAGGAGCCTTCAGGGAATTGGGCGTGCCTTCGGGACGTTGGTACTTGAGGCATGAGGTTTCAGGAGGCACATGGTGCCGGGTTACTATTTTGGGCATACCTTCGGGACGTCGGTACTTGAGGCATGAGGTGTTAGGAGGCACATGGTGCTGGGTTACTATTTTGGGCGTGCCTTCGGGACGTCGGTACTTGAGGCACAAGGTTTCAGGAGGCACATGGTGCCGGGTAACTATTATTGGGCCTGCCTTCGGAACGTCGGTACTTGAGACACGAGGTGTCAGGTGACCCATGGTGCCGGGTTACACGATAGAGATTCCGGCGTTGGCCGAAGCAGGTGACACTTCATGGTGGCTATTGAGCACTAGTGGAGTTTGTGTTTATCTGTGCATTGTACTGATTACTGCTTTCCTTGTAAATGCATGTCTGCTTAAACACATATATTTGGTACGCACCGTTGGGTGGTATCCTACTGAGATTTGTCTCACACTTTGCACAGGCCCTTCGGGACGCATACAGACTTTATGGATTTACGTGCAGGAAAGAGGCCAGCTTCAGGAACTGGGTTACGTTAGTTGTTGCATGGAGATGGTATGGACCTTGAGGTCATACCTAGATGGGGTTTACTTGTTGTGTTTACTTTTATGTATCAGCATTCTTACTTGTTGTAGCTACTGTTGGTTAGCCATTGGCTCCCCTTTTATATTCTGTTGTGTATGACCTGCTTGGGACACATGATTGGTTGTTTACAGTAGTTGTTGAGGTTGATTGCTGGCATGTTGTTCTGTTTACTTTCCGTTGTAGTTGTTTTCTATATTGCTTCCACTCTTTATTGATACTGGATATGCTTCCACTCTTTGGGTCTGGTTCGAGTCTGCTGAGTCATTTATTTCCACTGCATACTTTACTATTATACTCGGACCAATACCATTTGATTCCTCCGAGAGGGTATCGCCTTCCCACTATACCTATTAAGACCCTCGATGCTAGACGACAACCTTTGGTGTTCGGGGAGGTGCGCCTAAGGTAGTAACACCCGACCCGTTTGGCACTGTTCGGGTGGCTGGCCGGGTTCGGGTCGTTACAAAGTGGTATCAGAGGAGTTCTTGACAAGGATTTAGTAGCAGTGTTTTTCTGGCTACTAGTGAGATTGAGACTTATCTTTTTATTTCTGATGGTTTTACTATTTGGGATATGGTAGACTGGAGATAAGTTTTGGTTACTGGGACTGGGTTTTTAGCTTGTTCTTGGGTGCCTGAAGCCCCAGGTATGAGGGATGGACCTAGTTTCCATGGGTGAGAATTGCTGTTTGCTTTTGATCAAATTACGGTTTATACGATTTCCACCTCGGTGGCTCACTTGGTGTGTGATGTTCTACATTGTGATATGTGACCCTTGACCCGGTGTGGTAAGGGAGAATTGGACCTTGGCCTGGTATGATGAGGCTACTTTGCTTGGCTTTAATAGGCACATTTTTAGGGTATTTCAATTTCATAATTGTACGTATACTTTGTGTGAAGTGATAATACCATGTGAATAAAACAAATCAATTGCCATGATTTATATTTTGTAGAACTGCATGTTGCAGGATATTTGGGTCTGACTCTTATGAGAGCAGGCAGGTACTATGGTTGAGGCAGTGTAACTATCAGGATTGGGTGACTTGGTCGTCGGTTTGAGGCAACGTGAGTTGTCGGGATGGGAATGTCCCGAGTTACTATCGATACTTGGCTCTGTTGAGCGGGTAAGGAGGCCATGAGGCCGGGATGCCGTGGGGCATGGGTTGCAGTGAGGGGAAGTAAGGGTAGTTGTTATGCGATGCCTTTTACTGCTTTCCTTATCTGCGTAGAATATATTGTTATATATATGTATGGGATGTCTGACCATTTATGGTATTCAGCGGGTTACTCCTTCATGACTCGATGGAGCGTCAGGAAGGGGAGGATACAGTGCCGCATGATTAGGGTCAGAATTCGGTATAGGCAGAGCACAAGCCGCAGGTACAGGCTTAGGGACAGGATCAGGTTCAGGATCCAGTGCAGGCAGGACAGCAGCCGGGTTTGGCATCATTCGGGCCATGGCTCGACGAGCATCTCCGGGCGAGCCTGGTACGCGTCTTGTAGGGGATTGACAGTGGCATTCAGGGCATAGAGCCTTCTATGGCATACCTGACACGGGAGTTCCAGTCGCATCACCTGCCGCTCTTTCAGGGTGAGGGTGGTCCGCAGGCGGCTGAGAACTGAATAGAGAGTATGCAGATGATATTTGAGCAGCTCGAGATGCCTCCAGGGCAGAGGGTCAAGCTGGAGACATACATGCTGAGAGGACCAACAAATAATTGGTGGGACGTACAGGTTCAGGCTCATAGACATGAGAGACTGGCATAGAAGGACTTCGAGGACAGGTTCTTTGAGCACTTCTACCCAGAGACACTGAGGGCAGAGATAGCACGAGAGTTCTTGAGTCTTCAATAGGGATACATGTCCGTCATGGACTACGCAGCTACTTTCACAGAGTTATCTCATTTTGCACCGGGTATGGTGAGCGATGATGCAACTAGGGTGAGGAGCTTCAAGGATGGATTACGACACGCCATTCGGGTCCAGGTGAACATCTTCAGGCTAGGATCCTTCTATGAGGTGGTAAATCAGGCACTCATAGCTGAGGGAAATGAGAGAGAGAAATATAGCTTGGGCAGGAGGACAGCTTCAGGTGACAGTTCAGACAGCAAGAAGCGAGGACGTGACGAGTTCCAGCAGGGCAGTCAGGCCAGGGATTCAGCTAGACCACCTCGTGGGAGTTCTTCGGTGATTTTCTTCCAGTGTGGACAGCTAGGACATGTTCGGGTGTAGTGCGACATGCCTCCGAAGGAGTGCCGGGCATGTGGAAAGGACAGATATCTGGAGAGGTTTTGCAGGCAGCATTCTCAGATAGCCGGCAGGCAGGGACTAGGACAGACTGCAGCATCTAGAGTTGGTTCAGGTTCGGTACCCAGAGAGGGTAGTCGAGGTTCAGCTGTGCGCGGAGGTCGTGACAGAGATGGTGGGACCCAGCTAAGGGGTCAGTGGCTGGTGACTGGAGCAGCATCGGGAGGCCAGGTGTCAGGAAGCCGTGTTTCAGGCCAGGTGAACACTGTGGAGCTACCATAGGCTGAGCAGGCCGGTGAGCCGATGACAGTTAGAGGTACACCGCGGTGTGACCGTGATCTCCATGTTTCCTTTTTGGCATGACCTGTTGAGGTATGTCTGTTTTGAGTGCACGAGGTGCACAAGATCTTTGTGGACTGACTAGATTCTAGTCAGTGGGTTGGCACCATCTTGGGTGCGTGATATATATATATATATGAGATGCGTGGCATCGGGGCTTCGTGGATGCAGGTTACTTGAGGTTCCGTGGGCATCGGGGCATCCTGGATGCGGGTTACTTGAGGTGCTAAGCACCAGGACCTCGTGGAGGCGTACACCGATGCGGTGCGGGATACTTTGGGTGTCAGAAGCGACACAGGAGCACCAATGAGGTGCAGGGGTGACGATGCATCACGGGAGGATTGTGCTTCTGGAAAATAGGTTAGTGAACCCTGTTTGATTTATGTTTTGTTGGGTTGAGACCAGGTAAGGCGATTCCTAAGGTGGGGAGCCCCCCTTGAGGAATTTAGTTGGAACCTTTGTGACCGGGGTAGTCCGGGTTTCTTAACTGGGATAGGCGTGTTTGGTGCCATCTTCTGGTTTTTTTGGTAGCTCGGGGATGAGCTACATTAAGGTGGGGAGTTTGTAAGAACTAGGGTTTTTGGAATGGGTCAAAATCCGGACACTGTTTAAATTTTGACTGGTTTCTGAGGAAACTAGAGAAAATGCAAAGTTTCTGGAAATTTCCAGACTACACGCCGTGTATGTGTAGGCAAGTGTCCGACCGTGTGATCGCCGAGTACATGCCGTGTGGTGACCGTGTAGTAGTTTCTTACTACATGGCATGTATTTTTGAACACACCGTGTAGACCCCCGACCGTGTGAGGCCATACATGGCGTGTAGGCCATTTGCTGTGTAGAACCAAGGACACGCCATGCAGTCTAGCCATGTATGAGGGATATACATGCCGTGTTCCCTTTGGACATGCCGTGTACTCATGTCGACAGGTTCGGAAAGTGAGTCGGCGAAATTAGCCATCTTTTGAACAGTTAAATGAAATATAAACGGTGTGTAGTCCTAAAGTACATGCAGTGTACTTTCTTTTTTTTGCTTAAATCGGGTAGTAGCCTTGTATTGAGGCAGAACCTCATGCCCTCTACCCAGATATGCGAACCAAGCCAGCCGAACCTTCATTTGCTTCCCAATTCTTCGTCCGAAGTCCGATTCGATTGCTGATTAGTGCGTTGGAACACCCTCGGTAAGGCCTCGATTCCTCTTTGTCCATTTTGTCTGATTTTTGTTCTAGAACAAGTTATAGCCCTTTGAGAGGTTTTGAATCTTTTGTAGATTTACTGCGTTTTAGACCTAATTGGCAGCTGTCACCGGAGGAGTAGCGTTGTACGAGTATCAGGTAGGTGGTGCATACTTCTTTTTGTGTTTTCATAGTTGTTTGTGTGACACGGCCTTCAGCGCGTTTTCAGGTATTTTGAGCGGGACCCGTTTTATCTTCTTTTTCATACTGTATTGTTTATGTGACCTCTGGGATGCTTTTGGGTATTCCTAGTTACCAGTTTGTGTGATCGGGGCCGGGTGAGGGGTCGTTTCTCATCGGGGCATTTTGGTCGGGGGACGCCAAAATGGTTTTAATTGAAATATTATTGTTGTAAACTATTTAGTTTAATTTTTTAAAGCCTATTATAAATTGTTAGAGGCATTTAAGAGCTCTGTGCTGGTATGGGACAACACCTAATATAGTGAAATTCGACTGTTTAGTTGGTTTTTCTAGGTTATGTTTTCTATTTAACTATGTTATATATGAGATTGTTGAATTGCATCTGATGGACCCTTTGGGTTGTGTTGGACTTGGCCCGGTTACGCTAGAGTGATGATGATCACAGGTTGGGGCTTTGCCTGAGATACTTTGGGTGGTTTGACCATGGGATTGGGTGTCGTGGATGTCGACTTGAGGCAGTACGATTGTCAGGTTGGGCATGGCCCGGGATACTAGGGTGGCGATGCCATCAGACTTGAGCAACATGGTCACAAGGACTTGAGGTGTTAGATGTGTTGGTGGCTTAGGACTATTTTGGTGATTACCGATCACCGGGACTTTGAGTAGTGTGCACATAGAGATACTCCGTGATGAGTTGGTTTTGACCACTCGTGTGGGTAGAGGCCCCCGTAGTTGTGGTTAGGTATTCTGGTTGGGGGTGCTTGCCATAGAAATCCATGTGGGAGGTGAGGAGCCTTCAGGGAATTGAGTGTGCCTTCGGGACGTCGGTAATTGAGGCACGAGGTGTCAGGAGGCACATGGTGCCAGGTTTCTATTTTGGGCTTACCTTCGGGACGTCGGTACTTGAGGCACGAGGTGTCAGGAGGCACATGGTGCCAGGTTTCTATTTTGGGCGTGCCTTCGGGACGTCGGTACTTGAGGCATGAGGTGTCAGGAGGAACATGGTGCTGGGTTACTATTCTTAGGTGTGCCTTCGGGACATCGGTACTTGAGACACGAGGTGTCAGGTGGCACATGGTGCCGGGTTACACGACAGAGATTCTGGCGTTGGCCGAAGCAAGTGACACTCCATGGTGGCTATTGATCACCAGTGGAGTTTGTGTTTATTTTTGCATTGTACTGATTACTGCTTTCCTTGTAAATGCATGACTGCTTAAACACATATATTTGGTACGCACTGTTGGGTGGTATCCTATTGAGATTTTTCTCACACCCTGCATGGGCCCTTCGGGATGCGTGCAGACTTTATGGATTTACGTGCAGGAAAGAGGACAACTTCAGGAGCTGGGTTACGTTAGTTATTGCATGGATATGGTATGGACCTTGAGGTCATACCTAGTTGGGGTTTACTTATTGTGTTTACTTTTCTGTATCAGCATTCTTACTTGTTGTAGCTACTGTTGGTTAGCCATTGGCACCCCTTTTATATTCAGTTGTGTATGACCTGCTTGGGACACATGCTTGGTTGTTTACAGTAGTTGGTGCGGTTGATTACTGGAATGTTGTTCAGTTTACTTTCCGCTGCAGTTGTTTTCTATATTGCTTCCACTGTTTATTGATATTGGATATGCTTCCGCTCTGCGGGTCTAGTTCGAGTCTGCTGAGTCATTTATTTCCTCTGCATAATTTACTATTATACTCGGACCAGTTCCATTTTATTCCTCTGAGAGGGTATAACCTCCCCACTATACCTATTCAGACCCTCGCTGCTAGTCCGCAGCCTTTGGTGTTCGGGGAGGTGCGCCTAAGGTAGTAACACCCAACCCGTTTGGCACTGTTCGGGTGGCTGGCCGGGTCCGGGTCGTTACATAATGATTAGTATGTATGAGATTTAGAGAATATTTTATATGTATTCCAGGTTATTCATCGATAGAGAATCATCTATATTTGTTAGAGATTCTTAGTCAATGGTATCCTTCGACACATTATATAGAAATCTCTTGGTCATTATGATCACCATACTGGTTTTAAAGCCACTCAGCGGGGCACTTGAAGTTTATTGTCATTCATAAGGACATAGATTATTTTAGAGTTGGGATCGTACCCGCAGATGAGATACCTACGTATCCTTGTTTAGAGATGTAATTATAACCCATGTAGCTTGAGTAAATAAGTATGAGGTTTATGCATGATTTATGGCTCAAAGAAAGATTTCATAATTACTTTTACGCTCTAAGCTCATGTGAGTCATGCTCGGTGTGATAAACAAGAGGTATTGGTAAAACCAGATGATTGTTCCACGAAAGATGAAATCATAATAAATGATATGGGGCTTATTTATTTATGACTACCCAGATAGATGAAGATTATGATTTACTTTAGGGAAGAAACCCGGGAACAAGGTCCATAAAGGTATATGTGCTTTATGGAAATTTGGATACTTAACTTAGGACTTAATCCTGAGAAGGATGCCCAAATTAGAGGGGTCTTATGATTTGGGTTTTATTCCTGAGAAGGAATTCCAAATCAAAAGAAATTAAGACTGGTTAAGAGAAATTATGACTGGGGCTTATTCCTGAGAAGAGGCCCAGGTTAAGGGACTTTAAACTAGAGCTTACTCCTAATAAGGAGGCCCAGGTTAAAGGGAATTATGACTAGAGATTACTCTTAAGGAGGAGGCCCAAGTTAAAAAGAATTATGACTGAGGCTTATTCCTGAGAAGTAGGCCCAGGTTAAGGGACTTTAGAACTGGGGCTTACTTCTATGGAGGAGGCCCAGGTTAAAGGGAATTATGACTCGGGCTTACTTCTAAGGAGGAGGCCCAGTTTAAAGGAAATTATGACTGGGGCTTATTCTTGAGAAGGAGGCCCAGGTTAAAGGATTTTAGAATTGGGGCTTACTCCTAAGGAGGAGGGCCAGGTTAAAGGAAATTATGACTGGGGCTTACTCCTAAGGAGGAGACCCATGTTAAAGGAAATTATGACTGGGGATTATTTCTAAGGAGGAGGCCCAGGTTAAAGGGAATTATGACTAGGGATTACTCTTAAAGAAGAGGCCCAGGTTATGGGATTTTTGAACTTGGGTCTTACACCTGAGGAGGATGCCCATATTTGGGAACTTGGGGCTTACTCTTAAAGAGGATGCCCATATTTGGAAACTTGGGGATTACTTCTAAAGAGGATGCCCAAAATTAAGGGAACTTGATAACTGGGGCTTATTATTGATAAGGAGGCCCATGAATAGAGGAATTAGGGCTTACTCCTAAAGAGGATGCCCAAAATTAAGGAAACTTGATAACTGGGGCTTATTCCTGAGAAGGAGGCCCATGAATAGGGGACTTGGGGCTTACTTCTAAAGAGGATGCCCAAAATTAAGGAAACTTGATAACTGGGGCTTATTCCTGAGAAGGAGGCCCATGAATAGGGGACTTGGGGCTTAATCCTAAGGAGGATGACCAAGTTAAGAGAACTTGGACTGGGGCTTACTCCTAAAAAGGAGGCCCGGTTTAAAGATCCTCTCATCTTAAAGGATGAGGTTGAATGAATGAAATCTCTAACCTTAGTGACATAAAGATATGTAAATCACTAGGTTTTAAGAGATATTCCATAGAATTCCTTTCGGACAAGGAGGCCAATAAGGGAACCATTCCAAAAATGGATTTGAAGAGGGTTTTGACGGCTGAATATTGAATAGGAGAGGTGGATTCGAATAAGAGAGGTGAATAGGTAGGAGGGGCACCCAAAAAGAAGTAGGCGCGCAGGTCCTACGTGGGCGTGCAGGTCCTGGTCGCGCAGGTATACCTGCGCGACACATAGGTACCTGCGCGACGGTCAACCCATAGGATAATACTTGGGCGAGGCTTGGTTCAAGCCCTTAGTATTATCCCTAGAGGCTTCCAAAAGAGAGGCGCGTAGGTTCTGGTGAAGGTATAAGGCGGCACCCAGGTGTGTCTACTTCCCTTAAGGGTTTAAACACCTAGGCGCACAGGTGTTGATGAATTTCAACACTTAGGCCTTGTTTCCCCTGTTTAGATCTTCCATTCTAGGTAAGAAATTACTATAGAAGTGTTTGGAAGACTTCCAGAAGAGACTAGGGCGCCAAGAGATTAAATCTGGATTTTGGAAATTTTCATCCTCGAAATGGGGGGCCCACCAGGGGTATTTATAGGCTGCTGAAGACCACGAGCGAAAATCAAATAGGGCGTGCAGGTCACCTGCATGCCCAATATGTGGCACACAGGTATACCTGCGTGACCATGATGAAACCTGCGTGGCCCATGCTGAAGCAAATCCTTGTTCATGCCTTTGTCAATTTTTGATGTTTCTTCAAAGGATGAATCACTTTATGCTAAGGTATTCCCCTTTTTCAGTCATTTAGACTCTGTGACAAAAAGGAGCCTCAACAATGGTGTGTTTGTGGTATCTTCTTGAGGAACTTGGTAAGGTACAATGAAATGAGACACTTTATTTTCATTCTTATCATATTCTTATAGAGTTATCATTGGCCTTTCTTCTTCCATATCCTGATCAACTTAACATTTAATTAGATAAGCTTGAATTAAGGATATTATTCTATTAATGTGATGTATTCAATTGAATGAACAATACATACATTATATGAATTTTATTCCAAACTCTTAAAATAATTTGGGCATTAAAACTTCTTAGTAGCTTCATATTCAAGAGAACTTCCAAATACCCATTTTCATCTTATCTTCCAGTAGTGCTGCTTCTAGAGGTGTAACATTATTTTGTAGTGAGATACCTACCTTTTTCATATTTTTAGGTATAAAACATGACATAAAGTTGAATAAAACTCATGGTCCTCCGAGTTAACTTTACAAACTCATGGTAAATTTTTTGAGACTTTTCCAATTCTTCACCTAGTTCACCTTCTAGACATCTATCTTCCAAAAACCATATTTTTTTATCTCCATTTCCAAGTAACTTTCGATGGTTGTGACTTTATTATAACATCTTTCGGTAGTTCATATTGTATCTTTTGATGATATATCTTTATAATTCACTCAACTTATAACTAACTACCAGCATCCTCATCAAAGTTATTAACAAGGTACTGAAGTGATTGACAAGGTAACTTCTAATGGGTTAACTTACTCCCAAAAAACCTATATGAAACATCACTTTATTTCCATATAAATATCATTGACTCCAATTGAAAACAATGATTGAAAAAAATATAATACTTCATCTTCACCATCTAATAGGCACTTCATATCAACATCATTAATGATATATAACATCTTGTTAGTATTTTTTTGGTACTCCTCAACCCCTATTTTGATAATTATTTGGTTGGATTTCATTTAGGGGTTATTAAAGTGAAATTTTGAAAAATTTGGAAGGATTTTGGTCTATTCATGGTTGGTGCATAGTTTTCCCAAACTATGCGCCCTACTAGTGAAAACCATATAAACCCAAATAGTGGGGGTTTGCATAGTTCACACACAGTTTATCAAAACATGCACCCAAAAAGAAGAAACTGTATAACCCCATAGTAGGGGTGCATGGTTAGGGAACATGGTTTGACAAACTGTGTGGCCCTGACCTAGATAAACTTTCATGAAATATTTAATTGTTATGAAAATTCTTTAAAAATTTACTCTTCTCCCATTCAGACCCCCTCACAACCCTAAATTGGGTTTGGATTATTTACTAGGTATTTGTAACTCCCAAGAACCAATTTTGGATCCTCTAAAGACTCTACAAGGAAGATCAAAGTGAGGTGATCATTGTTTGATCCTTTCTTGGTAAAAATTATTTCCTCATTCCTTGTACCCTGCTATATTCCTATCTACTCCTTAGGGTTTGATAGATCTCCATGTTTTTAGAGGATCTAATATCAATTGTTTTAGATCTTTATTCTATATTTAATTCTTAGATCTCCATTGATTACATTATTTATTAGAGTTTCCCGTTAAGGGTGTTGTGATACATGATCTCTTTGTTTCAGTTGGTGGTTATGTATAAGTTTGTCCAATTAATTTAACCTTGAATTTATGGATTATTTTAATTGATTTCAATTAAATTATGAACATCCAATTTGGTGTGAATTTTCATTTTAAATTTATTTGGAATGGAAATTGGAAAACCCCCCCAATTACATTGAATTGGGGTGTGATTTGGATTTGATTTGAAATTGATGGAATTGTGAAATAAATTTGGAAAATTTATTTAAAATTGGTATTTGAGAACAATGGATTAATTTTATTTAATAATAACCCATTGGTTTTATCCTAAAAAAGGCATGAATTGATTAAAAACCCATGTTTTGGTTTTTAAAGATAAATTAAAAGATTAAAATGGAAAATAAGGTAATTGTATTTTCAATAGTTTTGAAATAATTTTACCATTAATGATTTTTGTTTGAGAACATTAAAGACTAGATAGTTAGTGAGTTATTTGGGGAAAGCACACTAGGTTGGAATTGTCCTAGCATTGGATTTATGCTTTAAAACTATAACATAAACTTATTGGAAGATATTATCCCCAGTTGAATGTTGGTTAGTCTTTTTTGGATAGTGTTAGAGAGACATGTGTGCACATTGCCATTATCAACTATATGAGTGTGTGAGGATCCCATAAACTGGAACCATCGTACCTCTTGAAATATGACTATGTTTCTCGTTTTTGATTATTTTGATATATTCCATTGTTTGTAAATTTTTTTACATATGCCTTGTGAATTTATATATATATTTTTATATAATATGTTTATTAATCCATTTTTTGAAATATTTCCATCAATTTAAATGTAAATCATTATTATTTTTTAAATATGATTTTTTACTTTCATGCCTTTTTATTTAAAATTGAAAGTTTTATTTGGTTAATTAATGTGGCATCTTATTATGGAATTCTTGGTGAGACCCTACTAGGATTTTAGATCATTCCCAACCTGTTCCTTGAAATGTATATAGACTTTTCTTTTTCTTGGTTCGATCAAGGGAAAAAACCTCTCAGAGGTGGTGTTTTTTGATCTCTAGGATTGGAGTGTTGTGTACATTGGGGCTTGGGTAGTTTATATTTTAGTTTGTGGTACTTTGTGGTTGTACTTTGGGTTTATATACCCATTTGAATTCTGGTACTATTCTTCCTATGAAGTTTTCTTGTGAACATACTGAATTGTATTTATTTCTTTTGCTGTTTGTGTAGAAAAACCATTCCCACTCTTATATTGTATGATGCTAGGTACTAGCCACTAAACCACGGGGATCGGGAATTCCCTTCGAGCTATGTCAAAGCCAACTCAGGTATCACAATACTAGGGTATCCGGGTTGGTTCCTATAAAATTGGTATCAAAGGTGGATGTTAAGCATCTTTCCTTGATGATAGTATGCAGTTGTGTAATCATGTTGGGAAATATGAGGTAGTTTCATGTGATTTCTTAGACATCTCTTACCATGATGAGCCTTAAGTCACTATGGGTAGTTTGGGAAATATGTCTTGTGGATTAGTTCTAGTCTTTTCTCACCTTTTGATTTGGGTAGTTGAAATTAAAATCTTATTTATCTACCTGGTGAGATTAATTTTCCCTATTTTTATTTTCTGAGTGTTTTTTTGCATAACCTTTTTGACATATTCAATGTATTTTTCTAATGTTTTTTAGTAACACGCCTTCGAGAATACATGTGAATCAGATCCAGGAGGAAGTTTCTGATGAAACATAGTGAGCAAATCCTCCAGTGGACCTGAATCTGGTTGAAGTTGTTTTTCATACTGTCTAAGATCTGGGATAGGCACTTGAACCCATTCCTATTTAGGCTCCGGTTTTGGAACATAATAGGGTTGAATTCAGGATTCATGATCAAGAATTCCTTTTCCAGAAGACATCAGTATTCTAAGGATCAAATGATCCTAAAGAGGTTGAGTATTGGTTAATAAGTTTTGAACTTTCATTTGAGTTCTTGGAAATGCCTGATTCTATCAAGGTGAAATGTGCCACCTTCAAGCTATAGGGACCTAGTAGGAGATGGTGGGATGACATGGTGATGGAAAATAAACATGAGGGCATAGAGTTTAAGGAGTTTAAATCACTTTTCACTAACTATTTCCATATCAAGTTTATGGTGGTGGCCAAGGATATTGATTTTTTCAAAATCGAGTAGGATAATAGGACCTTGGAAGGATATGTAAATTGCTTTGTTGATCTTGTTCAGTCCACACATGAGATAGTATATAATGAGAAGTTGAAGACTCGATAGTTCGAGATGGGAATTTGATCTAATATTCATTCTCAAGTTTTCTTATTGAATATCCCTTCTTATGCTAATGTGTTGGATAGATCATTGATGGTTGATATGGACTTGGATGACAAGTCAGGGTTGATAGGAGTTACTTTTTCTCCCAATGGTAGTTCTGTGAGTTTCTTCAAAGGAAAGAAGAAGCATGATGATTCTTATAGTGGTTCTTGATAATAGGGTTCTTTTAGACCACCTATAGTGCCTAATAGTGGCCCTTTGATTTTCTACCAGTATGGAAATACAGGGCATTCAAAATGGGTTTGCACCGAGGCACCCAAGGTATATGGTTCTTGTGGATGCTCATGTCACTTGTATATGTTATTTCATGTCTATTATGCTCCCCATAGTGACATAATATCATTTTTACAAAACATTAATGCGGTGAAATCAGATGATTCAAGGACTAAGGGGTTCTAACCACATTAATTAAAAAAAAAATCTTCTTTATACAGTGGAAGAGTCTTCAAAGGAAACAAATAAGGGCCTGGTGACTGTGATAGGTACCATCACTATAGATTCATCATTAGTGATTGCTTTATTTGATACTGGTGTATCTCATTCGTTCATTTCAACCTGTATTAAGTATATGATTAATCTTTATATGGAGATTTTATCTTATGTGATGGATATTACTAAACCCATCAAAACAAAGAGAGAGAAAGACGTTCATTTTCCCACATGTGTTTTCTCTTTATTAGAGATTGATCTTTATTGTGATTTTATAGTTCTTGAAATGAATCATCTTGATGTCATATTCGGGATGGATTGAATCATTACTAATAAATCTCAAATTTATTTCTATCTTTAGCATGTCTCCTTTACTGCACACGATGGGGTGTTCTGTATATTTTTAGGAGAATGGGACCTAAGGTTGAGTAGAGCCTAAATTTATTATCTATAGTTGGGGAAAGTGATATATGTGTTCACTTTTATTTGGAGTGAGGATCCTTAAGCGATGATCTCACTCCATTTTTCATCAAGTTTCCCAATTTTTTTCTTCCAACTTCTCTGTTTTTCCACTAGTAAGGGAGGTATAGTTTTCCATTGATTTAACACCTGATACTCATCCAATATCTAGTGATTCTTACCACATAGAACTAGCTAAAATGAAATATTTGAAGACTCTGTTTGATGATATTTTAGAGAAAGGATTTATATGCCTAAGTGTGTCACCTCAAGCAACATCTATTATATTTGTTATGAAATAATATGGGTTACTTCACCTTTTTGTTGATTTATGAAAACTCAACTGAGTTATAGTAAATAAAAATTATCCATTTCCACGGATTGATGATCTGTTTGACCAGTTAAAAGGGGAAAAGTGGTTTTCAAAGATTGATCTTTGATCTGGTTATCATCAGTTGAGAATAAAATAATATGATATTCAGAAAACCGCCTTTCAGAGTAGGTGTAACCATTATGAGTACATTTTCATTCCATTTGGTCTAACCAATGCTTATATAGTCTTTATTTCCTTAATAAATAGGATCTTCCATGAGTTTCTTGATACTTTTTTGTTTGTCTTTGTGGATGATATCCTTGTTTACTCTAATTTCAAGGAGGATCATATGTGTCATCTTAGATTAGTTCTGTAATTGTTGTGAAATCACTAAATTTATGCCAAGCTATCGAAATGTGATATCTAGATTCGGGAATTGAAGTTCTAGGGATGCGCGATGTCAGAACATGGCATTTTAGTTGATTGCAAAATGGTGAAAGATCTTATGAAATGGGAGTAACTATGAAATGTTTTTGAGATTCATAGATCCTTGGGTTTAGCTGGATATTATCACCAGTTTGTAAAGGATTTCTCAAATTTGGCTTCTATGATGACTGATCAAACTCAGAAGGGAGTAAATTTTTCTTGGGATGAGAAATATTAGAGTTATTTTGTTGAGATGAAATGTATTTTGACTACTTAATTGGTGTTGACTCTCCCAGAGTCCGGGAAAAGCTATGTGATCTTCTATGAAACATCAGGTCTGAGTTTGGGTTGTGTTCTTATATAGGGTGATCACGTTATTGCATATGGATCTTAGTAGATTAGGCCACATGAGAAGAATTTTCCAACCCATGACATTGAAATCATAATTATGATTCATGCACTTAAGATTTGGAGGCATTACCTTTTCATAGAAAGGTTTACCATGTATTTTAACCACAAGAGCTTGATTTATATATTCTCTAAAAAATATTTGAATCTCCTCCAGAGACATTGGGTGGAATACCTGCAATATTTTGAATTTGAATTCACTTATAACTAAGGGAAAGGGAATGTCATCGTAGATGCTTTGAGCAGGAAGCTTCCAACCCAAGCTGTGAAAGAATCATTAGAAGAGTGGAACTTAGTGGCTCTCTTTACACAATTACATATAGGTGTTTGATAATCAGGGGATGAGGTTGTTTTGGATAGTTTTCAATTGACCTGTTCTCTTCTAGAGATGATTCTTCAGGAACAACATCTTGGTGATGAACTATAAATCATTAATGAATCTCTTTATGGTGAGGAGAGAGTTGTTGAATGGTTGTTTTCCACATAGGGTATTATTTGTTTTCAGAATCTTTTTTTTGTATAGTTAGTGGTGAGAAAAGATGTTATTGGGTATTTTCATAATTCCCAGTGGGAAGTGTACCCATAAACCATGAGGATTTTCTATAACATGTGGTGATGATTCTAGTGTCCAGGTATGATATGGGGCATTGCTAGTTTTTTCTCTTGTTGTTATATGTGCCAACAAGTCAAGACCAAGCACCGAAGACCTTTGGATTTTCTTCAGACACTTCCAGTACCAACTTGTAAGTGTGAGGATATCTCTATGGACATTGTGGTGGGGGTTTTTGTGTACCCATAAAAAGAAGAATGTGAAATGGGTTCTGATTGATCAAGTGACTAAATCAACTCACTTCTTATCCATTCACGACACAACCAAAGTTAAGGAGCTGGGAAATCTATACGTGAAAGATATTATTCATTTACATAGAGTTTCATATGCTATAGTCTATGATAGGGATCCTTGTTTTACTTCTCAATTTTGGAGAGGACTTTAGGAGGCATTGGAATATCAGGTTTTTTTGAGTATGAAATACCATCTATAGTCGGATAACTAGACAGAACGAGCTTTAAAAATTCTTGAGGATATGATTTGTGCCCATGTCATAAATTTTTGTGGGGCTTGGGATGACCATTTGGGACTAGCTGAGTTTTCCTATAATAATAATTACCAATATTCAATAAGGATGGATCCTTTTGAGGACTTATATGGCTGGCCTTGTAAATATCCATTAAGTTGGTTGGGGATTGAAGAAAGTTCTTTGGTTGGACGAAGCTTCGTTCAAGAGACAATAATAAAGATTTAGTTGACTCATTATATAATGTTTATGAAATAGATATGGTATAATTATTATGCTAATTGTCATCATAGACTGTTGGAATTTTTAGTTAGTGACTAGGTGTTCTTGAAAGTTTCATCCCATTTGGGCAATTGATGGATTGAGAGTCAAGGAAAAATTTCTCTTCATTTTTTGAGACCTTTTGAGTTTGTTGAGTAGGTGGGGAGAGTTTATTATCATTTATCATTTCCACCACAACTGATGTCAATACATAACATGTTCCACATATCATAGCTCTGAAAGTATATATCAGATCCATCTCATGTTTTGAACTGGAGTGATCTTGATGCCAATATTGATTTATTCAAGACCGAGAATACAATCGGGATAGTTGATTATGAAACAAAGGTACTTCATTGGAGGATGATAACTTTAGTTCTAGTTCCATGGAATAATTTTTATGATACTCATGAGATGTGGTAGAAAGAGGCACTGATGAGATAACAGTGACCTCATCTTTTTGATATAGAATATTCTTAACAGGATTTAGGGGGATAAAAAGTTTATATGGTGGGGAGTTTGTAACATCTTATTACTATTTTAAAGTACCCCTCAACCCAAATTTTGATAATTTTTTGGTTGGTTATTTTTTTGGGGTAATTTGAGTGAATTTTTTAAAATTTCGGAAGGCTCTTGGGCTGTGCATGGTTGGTGCATAGTTTGACCAAACCTTGCACCCTGATAGTGAAAATCATGAAAACATAAATAGTGGTGGGTTTCATGGTTAGCACATGGTTTTTCAAACTGTACACCCACCAAGGAGAAACCATGCAACCCCACATTAGGGGATCACATTTAGAGTGCATGGTTTTCCAAATCGTGTGACCCTTCCTAGATTACCATGAACATGAGATTTACTTATTTGGAAAATTATTTAAAATTTTTCCAAACCCCCATTTAGACCTCGGTTGACCCTAACTCAGGATTTGATGATTTCCTAGGAATTTTGGAGCTCCAAAAAACCAATTTTGGGTCGTCTAAACCCTTTCCATGGTGGATCGAAGCCAGTCGACCATCATTCTATCCTTTCCCAATAAGAATTATTTCCTCGTTCCTTCTCCCCCACTATCTTCTTCTCTCCTCCTTAGGGTTTGATAGATCTTCATGTTGTTGGAGGATATAATATCCATTTTTTAGATATTGAATCTAGTTTTGATTTTCAGATATCTGTTTCTGACATTCTTCATTGAAGTTTACCATTTCAGGTGTTGTGAAACATGATCTATTTGTTTCGGTAGGTGGTTCAGTATAAGTTAGAAAAATTAATTTAATCAAGAATTTCTGGATTGTTTTATTTAATTTCAATTAAAATTTTAAAATAAAATTTGGTGTGAATTGGGATTTGAAATTTATTTAGCATGAAATTTGGGAAAATCCTCAATTCCATTGAATTGGGTTGTGATTTTGATTTGATTTTAAATTTATGTAATTGTGAATTTGATTTGGAAAATTTATTTGAAATTGGTATTTGAGAAAAATGGATTAATTTTATTTTATAAGAACCCATAGGTTTTATCCTGTAAAAAGGTATGAATTGATTAAAAACCAATGTTTTGGTTTTTAAAGATAAATTGACATATTGAAATGGAAAATGAGGAAATTTTATTTTAAACAGTTTTAAAATAATTTTACCACTATTGATTTCTGTTTGATCACATGAAAGATCTGGTAGTTAGTGATATATTTGGGACAAACATGCTTTTTTGGAATTACCCTAGCATCATATTAACACTTTACAACTCTAACATAAACTTATTGATAGATATTATCCCTTGTGGGATGTTAGTTAGTCTTATTTGGCCAGTTTCAGAGAGACGTGTGTGCGTATTTTGGTTATCATAATATGAGTGTGTGAGGATACCATAACCTATAATTATCATACATCTTGGAAGATGAACATGTTTCTCATTTAAGAATATTTTGATATATTCCATTATTTGTAAGGTTTTTTACATATTCCTTGTGAATTTATATAAATTGTTTCATATAAATTGTTTATTAATCCATTATTTGAAATATTTCCATCAATTGAAATGTAAATAATGATTTGTTTTGAATATTATTTTTGTACTATCATGCCTGTTTATTTAAAATTAAAATATTTATTTGGTTAATTAATGTGGAATATTATTATGTAATCCTTGGTGAGACTCTACTGGGATTTTAGATCACACCCTACCTGTGCCTTTGGTTGTTTATAGATTTCCTTCCTCTTGGTTCGAGTAAGGGAAAATCACCTCTTGGAGGTGGTGGTTGTTGATCTCCGAGCTTGGAGTGCTATGTATGTTGGGGCTTGGGTTGTTTATCTTTCAATCTTTGGTACTTTGTGGTTGTACTTTGGGTTTATATACCTATTTTACTTATGTTACTATTATACCTTCTTTTGATAATACTAACTTTTATCTATTTCTTCCACATTATGTGTGGAAAAACCATTCCCCCTCTTATCTTGTATGATTCCAGGCTCTAGTCTCCAAACTATAGGGATTGGGAATTCCCTTAGGGCCATGTCAGGACCGGATCAGGTACCAGGGTACCAGGGTATTTGGGATGGTTCATGAAATGATAGATCTAAGTGGCTACTTAGAATAAGTCAAGGTATATACATTGATAAGGTACTAAAGTGATTTGGTATGGGACAATCCAAGAGGGGATTAGTGAAAATGTCATATAGTATACATCTCTCCAAGAATGCGTGTCCTCAGACATAAGAGGAGAGAGAGAATGAGCAGGATCCCTTATGATTCAATGATATGATCTTTATTGTATGATATAATATGTACTAGGATTTATGTTGTTTATTACTTGAGCATGGTCAGAAGATATCAAGTATACTCAGGTGAAATGTATTTGATGATTATAAAGAATATACTAAATTATTTATGGAATACAAATCATATGTTCCTAGTTTATAGAGGAGATGAGGATATATTAATTAGGGGATACAAATATTAAAGTTTCTATAAATATAAAAATTATCTGAAATCATAGTCAGGATATGTGTTTTTCCTTAATGGAGGAGTTATGGGTTGAAAGTGTTTAAAATAACTAGTTTTCACTAATTCTATAATATAGTCTGAGTATATTGTGGCTTCTGATGTATCTAAATAATTAGTTTGGATACAAAACTTTTTTTAGGAGTTTTATGTAGTTCCTATAAGTAACGATTCTATCACACTATATTTTTATAATTCTACAACAGTGGTCTTAGACAAGGATCTAAGGCCATATCAAAAAAAAAAAAATACTTCATAAGTTTCAAATCTTGAGGAATTTTTCTCAGAGGGGTGAGGTCACATTTATAAGAGTTACCATGGAAGATAATGTGGTAAACCCATTTACCAAATACTTATTTCAAAAAAAACCATGAATATCATGTGAGAGATATCAAACTAAAGATGTTAGTTATTAGATCTAGTGTAAGTGAGAGTCTGCTAGAGTTTGTTCCCTAGAACCAAATAACTTTTTAATTTTCATTACCAACACATTAAAAGAACTCAACATTAAAAAATATCTTATCACATGATGAGTTTTATTTTTCATAACATTAATTTTATAATATCCTTAGAGTATTTGTCACATTTACAGTTTATAACAGTTCTCCACTATAATGTGAACCTATAAATGCTATGATAATATTCTTAAAAATATTTCCTATAGTCTAGATGAAATATATTTGTTGGGAAAAAAATATTGTTTTTACTATCAAGTGATGGATGTTCATAAGAATATGAGTCTTCTTCTCATGAAGTTTCACACTTGTTAAACTCTAAAAGATAAGGTTATAAAGATAGACCCACCAATAGGAATTCTATATATCATACATTTCATTTGATATTTATATATGTGGATTTGTGTATTGGTATTTTTACTTGAGATTATTATTAATGTCTATCATGAATCACAAACTTTGATATATTGATGAAATCCATGATGAAATATTCTCATGGAGAGAAGGATATGTTAGGTGTGTCATAAGTGATATTTTGTTGATTGAATAAATCATGAAAGGATTTTTACCCTCCAAGTTAATGAAATAAGTCATATTAGGCCCTTTGATTGAAATGGATTTTTTTTTGATTAAGTCCATGGCTAGGGAAGTTTATCAATGAGTTTATTTCAAAGAGTCAAAGAAAGATAAATCAAGCAAACATGTCGATGACACAATAATGAAACCTTCTTGATGAGATATCATGATAAAGGGATTATGTTACACAAAAATCATTCATATGAGTCTATTGTCATTATGACATTAAATCCTTTCTCTATAGGTGTCTTGGTGTGTTTCTAGAAAATAATCTAGGACTTAAGTCAAGTTCTTCCAATTCCATTGAGAAAGAGGCCTAGAAGGTTTCACACTAAGTGTATCCATAATCTCAGTTAAATTCTATTTAGATTTAATATTAAGAATAAATATTATTTTCAGTCTTTGAAATAATAATTATTCATGTTAAGTTAATCATATAAATTTAATCTCTAGTTATTCGAGTTCAAAATTTATGATAGTTGAATATTAATTAAAATTTATTCATGAGTTATTGAATATAATATTCATATATTAATTTAATTAATAATATAATAATGTTTATTTATTTATAATAAATATTAATTATTCAAGGTTCTATAAATGATGAGGAGGATTGGTGGGCCTAGTTTAGGGTCTGATAAAAATTAAATATTTTATTTAATAATATTAAAAATAAATATTAATTTATATATTTAAGAAATGATATTTAAATATTCACTAGTTAGAACATTTCAAGGAGTATAATAATAATAATATTATTATTTGAGATTGAGAATACATTAGAGAGAATATTTGATGAAGGGGATCAGTCCAATTATCAAATATTTAACCCTAACTATATATTTCATTTTATATCATTTCTTATGGTTATGTGAATTATTGTGAATAATATTTTCTCTCAAGATAATTATATCAAGACAAAGATAAATTCTTAAGAATTCTTTCAAGAATGAGAAACAATACTCCTCATACCTCTCAATATTGAGAGAATAAGAGAATGTATTCTTCAAGCCCAAGAGAATTCTTATTGAATAAGAGAAATAATCCTTCAAGATCTAGATAATTCTTATTGCAGTTAATGGAGAATAATGAAAAGTGTTTGGTACCTCTACACTAACACAAAAAATACCAATGAAAAAGTTATTAGATCCATGAAGCATGTATGAATACCAATAGAGGAATTATATTTTGGATTATTCTACTACAAAGAAGACCCAACTACGAGAGAGACTATTTATTTGATCAATATCAAAGAAAGAATTATCAAGCTAATACAATTTTTATTTTAAATTAATTATAAATTAAAATTTAAAAGATACTCTCTATGAATATTATGGGGTTTAATTTGTCAAGATCTTCAGATTTATCTATAAAAATCTATGAAAAAACATTATTGGGAAAGGGTCCAACTATTTCCACTGCATCCCAAAACCTTCAATTTATACCTAGTCAATTATTTCCATGGAAATTACATGAAAAATATTTATAATGATACTTTTAAACTACCATGAGTAGGAGTTAGTAAAAATATAAAAAATCTAATTATACCTTATTAGATAAAAACCTATAACCTTAATTGATCTACTTTGAGAACAACATATAAATTATCATATTTTTTTTTGATGTTTCTTAAGTGTAAACTAATAATAGGTCTTTTAGTCCAAGGATGTTAACGTTTCCTATAAGTAAACTTTCATATTTTTTCATCTTATTGACATAATTGTTTAGTTTGGTTACATATATGATGATTGGATATGTTATTAAATACGAAGATAAATTTTTATAGGAAAAAATGAAAAATTTCCATCCACATGATAGGAAAAGGAATCATGTCTCTTGATTAAGTGAGATCAGAAAATTTAATGGTCAAGATTAGATTAATACATGAAATTTGTTTATCTACCAATTAATATACCATGTAAATTGAGAAATCATGACATGAAATATATTAGGTTTACTTAATTAATATTTCATGCCTAGTCTTGATGTGATATATAACATAATTATATTAGTGTACATATGGTCAACTGATTTACTCTAAAATATTTTATATCTTTGATAGTAAAAATGTGCTATTAGATGACACTCATTATTTATGACCATGAATAGAAATTTATAGTAGCATCCTCAACCTGTTCAACCCAAATAGTGTCATGATGGAGAGACATAATACAACAAGCATACCTTCTTGTATTCTTGAGGTTATCAAATAATAATGAGTGTCAATATATATTATAAGAAAACTATACCTACTATCAGATAACCATATATAACCGTAGAAGAAATAACAATAACCATCATACATAATAGATTAGTAAAACATGGATATTAAAATGATAAGAAAACCACATAAAATATATATCACATTCTATAAAAAGTGACAAACCAAAATTAAATGTTATAAAATCATATAAAAAATACAAGATCACCTGATGGGTGGATCATATACAATGTAATAAAAAATAAAAAATAATGGAGATGTACAACAAAAGATGGTTTTGAGACTCTTCTCATTCTTATCTCCCAATTTATTCGTTCATCCCTCTTAACCATGGATCATTGCGATCTTTCCCTTCCCTATATCCCTAACCATAATGTTTTGAATCCCACCAAGGTGCACATGCAGGGTGTGAGTACAAAACAAAATAGGCCACCACCAATGAAGTCCTTAAATAAATTTAGAATATATAAGTGTATTATAATGTCACATGATAATAATAATAAACTTCTATCACATCATCAAATAAAAAACAAACCACTTAGTGTGTGGATATACCTACTTTGTCCAATGCTAATGTCAAGTATAAAAATATCCCTTATAATATAGTGGTTTGGCATAACATCCACACATATATCCATAATCGAGAAAATAAAGGTTTTATAAGTTGGCTTACCACACAAATATGGACACCTAGATGATATTAGGTATTAGGATCTTCAATGATACACTGGGGTAGGGGTGAATCAATGTATCAATTTGTTTTACATTCCACCCAAAATAACCTTCTTTACCTGTTAAGTGATCGACTTGATTTTTTTTAATTTTCTTCCTTATTTTATACTAAATGTGATTGATATTAATCACTTAGTTCAATAACCACATGAAAAAATAAAATAATAATTTCAAGTATAATAAATTTACAAATCCCACTATTCAAAATGAATGGATACATCCTTGGAATGATTAGGAAAACCCAAGATCACGTGATTAATTAATCATCATGGATACAAATGAGCATGGTTTATACTTAAAGTTGTGTTATATACAAAATTTTATTTACTTGTGTAATTTTCTCCTACAAAATTAACCTAATTATCATGAGAAAATAAAAAAAAGTGATCCTTAAACCTCAATTTTTTTACTACAATTCACAATAAAAAAACTTTTACATGATGATTTTTTTATCAAATAGAAATTCAAACCATTCTTATGAAAACAAATATAATATTAACTTATTTATTGAGTAATATTGATGAAAACAATTATGTGAACTTAAATCAATAAAAATATTATCAGAACATCATTGAACAAACCATTATAGCCCACTTTCACTTCAAGATTAGCTTGAAACTTTTATTTCCTAGTGTTTTAACTTCAAGAATTGAATTGATGAATGTTCTCTGAACTAAATTTATTTCTTGGGAATATTCTTCCTCTTTTTCCTCTATCACACACTCAAAATTCATTTAACACACCACTTTACTCACATCACACTCTTCCCTCTAACATTCATTGTAAATTTAAATTTCAAAATTAAAATTCCAAAACCAAATTCATGTAATGAATTTTTTGATTTCAATATGTTATATTGGATAAATATAGCCATCTTAATCACTGTTGATATGATTTTTGGACTTAAAGATTGAGTTGGAGTAGCATGAGAGTCATCTAAAAATCCACATCATCAAAACATCTTGAAACTAGATCATAGCACAAATCACGACATGATGAGGTTTATCATGGTGCATCATATAAAATTAATAGAAAATTAACTCATCCAGAATCATTATAACATGGATATATTAATTAAACTTAGAACACACTCTCTAAATATAGTTATTTTTATCATGACCACCATCATTATGATGTGACTGTGACTTCATGGCAGAACCAACTCCTTCATGACAAAATCCTTTTCGTATTCTGAAATTATAGAACACATAAAATAATAGCCTTGATGTTGTGGCATCATCCCTATTTCATGAAAGACTAACACAAGGATCAGAAAATATAGAACTCAAGTAATGACTTGAGACTTCATGTTGTAGAATGATTTGTTTTGACTCACTAAAACCATTATATATATAAATTAAATCATTAAATAAGCCTGAAATTTTTGATGTGACTTGTTATATCTTCTATAAAATAGCTAAAAATCCTCTCTTTATCTTTAAACCTCTTTCAATCACTTACAAACTCCCAAATAACCTTCACCTCATCCGAATAAACTACATTTTTCTAAGTTTGAATGTGATTCTTGTGTTGATAAATTTATTGGAAACAAAATAAAAAACCAATATAACAATTAAAATAAAATCCACTTCATCAACATCTAAAAACCCCCCTTCATGAAATAAACACCACATGTAGGTACTTTCACTCTTAAAAATATTCTTAGTCAAAAAAATCTCACTTTTCCGATTTTGTTGTTAACCATTGAATATAAATCACTCTCAACCTTATAAATGAATCATCATCCAATCATTATAAGAATACATGAGTGAACTTGGTGTAGGAAATAATAATAATGAATAATAATACCATTATTATTTATAAGATGAACTCATATTCACTTTCAAACATATATATACCACTTCTCTTCTCAATTAATTTTCTTAAAACAATCCGTGTACATGTTCCAGAAAAACATCTTGTATATAAACTCAACAAAAACATTAAAATAGTTCACATATTTATAAACAAAATCACTAACACATTCATTAATAAACACAAAATTACACATGTGTACACACACACACACACACTAAATTCATAGCATTAACCGTTTGAAAATGTAATGCCCTGATCTGGAGGCCACTCAAAAGTGCCTCGGGATGAGGAGTCACAACCTGAACACTACCCTCTCACTCAGGGTTGGGTCATTCCTTGTGTTCCCCTCTCACTTAGGGTGAGAGACTAAACTAGTATACACATTTAATAATCAACTCGGGTATACATACCACCACACAATCTCACCAGTTTTTCATAGGGTTCTAGTCACTCATGACCTAACCCTTCACCTAGAACACATGTCATTGCCTATACACCACATGACTAACCTCTTGGCATTCTCATATATCCCACCAAGATATCCACTAGGGTCCCTCAGACTCATTTTGGTATCTACTCATTGGAACCAAGACACATCACATCCCTAGTATTACTAACCAATGATCATCTTAATCTAACTCACATTAAGCCCTCGGGAAACCCAATACCAATCCGTCAACCCATTCCCTCAACCCATACTAGATACTATCTCATATCTACTAAGGGATATATTATAACCCATCATCTAGGGGAAACACCTCTTCATTTTATGTGACTACTCCCGAAGGACTTCTCTTAGTCATGTCACACAACAAGGATATCCTACCATCTCAGAAGAGAGTTCGAAGTCACCCACTAGATGTACAAACCTCTCACCCATCATCAATAAACCCTAATACTCTCATACCTCCCCACTATCTCTAAGAAAACAACCTAGGATATCGCTCATCACCAATCATTCCATGAGACCTACACAAGGCCTCTCTTCTTCTTAACTGACACTCTCACTCCATAGTAACATAATTAACATGTGATCCCAATTTACCTAAGTGATAAACATATATTATTCTAGGAATAAGAGGCCCTGCTTTATTTTATCTCTTCTACCTAGGGAACCCTTAATCCCTAATCTCTATACCCAAACCATGTAGTATGTATACATGCACACTCATGCAAAAACAGACATATAGAATAGTGTCATAGGAGACACCTACCTCAATACTAGAGTTAATCCCTTTCCAAGATCTATTGAGACTTATCCAAGACCATCCACACTCTTAAGAACCTATCTCATTCTATATGACAAAAATAATTAATTATAACCATTTATAATTAATTATTAAAATTAATTTCAAATTCATATTTACCTAAGAACTCACCGCACATCATTAACGCACTGAAACTGCTTTCTAAGGCACGAGTTAATCCTCTTGGAATTCCATCTAGCCATGAAGAAAAAAATACCCATCATTATAACTTGATTACACCATGTGTTAGTGGAATTGAAAATGAAACCCATTCCAAAATCCACCAAAATTATTGTATATCAAAGGAGAATTGGAAAAAAGAGAAATAGTGGGAATAACATACCTAACATGCCTTAGAAATGAAACATATATAATCCCCCAACATGGGGGGTTAAAGGGAGAATAAATAAAGTTGGGAGTCATCGAAATAGACCCCTCTAACACCCATAAATCCAAACAATCAAAGGGGATCGACTGGTAAATTACCAATCCAACCTTTCTAAAAGATAACTTGGTGGGGAAACATTGTAGCATGGCTATAAGGTCCACGACACAAGCCCCTCACCTGGGGTGGCCTTACAACACAACCCTTGATATTTTGATGTAAATCACCCCCTTGACCTATGGATTTGGCATGGGTTAGGGATCCATGATGAATCCATCCTTATAAGGTATCCTAAGTCCCTACTTCCTAAGCACCCTCCATGGAGTAGCGTTAAGGATATGGTATGGGGTTTCCCCACTAGGCCATGTTGTCGCGTGACCATTCTAACTATAGTGCATCCATCCTTGAGTATGCTAGCTAAGGGTCTTACCTCATGGGTCCTATCCATAGTGCACCCTCAATGATGAAGCATGGTCTTTACTCCTCAACACAAACACAACACAATCCTTCAGGCTATGACCTGACTACCCCCCTTTGTGAAAATTTCACAAAGCCAACAAACCATGCCACACTGCAATGCCTAGGGCTTGGAATGGTTTATAGCATGTAGACACAACTATCCTCTAGTTCACCTTGATCCTTCTCCAACACTCACCGAGAACTCAAACCAAAACCTAGACTTCATTCTATGTCTAAAAACATCTCCTAGAGATTCTAAAATTCTTAGATTCCTGTTCTAGATCCCAATTTATCAAGAAAACTCCACCTAAACCAAAAATTAAAACTAAATATAAAAAATAATGACTCTAAAATCGACATGTCATTACAAACTCCCCACTATAACACTTCTCAACCAAAGGAATTCATGGTATCCCTCAAACCATCAAAACCAAAAAACCATGATCACAAATCTACTGCAAGATCACCACATTCTGTCCCCAAATTCCAAACGTGATTCCACTATGAAACTCCAACCAATGAGGAAAACTATTCACCAAATGCTGAGATACCTTATCTACACTAACTCTAATACCAAGATGGCACTCAACCACGCCCATATTTCTCAAGACATTGAATCACTAACCATTAGTTCATCTAAGTGATTATAGTTCCCCCATCATAAAAACTCACTTAAAAGAGGAAAATTACAAGCTATGTTACTCTAAAATATAGGAATATCCTATCATAACACATCCATAACATTATAATTATCAATTAAACTTAAACCCCACCACACTTAATTCAATAAAAAAAACACTAGTCAGACCTCCACTACCCAGATTCTCCTAAAAACTATCGATTTCACACTTTGATGCTCCATCACACTACCCAATCATGATGCATAAACTTTTAGAGGCATCACAAGACCATATAAATTCCCACATCAAAGTCCAAACCTAAATTCTAGTGTAATTCCATGGTTGGATCACCAACCATAAGTTCTATCCAGCATGCTCTCACCCCGATCACCAGCTCATCTCTGACCCGACTCACTCTTAGATCACATTATCACTATCCAAATCCCATATCTAACACACAAGATCTATCCAATAGAATATTCAAATTATAAATATGGTATTTCCCATGGAACTAGATATCCATTGATCTTACCACTCAACAACATCCCAGTGCAACCTCGATTATCCACCATCCAATCTCACCATATCCCCGACTTTACCAACATGAGGGTTAAAAAACCACGAATGATATGATTATATATACTATAGGATTATCATTATCATCACCATCAAAACCCAAAACTGGTGTCCATGACCCATGATTTATCCATTATTTCACGTAAAGACTGAACATGGCCACCCCGCTCATACCTAATCACTAATGAAACACCTCAATTTACCCATTCTTGGATCATCTGAAACACCGTCCTCACTATTCTAAAATCCACTCACAATGAGGATCATATCCTTAGATAGAAAATAATGCAATCCCCACCATATGTATTTATTTATACCACTCATTGAGTGAAACAACTTAAAAGCTCCACCATCACATGCATTCCATTATTTTGTTCCACACTAAACCATCCTATCAACCCCTATTAAGGAACAAAACCCTGAACCTCCATAACTGTAAGAATCCCACCAACCACAGTAATTATTATCCCACATAAAAACACTAATTGACCTATAAATAATTTGAATAATGTGTAACCAGAGTGAAACTCCCTCACACACCAAGACTTTTTAAAAAATCCTCTCTTGCGCCCACTTTCCTTTTCCCTAGGATGAGTGAGTTTCAAAGAACTCTCTCACTATTTCTTTCTTGTTATATAACCCAATCTCACTTAAACCATATAGTTTAACATTATTTCACAACCTAACAAAACAACCCAAAACACACTCTCATGAATCACATCCTATTGAACCTAGGCTCACACACCTAACACACTAGATATACTCCACTGTATGTCAGCTCATCCAATAACCTAAGGAATATCACTAATTCTAAGTCTAACCACATGATTATTGGACAACCATATTCTATCTATAAACCATGAAAATCTACCCATGATCCTACCACACCATCAAAACAATATCCAAAATTAATAAACTAGGTATCCAAATTATCTTTCCCTCGAAAAAATGGCATTGATACCAAGTAAAATTTATTCAAATTCCTTTCCTTAGCTACTTGGTTTGGTTAAATAGAGTTCCAATAATAAGCTATATGGGAAAATTTCATACAGGTTGTTGTTGACACTTTAAGAAAACGAACCTCATGAAAATAAACCCCACAAGGGTACTCAATTCCTTAGGGAAAATCATTATCATATTAATATAATCTCTAAGGTATTACATGCCTATGCCTACCTTGTCACAAACCAACCTGTTCCACCCTTGAATTGGGTACCCGAGTCATCCCATGACATGCCCGAGTTTGTTCATGAAAAAATGGCATCATAGCCTAGGTGATTGGGATAGACTAGGTTAAATAATTTCCCTTTATATTTGGGATGTATAGTATATTTAAGGTAGAATTTTTTGTATTAAAGTGGGTTTTCATGAGTAAGGGGATTGATCACCACCTCTTAGGATGACACTTGTGTTACCAGGGTAGTCCAGGATGAGTAGGTCTCAAATTCGAGATTAAATATTAGATGTTTTCAAGATTTTTTTTATTTTATTGAGTATTTATATGTTTTTATAATATTCATGAGTTATTTTGAGAATCTTAAATAATTTTAATGTAATTTGGAAGGAATTTATGGGGTTTACAGTTACTGCGCATTGTTTGGAAAACTATGAACAATTGTTGCTTCTTCTAGTTTTTTTTGTATCTTGGATTCATTATGGTTTGAGTTGATTACATTTATTCTTTATATTGATTTAGAGTTATTTTTGATGTTTAATATGG
This sequence comes from Viscum album, assembly GCA_963277665.1. Lineage (NCBI taxonomy): Eukaryota > Viridiplantae > Streptophyta > Magnoliopsida > Santalales > Viscaceae > Viscum > Viscum album. Next base: position 402,407,562 of record OY728156.1, on the reverse strand, counting down.
GATGAAATTGATATTTTGGTATATTTAACTTTATTTCCAAAATAAAAAACAATGGATTTTACTAAATATGAGATGATTTTTTTAAAAAAATATCAGAATATTTTATTGAATGTTTGAATTTTAAAATGAAATGGGAGATTATAAATGTTTTTATTTTAAAAATAATTTTTTTTGAAATTAGTTATGATGTTTTTAGAGTGTTTTGTGGAATTTTATAAGAAATTATTTTCTATGATCTTGAAGAAGAAGAAGAAAATGTTATAAAATTTGATTATATGGAGTTTAATGAAAATTTTCAAATGACCTTGGGCACTTGAATTGAATAATTTTTTTAAAAATAATAGAAAAAATAATTCTATTAAATCCAAGGAATTTTCATATTCCTTTAAGTTTTTATGTATGGGTATTATTTTGATGAATCATTTTACATTTTAGGATTTACCCCTTTTTTGTATTTGGTTTTCTGGTAATATGAGATTTGAGAGTTATTGAAATGGTATTTTGACATTGAATTATTCATTTCTAATTAAGTTTTTGGTTTTTGAATTTAGGTTATATTTTAATTATATTTTGTGTTTCTTGATTTTGGAGTATGCTCCCATCAGTCCTAATGGTTTCCCAAGAGGGAGCTATAGATGGTTCACCGCCAGTAAACCTCTGGTTGATCAAGTCTTGTCTCAGTCACTTTTTATTCCTACCAAAAATATAAAGTGTAGTGGTTTTTATATTATAAAAAAACCTCAAGATTTCATTTTAGAGTTATGAAATTTTAATCCTCATGATTTACTCAGACAACCAAACTCTAAGGGAGTGGAGAATTTATTACGGGATATTAAGGCAACCTTTCTTCAACTTTTTCTAGAGTTACTTAAGCTTAAGTTTGTGTAATTTATGATGGTAGGTATGAGTTAGAAGTGGTGGAAGTATATCATTAAGAATAAGATACATAGGGACGTACCTTTTAATGGTTTCAAAGCATTGTTCATTCAACAACACTTACCCAAATCCGTGAAAATATTGAAGGCAATAGAGTTGTATGGTCTTCAGTAAGGGAGCTCATCAGTACATGAGAATGATTGTTGTTTTGTTGAAATAATATCATATCTTATATATTTATCCATGGATTGATTAATTAATGATAAGTGTTTTTAAATAGATATTTAAATATATATTATATGGGAAGCATCTTCTATTGGCCTTAAAACCTACAAGGATGTGCTGAAACAGGTCATGAGAATTGATTCCAGTCTAGAAGGAATGCCAGAAGTGATCGATTCTTCACCCATCCTCAAGAGTGGTGAAGGATATCCTAGTAAAGGTAAGGTTAATAAATTAACATCTAGTTAGTATGGTAGTGTTATTAATCATTCATCTGGTTTTACTATTCCAAAATCTTCTGAAAGTAAGCCTTGGGTGTTTCAACAGTATGTGAAGGCCAAGAACACAATGAAATTATGTCAGGAAGTTTTGAAGGCCTATCATATTTACGGTCATTTAAGAAACTTTAAAAGGTTCATTAGGGGAGTCACTGATATGAATGATGGAGGTAAATCCACACCTTTATAATTTACTTAAGTTCAACCCACTAAACCTTGAAGCAACATATATTTAAGGATATACCCTATTTACTTATATTCTTTACCCATTATATCATTATAGCCGTGGGTTGTATCCTATTTTCTTTACGTGGTGTAATGTTCTGAATGATGATGTTATATATTTCAGGGAATATGTTTATAATGGAGATTTATGGTGGTTATTTTTGAATCCAGGTTGTGATGTATGGTAGAATCTTCATCATACAAATTATGTTTGAGTTTTTGGGTTTTATTTGAGTTTCATGAGTGATTTCTACTTCAAAAGTATAGGGTTAAATGAGGATTCATAATATGGTTGGGATACCACCGTAGTGTAACCAATTTAAGACCCATGTGTGCTTGCCTCCTTTTCTTCCCTATTGGAATTTTGTTTATGGTTATTAGGTTAGTCCCTTGCTCCCATCCGACCCAACCCAACCCCATTTTTTATTGTGGGGTAAGTTTTTATCATGAAATATGTTATAGATACTCTTATAGATTAGTGAATGCCATAAAAAATGATCTGTATTGTTTATTCTTGGGTTGGGGAGCTCCTTTCTTTGATAACTCTTTTTATGGAGTTATATTTTCCATTTTTCAAGTTGTTGCTTTGTGAATTTTGAAATCTTTGGTGTATTAGTATTTGGTATTTTGAAATGACCTCAATGTTAGGGAACTAAGTGTATGAGTTATAATAAATATTCTATTAGATATTAACATGATTATGTGGAAATGGTATCTTAAATATGTAGTTCATTATCTCTTGAATATTGTTTTCATAAGAGTGAATTGAACCTCGTATCCTCATCTTGATCAACCGATCATACTGGTGCTTTTTAGGGGAATAAAGTGTTCTAATGGGGAGAATTTTTACAACATACTTATTTATACTCTATAATTTTATTTATTTTTTAGTCTCTCTTATTTCATTCTTCTTCTATGTCTTTTTTCTTAGGAATTTGTAAATTTTGGTGGTACAGTGAAAGTCATACAGTTAAGGAACACAATTAGTACAAATAGTGTGAAAATAACACAACATGCCTACAACATAAAAACTTCCAAATTTATTGGTTGGTGTATTGTTATTATAATCATGTATTCTTACCATATGTTATGATCTAGGTCATCTAGTGAGGCTTTCATGGTTGGTGCACAATTTGACCAACCATGCGGGCAAACTATGTGATGCTCCTAGCTCATTAAAAATGAAAATTTACCTTTATAACCCACTCAGTTTTTACCCTAAATCACAACCCTCTTCAAAAATTTGGATCATGTGACACCCATTCCCTCTATTTTAATGTACTAAGTTTTTGAACAGGTCAAAATTTTCAAGTAAATTTGAATTTTGGGTTTTGTGAGTGGTCCAACATTCATTTTGGTCTTTATAGGTTAATTTTGAGAGTTTGAATGCTCCAAGGTGCTATTTTTAGATGAGATTTAAGGATTAGTTAGTTTCTCAGGGTTTAATATGAGTTTTAGGAGTGTGAGGCCCCATAAATTCATTTCTAGAAGGTGCAAGCATAGGTACATGGTTTGTTCCAACCATGCATCCCTTCAGGGGAAACCATACAACCTATTTTTTTCTAAAGAATAGTTAATCAAACCATGTGGGGTGGGGCACAGAACCATGTGAGAATTTTTTAGTTTATTATAGAGGTGATCTTCATGATCTGTGCATGGTTTGAAAAACCATTCACCTAGCCGTGTGTGGTGAGGTGCCCTTTGGATAATGGAATTTCACAGTTGGTGCACGGTTAGCCAAACCATGCATCGTAACCATGCATCTCATTAAATAGAGTGAAATTATTATTTTACCCTCCCTCATTATTTATTTCTTCCTACAACTTTCTATCCCATTTCATGTGCCTCCTCCAGCCATGGAGCTCCTCCTCTACCTCTCTTAGGTTCCTTTGTAACACCTTCATTTAGGCTCTGATTCAAGTGCCATCAGGTGTGTTGGATAGATAGTAGTAGGGATACTAGTCATCCTACTTACTTTCTTATTTTATCTCATTTTTTGGAATGATATTTATACTTGATCACATTTGAACTATTTCTAGGTTATTTTTCACATTATTCATTTCCTTTTGTTTCATCTTATATTAGAGGTTGGTATTCAATGAGTGAGCATCTATCAGAATAAGGTAGGTGGTGCATAGATTTCTCCTTGTTTATACATGTGAAATGGGATTTACATTTAAATATGCATGAGTGGGGTGGTACGGGTGAGGCCTTTTATTTAATTATTGTCTTTTATAATCATTATTGGAGGATTATTATGGTAAAATCTATGTTTGTTTAAGTACATTGAGCCTTGAATGGCATGGTATGAGTAAAATAGGGTTTTTTGGTTTGGTTGGGAAGGGTATTACAGTTGTTTAATTTTTTTTAAATTTATTAAATTATGTTATGATTAATTTGGTTCTATGGGGATGTGATGGAATTAACCTAATTGACTCGAGTTGATGATGATCACCAAGATTGAAGTGATGAGGTTTTTCAGGATGAGGTTGAGGGTTATGACCATTATCGTGTTTGGGAGATGAGGTTTTCATGTGGTGATGGAGTTCTTTTGGATGGTGTAGCTTAGGTATGGTTGGTTATTACCTCTCACTGTGATTGGCTGATAAATCTGTTGGAGTTGTGTTCTCACAGGAAAGGACTTAGTGAGGTAGTGTTAACCACTAAATGTGGGTGGATGCATACTTAGATTTATAAGCTTAGGGGATGGTGTTGAACATTAGTTTTGGAAGAGGTTCTCACCATATAAATCCATGGTTGATGGTGAGTGATACCATCATTTAAGAGATTAGGCTCACCATATATGTTTGGGATGATATGCCATGATTATTAAAGGAAAGATCACACCGTGCCTTGGGAAATTAGGTTGTTGAGCTAAAGGTGGTTCATTATATATGGGAGGATGAACATCATCATTCTTTGGGACATCAGGATAATACAATAATGGTGAGTGGTTAAATGATATTTTAATGGACATGTAACATATTATTTTCACATTCCAATGGGTATTCGGTTTACTCAACATGTGATACATGTAGTATTGGTTGGCATGAGGTGCCAAGTGACTTGTATATGGAAATGGTTGGGAAACTAAGTGTTCTACTGGTATGACATATCTTGGATATATCATTCTACACTAGTGTTGGATGAGGAAGGTAAACACTTCCTTATGTCTATTGAGCACTAGTGAATAGGGTTATGTATTTTTTAGGTTTGAGTTAACACTCTTTATTTATGTATACATACAATAATATAAGTATTGATGTAAGACAAGCACAAATTGGTGGTGGACGACTAAGTTTATACTCATACCCTACATGGGTCCCTTGGGATGTGTATAGAATTTATTGATTTGAGATCAGGTAAGCAACGAAGATTATGCACTAGACCACAATGAGCATGGATGTGTATGTGCATGGTATGGATGACAGATAGACCATGGAGGTTCTTCTACATCGAGATGAAGTCTCTTTTGGGATTTTAAGTATTCATTTATGTGATTGGACTTTGGGTGATATTTCATGTTTTGCATGAATGATATGGAATGTGTATAATTTATATTATATGTATGACTTTGTTTCTTTTGGCTCATTATTCCCATTATTTATCATTGATCATGCTGAGTTTTCTATTTCTTCTACATTGCTGTTATTATATAACCATTATTATTATATCATCACAAGAGGGTATACTCTCCCAACTATCACCTAATTAGACCTTCACTTCTAGTCGACATCCTTTGGTGTTGGAGGAGGCATTCTTATGCCCATTAGTCCTCCGACCTATATAAAATTTTCAGTGTATCCCAGGATAGGGTGCTACAAATGGTATGACACGTGTTTCTTTTTATTCCTTTATCTTAATATTTGGGCTGTGGTAGACCAAATACTAGGATCTAGTCAGAACTGGGTAAGGAGATTATCTTTGGGTGCCTATAGACACATTGATGGTGGATAGACCAAGTTTAAAGGGGAGGAAAATGATGTTCTTATTTTTCTCTTTTACAATTGATTGATTTTATACCTTGAGTGGCATAGTTAGGTGTGATGTTATTGGATATGATATTTTGACCCTTGGCTCAGTATGGAAAGGGAGGTGTGATTATGAATCATTGTAGGCATTTGAATCATATAACATGTATAGTTTCTTAGGATTGTTTTATAGAACCTAGAATACATGAAAATGTGTTGGGATGTTTAAAGTGTTAACAAAATAATAAATAATGTTTTCCTATATAGTTTCTTGGTGAAATTATACTCATCCAGCCTAGATATATGGTTCCTGATGAGATTGACATGTGATCCTATGTGTATGTCCCATGTGCTCCTGACTCTGATATGGGTAGTTAGGGATTAAAAAATGGGGAAATATATTTAAAATGTCAACAATAAGTTAAACAATGTTTTCCTACATTTCCTTTTGGTGGATTCTACTCATACACCCTAGACTGGTGATTTTTGATATGCATGATATGTGATACCCAAATTTGATATGGGTAGGCAGGGGATTTTGAGAGATGAGGATAGATGATATGTGATGTGGGTGCAGTAGGAAAGTGTAAGGGTGGTGAGATGTGCTTCCTGTTACAACTTTCCCTATTTGTGATATATGATTGTTATTGCTATTATTAACCATGGTATTTGGTTTTGAGCATGATTACACCTAGAAAAGTTCTAGTGTAGCTTCAAGAGGGAAGGGATGTGTTTCTATTAGATAGTGCATGGGATAAGAACCTTGAGGGTCAGGATAAGGCCTTTGAGGGTTTGGATGATCATTATCCATAGGTAAAGACTTCAGGATAGGTGGGGAAACCACAAAATATAGAATATTTTGGGCTATGACTAGAAGATAATATCAAAGTGAGCTTGGTGTAATGTCCCAGACCCGGGTGCCACGCAATAGGTGCCCCGAGCCCGGTTCGCCACGTGACCTCAAGCGCATTTCCCCAAATGCCAGAGGTTGCTGACTAGAAGCGAGGGCTCAGGTCTGATAGTGGGGAAACTATTCCCTCATTCGTCAAGTGTAGCGCAGCGGAATACCAAAATAAACATACAAAAAATAGCAGAAGCAGTAAACATACACAACTGAAATAACTACAGCAATGTATATAACCAACAGTATATAAGTGATGATGCTACATGTTTCAAGTTCTAAGAAAACAGCCAGAACATGTTATACATCAATACAGTACAGCAGAAAACAGAGTACAACAAACAAGAAAAACTGCTGGCAGCGGCATCGTGAGCCTAGGCTCCGTCCCATACCCTTCTACTCCTCAGCAACAGTCAAGTACCTATATAGGGACTCTTGATCCTATCTACACCTGCAGCAATGTAATCTTTTTGAGCCAAAAAGCGTGACCCAAACAGGGTGTGAGAAATATATCTCGATAGGCACCCACCAAAGGCCTGTGCCCAACTGCGTGTAAGCATGCAACAACAGTGTGTAGTAGTAAAATGCAATAAAGTAAGCAGTACTCAAAATTAACTAATTACCAGTTATATTGCCATTTCATTATCCATTTAATCCATTTAAATATTAGAAACCACCACAGTGCATTTCTAGTAAACAGTCCACGTCCTCAGACAACCAAAACCTTACCCTCAGGTAAGCAGAATCCAACCCGTAGGTATAGCCCTCAGGCATAACAGAAATTTCCCTCAGGCGTAGGAAGTTTCGCCCTCAGGCACAGAAGTCAATCCCTCAGGCACGAAAGGTTTCCCTCAGGTGAAATAACTGCAGCCCTTGGGCTAAATAGTGCAGTGCCCTCAGGCTAATCACAACAACGCCCTCAGGCTAAATAAAAAAAAAACGCCCTTAGGCTAACAGGTAACCGGGCCATGCCCAACAGGTAAACAAGGAGTAACAAGCAATTACTCTCAAGGCAATTCTACAATTACTACTTTAAAGGCATACCCTCAGGTATCCTAGCCAAACGGATAAACAGTGAAACACACCCCGGGGGCGGTTCCGGATCCAAGCAACGATCCCAACCAGCATTTTAATATCTTAGTTTAATTACCTATGCAATTCTAGGCATTAAACATAGCAATGAACTCAGCCACACGACACCCCAACATGGGTTCGTGGCACAAAAACGCACAAAACACACAACAGTTGGAAAACTAAACACAAATCCACCTACTTTATACGTCAACGAACGTTATACTCAAACACCGATTCTAGAAACGCCCAAGAATGACGTAAATCTGACGAAGAACAAAACTAATTCAAACGTAAATAACTTACGTTAGGAGAAGAATTGGAAAGAAGGGTACCGGGAGAGGAGAGGGATTACCCGTGCAGTTCCAAAGAAATCGTCCGAAGACGAATCAGATTCCAGACGAACGCCTGGTGGATCTTCAAAGATCCGGCCTCCTCCTTTGGCTCTAAAATGGCTCAAGTGCCTCCTCTGCCAAATGAGGAGGCTACTGCCTGTTTTAAGCCGAAAAAACAAAGTACACAACATGTAGTTCTGGGTACACAACGTGTACTTCTTTCATTTAACTATTCATTTGGCGGCACCGCCACACTGTTCATCCGTCGACATGAGTACACGACATGTACTCTCGAGTACACAGCGTGTACTGTCACCCAGCTGGCGGCAACGCCACCACCTTACTGTTTAAGCCTGCCGACTGACTACACGGTGTGTAAGGCACCACTACACGGCGTGTAGTGGTTCCTACACCCTTCGTCGCTGGCATGGATACACGCCCCGTGTACTCATCCCAACACGGCCAAAAGTACACGGCGTGTGGATAAAGTACACGGCGTGTAGTTCCAAAATTTAGGATTTTCCCCCATTTTCCTTATTTTCTCAAAAACACTTAAGGAAAAGGAAAAGAAGAAGCCCTTACCTCTAAAATAAGAACTGGGTTCTTACAAACTCCCCCACTTATAGCAATTTGTCCTCGAATTGCACTTCCAAGGGTGGCGAAGATAAAGCTCAGAACAGATCTGGCCACTGAGCACGTATGTCGGCCTCCCACTCCCAGGTCTCGTCCTGCACTCGGCCATGCTTTCATAGCACCCGTACGAGAGGAACTGACCAGCCTCAGAGAATGTTTGTGCTCCTATCAACGATACAGATCAGATGCTCCTAAAAAGGCGCATCATGCTGTAGCTCAACCTCCTCTGGCTGAATGGTGTGAGATGGGTCTGAATGGTAGTGACATAACTGAGACACGTGGAAGACATCGTGCATGGCTCGGTACCGCTATGGTAACTGAAACCGATAGGCAACCAGCCCAAATCTTTCCATAATCTCAAATGGTCCCACATACCTTGGTGAAAGCTTACCCTATCTCCTGATCCGTTTGTGTCCCAGCCTCAGCGAAACACGCAAGAAAACCTGATCTCCGACCACGAACTCCAAAGGTCATCTGCGGTGATCAGCATAAGACTTATGACGAGACTGCGCGGTAGCCATCCTCTTTTGAATCAACTGGACCTGCTCAGATGTCTCCTGCATGAGCTGTTTCCCTAGTAAAGGTGTCTCACCTGCCTCTAACTAGCAAAAAGGTGATCGGAATGGCCTACCATATAAATCCTCGTATGGTGACATCTCAATAGTCGCCTGAAAAACTATTGTTATAGGAAAACTAGACTAAGGGTATATGCTTTCCCAAGAGCCCCCAAAGTCTAGGACGCATGCACGCAACATGTCCTCTAGGACCTGTATCGTCTGCTCTGATTGGCCATTAGTCTGAGGGTGGTATGCTGTGCTCAGAAGCACCTATGTACCCAGAGCCCTTTGAAAACTCTGCCAGAAATGAGACGTAAAGCAGGCATCCCTATCTGAAATGATAGAGCGAGGGACCCCATGAAGACGTACGATCTCTCAGATATACATCCTTTCGAGCTCGACCACACCAAAGTTCTCCTTGATCAGCAATAAGTGAGCTACCTTCATGAGTCTGTCCACAACAACTCACACATCGTCATTCCCTCGAGGTGACCTTGGCAATACCGTTACGAAATCCATCGTGACAGCATCCCATTTCCACTATGGAATGGGAAACTGCTGTAATAGCCCAGCTGGTCTCTGATGCTCTGCCTTCATCTGCTGACAGGTGGAACACCTCGTAACAAAACCAGATATCACTCTTTTCATACCCGGCCACCAGTACTGACGCCTCAAGTCATGGTACATCTTGGTAACCCCGGGATGAACTGCCCAAGATGAATCATGAAACTCCCGCATCAGATCCTTGCATATATCCCCTGGAACCCATACACGTCCATGGAAACACAAAACCTCATCATTGTCTATCGTCCAACCGGGAGGAGGGTCCTCACTTGCCACCGACTCCCGTAGAACTAGGCCTTCTGAATCTGATAGCTGCCTCATCCTCACTCTGTCCAGGAGGGTAGAAGTCATAGCTAATGAGGAAAGATAAGTCTGCCCCTGACTGTCATGCACCTCTAGATGCATCTTAGAGAACAAAGCCATAAGTTTCCACTCACCACTGGCCTCCTGCACTGCCTGTATCTGAGTCTTCCTACTCAGTGCATCAGCTACTGCATTACCTTTACCAGGTGTATAGGAAAGCTCAAAATCGAAGGACTGTAGGTACTCGACCCACCTTCTCTGCCTTAGGTTCAGGTCACGCTGAGTAAAGATATACTTAAGGCTTTTGTGGTCAGTGAAAACCACAAAATGCTCTCCCAACAGATAATGTCTCCAACAGCGCAACACATGCACAACTACAACCAACTCGAGATCATGCGTCGGGTAATTCCTCTCATGTGGCCTCAACTGCTGAGACCCGTATGCCACAACTCAGTCGCTCTGCATCAAAACGGCTCCCAGCCCAATACCTGATGCATCATAGTAAACTATATATCTCTTCCCCTGCTCTGGGAGCATTTGGATTGGTGCTGATGTCAGCCTTCCCTTCAGGTCCTGAAAAGCTGTCTCGCAAGCTTCTGACCAAACGAACTTCACACCCTTCTTAGTCAGACCTGTCAACGGTGCTGCTAAGCGGGAGAAGTCCTGTATGAAGTGCCTGTAGTAACCAGCCAGCCCTAAGAAACTCCGTATCTCAAACATGTTCTTGGGATGCTCCCAGGAAACTACTGCTCTCACCTTCTCTAGGTCTACTGCAACTCCTTCTTCTGAGATGATATGACCCATGAAGTGAATCTGGTCCATCCAAAAGTGGCACTTCAAGAGCTTAGCATATAGCCGATGCTCTCTCAGTGTACTCAATATGATATCAAGATGGGTGGCATGGTCGTGTCGAGTGTGAGATTACAAAAAGATTTCATCCACGAATACCACCACAAATGAATCAAGATACGGATGAAACACACGATTCATCAGAGCCATGAAAACTGCTGGCGCGTTCGTGAGTCCGAACGGAATAACAATATACTCATATAGACCATACCTACTCCGAAAAGCTGTAAGAAGTATATCTAATGGTCTAACGCGCAGCTGATGATATCCGGATCTCAAGTCAATCTTCGAGAACACTCATGCTCCACGAAGCTGATCAAATAGATCATCTATCCTCGGCAAGGGATATCAGTTCTTAACCGTCAACTGGTTCAGCTTCCGATAATCCACACAAAGTCTGAGGGTACCATCCGCCTTCTTCGCAAAAAGGACCGGAGAACCCCAAGGAGATGTACTGGGTCAGATAAAACCCTTTACATGCAACTCTTCTAACTACCTCTTGAGCTCCTGCAACTCAGGTGTGGCCATCCTATAAGGAGGAATGGACACCAGTGCTGCTCCTGGAACTAGCTCAAGAGAGAAATCCACCTCGCGCACCGGAGGTAGACCTGAAAAGTCATCTGGGAAGACATCCCTGAAATGATCAAAAACTGGAGGGAAAACTGTCTGACAAGTCCCCTGGTCATCCAGATATAAGCTCGCCATCTGGGCTGTGACTCCACTTCTCCCCTGATGCTCTGGTCCAACTCGACTCTCCTGGACATCCCACTCGCCCTTGTATAGAAACTCCCCGCCCTATGGTGACGTGAAACACACCCTGCGATGATAGAAGTTTACAATGGCTCGAAAGGGAACTAACCAGTCCATCCCAAGAATGATGTCATAGCTCGTCATCTCTAGGACATAGAGGTCCCAAAGGAAGTGACACCCACCAACCTCAAGGGGGCACTCCTTGCACTGATGCACACCAACCGTCCTAGTCCCCAACGGAGTGTCTAGCGTCGAGATATCAGAAGAAGTAGAAACACCGAGCCCCAGGCTCTTCACAACGGGTACAGATATGAAACTATGTGTAGCACCCATATCAAAAAGTACTGAAAACCAGACAGAAGCTACTAGAATAGTACCTCTGACTGTAGAAGGTTCGGGATCCTCCTCCTGCTGGGTCTGGTGCACTGCATATGCCTGCCCAGTGCCACGGCCCTACAACACATCCTGGCTACCCTGAGCTGTCCCGCCTTGCTGCCTCTGTGATCCTGGTGTCTAGCTACCACGGCCACGACCACGTTCTTTTCCTGCATGCCCTGACGTGTTCCAGTTCCCAGGCTGGTAAGAAGCCACTGGTCCTGCTCCCGCATGCGGAGTCTACACAGAACCTCTATCACTAGCCACTGGTAGAAACACCCTGCAAAAGCGCTGCAGATGACCCATCTTGCCGTAAGCTCGGCACTCCACTGGGTCTCGTGGACACTGCGACCTCTTGTGCGCCTCTCTGCCACACTGGTATCACCTGACCGGTCCACCTGAAGAAGCTGCCTGGCTGGTACTTCCGCCCTGAGAGAAGTCCATCTGTCTCTTCCTCTTGCCAACATAAATAGAAACAGTAACTGGTGCTGAACCGCCCTGAAACACACCACTTGATTCGCGCAGGTTTCTCTCCATAATCAGTGCCTGATTCACAATCGCGTGTACAGTAGGAAACCTGAAAACATTTACCAGCGCTCGGATGTCATACCGAAGACCATCCTCAGAACGTCTGGCTCTCAATGTATCATCACCCACCAGTACGGGTGCAAAATGCTGAAGCTCTGTAAAGCGAGCAGGATAGTCCATCACCGACATAGCGCCCTGCTGCAGATTCATGAACTCTCGAGCTCTATCTGCCCTCAGCGTCTCGGGAAAGAAGAAGTCCTAGAAGACTGCCTGAAAATATTCCCACGCTATGTCCCTATGATGCTCTGACTGAATGGTAACATCCCACCACCTCTTTGCGGAATCACGCGGCATGTAAGTCGCGAGATTGACCCTCCACCCTGTAGGCATCTCCAGATGCTCGAATATAGTCTGCATCGATCCTAGCCAAGACTCTGTAGCCTGTGGTTTGCCATCCCCTAAAAACGTAGGCGAATGCTGTTGCTGAAAGATATGCGTTAGCTCGTCCATAGATGTGGAAGCCTGCGGTGCTCCCTGAAAGGTCTGCATGAACCGCAATATGCCTTCACGGAACTACGCCTCCGCACCTGTGTCTGGTATAACAACTAGTGCCGCATCTGGCTCTGCTGGTGGATCCACTGGTAGCCCATGGCCTACCATCTCTAGAGTATAATCGTTGCCGCTCTCCTGGAGAACAAATCGCGGTCGTCTAGGCGGCATGAATCTACAAGGTCAAAAGAACGCCTCAGATTCAAGATTATTAAGACTGAAAGCAAAGGAACCAAAAAGGAACAAGAGGAAGAAGGTGTTTCACAATTGTCAACACAAGATTACACGGCATGTACACTGACTACATGGCTTGTACTTGACTTCTTTTCCCCTGCCCGGGTCCTTCTACATGGCTAAGCCACAGGGATTCCGTTCAAAAAAACTACACAGCATGTATAATATCTACACGGTGTGTACTGTGTTATTTTCCAACTGCCCGTGTCGTTTGTGACACGGATGACTACTCGGCTTAAATCCACATGGTATGTCCTCGGAAAATACTACACAGCGTGTCCCACAGGTACACAGCGTGTTTAGGGAGAGGTGACATCGGCCCGTGTTGTTAGTTACACGGCCGAGTCCCCAGGTCACACTACACGGCGTGTTCATCATTGACACGACGTGCTGTACAGGAGTTCACCGACACGTGTTGTTAGTTACACGGCTGGACTCCGTGTCACACTACACGGCGTGTACTTAGACTACACGACATGTTTTACCCAAGCCCTTACCTACCCCGTGCCGCCTCCCACACAGTTTGTGACATGGGAAGAGACTACACGGCGTGTACTCAGGGTACACGACGTGTACTCAAAAAGTTCATTTTTTTCTTCCCAAACAGAAGAACACACACGGAGTGTATGAGGTCCTACATGGCATGTATTCTGGGTTTTCTAGATAGTATGCCTCAGAAACTTCCCCGGAACCCATAAAATACTGAAAAAAAACACCTAAGTGTCAAATTCCGACCCGTGGGGGCCCATACTCCCCACGAATCAAAGTTTGACATCTTCTCTATTTATAACCTATAACAGTCAATGACCCACCAAATTCCGGTAAATGGGGGCCCATACTCCACAAAAACCAAAGTTTGTCATCTATTCTATAAACAAGCTCAAACAAACATACCATATCACAAGGCAGGTATTTATCAAGCAGCTATCACAACAACATGCTTTATTAGCACAAAAACTATCACAACAACATGAAAATTCTAATGCACCTACATGGCATAGAAACTATGCATGGCATGTGATATCTATCATGTTCCTATATGATGCATGAGATGACATACCCTCATCTCATCGGGTTGCAACTAAATAGAACCCACAGATAAAATATAAACAACATAATCCAAGTGCGTCACCCAATGGTGAAAACATATCAACCGTAAAATTGCAAAATCAAAATAATGCAAAATACGAGGTAGACTGGATTTTACCCGTACACAGGTTAGCTACATCCGGGCATAGCTTATTACCAACTTCCGTTCTGTCCTATCCCTGACTACGACTCAAAATAGTAAGTCAAAGAAAAGAAACCTCCTCTTATACCACTTTGTAACATCCCAGACCCGGGTGCCACGCAACGGGTGCCCCGAGCCCGGTTCGCCACATGACCTCAAGCGTATTTCACCAAATGCCAGAGGCTGACGACTAGCAGCGAGGGCTCAGGTCTGATAGTGGGGAAACTATGCCCTCATTCGTCAAGTGTAGCGCAGCGGAATACCAAAATAAACATACAACAAACAGCAGAAGCAGTAAACATACACAACTGAAATAACTACAGCAGTGGATATAACCAACAGTATATAAGTGATGATGCTACATGTTTCAAGTTCTAAGAAAACAGCCAGAACATGTTATACATCAATATAGTACAACAGAAAACTGAGTACAACAAACAAGCAAAACTGCTGGCAGCGGCATCGCGAGCCTAGGCTCGGTCTCATGCCCTCCTACTCCTCAGCAACAGTCAAGTACCTGTATAGGGACTCTTTCCCCTATCTACATCTGCATCAACGTAATCTATTTGGGCCGAAAAGTGTGACCCAAACAGGGTGTGAGAAATATATATCAGTAAGCACCCACCAAAGGCCTGTGCCCAACTGTGTGTAAGCATGCAACAATAGTGTGCAGTAGTAAAATGCAATAAAGTAAGCAGTACTCAAAAGTAACTAATTACCAGTTATATTTCCATTTCATTATCCATTTAATCCATTTAAATATAAGAAACCACCACAGTGCATTTCTAGTAAACAGTCCACATCCTCAGTCAACCGAAACCTTACCCTCAGGTAAGCAGAATCCAACCCGCAGGTATAGCCCTCAGGCGTAACAGAAATTGCCCTCAGGCGTAGGAAGTGTCGCCCTCAGGCACGAAAGGTTTCCCTCAGGCGAAATAACTATAGCCCTCGGGCTAAATAGTGCAGTTCCCTTAGGCTAATAACAACAACGCCCTCAGGCTAAATAAAAAAAAATGCCCTCAAGCTAATAGGTAACCGGGACATGACCAATAGGTAATCAAGCAGTAATAAGAAATTACTCTCAAGGAAATTATACAATTACTACTTTAAAGGTATACCCTCGGGTATCCTGGCCGAACGGCTAAACAGTGAAACACACCCCGGGGGCGGTTCTGGATCCAAGCAACGATCCCAACCAGCATTTTAATATCATAGTTTAATTACCTATGCAATTCTAGGAATTAAACATAGCAACGGCCTCAGCCACACGACACCCCAACATGGGTTCGTGGCACAAAAACGCACAAAACACACAACATTTGGAAAACTAAACACAAAGCCACCTACCTTATACGTCAACGAACGTTATACTCGAACACCGATTCCAGAAACGACCAAGAATGACGTAAATATGATGAAGAACAAAACTCATTCAAACTTAAATAACTTACGTTAGGAGAAGAATTGTCAGGAACGGTACCAGGAGAGGAGAGGACTTACCCGTGCAGTTCCAACGAAATAATCCGAAGCCGAATTGGATTCCAGACGAATGCCCGGTGGATCTTCAAAGATCCGGCCTCCTCCTTTGGCTCCAAAATGGCTCAAGTGCCTCCTCTACCAAATGAGGAGGCTACTGCCTATTTTAAGCCAAAAAAACAAAGTACATGGCGTGTACTTCTAGGTACACTGCGTGTACTTATTTCATTTAACTGTTCATTTGGCGGCACCGCCACACTGTTCATCCGTCGACATGAGTACACAACATGTACTCTCAAGTACACGGCATGTACTGTCACCCAGCTGGCGGCAACGCCACCGCCTTACTGTTTAAGCCTGTCGACTGATTACACGGCGTGTAAGGCACCACTACACGGTGTGTAGTGGTTCCTACACCCTTCGTCACCGGCATGGCTACACTCCCTGTGTACTCATCCCAACACGGCCAAAAGTACACGGTGTGTGGATAAAGTACACGGTGTGTAGTTCCAAAATTTAGGATTTTTCACCATTTTCCTTATTTTCTCAAAAACACTTAAGGAAAAGGAAAAGAAGAAGCCCGTACCTCTAAAATAAGAACCAGGTTCTTACACTTGATACGAGTCATATAAAGTATAGATTGGGGAGCTCGATGAGTTGAGTTGTCCATGGATTACTTGACTTGGTAGTTCCAATCTCAAAAAAATCCATTGTTTTAGGGTGAGGTAAGAAAACATGAAGTAGATAATTGGATCGAGTCTATGTAAATAATATTTGACCAAATAAAGACATCCCTAGGTTAGAGGGTGAAGTTGGATACTTATATTATTAGAGGAATAGAAAAGTGTTGGTGGGACGTATAGGTACAAGCTGGTAGTCATGAGAGACTGGCATTCAAGGATTTCAAGACTGGTTTTTTTGAATATTTATTCCCATATATGTTGAGGAAAGATAGATCCAGTGAATTCATAAACTTGAAGTAGGGGGATACATTCATTATAGATCATGTTTTAAGGTTCAAAAATCTATCCTATTTCATACCCTCTATGGTAGGTGATGACATTTCCAGGGTGTTGTGTTTCAAGTATGGATTAAGGCATTCCATCAGGAGTCAATTAAGTATATTTAGGTTTACCTTGTTCTCAGAGGTGGTGAACTAGTCTTTGGTAGATGAGGGGAATATGATAGAAATGACCTATTTTAGCTAGAATATATCACTAGGTGAGCTAAGTAGTGATGATTTAGGTAGTTGGAAGTGAGGTTGTGAGGTGTCTTAATAGGGAAATCAGGATAAAAATTTGGGAAAATCACTGAGGAGTGGGTCATCGACAATGTGCTTATAGTGTGGGAATTTAGGTCATGCTAAAAACTAATGTGAGTGACCTATGAATTATTAGTGGGAATTCATCCAGATGGGTCACTAGGAGAGGTTATACAGGAAGACTTCTTGGAAGGTTGGGAGTCAGGAACCGAGTTAGAATCAGGGATCTAAGGTAGGAATGTGAGTGCTACCAGAAGCTGGTAGACAAGATTCTACTACACACATAGGTTATGGATGGGATAGAGAGAGACCTATTATTGGGGTAAATATATGGTAGTTGGTATAGATCTATAGGGAGGTTAGGCCTCAGACAGTCGAGCTTCAGTCCAGGTGCATGATATTGAGCTGGTAGGGTTATAAAAATCTAGGGAGACCAAAATGGTTAGAGGTACTTTGTGATTGAGGTTTTTTTCCTTTTTTTTGTCATGGATTATATGGGTGCATATGGTGCATGTATGGTAAACGAATTAACCCACTGCTGGTTAATATATGGGAATCGACAATGATGAATGGATTGTATGGGTGAATAGACATCTATGATTTTTTTGGATATGATATATATTTGTGATATGGGATTTTTGGAATCATATGTGATGAGGGTTTATTAATCATCAATTTTCATGAAGAAACTAATGGGCATCGTAGATGATGCAAGAAGTATTTGAGCATAATATGGGATGTGGGAACTCTTGGGCATTAGTTGTAATGTGGTAATTTGTGTCTCATGAGTGAAATGAGTATGAATTGATCACATGGAGAGGTGAAAGAATTATGGTATACCATGTGGGGATGTGTATATATAGAGGGTCATTATAGGAGCCATCAGAATTTTAGGTCGGGTTAGTGAGCAACCAGGTAGGAAAATTCCTAAGGTGGGGGGTACTACATGAGGAATTAACCTATGAGTGGTGACCGGGGAAGTATGGGGTAATGATATTAGGTGGGTACATTTGATATAATATCAGTGCATAACCACATATCTTGGAGATGATTTATCTTAAAGTGGGGAGGTTATAATTTCTTATGTTTTTGAATGGTTTAGAATTTCTAGGTAAATTTGAATTTTCAGTTTGGTGAGTGGGATGACTTTCATTTTTAGATTTAGAGCTTAATTATAAGATTTTGAACACTCTAAGATATTTTTTAAATGGGTTTTAAGGTATGGTGATTTTATTAGGGGTTTGGATGAGTTTTAAGAGCGTATGGACCCAAAAACGCATTATTGGAAGGTGAAAGTAGAGGCACATGGTTTGTTCGAAACGTGCATCCCTTTATGGGAAACTGTGCGACCCATTTTTTCATAGAGAATGGTTAGTCAAATCATATGTGGTGGGGTGAACATCAATGTGATACGTTTTAAAATTATTGCAGAGGTGATATTCATGGGCTACACATAGTTTGACATAGCGTGCACCTAATTGTACGAGGGGAGGTGCGCTTTGGATAGTGGCACCACATGTTTAGAAAAACTGTACAACCTAATCTTAAAACTCATTAATGGAGGTGAAATTACAATTATACCCCTCCATCCTTATTTATTTATTCCCCCCTCATTTTATCCCATTTCATGTGCCTCCTCCATCCATGGAGCTCCTCATCTCCCTCTCTTTATTTCCTTTGGAATTCCTTTATTCAGGCTCTGATTGAAGAACCATCAAGAAATTTGGATAGTTATAGGTAAGGCTTTAGCCCCTTCCTTCCTTTATTATTTTATCTTTCCGTTTATAATTCTATTTATATTTGAGACCATTTTCCCTATTTTTAGGGTCTTTTTCATATTCTTCATTTCATTTCCACTTTATCTCAGATTAGAGTCTAGTATTTGAAAAGTGAGAACCTACAAGAATAATCTAGGTGGATCCAAGATTTATTATTATTTATACACATGACATGGAATGTAAACTTAAATATATGCGAGTGTGGTGGTCCAGGTGATGCCTTTAATTTAATTCTTGTATTTTATAATTATTATAGGAGGATACCTATGGGAAACACCTTATCTATTTGAGTATGTTAATCCTAGAATGGAATAATACAAGTGAAACATGGTTTCAGTTTGGTTGGGAAGGGTATACTAGTTGTTTAATTTTTTTTAAATTAATTATATTATGTTCTGCCTAAGTTGGTTCCATGGGAATGTGCTGGGCTTGGCCTAAGTGACTTAAGGTGATGATGATCACCAGGATTGAGGTAATGATGTTTATCTAGATGAAGCTGAGGTTTATTAAACTTGCCATGTTTAGTCCATGAGATTCACATGTGGTGATGGAGTCCCATCAGATAGTGTGTCTTAGGTGTGGTTGTTGATTTATTCTCACCATGATTAGAAAATAATTCTATTGGAGTCGTATGGAAACAAGAAAGGACTCAGTGAGGTGGTGTTAACCACTCAATGTGAGTGGAGGTCTCCATAGATTTAGTAGATTAGGGGATAGTGTTGATAATAAATTACATAGGAGATTCTCACTTTAGAAATCCATGATTGATGGCGATTGAGATCATCATTTGGGGGATGAGGCTTGACATAAATGTTTGGGCCGATGGGAAATGATTATTTAAGTACAAATTATTCCATGCCTTGGGACATTGGTATATCAAGCTGATAGTGGTTCATTATATATGGGAGGATGGAAATCACCATGCCTTGGGATGTCAGGATGATATGATGATGGTGAGTGGTTAAATGGAAGTCCAAGGGACTTATGATATATTATTTGGGCATGTCGATGTGATGTAAATTGACTCGACATGTGATGCTTGTAGTATTGGTTAGCATAAGTTACTGAGTGACTTATATATGGAAATATTTGGGAAACTGAGGTTTCTCCCAGTATGAAATATTGTAGATATATCATTCCACACCGACGTTGGTTGAGGTAGGTAAATCCTTCCTTGTGATTGTTGAGCACATGCGAAGTGGGTTATGTATTTTTATGTGTGAGTTAATTCTATTTATTTATGTATGTATACAGTGGTATAAGTATGGCTATAATATATGAAAACATTAGTGGTGACCTACTAAGTTCATACTCACACCCTTTATGGGTCCCTTGGGACATTTTCAGAATTTATGTCTTTGAAATAAGGTAATGAACCAGGATCATGCACTAGACCATAGAGAGAAGGGATGCACATGTGTATGGGATGGATGGAAGATGGACAATGTGGGTTATTCTGCATTGATCCAGAGTCTCTTTTAGGATTTTTAGTATGCACTTATTTGATCATCCTCTGTGTGATCTTTCATGTTTTTATGACTGATATGGAATTTGTATAATTTATATGATATGTATGAATCTACTGATTTTTGGCTCATTATTACCATTTTTTATCATTTCTTTTGCTTATTTTTTTTACTTCCACAGTGATAGTATTATATGTAAATTATTATTATATCATCACTAGAGGATATAGTCTTCCCACTATCACCTAATTAGACCCTCACTACTAGTTGGTAGCCTTTGGCATATGGGGAGGCATGCCAAAGGACCAGTGGTCCTCCGACTTGGAGCACAAGTTCAATGGATACTGGGTTAGGGTGATATATCTCCCTACTGACTTCACCTCTTCCTTTGGTGGATTCTTGATGTTTTTCAATATTTAGGGATGAATATTTAGGGTAAATCACTCATAGACTCTTCCTCCTTCATCACTCTCTCTTTTCCTCTTCTATTATTTCCCTAATAAGGTCTTAAATACTGAGGCTTCCATGTGGTTTATTTTTAATTGAGTGTTTTCAAGTTTTAGGGTTCTTATTGGTTCTCTAGATATTCTTGGTTCTCATTGATGTTATCTAGAACAACAATTTGTAAAGGAGATATGGTTTAAGGTATCTAGTCCTTTACATATGTATTTAAATTTATAACTATGATTTCTTGTTTCTTTAAAAGATATTTTATATATTTGAAAATTTTAATCATGTATAACTTTTATTACGTGATAAAATAAGGTTTATCTTTTTGAGTTTCATCAAATGATCATGGAAATTTAATTAGTTTTCAATGTATAAAGTCTGTTTTGGAAATCAATTCTTATATACTATTTATATAAATGCATGGTTGGATCTTTGAAATTGAAAATTTATTTGTTAAGGGTGTTTTGGTTTTTTAAATGTATTTTTTAGCTTGGTTTTGTAATTAATACTCATATGGAATGATTTTATCTTACAAAATCATTCCTTTGGAAAATTAAAACCCCTTGAAACATGATTCATGTATTTTGAAAATGAATGTTTGATTATGATGTGTATGTAATGGTTCTCAGTGAAGGGGATTTTGTGTTTTATGTGTGCTATTATTGGAATTGAGTTTGTTTCTTGAGATAAAATTAGAGGTGAGAGTGTGAAATTATTGTGATTTATATATATATATATTAATGTATTATTTATTGAGTTTATATACATTTTATATGTCATGGGAACCCATGGGTATCTAGGTGGGAAGCCTAGAGACACTTTCTACATTAGTTTATGATCATGCTCTAGCTAGTGGCCTTAAGATATATTTTATTTTTCTTATGGGATTATTCTCTATGGTTATACCATAAAGGGTAATACTGAGTGTCTAGGTAGGTTATTTTTTGTTCGAATCCAGTCTTTATTTATGTTAGTTATGTTTGATAAATTTTAGATTGTCCCCAAACTACTAGGTTCCCATGAAAACTATTTTGTGTTTTTTATATTTTACATTTTCTTATAACACTATTTTCAAAAAATGTATTTTATATTATATCTTTATTATCCCCTTTTAAAGGTTCTCATTGTATCACTTTCAACTTTTCTTTAAATGGTTTCATAATTATTTTTATTAAAAAGTTATTATTATAAGTTAGAAAAGGGAATGTATTTTTAAATACATTATAATGATACTAATTTTGAAAATAAATGGGAAACCTACTTTGTATACATATTTTAAAACTAGAATGAAATTGTTTTACTTTTAGAGGTCTTGCATTGGTCAATAGGTGGTTACCTACTAGGCTATACAACTCATTCATATTATCATTATAGTTTTACTAGGTTCTGTGGGATGCAGTGGGTGACATTGGGGTTCCTATTTGAGTATGTATTATGCCTAGTTAAAGTGTTTCAATCAATTTATAGAGATAATATCTGAGGCTTGGGTACTTTTTATTTATTTATTTTGGCATGTTTGATGTATCAACCTCCACATATTCCTAGTTTTGTATCTTTATGCTTTGGTACTTTTCTATAGCCTAGGGGGATTGGAAACACCCCTTGAGCATATCATGGGATGTATTGGTTACACAGTTTAGGGTTGGATTTGGTTGGTTCATGACAAACACACTAGGGGTCACTATATATCCCTTACACACAGGGACTATATAACTATTACTATAGAACTTCCTGCCATATGATCCACAGACCCACCACCAGAAAACTACTCATGAGTGAAAATCATAGTCTAACTGAGTATAATTCCATCAAAAAGTTATATGGGAAAACACCATATAAGTTGTCTATGACATTTTAAATAGTTAAACCTCTCATAAGAAAAATAATCACACACAAGAAATCCAATATCAAGTGAGTCATACATAGCAACCATGATGCATATACATAGGCTTATTTCCAATGGTCCAAGAGCCAAATCTATAAATACTAGCCTATAATAATCACATAATATTTAAATAAACTCATTAACCATAATAGTGAAAAAAACAATCCCATACACCTAGTATCTTGGAATACCTATAGTAACAGTGTTTGTGATGCACTAGTCCGAGGTCCATCACAATATTTGACACATATCTATTCCCTATCTACCATACCCTAAATATAAAGACAATAAAAAATAGGCTCTAATACAACTCTTTAACACCCCGGTTTGGTGGCCATTCAATAGTGCCTTGGGTTGAGTATCCATGTGACCTTGTGCACACCTACCTGTATGATATATGTTGTCAACTACCATTTAGGTGCTAATATATACAATGGGTATATTATTCCCATGAATCATAGTCATACAAAATAGTGAAAATAACTAAAATCATCTACACTATAATCAAATTATTCATAAAAAAACAAACAAAATTCCATAATAAATGTCTCAAAAGGAACCATACAGTCATAAAAACTTCATCACCCACTATTCTTATAAAATAATAACCTTGTCAAAAAATATCTATCGAGCTACTCCAACTAGATCCACTATAAGTCATGTGATCTGATATAACAACTATTATTATTATTACACATTAATACATGATTTAATTACATAAAATTACACTTAATACAACCTGAAATATCAATAAGTTTAGTGTATTTTTGAATTAAGTACATTACATTACAACTCTAAACATGAATTACAACATATTTTTTTGAAAACTTCTTTAACATGCTTGAGATTAAAACTACATTTGATAACCTGGGGAAAAAACCTAAGAAAGGGGTGAGCCATAAATACTAGTTAGGGAATAAAAATAGAGTAACATGAAGATAATAATACATTCTAGACTAGGAATATCAATGAGGAATAAAGGAACATGAATAATAATCCATGATATAGCATGATAATCATAACATGGGAAATGTGGCAACAACTTAAAACATTACCTCATAAACATAAGTCAAGGATAAACCAAAATGATTTCATGGTGGAAAACTTACCATAAATGAATAAGGTACACACCTTTCCCAACATGATGTATCATGATACTAAACATTACTTGATGCATTGGAGCGCTATATAATTCCGAGCACACCCATCACTTTTATTTTATTCTCATTCTTAAGTGTTCCACATAGATCATACAACATGAGTCCATTCATCATCATAAATTATTACATGATCAAGGAGAGTGGAATAAATACATTTAAGTCCCAAATAAAAAGGTATATATGCATAAAAGTGAACACCCTTTGATAGGAAATGGGTATGACAGTCACTACATAAATGGTATGGCATGATAATTGCGGTGAAAATTCAACAACATAACGACGTCACTTAAGAGTTCATAAAATGGTTTGATGAGAGATAAATGGGTCTATAATATTTTTTACATGAAGTATAAAGTAATAGGTATATGGAATGACATTTCCACACATTTATAATTATAACAAAAATAAAGTATATGATAATAAACAATCTTGAAGAAAAATGGAAAAGAAAGGATGCTTGCGAAATTTTGACATAGTAACAAGTGTACATGGGAGGGATTAATGAGAGAGAAAGGAGAATATTATAATGTATACATAATAATTGAATTATGGGTGAGGTTAAAAATTATTCCCCATCATTATAAATTGGAAATAAAAAGTCATAACAAGATAAATAAACATTGATAAAAATGAGGAAGGAAGGTGTTGTACCTCTCGAACCCCTCAAGGTTTTATTTTCATGATCACAATCACCCTCATATTTATCTAATCCTCTTTCAAGTGTTTTTGGTTGATAGGAATCAAATCAGGTGGCCAAGGAATTGGGCCAAGAAAGAAAGAAGGAAAAGTGGACTGAAATTCAGTCCACCGGCCAACCGGTGGCTTCACCACCGGTCGGCCGGTGGAGCCTGGACAGAAGGAATCCTTCTTTCCAGACCACCGGCCAGCCGGTGGCACACCAGCGGCCAGCCGGTGGCACCTGCAATCAAGAGGGAGCCACTGCCTCCCCACCGGCCAGCCGGTGGCCTCAGCACCGGCCAGCCGGTGGCTTCCAGCCCCAACAGTGAGACCTACTGTCTCACCACCGGCCAGCCGGTGGCCTCAGCACCGGCCAGCCGGTGGCTCCTGGGCAGAACAAGTTTCCATTCTCCAAGGCACCGGCCAGCCGGTGGCCATGCACCGGCCAGCCGGTAGACCAGTCAAACTAGCCGTTGGCTTTGACCAGTCAACTCCTTTTTGGCCTCCAACGGCTCCGAGGCCTTTTCCAACGGCTCCAAAGCCCTCCAACGGATACTTGAAGGTTCCTAGCCTATAAATAAAGGCCTAGGAAGCCCCGAAATGTCACCCAAGCCACCGGACACATTGTTGATCATTTTGGCGAAGCTCCGGCGGATTGTTCCAAGAGAACCCCAAGTGCTCCATCCATTTCCACATCCAAGAGCACCACTCAAGAAGCTTGGGAAAGCACGCTACATCAACTCCATCATCCAATTGGCGCCCAAGTCTTCCCAATCACGGTTTTTCGTGTTTTATTTATTTTGAGCTTAACTTTGAGTTTGTGCCTACAAACTCCCAATTTTCTCATCCCCTCTTTTCTTTGGGTTTCACATCACCAATAAGGTGTGACAAGGTTGCCAAGATTTCCTTTAAATAGCTTGAGACATAGGTGAGCTATCCTTCACCTGTAAGAAGGATAGTGGGTTCTTGCTAAACCATCAAAAGCAAGTGGGTTCTTGCTAAACCACAAAAGCAAGCTGTAATAGGTCCTAGTGCTACCTCAAAGCCTAGTGGGTTTCTTGCTAAAACCATTGAAAAGCAAGCGGTAGGAATCTCTCAACGGTTGAGTTGGGAGCGGAGACGTAGGCCGGGTTTTGGCCGAACTCCGTTATCAATTTCTTGTGTGATTGCCTCTTTATTTCCGCTGCATTTTTACTTTGTTTTTTAATTGTTAATCAATTTTTTAAAAGGCAATTCACCCCCCTCTTGCCATCATTCCCCGTTTCTTCCGACCCAACAATTGGTATCAGAGGGATAATTTGAGTAATACCTTAAAAGGTTTCAAATTCAAAGATCCATTAAGATGGCATCAACCTCTTTCGCCCCCGAGGGCCTCTCATTGGGTCGGGCTCCATTTTTTGATGGGACCGACTATAATTATTGGAAAACCCGCATGACTACCTTTCTTAGAAGCATAGGATATCCCATTTATAAAATTGTCATGCAAGGTTACACTTTGTCTACCCCCGATGAATCCAAATGGACCCAAGCCGACATTAGAAATTTTGAGCTTGATGGCAAAGCCATGAATGCTCTTCATTGCGGCCTTGACCGAAACGAGTTCAATCGAGTTTCCACATGCACCTCTTCACATGAAATTTGGAAGCTTTTAGAAGTGACCCATGAAGGCACTAATAAAGTCAAGGATACTCGGTTAGACATGTACCGTCAGGATTTTGAGTCATTCTCTATGCATCCAAATGAATCTATTTCTGAAATGTTTACACGCTTCACTGACGTTTGCAATGGTAGAAAATCTCTTGGTGATGATGTTTCAGCCGAGACGATGGTCAAGAAGATTCTATGGGTCCTTCCGAGCTCATGGGCACCAAAGGTGACGGCGATCCAAGAAGCTAAGGACGTCAAAAATATGCCGGTAGAGGAGCTCATCGGATCCCTAATGACATATGAGATCACAATGAGGAGGCAAGCTCAAAAGGAGGGCACACCAATCAAGACACCAAAGAACATCGCCCTCAAGGTACAAAAAGAAGTAAGCTCCTCCTCATCCTCATCTTCCTCATCTTCATCTTCTTCAAGTGGCGACTCGGAAATGGAGAATCTCGCCCGCCAAATGCAAAAATTCATGAAGAAGCACAAGAAGAAGAAATCTCGCAAGGCGCGAAAGCAAGAACCCACCGCAAGATCCGAGCCCAAGGTAAAATGCTACGGGTGCGGCGAAAAGGGCCATTACAAGCCCGATTGCCCACTCAACAAGAAACGGGCCACGCACAAGGAGAAAGGAAAGAAAAAGGTCCTCAAGGCCACATGGAGTGACTCCTCATCATCCTCCTCCTCCTCCTCGAGCGACAACGGTAACAAATGCCTAATGGCATTCCATGAGGTAACTTCTTCCGATTCCTCCTCCTCTTGTTCTTCAAATTCAAATTCTTTAAATCATTTATCTTATGAAGAACTCTCACATGCTAGAGATCAACTAGAAAAAGGTTTTCATGAACTATCTTCAAAATTTGTTGCTTTGAAAAATTCTTTCAAAAAACTCTCCTCCGAAAAAGAACAACTTCTCAAAGAGAAGGAGGAGATGTCCCTTAAAATCCAAAATTTTCCAAATGTTGATTCCATGGAATCAACCATCAAAGACCTTAGGGAGACCCTTGCTAAGTTCACCCAAGGGGAACAAAATTTGAACAATTTGCTTGGTTCCCAACGTATATCTAGAACCACCCAAGGGTTAGGATATACCAACCGAGCTTCCTCCTCCCATGCACCCACTATTTTTGTAAGGGGGAGCTCCGATTTTAAATTTTGTAATTATTGCAAAAAACCCGGGCACCTTATTTATGAATGTAATTGTAAAAACGCCCGGTACGGTCAACCCAAATCGATTTTTTATTCGGACGAATTTTATAGGAGAAGACCCGCCATGAGGCAAGTGTGGATTGAAAAATCCCTCTTAGCGAGTCTCTCTGGGCCTAAAATCATCTCTTTCCAAAATCCCTCTCCCCGGTGACTTTTTGTTTTTATTTAGGGGGAGTTAGGATCTTTTAAGCTTTTTTGTAATTTCAAAATTTTCGATTCAAACTTTCAATTTCAACTCTTGGTTTCAAAATTTTCAATTCAAAATTTTCAATTCAATTTTTGATTCAAAACTTTCAATTCAAACTGTTATTCAATTTTCATTTCAAAATTTTCAACAATTGGTATTATTGTCAATTGGTTTAAAATCTTGTTTTTCAAATATATCCCTCAATCAAGTTTTATGCCCCATTCTATTTTGATAATCACAAAGGGGGAGAAATTTCTTGATTGATTGGGGGAGAATCCTTTTTCATCATGCTTTGCATTGCCTTTAATCTCAGTATTTTACATTGTTTGTTTCGGTGATTGTGATCATCAAAATAGGGGGAGATTGTTGTACCTCTCGAACCCCTCAAGGTTTTATTTTCATGATCACAATCACCCTCATATTTATCTAATCCTCTTTCAAGTGTTTTTGGTTGATAGGAATCAAATCAGGTGGCCAAGGAATTGGGCCAAGAAAGAAAGAAGGCAAAGTGGACTGAAATTCAGTCCACCGGCCAACCGGTGGCTTCACCACCGGTCGGCCGGTGGAGCCTGGACAGAAGGCATCCTTCTGTCCAGACCACCGGCCAGCCGGTGGCACACCAGCGGCCAGTCGGTGGCACCTGCAATCAAGAGGGAGCCACTGCCTCCCCACCGGCCAGCCGGTGGCCTCAGCACCGGCCCGCCGGTGGCTTCCAGCCCCAACAGTGAGACCTACTGTCTCACCACCGGCCAGCCGGTGGCCTCAGCACCGGCCAGCCGGTGGCTCCTGGGCAGAACAAGTTTCCATTCTCCAAGGCACCGGCCAGCCGGTGGCCATGCACCGGCCAGCCGGTGGCCATGCACCGGCCAGCCGGTAGACCAGTCAAACTAGCCGTTGGCTTTGACCAGTCAACTCCTTTTTGGCCTCCAACGGCTCCGAGGCCTTTTCCAACAGCTCCAAAGCCCTCCAACGGATACTTGAAGGTTCCTAGCCTATAAATAAAGGCCTAGGAAGCCCCGGAATGTCACCCAAGCCACCGGACACATTGTTGATCATTTTGGCGAAGCTCTGGCGGATTGTTCCAAGAGAACCCCAAGTGCTCCATCCATTTCCACATCCAAGAGCACCACTCAAGAAGCTTGGGAAAGCACGCTACATAAACTCCATCATCCAATTGGCGCCCAAGTCTTCCCAATCACGGTTTTTCGTGTTTTATTTATTTTGAGCTTAACTTTGAGTTTGTGCCTACAAACTCCCAATTTTCTCATCCCCTCTTTTCTTTGGGTTTCACATCACCACTAAGGTGTGACAAGGTTGCCAAGCTTTCCTTTAAATAGCTTGAGACATAGGTGAGATATCCTTCACCTGTAAGAAGGATAATGGGTTCTTGCTAAACCATCAAAAGCAAGTGGGTTCTTGCTAAACCACAAAAGCAAGCTGTAATAGGTCCTAGTGCTACCTCAAAGCCTAGTGGGTTTCTTGCTAAAACCATTGAAAAGCAAGCGGTAGGAATCTCTCAACGGTTGAGTTGGGAGCGGAGACGTAGGCCGGGTTTTGGCCGAACTCCGTTATCAATTTCTTGTGTGATTGCCTCTTTATTTTTGCTGCATTTTTACTTTGTTTTTTAATTGTTAATCAATTTTTTAAAAGGCAATTCACCCCCCTCTTGCCATCATTCCCCGTTTCTTCCGACCCAACAGAAGGAACCCTTACGAAATTCCGGCATAGTAATAGGTGTTCTTAGGAGAGAATAATGAGAGATAAAGGGGTATATAATAATTTAGACATAATAATGTAAGTATGGTAGAGTTTAAAAAACATAACCCATCAATATTAAATTAAAAATAAAAGGTCATAACATAGAATAGATTCTTGAATAAAAGTGAGAAAGAGAGGATCCTTACCTTAAGAGTATGACACCAAAAGCTTGAAAGTGTATTCTTAATATCTTTTGGGAACCTTGGGAGGATTATAAAGATATAAGGGTAGATTAAGGTCGTGATCCAAGGATTTTTAGTGAAGATAATTGGGATATTGGGTGATTTTATATAGGAAAAGAGAGAGACTTCTTTAATATTTAGGTTTTGAACTCTACAAAATAAAATATTTCAAACCACAAACCTTACCTTTTTTTTACAATGGGTTTTCCAAAGTGGATAGGTTTTAATTATTTTATTAGGAAAATTACCTAACTTATTAAAATACCACCCTTTATTATGTGGAGGCGAGTCACATTTTTAAAGAAATGAATTTAAAATCATAAAATACATTATTTGTTTTGGAGGATTCATAAAGAATTAATAAAATCAATAAAATAAACTTAAAATCAGATTATTTTAAGGTTAAAAAATATATTTGCGTTAATCTACCCATTATAGTATTTATCACATCATTTTTTGGTCATTATGATGTCATAAAACACCATGTATATTTATAAGGTATTTATTTTTTACCAAAAAATTCGACTGTCTCAGAAAATTATGAAATATTAACCATTGGATAATTTCAACATTCTGATTCATAAAATAATATTAATTTTATCTAAATAATTATTTTAAATATTTTAATTTTAACTTTTAAAATAATATTCTACATTTATTGAAAAATGTTGGGTTTTTAACAATAACAGTTTTTGAACCCTTATAAAAAGTACATTTCACTTCATAAAAATTATATGCCCATTTATAATTAAAAAAACTTATTTAATAATAAAATTTTATTAAAATAATATTTATTTAAAAAATCTAGTAATTCATCAAAATAAATCTTTTAATTGAATTTGAATATTACCCAAAAATACAATTTGTGTTCAATCAAATCAATCTCAAAATAATTTATAAGTAATAATAAAAATAATAAAAATAATTATTCTATAATATATACACATTAATATTATTAAGGTCTTTATAAATATATATTTATCACACATGTTAAGAGTAAGGTGTGTGATGGTGAGACTTTCATGGGGGAATTCGACAAACATGGTTTGAGTCCTGATCTCGATGAGCTTGAACTTCTCCTATAAATGGTTTCACTCATGATTAGGTTATTGGATCTCAAATTAGGATTGGTTAAGGGAAAAAAATAGTTATTCTATATCCCTTTAAAGCTCCAATAAATGGGATTTATAATGTATAATACTATTAGATGATTCCATCAATTCCTTTGTCCATTTCAATTAGAGTTGTTAAATCCCTATATTTATATTAATCATGTGATCATTGTTTAACGACTATATTAAAAATGGTAATATTATTAAAAAAATTTAAATCCAAACATATAACTAATGAAGTTCATGTGTTTTCTATAACTATATTACATAATAATATATTTAATTAAAATCACAAAGAGAAACTTCATTTATAACAGTTCGGGTCATCACAATATCCCCCCCCCCTTGAGAAATTTCACCCTCAAAATTTTCATTTCACCACCCTTAAAATAGATGAGGGTAATTCTGTCTCATCACTTCCTCTAGTTCCCACATTTATTTTTCATACTTTTGGTTTATCCATAGCACTTTGACAAGGTGCATTGTCTTATTTCATAGAAATTTGTCTCTATGATATAATATTATCACCAGATGCTTCTCATGACTGAGAATTAATTTTTTTTATTAAAAACACTTTGGCAGAAAAGTGAGAAACCACACAGGTACAATCAAATCCAAATATTAACCAACAATAAAGGATATCAAAAAATCGTTGAAAACAAGACTAAGATTGTTATAACTTCATACCTGATATAATCCCCATTAAAGTGATTCAAACTTCATGCTCAGATCATCCTGGATTAAGTCTTCAAAGTGGGTAGCTAGCTTGTCCCAAGTCTGGATATATTCCTCCACATTGATCCTTAGTGCATTGAAACCCCGTGCCAAAATAAAATCTTGGTAGTTGATCCGGTCCCTTTGTTCCTTACTAACATCCATTTTAACCTCTCCTTCTTGGATTATTTTGACCTCCCCCATTGAGGCATTAAGTTTGATATCCTTTTCATGCATTTCTTCATTAGAATGAAGAATTAAGTCAAGATATTGAGTATTATCTCCTTTTTTCTTTCCGGCCACATCACCCACCCTTGGAATGTCTCCACACTTAGATTTAATCTTTCCACTTCTTGGGCCAAAACATTCCAGATCTTGAGGTTTTGGTTTATAGTCCTTTTCCTTTTCCTTACTAGATGATCTTGTTTGCATCATCTTAGGAAACAGGGAGTAGGCCCTCCCCCCTTTAGATCCTTTCCCTTTAGTCACAACGCAACTCCTCGAGTCACGATGCCCCTTCTGACCCTTCTTCTTCCTCGGGCTATGGATACCTCTAATTCTCACTCCCTCCTCATTGCTAATAGAAAATTGACTGGATTACTCTACTTCATTCTCACCCTCCGAGAGAACCTGAACACCTGAGGGATACTCCACTGCCAATGGTGTGCAAACATCTAGAGTAGTCCCCAGGGCCTAAACCAGGAGGTCAGGATTCATACCTCCACTGGATAGCAGGTGTGTTTCCTTGTCCTAAACTGGTCCTTCCTCTATCATGCCTTCAAAATGGTTAACAAGACCGGTGGTTTCTTGATCATTTCCTGGTATGGACATGGTCATTGTATTTTATCCATCCCCTATAGATTTTTTCCTCTTGGTACCTGTAGAGCCTCCCTTACTTGTATCCTCAACCACACCTACATGGTTAGGGGCGTGATCATAGAAAACTGGAACATCATTCTATTTTGTCGATCCTATCTTCCGAGGGACTGAAGTATTTTGGTTTGTCGCAACCCTAGTTGGAGGCTTTGACACTGGATGCACATCAACTTACTTGATACTGGAACCCGAGGCACCATCCTGCCCAGTGAGCAAGCCTCCATTCTTCATAGTTTCCGAAAATGAAGGAGAAACAGAAGGAAAAAATAGAGAATCCCCTTCCAGAACCAGTCATGCTTGATGGTTAACACCCAAATCATGATTCAAGGTATTAAATATATCAGAGACCTTCAGATATTCACGTCCTTTTTCTTTCTGGAGATGAAAATTTGGCCATGATTCCTTAGAACCTAGATTTTCAACTACGAGAACTGAGGGTATAGACCCATTTTGTGGAACATCCCTCACCAACCTAGGGTGAATCACACCACTCTTCTGACAAGCAGTGGATAAATTCCCCAAGCGATGACATGAGATGAACAATTCTGTCCAATATTCAAAAATCACGGGTTGTTTTTACTAGAATTCCACCATGATGGTGATCCAGATACAATCTATAGGAGGTTTGGAAGTATCCACCTCAACACTAATGCATGGGGAGATAGGGTGACACACAGACTCGATTCTTCTATCTAAACATAGGAACTATCCAATCATATTACCAAGCATACAGATTATAGAAGGATTTTGGAAGGGAAGGGGGAGTTCAGGAAGACTAACCCATACAACTGTAGATGAGTTATCATGTTTCATGTAGAAATCATAGGACTATAAAGCAAGGTAGAATCAAGATCCGTTTCATACGCGAGGAGCTCTGGACCACGCCGAGATTTGGTCTTCCTCTGATGAGAAATGAATCATCATGTGCCGCTTGTCAAGGAGCCCCACAATCGCTCTGTCTTGCAAACCCCAGGAAGCGAATACGAATCTGTCAAAATTGTCAACTGAAGGATTATGATGCATTAAGTGTTCCAAAAAGTTCATATTTAAGCGAACCGAGGATTCATTGAATTCTGAGGAAGATAATGAATGGTTAGGGCAACCGCCATGAAGATAGAGTACTTTAGGGCTGAGGTCTATGGTGGGAAAAGATGGAAGAAATTCAGGATTTGAAAAGGGTGAGAAGGAAGGTATGAAGGCTGCGGAGAATGAAGGGAGTCCCTCTCCCTCAGGCGAGGGAGGGACTGGGTTCACTGCCATCACCTCCTAGGGCATCCCTGTTTGAGCGCTGATTACACTTGGTGTCAAGATCCTATTTTATTGACTACCAGATGCTTCTCATAGGAAAGCTCATTATCCAATGGTACCACCTCTAGATTGAGTACATGTGAGGGGTCAGGTATGTAATTACTCAAGAGTGATACATGTAATATATCATGAACTTGATATAGGTTAGGTGGGAGTGAAAGTTGATAGGCCACTACTCTGATGCGACCAAGGATCTCAATGGGGATGATTTATCTTGGACTAAGATTTCCCTTCTTTCTAAATATCATCACTTTCTTCCATAGAGATATACAGAGGAATAACATGTCTCTAACATCAAACTCTAGGTCTCATTGATGATTGTCAGTATAGCTATTTTATCGACTCTGAGCAACCTTGATTTTCCCCTAAATAGTCTTAACCTTTTCCACCATTTCCTCTACCATTTTAGGACCTAATAGTTTTCATTCCCCAACTTCATACCAAAATTTATGTGTCCTGCACCTATTCCTATAAAGTTATTCATAGGGAGCCATTTGGATGCTCGAGTGGAAAATATTTTTGTAAGAGAATTCGACCAGAGGAAGATGTTGATCCCATCCTCCTTTGAAGTCCATTAAGAATGCTCTCAACATGTCCTCAAATGTCTGGATAGTCCACTTAGATTGTCCATCAGTTTGAGGGTGATATGTCATGATGAAGTTCAACTCAGTATTTAGAGCGTGCTAGAGACTCTTCCAGAATTTAGAGGTGAATCTTGGATCCCAATCAAATACAATAGATAGTGGCACTCTATACAACCTGAAAACTTCCCCCTGATATATATCCATGAAAGTAGATCCAGTGATAATTCCTCTCGTATCTCAATGAAGTGTGCAGTCTTTGTAAGACGATACACTACAAAACATATAGCATTATTCCCTCTTGATATATTTGTAATATTAGTGAAAAAGTCCATTGTGATGTTTTCCAATTTCTATATAGGTATGAGTAATAGTTGCATCAACCCCTTGGATTTTTTCCTCTCCTATTTCACTTGATGACATACAATAAATCTTGTTGTATATTCTATGATCTACTTCATATTGTCCCACCAATAGTGTTCTCAAAGATCTCGATACATCTTTGTGATTCTAGGGTGGATGGAGAAAGTTGAGCTATGTGCATCATCCAATAGATCCTTGTTTCAATTAGGATTTTCTGTTACACATAGTCTTGACACAAATCTCACAACACCTTCATCATTAAAATTAAACTTCAAGGATTTCCCTTTCCTTATAGCATCCACTTTTTTCTGAATTCCCACACCAACTCTTTGAGCATCATTTAACCTCACCGAAAGAGATGGTTGAGAAATAATTTGTGAAAGGATTTATGATGTTCCTTCCTTTATGATTCCCATGTAAAACCTTTCTAAATCTAAGAAGATAGGATCCCTCTTAATTCACACCAATAACAGAATTGTTAGATACTTTCTTCTTAGAGAATCTCCCACTTTATTCACTTTCCCAGAATGGTAGTGAATTTAGAATTCATAGTCTTTGATCAAATCTAACCATCTTAATTAGTGCATATTCATATCTTTTTGAGTGAATATATACTTGAGGATTTTTTTGATCTGTATATATTCCATACTTCTTCCAAAAGAGATAATGTTTCCAAATTTTTAAAGAAAAATCACCACATCCAACTCCAGATCATGTGTTGGGTAGTTCTATTGATGAACTTTCAACTACCTTGAAGCATAGGCAATGAATGTTTCATTTCACATTAACACATATCCCATTCCATTATTCAAATAATCACTGAATACCATGAAAATATCTCCACTTATGGGTAGTGTGAGCACATTAATAGTGATAAGTCTCTTTTTCAACTCCTTGAAGCTTTATTCACATTCATAATTCCAAGAAAACTTGACTCCCTTTAGAATTAGTTTGGTGAGAGGGTTTTAAAATCATGATAAATTTCTCACGAATTGGAGATAATACCCATCTAACCCAAGGAAACTATACATATATGTCAGAGATATTGTCTTTATACATCTTTCAATTGCTTATATTTTGGAAGGGTCTATAGATATCCCATTTCTTGTGATGATATGCCCCAAGAAAGAGACTTTCTTCAACAAGAACTCATATTTTCTGTAATTGGCATAAATATTTTCTTTTCACATGGTCTTTAGAATAGTATTCAAAGGCTCTTCATGCTCATATTTAATTTTGGAGTATATTAGAATATCATCTATAAATACTACCAATTTTTTGAGGTATTCTATAAATACTCTATTCATCAAGTCCATAAATATTTCTAGATCATTAGTGAGTATGAGTAAAATTATTATGAATTCATAGTGCCCATACCTTATATAAAAAGTATTCTTGGGGATATCCTTCTTCTTCACCCTAACTTGGTAATATCCCGACTGTAGATCCACCTTGGAAAAAGTATTGTGCTCCAAATAGATGATTGAACAAGTCATCTATATAAGGAATAAGATACTTTTTCTTTATCCTGATCTTGTTGAGATCAAAATAATTGAATTAAAGGTTGATTGACCCATCCTTATTCTTTATGGAGAGGGCTGGTCACCCCATGGTGAAGCACTTGGGTGCATGAAACCTTTTATCTATATTCTCCTGTAGTTGTTTCTTCAGTTCCTCAAGTTCCACAATAGCTATTCTATATGAAGTCTTGGATAATGGTAACACCCTAGGTATAAGCTCGATTAAAAATTCAAAATATTGGCTAGGAGGAAGATCAATAAATTCCTTGGGAAACACATCAGTGTATTCCCTCACAACGAGCATGTCTTTAAGGGTTATTTTTTTACTTAGACTCAATCATTTGATCTAGGTACGCTTTCTCGTAGGGCAATAATATCCATGCTTGAGATGATGGTACTAAATAAGGTTCATCCTTCTCCTTGAATTTTTATAGAATCTGAGGGTGATTTTCAATACAGAGAGTGATTTATTTCACATAGAAATTTATGTTGTCTCTATATAAGGAAGTCTAATCCATGCCCAAAATTGTATCAAATTCCACCAAAGAGAGTATGAAAAGGTTTTTTTGGGAAATTCATCCCAAAAACTTTGATAGGTGAGGAGTTATATACTTAGGATGCAATAATTTACCCATTTTTCATTTTCACTAACATCTCTAATTCTATGCTTTTTGGTGATGTATGAATAGTTCTTCTAAACTTTTGTGATATAAAAGAATGTGTAGAACCAAAATCAAAAAGTTTTTTTTTTCTATTCTTGAATGAATAACTAGCATACCTATCATCACTTTTTTGCCTGGATTCACTTTGAAAGTAGTGATGACAAAATCTCTCCCATTCTTCCATGGAGGTTGTTGGTTGTCTCTAAAAACCCTTGGATGAGTGCATTGGTTTTCAAAATGCCCTTGTTCCTTGGAGTTGTAGTAATGAACAATACGCTAAGGGTTTACTAGAGAATTCCTTTAATCCATCACAGTAGTGGGTTTCTCCTGTCAATAATCACTGGCTAGGTGACCTTCATTCTTTCACCTAAATCATTTCTTCACCCCCTTCAATAAATTTTCAAGGTGCTTATTTCTGCACCTCTGGAAAGTGAGATGTTGAAATTTCTTGGCACCATTAGATATCTCTACTAGGACACCATAATTGATATCTACTTTCTGCTTTATATCCCTATAATACCCCTAATATTCACTGATCTCCATTTCTACTTTGAGGGAACATTAGGAAATTAAAGTCACAGATCACCAGGGATTTTTGTAGGCTAGGTTTTAGCCCAACAAAGAAGCGGTCAACCTTTCATTCGGGTGTAATGAAAAAGCCGTAGGCGTACTGTGCAAGCCTTGTGAAGTTTTATTTATACACCTTGATGGATTTTTTGTATTTCTACTTGATGGAAAGAAAGTCCCTTTCCATTTTAAGTTGGAGGGTGTGGGGAAAATATTTATTGAAAAACATTTTCCAGAAATCCATCCACACCATTGCTTTGATCTCTTCATCAGGCTCAATATTTTTTTTATCAATGTCCACCATTGATCAACTTCACCCTACATACAATAAACATCCAAAAGAACCTTATCTTATTCAGAGCATTGTAGGATGTATAATATCTTGTCAATGTAGTTGATCCATTTTTCGGCGATTAAGGGATCTGATGATCCATTGAAAGTTGGAGACATTTTTTGCATGAATCTCTCGATTGAGGATTGTTCTCTTTTGGGGGGGGGATTTAGAATCTCCTCATAATCTAGGTTTTTATTCAAAACCTGAGTTAGCTAAGAGAGTATCCTCATGAAGTGTGTGATTCCTACTCCCATCGAGTTGGGAATCTCATCGGGGTAGTCATCACATTACTCTTCACATTGATTTTTTACCTGATTCCTCCTATTTCTGGCCATTTGATAGAATAAAAGGAATATAAAGTATGATTATATTTAACTTTTAAACACATAAATGGTAATTTAAGGGCATTAAAGGGATAAAATATAACTTACATGTATTTCCTTAACTTATGGATTTCTAGGCTTTGGTCTTTGTTATCCATGATCTATTTCCCAACATATACTCTTATATGCATTTTTAACCCCTTAATAATGATTCTTAATGATTTTATGAATTACCAAAGCATATCCCCCATTATTTTCAAACCAGGTGCATATTAAGGACTGTTGTCATGTACCAGGTTATCCTGAGTCAGTCCCGGAACACCTTGTCAGAGTTCTTACTCCTAGTTATATCTATACCAAAACCACATATACTTATAGTATCCATATAGAGATGTATTTTCTTGATAAAACACTTAATCTATACTCACAAAAATTTTAGGGATGTATTCTTATAATTACTCTTATCTCTAAGGAATTTTATAGAGTTTTTCAATACTAATCCCAAAAATAACAAAAATTTTCCTCTGATACCAATTATAATAACCCTTCTTTTTATTACACATTAATGCATGATTTAATTACATAAAATTACACTAAATACAACCTGAAAGATCTAGAAGTTTAGTCTAAGGAGACGACCTTAAACATTACTTAATCTTGAGATAATTCAAGAATTCACATTGAGGATATTTTTAAGTTTAGAGTTTTAGAGAATTAGGCCATAACTCATAAATAACAAACAATAGAAATACAATGCATACACTTCCAACAATATCCATTTATTCCATAAAACAAAATAATTTTAGAAAGAAGCATGGTTTATTTTCATGTTAAATCATAACTTTTACTTGATCCCATCCTTGACTCTATTCTTCATTAAAACTTCTGAAAACCATTTCAAAACTTGGGATGAGCATAAAATTCTCAGTAATGGATACATAAAGAAGTAAAACTGTTAGTCTTAATAAAACATGTAAACCATGAATACTTAATCATTAAGTAATAATTTTAACCTTTATGAAGTAGTAAATAATCTTCACTAAATATAAGCTCATTGCTTACCCTTTTTGTAACCAAACGGTTACCATAAACCCAAATAAAGAAATATATATCATATAAAAGGTAACTTAGGACATAATCATACTTAAATTGAATAACTATATGCTCAAATTCCACACATATAATTCTTAAAAATGGAATAACCATACATCCTACTTCCATATACAATGAATTGGAGGTTATAACGTAACCACCCATCCTTGTTTTATCAAGGAAACACCCATCTTTGGCTTATCATGTAACCACCCATCTTTGATTTATCACATAACCACCAGTTAAATGTTTAAGTACAATTATATAATCACAACATATAAAATATTTCAATTATCAAAATTTCACCCATAAAATTTCATTTTAAATCATAATAAATAATTTCAAGATATTGAAATATCCAATCATTTTTCAAAACCATTTTCAATACCAAAATACCCAAAAATGGGAATAATTTATTTCTTGTTTTTTAAAAAAACATTAAGGCTTATAGAGGAATCCAAATATCAAATAACAATTACGACGACAAAGAGTTCATTGTCGCCGCATATGTTAAAAACATTCATTTTTTTCATTTAGTAAAGTGATTCATAGAAAAATATTTCTTTTTAATGAAATTATAAGTAAAATGGGTTTATTATACACCATATGAATAAGGTTGTGTATATATTAAAATATGCCTCAATGAAAGGAGATTAAGATGAAGTACCTTACAAAGATCATATTATTAGATTAAGGATAAATAAAAGACATAATTATGTGTGAAAAATATCAATATATCCAATATAAGTGAATATTAAGTGTAAAACAATCAAAATTCATTCACCCATATTCTTGAGAAAACAAAACCAATGACATGGATATTTAACTCAATGAATGGAGATTGAGCTAAGATTTCCCTTACCTTGAGTCCGAATTGTATTGTTCATTCTTTATATTCCTGAATAATAAACTTAGGTTAATTTATACTTTCTTAATAACATTTTCAAGTTTTTTTATTCCATTTATATCACTTATTACCATGTTATATAAATTATTTAATTCTTTGAGTTTTTGTCAGACGTTTTGTCGATATTCGGTACTTGAGTCAAAAATGAACATGCTGTGATGTAATTTGTCCATGTGGTCATAATTCCATCATCTATAGAATAGTATTCATGAAATAGTCATAATTTTTATACATTAAAAATACTTTTTAAATCAAACCATTAATTATGGTTATGAAAAATGAACAATGTTATAATCATGGAGATGGTAGGTCATACGTACGCATGAGTAACGTTTCCATTTTTCATTGATCAATATTGAAATAAGATAATTATCATTTTATATTTCCAGAATGATCATGATATTGTTAAAATCATAATAATAATATACATATACTTATATATATCATACATTTTATATAATTAATCAAAATGAGTCACACCACTTTGTGGAGGTGATAGTTCACACGTACGCACGAACGATATTATCATTTTTATACACATGGAAGTAAAAATTTAATTCATATATTATTATATTATAATTATTAATATTTCATGAATATTGAATATGAACATTAATTCCATTATTATAACCAGTCATGAGAGATAGTTATGGAAAACAAATTAGATCAGTTCGTGGAGGTGATAGTTTACACGTACACATGAACAATTAATTACTTTCCCATTTAGTGAAAGTGGAGATGAATTTAGGTGATGATATTAACTTAATAAAATATAAGTATATTAATGATAATATATTAATTATCTCATTATGGTTTTAAGAGATTTTATGGAAGTAGAAGAAGAAATAAAATAGAAACACTTAAAGAAAATGATAGCTCTTATTCGGTTGATCATCTTTGAAGAACACCTAAACACCTCTAAGAAGGGTGTTCTGCCTAAAATAAGGCTTTAAAAATTTGGGGAGGGATTATAGGAAGATTTTTGGATAGATATTGGCTGAAAAAAGGCTTTTTAAGTTTTAATAAAAGATAAGGAGAAGTTCTCTTTTATAGGAGAGATGAGGGGCAGTTTCGAAAAGTCATGAAATATTAATTTATTATAAATTTATTTTTTATTTATAATGGTAAAAAACTCAATTATTTAAAATATAATACGACTTTGGGTTGTATCACTATTATCCAATATAAAATTATGAATGTTTGGTATATTTTTTAATCCTTATCTTTTTGGTTTAACCCTTATTTTATCTTTTTTAATCTTACCATGATAACTTGTTATTTACACTTTGTGTGTTAATGAAATTACCATAACATGTCCAAAATACAAAAAAGTGTCATTTATGACATATTAGTACTTATAATAACCATTTGGTTGAATCTAATATTTTTTTTAATTTTATAACATTTAACAAACTATTTTATATTTTAAGTTATGAATTATGTCAATTTTGACACTATTTATACTTGACTTTTTCTAGAATACATAAAAACCTGATTGCTTCTAAAAAATAAATTAAATAAATCCTAACATGTTATATTCATCCATAAAATTAGTTTATGGCATCAAATATTCCAAGTAGTATTTATTTTAACATTTATAATATCACTTATTTGAATCTTTTATTAATGAAGTAATCACTGCATCACCATTGTGTCAAAATTAAATTTATTTATTTAATGTATAAAAATTATAAATAAAATAC
Source organism: Viscum album (assembly GCA_963277665.1). Taxonomy (NCBI): domain Eukaryota; kingdom Viridiplantae; phylum Streptophyta; class Magnoliopsida; order Santalales; family Viscaceae; genus Viscum; species Viscum album. Next base: position 402,365,908 of record OY728156.1, on the reverse strand, counting down.
CATGATATAGGAAATATTTTTATATTAATAATTAATATTTATAGTTGAATATATAATTTATATAAACCCATATTAAAATTGTTTTAGTAAGAAGATTCATGTTTATAACATATTTTCCTTTACTTAAATTTAAAAGTTATAAGTGTCATAATCACACCTAAGTGGATTACAAATGTCAAATTGTCACCCCAAGGGTTTTATTGGTCTTCCATATGTAATACAATAGGATTATGAAACATTTTAGGATAGTTTTATATTATTATAATATTATTTTAAACCTTATTTACTTGATTTACCCTTTAACCATGGTAAATAAAAATAATTACTGATGTTACTATTCATAATGTCAAAAAATAACAGGGACCTATTTAAAAATTTGAAAATTATGATTCCAAATATGTAATACATTTTTTCAAGTTCAAAACACATAACTTTCAATAATTAATATAAAATTAATTCCTGTTGTCAAAATGAAAAAATTGGTTTTTTAAAAGTAAAAACCATCAAAAGATTAACATGTGTTTATATAAATTTTCAATGTGAAATTACTTAAAATGACCAATATTGGATTAAGTGATAAAAAATTAATACAATTACATGTTAAAACCAATTAAAAGGAAAATATAACTATATAAAAAAATTAGATGAAATGGTAGTTTTGAATTAAAATATAGTATTCTTCACTATTCATTAAAATATGAATTTTATCAGAAAAATACCAAAATTTCAAAAAAAGTAAATTTTTATGTCCCTATTCTGAAGAAGAAGTTAATTTTTCAAATATAACTTATAAAAGTGTCAAAAACTATATTTAAAATGGATTCTCCATTAAAAGACAGTAAAAGTTCCTTTTTTGAAAAATACTTCTTTTATGCTTAAAAATTGATTTCGTTCTTATATATTGTCTTGAAAACATATAATATGAATTTTAAGCATTCCATTGAGTTTATATTTCATTAATATAATCCAAAAATAGTGATATGATTTTATAAACATAATTATTCTCATTTAAATAGGTTTTCAAAAAAACACATCCTTTATATTCAATTGGTTTTTATTTAGATTTCTAATAAATTTGGTAACCAATGAATAATTATATAAAATTTGTAAACCATATTTTCATAATTTAGTGAATAATATTCATTCTCACCATTCAAATAGATAGGTTATAATGGTAACATTTAAATAATACTATTTAGTTGTTTGTTTAAGCTTGATGTAGCATATCATGTGTGCTTTTGAACACAGTGTTTCTTTCTTAAAACTTGAGATGTCACATCCTCCACCCTTTAATAAATTATGTACTCACAATTTTATTTTGGGGTTGGTAACTAGGGTATGACTTTTCAAAATACCTTTATTTCAAACCCACATTAGAAAAAGGGTTAATAAAAATAAAACTTTAAAAGAAAGAAAGAGAAGTACAAAGGTCACCCAAGATAACACATACTAGGATTTAATATAGGAAAACATGGATATGGAAGAAAAAATAACCTTATTTTTATGATATAGAGTGATAGAAAACACGATCCTAAGAAATTTAACAATAAAAAAACCACAACCTTGTGATGGATAAAACGATATTTGATTTCATAGTTAGAAAAGTAAATGAAAAACTTTTTTGTTTTAATATCCTTTTCATAAAGTAGAAGAATTTATTTATGAGATTTACTAAGAACATAAGGAAAAATACTTAATTTTCATTTAGAGTTTCATCCTTGAATAAATTTCTATCAAAAATTCATCTTTTCTCCAAATGATGAGTATTCAAGATGACTTGGTCCCACCTAAAACACTAGAATCAACTTCTAGAGAATCACATAGTGCACAAAAGATAAAGTATCTATTAATCCTATATTGAAATATTAACCAGAACCAAAAAGTTTCAGATAAAATTAGATAATTCCCCCAAAAGAACAAACCATTGTATACAGAAAAACTACTTTTAAATATCCAAAATTCAACAGTAATATCCAAAGTTCAACAAAGACCATTTTATAAATAGTTTTCCTTAAAATCCCTCAAAATAGTCAAAACTAATATTGAAACCCAAAAATTAGAAGGATTTGATAACACAGTTTTCCTAGAAAAATTGTAACATTTATCTCCAAATAACATCAAACACTCTTAATGTCTCATACTAAAAATTAATTAACCTAATCAAATTTTCTCCAATATAGGTTAATCACTTCCATAAATAACCCAAATCTACATATGTCCATAATTAAATCAAATATTTATCCAAAAATAATTAAACCTTTATTCCTCATATAAAATCCTATAGTATTATATTTATCTTAATCATATAAAGTTCCCAAAATAGTGAATGTCTTCCAAAATTACATTTATGACTTAATTCCAAAATCATTTTCTAATCCCATGTTTATCTATTCGATAAAATATATATATACCCCAAAATTAACTTATTCTTAATCCATAAAATCATTTAACTAAAAATAATAAGTCATACTAACCATGTAATTCATGTAGGCCAGTTGTAGGTGATACACCCTTGTCACCCTTTAGGTGTGGGTTTGATCCCTATGACCTTTCTAGACGCGATTGGTTGTCACCCATCCTATGGGTTGTCCATTTTCTAAAATAATATAATTCTTATAATATTCCAAAAATATTATAAATATCTCTAAAATAACCATAACATGTTTCAAACCTAAAAGTTTATTTCATACATCGCATTTTGGATCCCAAAACCTAATAACCCATAATTTCCTCAACGGTGAATGTCACTAAAAACACCATTAGTCACCTTAATATTTCAGATCATAGAGAATCAAAAGGGGTTTATAAGACATTGAACTTATGATTAACATTAAAATTATAAACCCATGATGATGTCCCTAGCTCTTAAGAAAACATCCTAATATCCACATTTTTCTAAACCATCCTCTAAAACCAACTAGAAGGAACCAACCTTAAACATTACTTAATATTGAGACAAGTCAAGAATTAAAATTTAGGATATTTTAAAGTTTATATTTTTAGAGAATTAAGACATAAATCATTCATAAAAAATAGAAATACAACATGGACACTTCCAACAGTATCCCTTTCTTCCATAAAAAACACTTTTAAAAAGAAACATGGTTTATTTTCATGTTAAATCATAACTTTTCCTTGATCCCATCCCTGAATTTATTATTCTTCAAAAACTATGAAAAAAATTTCAAAACATGGGATGAGCATAAAAAGCTCAGTAAGGGATACATAATGAAGGAAAACTGTTAGTCTTGAAAAAACATGTAAACCATGAATACTTTATCATAAAGTAAAACTTTTCACCTTTATGAAAGATTAAATACTCTTCACTGAATATAATCTCATTGCTTACCATTTTTTTAACCAAAATATCACCATAAACCCATAGAAAGTAACATATATCATATAAAAGGTAACTTGGGACATAATCATACTTAAATGGAATAACTATATAGTCAACTTCCACACATATCATTCTTACAAATGGAATATACATATGACCAACTTCCATACCTAGTGCATTGGAGGTTATAACATAACCAATCATCTTTGGTTTATTATGGAACCAACCATCTTTTGTTTATCACGTAACCACCCATATTTGGTTTATCACATAACAACCTATCAAATGTACAAGTACAACTATATAATCAAAACAAATAAAATATTTCAATTATAAACATTTCACTCATAAAATTTAATTTTCAATCACAAGAAATCATTTCAAGATATTGAAATAGTAAATCCTTTTTGAAAACCATTTTCAATACCAAAATACCAAAAAATGGGAATAAGTGATTTCTTTTACCTAAAAAAACATTAAGGTTTATAGAGGAAGACAAATATCAAATAACTGTTATGGTGACAGAGAAATTATTGTTGCTGCATATGTTAAGAAAATCAATTTTTTCATTTAGTAAAATCGTTCATAGAAAAATATTCCTTTAAATTAAATTAAAAGTCAAAGGGGTTTATTATACACTGTATAATAAGGTCATGTATAAATTAAAATATTCCTCAATGAAAGGAGATTGAGATGAAGTCCCTTACAAAGATCATGTCATTAGATTAAGGGTAAATCAATGACATAATTATGTGTGAGAAACATAAATACATCCAATATAATTGGATATTTAGTGTAGAACAATCAGAGGTCATTCACACATATTATTAGAAAAACAAAACCAATGACATGGATATTTAACTCAATAAATGGAGATTGAGTTAGGAATTCCTTTACCTTGAGTCCGACTTGTCTCGTTCGTTCTTTATATTCCTAAATAATAAACATAGATTGATTTATACTTACTTCAGAACCTTTTTTATGTTTTTTTATTCCCTTTATATCAATTATTACCATGTTATATAAATTATTTAATTCTTTGAGTTCTTGTCAGGCATTTTGTCGATATTTGATACTTGATTGAAAAATGAACATGGTATGATGTAATTTTTCCATGTGGTCATAAGTATATCATATCCAGAATAGTATTTATTAAATATTAATCAATTTTATACATTAATAATACTTTTTAAATCAAAACATTAATTATGGTTATGAAAAATGAACAATGTTATAATCATGGAGACGGTAGGCCGTACGTACGCATGAGTAACATTTCCATTTTTCATTGATCATTATGGAAATAAGGTAATTATCATTTTAAATTTCCATAATTATCATGATATTATTAAAATCATAATAATAATTTAAATATACTTATATATATCATACAAGTTATATAATGAATCCAAATGAGTCACCCCGCTTCTTGGTGGTGATAGTTCACACGTAAACATGAACGATGTTATCATTTTTATACACATGGAAGTAAGAATGTAATTGATATATTATTATAATATAATGATTAATTTTTTATGAATTTAATATATGAACATTAATTACATTATTATAACCAGTTATTATAGACGGTTATGAAAAAATAATTAGATCGGTTCGTGGAGGTGATATTTCACACGTACGCATGAACGATTAATTCCTTTCCCATTTAATGGAAGTGGTGATGAATTTAGGTGATAATATTAAAATAATAACATATAAGTATATTAAAGATATTTTAGTTATTATAAAATAATATTTGGATGATATTTTAAGGAAGTTTAAGAATAAATAAAATAGAAACACTTAAAGAAAATGATACCTCTTCTTCAGTTGATCGTCTTGGAAGAACACATTAACACCTCTAAGAAGGGCGTTCTTCCTAAAATAAGGCTTTAATAATTTGGGTAGGGATTCTTGGAAGATGTTTTGATAGATATTGGCCTAACAAAAAGGCTTTGTAAGTGTTAATAAAAGATAAGGAGAAGTTTAATTTGATAGGATAGATGAGGGGCACTTTAGGAAAGTCTTGAAATATTAATTTATTATAAATTTATTTTCGATTTATAATGGTCTCAAAATATTTAATTTAAAATATAAGATGATTTTTTGTTGTATCCCTATTATATGATGAAAATTAGATAGGTTTTTAATATTTTTTAATCCTTATCATTTTTGTTTAACAATTGTTTTACCTTTTTTAATCTCACCGTGATAACTTGTTATTTACACTTTGTGTGTTAATTTAATTACCATAACATGTCAAACGGCCAAAAAATTTTGATTTATGAAATATTAGGATTTATCCTAACCATTTGGAAAAATAATATATTTTTATTAATTTTATAACATTTAATAAACAATATTATATTTTATGTTATTAATTATGTCAATTTTAAAACTATTCATACTTAACTTTTAAAAAAATTAATAACATCATGATTAATTAGAAAAAAATATATTAAATCAATCCTAAAATGTCATATTAATCCAAATTATCCATTTATGGAATCAAATATTTCAAATATTATTTATTAACATTTATATTATTATTTATTTGAATCTTTTATTAATAAAGTAATCACTGCATCACCATTGTGTCATAATTAAATTTATTTATTTAATGACTAAAAATTATAAATAAAATATCATGATTTAGGAAATATTTTTATATTTCTAATGAAAATTTATATTTTAAGAGATCATTTATATAAACCCATATTAAAATTGTTTTAGTAATAAGATTCATGTTTATAACATATTTTCCTTTACTTAAAATTAAAAGTTATAAGTGTCATAATCACACCCAAGTGGATTACAAATGCCAACTTCTTATCCAAAGGGTTTTATTGGTAGTAAATATGTCATAAAATAATATTATGACACATTTTAGGGTAGTTTTGTATTATTATAATATTATTTTTACCCTTATTTACCTGATTTACCTTTACCGTGGTAAATAAAAATAATTACTAAAGTTACTATTCATAATGTCAAAAAATAAAAGGGTAATATTTAAAAAATTTGGATATTATGAATAAAAATATGGAATAAAATTTTCCAAATTAAAAACACAAAACTTGAATTAATTAATTTAAATTAATTCTCATGGTGAAAGCGAAAAAACGGGGGTTTTAAAAGTAAAAACCATCAAAACATTGACATGTGTTTATATCAAAATTTAATGTGAAATTACTTCCAATGTCCAAAATTTTATTAAATGATAAAAACATAACCAAAGTACACTTTAAAACCAATTAAAATTAAAATCTTACTATATAATAAAAATAGACGAAAAGACAGTTTTGAATTAAAATGTAGTATTTTTCACTATTCATTAAAATATGAATTTTATCAGAAAAATACCAAAATTTTAACTAAAGTAAATTTTGATGTCCCTATTCCAAATAATGATTTTATTTCATCAAATAGAACGTATACAAGGGTCAAAAAATATATTTAAAATTGGTTCGTAATCAAAAGGCGGTAAAAATGCCTTTTTTAAAAAATTCTTCTTTTATGCTTAAAAATTGATTTTGTTCTTATATATTGTATAGAAAACATATAATATGAATTTTAAACATAATATTGAGTTTATATATCATTAATATAATCCATAAATAGTGATATGATTTTATGAACACAATTATTCTCATTTAAATAGGGTTTCATAAAAACATATCTTTTATTTTAAATTGGTCTTTATTTCCATTTCTAATAAATTTGGTAACCAATAAATCATTATATAAACATGTTTAAACCATATTTTCATAATTTATTTAATACTATTCATTATCACCATTCCAATGGCTAGGTTATAATGGTAACATTTAAATAATACTATTTAGTTGTTTGTTTAAGCTCGATGTAGCATATCATGTATGACTTTGGACGTAATGTTTATTTCTTAAAACATGTGATGTTACATCATACCTCTATTTAATAAAATTAATTCTCACAATTTGAATTTGGCTTCGGTAACTAGGGTATGATTTTTCAAAATACCTTTTTTGCAAACTGACATCGAAAAAAGGTTTAATAAAACTACAACTTTAAAAGAAAGAAAGAGAAGTACAAAGGTCACCCGAGATAACACATACTAAGATTCCATAGAGTAAAAAATAGATATGGAAGAAAAAATAACCATATTGTTCTGATGGAGAGTTATAGAAAACATGATCATGAGAAAGTTAACAATTAGAAAACCACAGACTTGTGATGGGTTAAAAGATATTTGATTTCGTAGTAGGAAAAGTAAACATAAAACTTTTATGTTTTAATATATTTTTTATAAAGTAGATAAATTTATTTATGAGATTGATTAAGAACATAATGAAAAATACTTACTTGTAAATTAGAGGTTCATCATTTAATAAACTTCTTTCACAAAGTCATTTTTCTCTAAACGATGAGTATTCAAGATGACTTGGTCACACCTGAAGCACTAGAATCAACATCTATAGAGTAACATAATCCACAAAAGATTAAATATCTATTCATCCTGTATCGAAATATCATCCAAAAACAATTTTTTTTGTATAAAATCAGATAATTCCCCCAAAATAATAAACCATTGTATAAAGAAAAACTACTTTTAAATCTCCAAAATTCAATATTAATATCCAAAGTTAAATAAAGATCATTTGATAAATAATTGTCCTTAAAATTCCTCAAAATAATCAAAATTAAGACTAAAACCTAAAAATTATAATGATTTGATAACATAGTCTTCCAAGATAAATTGTAACATTTATCTCCAAATAACATCAAACACTCTTAATGTCTCATACAAAAAAGTAATTAACCTAATCAAATTTTCTCCAAGATAGGTTAATCACTTATATAAATAAAAAAAATCACCATAAGTCCATAATTAAATAAATTATTTCTCCAAAAATAATTCAAAATTTATTCCTAAAATAAAATCCTATAGTATTCTATTTACCTTAATCATATAAAGTCCCCAAAACAATAAACGTCTTCCAAAATTACATTTATCACTTAATCTGAAAATCATTTTCCAATCCCATGTTTATCTATTCTATAAAGTATATATACCCTAAATCAACTTATTCTTAATCAATAAAATCATTTAACTAAAAATAATAATCCCTACTAACCATGGAATTCACATAGGCCAGTGGTAGTCCATACACCCTTCTCGCCCTTTAGTTGTGGGTTTGATCTATATGGCCTTGCGGGACGTGACAGGTTGTCACCCATCTCATAGGTTTTCCTTTTTCTAAAACAATATAATTCTTATAATATTCAAAAAATATTATAAAGAACTAAAAAATAACCATAACATGTTTCAACCTCAAAGGTTATTTCATTCCTCGCATTTTTCATCCCAAAAATTAATAACCCATAATTTCTTCAAGGGTTAATGTCTCCAAAAATAACATTAGTCACATTAATATTTCAGATCATATAGCCTAACAAGGGTTTTCTAAGACATTGAACTTATGATAAACCATATAATTATAAACCCATGATGTTATCCCTAACTCTTAAGAAAACATCCTTATCTCCAAAGTTGTCTAAAACATTCTCTAATACCAACTGTAAGGAAATGGCCTTAAACATTCCTTAATATTGATATATTTCAAGAATTCACATTGATTATCTTTTCAAGTTTAGAGTTTTGGAGAATTATTCCATAACTCACACATAACAAAACAATATAAATACAATGTGTACACTTCCAACAATATCCATTTCTTCTATAAAACAAAACTATTTTAAAAATAAATGTGGATTCTTTTCATGTAAAATCATAAATTTTCCTTGATCCCATCCTTGAATCTATTCTTCTTTTAAACCTGTGAAAAACATTTGAAAACTTGGGATGGGTGTAAAGATCTTTGTAAGAGATACATAAATAAGGAAAACTATTATTCTTGCGAAAACACGTAAACCATGAATACTTTATCATAAATCAATACTTTTCACCTTTATAAAGTACTAAATACTCTTCACTGAATATAAGATCATTTATTACCATTTTTGTAACCAAAATATTACCATAAACTCATATAAAGAAACATATATAATATAAAAGGTAACTTGGGACATAATCATACTTAAATGGAATAACCTTACGGTCGACTTCCACACATATCTTTCTAAAAAATGGAACAATCATACGACCTACTTCCATACCCAATGAATTAGAGGTTATAATGTAACCAAAAATCCTTAGTTTATCATAGAACCACATATCTTTGGTTTATCACATAACCACCCATATTTGTTTAATCACATAATCACTCGTCATATGTCCAAGTACAATTATATAATCCCAACACCTAAAATATTGCAATTATCAACATTTCAATCATAAAATTTTATTTCCAATCACAAGAAATAATTTCAAGATATTGAAATAGTAAATCCTTTTCCAAAACCATTTTCAATACCAAAATACCATAAAATGGGAATAAGTGATTTATTTTTCTTAAAAAAACATTAAGTCTTATAGAGGAAGCCAAATATAAAATAACAGTTACGACGGTGGAGAGAACGTTGTCACCGCATACTTTAAAATAATTCCTTTAGTAATTTAGTAAAATGATTTGTATAAAAATATTCCTTTTGAATAAAATTAAAATTAAAAGGTGTTTATTATATACCTTATAAAGAAGGTCCTGTATAAATTAAAATATGCCCCAATGAAAGGAGATTCAGACGAAGTCCCTTATAAAGATCATATCATTAGATTAAGGATAAATCAATGAAATAATTATGTGTGAAAAATATAAATATAGCCAATATAAGTGGATATTCAGTGTAAAATAATTATATGTCATTCAAAAATATTCTTGGAAAATAAAAACCAATGGCATGGAAATTTAACTCAACGAATGGAGATTGAGTTAATATTTCCCTTACCTTGAGTTTGACTTGTCCTGTTCATTCTTTATATTTCTGAATAATAAACCTAGGTTAATTTATACTTGATTAAGAACTTTTTATATGTTTTTTATTCAATTTATATCACTTATTACCATGTTATATAAATTAGTTAATTCTTTGAGTTTATGTCGGATGTTTTTTTTCTTCGATATTTGGTACTTTAGTTGAAAATGAACATGGTATGATGTGATTTTTCCATGTGGTTATAATTAAATCTTCTCCACAGTATTATTCATGAAAAAATCATAAATTTTATACATTAATCATACTTTCTAAATCAAAACATTAATTATGTTTATTAAAAATGAAAAACGTTATAATCATAGAGACGATAAGCCCTACATATGCATGAGTAACGTTTCCATTTTTCATTGATCGTTATGGAAATAAGGTACTTATAATTTTATATTTACATAATTATAATTATATTATTAAAATAATAATAATAATTTAAATATACTTATATATATCATACAATTTATATAATGAATCAAAATGAGTCACACCGCTTTGTAGAGGTGATAGTTTACACGTACGCACGAACGACGTAATTTTTTTTTTCTCATGGAAGTAAGAACGTAATTGATATATTATTATATTATAATGATTAATATGTAATTAATATCACGTATGAACATTAATTCCATTATTATAACCATTCGTGATTGATAGTTATAGAAAACGAATTAGATCAGATCATGGAGGTGATAATTCACATGTACGGGCGAATGATTAATTACTTTCCCATTTAATGGAAGTGGAGATGGATTTAGGTGATGATATTAACATAATAACATATAAGTATATTAATTATATTTTATTTATTATATAATCATGTTTGGATGATATTTTAAGGAAGTGCAAGAAGAAATAAAATTGAAACACTTAAAGAAAATGATACCTCTTCTTCGGTTGATCATCTTTAAAGAACACCTTAACACCTCTAAGAAGGGTGTTATGCATAAAATAAGGATTTAAGAATGTGGTGAGATATTCTAGGAAGAGGTTTTTATGTAACTTTTCTGAACCAAATGGATTTAGAAGTGTGAATAAAGGAGAAGGAAAAGTTCTCTTTTATGGGAGAGATGAGGGGAAATTTAGAAAAGTCTTGAAATATTAATTTATTATAAATTTATTTATTGTTTATAATGGTCCCAAACTCATTTATTTAAAATATAATATTATTAGGTATCATATCCCAATTATCCAAGTAAAATTAGGAATGTTTTAAATATTTTTTTATCCGTATCTTTTTGGTTTAACCCTTATTTTACATTTTTTAATCTTACCATGCTAACTTGTTATTTACACTTTGTGTGTTAATAAAATAAATATAACATGTCAAAAAGACAACAAAAGAGTCATTTATGACATATTAGGACTTATCATAACCATTTAGTTGAATCTTATATTTTTATGAAATTTATAATAGTTAATAAACTATTTTATATTTTAAGTTATCAATTATGTCAATTTTGACACTATTCATACTTGACTTTTTCAAAAATTCATAACAACTTAATTAATTCCAAAAAAATACATTGAATAAATACTAACATTTTATATTCATCCATAATATTTGTTTATGGAATCAAATATTTCAAATAATATTTATTTTAACATTTATAATATCATTTATTTGAATCTTTTATTAATGAAGTAATCACTGCATCACCATTATGTCATAATTAAATTTATTTATTAAATTTATAAAAATTATTAATAAAATACCATGATATAGGAAATATTTTTATCTTTATAATGACTATTTATAGTTGAATAGATAATTTATATAAACCCATATTAACATTTTTTAATAAAAAGATTCATGTTTATAACATATTTGCCTTTACTTAAAATTAAAAGTTATAAGTGTCACAATCACAACCAAGTGGATTTTAAATGCCAAAATTTCATCCCAAGGGTTTTCTTGGTTGAAGATATGTCATATAATAGGATTATGACATGTGTTATGGTAGTTTTATATTATTATATTATTATTTTTACCCTTATTTACCTAATTTACCCTTTAGTCGTGGTAAATAAAAATAATTACTAAATTTACTATTCATAATGTAAAAAACTAAAAAGGGAACTATTTAAAAAAAATACCTTATAATTGAAAATTTAGAATACATTTTTCCAAATTTAAAACATATAACTTATAATAATCAATTTAAAATTAATTCCTATTTTCAAAACGAAAAAACATGGGTTTTAAAAGTAAAAACCATCAAAAGATTGACATGTGTTTATATCAAATTTTAATATGAAATTACTTAAAATTACAAAATTTGATTAAATGATAAAAAAATAATCTAATTACACTTTAAAACCAATTAAAAGGACAATATAACTATATAAAAAAATTAGACGAAAATGTAGTTTTGAATTTAATTGCAATATTTTTCCACTAATCATTAAAATATAAATTTTATCAGAAAAATACCAAAATTTAATCCAAAGTAAATTTTTATGTCCCTATTCCCAATAATAAGTTTATTTTTTCAAATAGAGCTGATAAAATTGTCAAAAACTAGATTTAAAATGGGTTCTTCATCAAAAGGTGGTAAACATGCATTTTTTGAAAAATAATTAGTTTATGCTTAAAAATTGATTTAATTGTTATATATTTCCTAAAAAACATATGATATGAATTTTAAGAATCAAATTGAGTTTATATTTCATTAATATAATCCGAAAATAGTGATATGATTTTATAAACATAATTATTCTGATTTAAATAGGTTTTCATAAAGACATATCCTTTATATTCAGTTGTTTTTTTATTTATAATAAATTTAGTAACCAATGATTAATTATACAAAATGTGTAAAACATATTTTCATAATTTAGTAAATACTATTCACTCTCTCCACTATAACGACTAGGTTATAATGGTAACATTTAAATAAAACTATTTAGTTATTTGTTTTAGCTCGATGTAGCATATCATGTACACTTTTGAATGTAATGTTTCTTTCTTAAAACTCTGGATATTACATCCTCCCACCCTTTAATAAATTGTTTCCTCAAAATTTTAATTTGAGGTCAGTAACTAGGTTATGAATTTTTAAAATACCTTTTATTGCAAACCCACATTAGAAAAAAGGTTCATAAAACTAAAACTTTAAAAGAAACAAAGAGAAGTACAAAGGTCACCTGATATAAAACATACTAGGATTCCATGTAGGAAAACATGGATATGAAATAAAAACTAACCATCTAGTTCTGATGGAGAGTGATAAAAAACATGATCAGGAGAAAGTCATAAAATTGCAAAATTTTGATGGGTTAAAAGATCTTTGATTTCATAGTAGGAAAATTAATCAGAAAACATTTTTGTTTTAATATTCTTTTCATAAATTTAAGGAATATATTTATGAGATTGAATTATAACAAAAAAAATACTTACTTTTAATGTATAGTTTTATCGTTTAATAAATTTATATCACAAACTCATATTTTCTCCAAACGATGAGTATTCAAGATGACTTGGTCACACTTGAAGCACTATAATCGACTTCTAGAGAGTCACATAATCCAAAAAATATTAACTATATATTCATCCTATATTGAAATATTATCCAAAACCAAAATGGTTAGAATAAAATTAGTAACCCCCCCTCAAAAGGATAAACCATTGTATGATGAAAAACTACTTTAAAATCTCTAAAATTCAACAATAATATTCAAATTTCAACAAAGACCATTTGATAAATAATTTTCCTTAAAATTCCTCAAAATAATCAAAACTAATATTGAAAGCCAAAAATTAGAAGGATTTGATAACATAATCTCCCAAGATAAATTGTAGCATTTATCTCCAAATAACATCAAACACTCTCAATGTCTCATACCCAAAAAGAATTAACCTAATCACATTTTCTCCAAGATAGGTTAATCAGTTCCATAAATAACCAAAATCTCCATAAGTCCATAATTAAATCAAATATTTCTCTTAAAATAATTCAACCATTATTACTCAAATAAAATACCATATTATTATATTTACCTTAATCATATAAAGTTCCCAAAATATTGAAGGTCTTCCAAAATTACATTTATCACTTAATCCCAAAATCATTTTCCAATCCCATGTTTATCTATTTGATAAAATATATGTCCCCCAAATCAACTTATTATTAATCCATAAAATCATTTAACTAAAAATAATAAGTCATACTAACCATAGAATTCACGTAGTCTAGTGGTAGATGATACACCCTTTTCACCCTTCGGTTGTGGGTTCGATCCCTACAGCCTTGCCGGACATGACAGGTTGTCACCCATATTGCGATTTATCCTTTAAAAAAAAATATAATTCTTATAATATTCCAAAAATATTATAAATAACTCAAAAATAACCATAAAATGTTTCAAACCTGAAAGGTTATTTCATACCACACATTTTGTATCCCAAAAACTAATAACCCATAATTTCCTCAAAGAAAAATGTCTCCAAAAATACCATTAGTCACCTTAATATTTCAGATCATAAAGTCTAAAAATGGGTTTCTAAGACATTAAACTTATGATCAAACTTAAAATTATAAACCCATGATGATATCCCTAACTCCTAAGAAAACATCCTAATATCCAAATTTGTATAAACCATCATCTGGTATCAACTGTAAAGACCTGACCTTAAACATTACTTAATCTTGAGATAAGTCAAGAATTTAAATTGAGGATATTTTCAAGTTTATATTTTTATAGAATTAGGCCATAACTAATACATAACAAAACAATAGAAATAAATTGTGTAAACTTCCAATAGTATCCATTTCTTCCATAAAACAAAACACTTTTAAAAATAATCATGGTTTCTTTTAATGTTAAATCATAAATTTTTGATCCCATAATTGAATCTATTTTTCATTAAAACCTGTGAAAAACATTTCAAAACTTGGGATGATCATAAAATATCAGTAAGAAATACGTAAAGAAGAAAAACTAGGAGTCTTGCGAAAACTTTTAAACCATGAATACTTTATCATAAAGTAATACACTTCACCTTCATGAAGTAGTAAATAATCATCACTGAATATAAGCTCATTAATTACCATTTTTATAACCAAAATATTACTATAAACCCATATAAAGAAACATATATCATATAAAAGGTAACTTAGGACATAATCATACTTAAATGGAATAACCATACGGTCGACTTCCACACATATTATTCTTACAAATAGAATAGCCATACAACCAATTTCCATACCCAATACATTGGAGGTTATAACGTAACCACCCATCCTTGGTTTATCATAGAACCACACATCTTTGGTTTATCACGCAACCACCCATCTTTGGTTTCTAATGTAACCACCCATCAAATGTCCCAAGTACAATTATATAATCAAGAAACATAAAAGATTGTAATTATCAACATTTCAATCATAAAATTTCATTTTCAATAATAAGAAATAATTTCAAGATATTTAAATAGTAAATCATTTTTGAAAACCATTTTCAATACCAAAAGACCTAAAAATAGGAATAAGTGATTTTTGTCCATTAAAAAAATATTAAGGATTACAGAGAAAGCCAAATATCAAATAACAGTTACGGCGGTAGAGAGGTCTTTGTCTCCAAATATGTTAAAAGAATTCCTTTTTTTGTTTGGTAAAATGATTTGTAGAAAAATATTCCTTTTGAATGAGATTAAAATTCAATGGTGTTTATTATACTTTGTATAAAGTAGGTCGTGTATAAATTAAAATATGTCTCAATGCAAAGAGATTGAGATGAAGTCCCTTAAAAATATCATATCATTAGATTAATGATAAATCAATGACATAATTATATGTGAAAAATATAAATAAAGCCAATATAAGTTGATATTCAGTGTAAAAAAATCATAGGTCATTCACACATATTCTTGGAAAAACAAAACCAATGACATGGTTATTTAACTCAATGAATGGAGATTTAGTTAAGATTTCCCTTACCTTGAGTTAAACTTATCTTGTTCATTATTTATCTTCCTAAATAATAAACTTAGGTTAATTTTTTAATTTCTTCATAAACTTTTCAATTTTTTTATTCCCTTTATATCACTTATTACCATATGTTATATAAATTAGTTAATTCTTTGAGTTTATGTCAGACGTTTTGTCGATATTCGATACTTGAGTCAAAAATGAACATGGTATTATGTAATTTGTCCATGTGGTCATAAGTAAATCATCCCTGGAATAGTATTAATGAAATATTATTCACTTTTATACATTAATAATTCTTTTTAAATCAAACCATTAATTATGGTTATGAGAAATGAACAACGTTATAATCATAGAGACGGTAGGACGTGCGAATGGATGAGTTACGTTTCCATTCTTCATTGATAATTATGGAAATAAGGTAATTATAAATTTATCTTTACAAAATGATAATTATATTTTTAACATCATAATAATCATTTAAATATACTTATATATATCATACAATTTATATAATGAATCAAAATGAGTCACACTGCTTTGTGGAGGTGATAGTTTACTCATACACACAGACGTCGTTATCATTTTTATGCATAAGGAAGTAAGAAAATAATTGATATATTATTATATTTTAATGATTAATATTTAATTAATATAACATATGAAAATTAATTATATTATTATAATCAGTCATAAGAGATGGTTATGGAAAACAAATTAGATCGGTTTGTTGAGGTGATAGTTCACACGTGCACACAAATGTTTAATTATTTTCCCATTTAATTGAATTAGAGATGGATTTAGGTGATGATTTTAACATAATAACATATCGGTATATTAAGGATACAATATTTATTATCTCATAATGTTTGTAGGATATTTTAATGAAGTGAAATAAGATATAAAATAGAAACTCATAAAGAAAATGATATCTCTTCTTCGGTTGATTGTCATTGAAGAACACCTTAACACATATAAGAGGGGTGTTTTGCCTAAAAAAAGGATTTAATAATGTGGGGAGGGATTCTAGTAAGAGGTTTGGGAATTTATTTCCCTAACCAAAGGGATTTGTAAGTGTGAATAAAAGATAAGGAAAGGTCCCCTTTTAAAGGGGAGATGAGGGGCACTTTATGAAAGTCTTGAAATATTAATTTATTATAAATTGATTTTCGGTTTATAATGTTCCAAAACTCATTTATTTAAAATATAAGAAGATTTTGGGTCATATCCAATTTATAAAATTAAAATTAGACAAGTTTTGAATATTTTTTAATCCTTATCTTTCTGGTTTAACCCTTGTTTTACCTTTTTTAATCTTACCATAACAACTTGTTATTTACACTTTGTGTGTTAATGTATTTACCACAACATTTAAAATGGAAAAAAGTGTAATTTATAATTTATGAAATATTAGGTCTTATCCTAACCATTTGGTTGAATATTAGTTTTTTAATAATTTTACAACATTTAATAAACTATTTTATATTTTAAGTTATGAATTATGTCTATTTTGACACTATTCATACTTGACTTTTTCAAAAAATCATAAAAACTTGATTCCTTATAAAACAATACATTAAATAAATACTAAAATTTCATAATAATCCATAAAATTTGTTGATGGTATCAAATATTTTAACTAATATTTATTTTAACATTTATAATATCATTTATTTGAATATTTTATTAATGAAGTAATCATTTCATCACCATTATGTCATAATTAAATATATTTATTTAATGTATAAAAATAATAAATAAAATACCATGATGTAGGAAATTTATTTATATTTATAATGACTATATATAGTATATTATATCATTTATATAAATGCATATTAAAATTGTTTTAGTAAGAATATTCATGTTTATAACATATTTTCCTTTACTTAAAATTAAAAGTTATAAGTGTCATAATCACACCCAACTGGATTCAAAATGTCAAATTGTTATCCCAAGGGTTGTATTGGTCATCCATATGTGATCCAATAGGATTATTACACATGTTAGGATAGTTTTATATTATTATAATCTTATTTTTACCCTAATTTACCTGATTTACCCTTTAACCATGGTAAATAAAAAATATTACTAAAGTTACTATTCATAATGTTCAAAAATAGAAGGGACCTATTTAAATAATTTTTACCTTATGATTCCAAATATGTAATCCATTTTTTCAAATTCAAAACACAGAACTTTTAGTAATTAATATAAAATTAATTCCCGTTGTCAAAATGAAAAAATGGGGTTTTTAAAATTAAAGACCATCAAAAGATTAACTTGTGTTTATATCAAGTTTCAATGTAAAATTACTTAAAATTACCAAAATTTTATTAAATGATAAATAATTAATCCAATTAATCTTTAAAACCAATTAAAAGGAAATTTTAACTATATTAAAAAATTATATGAAAAGGTAGTTTTGAAGTAAAATTTAGTTTTTTTTCACTATTCATTAAAATATGAATTTTATCAGAAAAATACCAAAATTTAAATCAAAGTAAAATTTTATGTCCCTATTCTAAAGAAGAAGTTTATCTTGTCAAATATAACTTATAAAAGTGTCAAAAAGTATATTTAAAATGGGTTCTCTATCAAAAGGCGGTAAAAATGCCTTTTTTGAAAATACTTCTTTAATGCATAAAAATTGATTTTGTTCTTATATCTTGTATAGAAAACATATAATATGAATTGTAAACATCGTATTGAGTTTATATTTCATTAATATAATATGAAAACAATGATATGATTTTATAAACACAATTATTTTCATTTAAATAGGTTTTCATAAAAACACATCCTTTATATTCAATTGGTTTTTATTTCCATTTCTAATAAATTTGATAACCATTGAATCATTATATAATAATGTTTAAACCATATTTTAATAATTTAGTTAATACTATTCATTATCTCCATTCCAACATCTAGGTTATAATGGTAACATTTAAATAATACTATTTAGTTGTTTGTTTAATCTCGATGTAACGTACCATGTACGCTTTTTAACATAGTGTTCCAGGATGATAAATTTAGAATATTTGGTAATTAGGTACATTTCTTAACATCTATAAACATTAATTACAACATATTTGTTAAAAAATTCTTTAACATTTTTGAGTTTAAATCTTCATTGGATCACCTGGGGAAAATACATAAGAAAGGGGTGAGCTATAAAGCCCAATAAGGGAATAAACATGGAATAACATGAAGATAATAATACATGATATACTAAGAATATAAATGAGTAATAATAGAACATGAATAGTAAGGGATGATATAGCATTATAATCATAATATGGGAAATGTAGAAACAACTTAAAACACTACATCATAAACATAAGTCAAGGCTAAACTACCAAGAATTCATGGTAGATAAATTACCATAAAGGAATCAGGTACATCCCTGTCTCAACATGACGTATCATGATAGTAAAAATTACCCAATGCATTGGAGCACTGTGTAATTCTGGACACACTCGTCACTTTTATTTTATTCTCATGCTTAAGTGTGCCACATAGATCATAAAACATTGATTCATTCATCATCATAACTTATTCAAAGATCAAGGAGAGTATAATAAATAAATAAAAGTCCCCAATAAAAAGGTATATATGCATAAAATTGAACACCCTTGATAGTAAGTGGGTAAAATATTCACTATATAAATGGTTTGACATGAAAATCACGGTGAAAATTCGGTAGCATAATGACATCAATTAAAAGTTCAAAAAATCGGTTGATGAGAGAGAAATGGGTATCTAATCATTTGGAAATGAATTTTATAGTAACAGGAAATGGAATTATATGTCTACACATTTATAATTAAGAAGAAAATAAGGCATACGATAATAAATAATCTTGAAGAAAATGGGAAAGGAAATGATTCTTATAAACTTTTAGCATGGTAACGGGTGTACATGGGAGGGATTAATGATAGATAAATGGATCTATCATAATTTATAAATAATAAGGGAAGTATTAGAGAGGTTAAAAATCATAACACATCATTATTAATTTACATTAAAAAGGCATGACAAGATAATAAACTTTGATAAAAATGAGAAAGGAAACAACCCTTACGAAATTTCGGTATAGTAGTGAGTGTTCTTATGAGGTATTAATGAGAGAGAAAAGGTTCTATCATAATTTATAAATAATAATTTAATAATGGAGTAGGTGTGAAAATATACCCCATAATAGAAAATTAAAAATAAAAGGGTATAACATAGATGAAATTCTTGAATAAAAGCGAGAAAGAGAGGATCAATTACCTTAAGATCATGACACCAAAAGCATGAATGAGGATTCTTTATAGCTTGAGGGAGCATTGGGAGGATTATATATAGATTATAGTAGAATTATTTTATGATACAAGTATTTTAAGTGAAGAGAAGTGGGATCCTGGGTGGGTTTATATATGAAAAGAGGGGATTTTTTTTTAATATTTAGGTTTTATACTCTACAAAATAAAATATTTCAAACCACGAACCTTACCATGGTTTTTAATTTTTTTTCTAAATTGGAGATTTTTTAATTATTTTATTATAAAAATGGCAAATTTTTTTAAAATATTACCCTTGATTATGTGGAGGTGAGTCACATTTTTAAAGAAATGAATTGAAAATCATAAAATACATTATATGTTTTAGAGGATTTATAAAGGATTAATAAAATTAATCAAATAAACTTAAAATCACATTATTTTAAGTATAAAACATATATGTTTTCTAATATACCCATTATAGTATTTATTACACCATTTTTGGGTCATTATGATGTCATAAAACACACCGTATATTTATATGGTATTTAATTTTTACGTGAAAATTTGACTATCTTAGAAAATTATGAAAAATTAACCATTAAATAATTTATAAGTTCCAATTACAAATATAATATTCATTTTATATAAATAATATTTTTAATATGTGTATTTTAACTTTTAAAATAATATTCAAAATTTATTGAAAAATACTGGGTTTTCGACAATAATAGTCTTTGAAGCCTTATAAAAAGTACATTTCACTTCATAAAAATTATATGGAAATTTATAATTAATATAAATTATTTAATAATAATATTTTATTAAAATAATATTTATTTCAAAAATCAATTAATTCATCAAAATAAATCCCTTAATTGAATTTGAATATTACTCGAAAATACAATTTGTGTTTAATTGAATCAGAATCAAAAATAATTTATAAGTAACAATAGAAATGAAAAAAATCATTATTCTATAAAATATACATATTAATATTATTAAAGTCTTGATACACATCCCTTTATTACACTGGTTAAGATTAAGGTGCACGACTATGAGACTTTCATTGGGGAATTCGACAAACATGGTTTGGGTTGTGATCTCGATGGGCTTGAACTTCTCCCGTAAACAGTTCCCCTCATGTTTACGTTTTTGGATCTCATCATGGAATTGGTTAATGGGAAATACCAATGATTATATATCCCTATAAATCTTCAATAAATGGGATTCATAGTGTAAAATCCTACTATATGAGGCCATCACTTCCTTTATCTATGTCAATTAGATTTGTTAAAGACCTATATTTATATTAATCGTGCCATCACTGTTTAAACACTACATGAAAAAAGTAATATTCTTAATAGTATTTTAAATCCAAAGATATTAATAATTAAGTGCATGTGTTTTCTATAAAAATATTACATAACAAACCATTTAATTAAAATCACAAATAAAAACTTCATTTACAACAGTTAGGGTCATTACATCTGACCTATAAAGTAGATATATGGTTTGCATGAACACTAGAGTTCCCATATAGGGTGTGACAAATAAATATCAGTATCATCTCACCAAGTTTCCGTAGTATAAATTTTTATATACATGTTTATACATGTGTATATAAGTAAACATGTCACACAATCACCTCATATATTGTGTACTAACCAAGCCACCATGAATCCTTGTGCATCAAGTCATTTTGTGTTAAATTGGCCACCAAGATACTCGGTCTTACTTAATTTAACCTTATCTAGGATCTAGTCATCACCTCATCCATTGTACAGTAACCCATCCCATACCTAAATACTCAGGTTAGGGCATTCACTAAGCCTTTTCCACCCCATTAAGGTACAAAGGTAGGGTCCTATATCTAAGTCTTGGACTCACCTTCTCACTCAAGGTGGTCTTACCAAAACCTTATTACTAAAGGTGGGGCTTTCCATATCCTGAAAAATTTCTTATTTGTTAATTCATATTCTACCATCTATTTCTTACATCACATAACCTCTTAACCATTCCCAATCATTTGATGGAGGGCATACATCACATCTACTACCCTTTTACTCAGGATGAGGCCACAACCGGATCACTCTTCTCTTCCAGAGTGGGTATCATATGCACTAATGGACCAGTTCCATATTACTTAGGGAAAGGACATACATCCCATCCAATACCCTCTCACTCAAGCTAGTTTTTTTCCACATCATCCACCACCCTCTCAATCAATATGTATTCATAAATTGACCATAACATCTATCTTAGGGTAAGGTCTAATAATTTTCTACCTTCCCTCTCACTCAGGGTGAGGGTCAATACCAAAACATGAATGAAATAATCAAGAAGGTAATAAAACCCATAACATAAGCTCACCAACTTGTTACAAGTCACTATTCTCTTAGAACATATCCCCTCACCTTGAACTTTTCTCATCGCCCATGCACCACATACCGGTCCTCTCAACATAAAGATATTTATTTCCAAGGAATCCAATATATTCATTAAGAATCATTCCAGTATCTTCTCATTAACATAGAGCAACATCATATATTTGTTCCTTCTAACTAAGGACCATCCAAAGATAACTCCCAATAATTCCCTTGGAAACCTAATGCCATTTTTTTCAACCCATTCCCTCGACCCATACTCGGATCCCCTATCACATATCATATGAAAAATCTATCAACCCTTCATCTAGAAGAAACCTCTCCCCATCACACATATCAAGTACTAGATGAATTCTCTTACTCGTCTCATACCCCAAGACTCTTCTCTAACCTCAGGAGGGAGTTCTAAGTCACTTTAAAGATATAAAATCATCTTTCCCATCATCACTCACCCCCAAGCCTCTCCTTCTCTCCCATTATCCCGAAGAACCCAACCAAGGATATCATACGTCACCACTCATACCCAAATACCCATCCAAGTCATATCTTCATCTTAACTAACACTATTTAACCTTGGTGACATAATTTCTATGTGATCCCAATTTAACTAAGTACTAAATAACACTTATTCCAAGCATAATAGGCCTAAAACTTTTTTATTTTTCTACCTAGGGAACCTTTAGTCCAAAATTTTCATACCCAAACCCATGAAGTATGTAGTAATGAATTATCATTCATAAATGAACATATGTAACTATATAATAGGTTCCAATAACCTCGATACCAGATTTAAAACCTTTCCAAGCTCTACTAAGACACATCCAAGATCTTCCATGTTTCTAAGAACCTATCTCACACCTTACAAAATAAACAATTAATTAAAAAAATTTATAATTAATTATAAAAATTAATCCTAAAGGAACATTTTACTAAAAAATCACTACTCATCCTTGATACAGAAAAACCACTTTTGATGGTGTGTGTTAATCCTCCCAAGATTCCCTCTATCCATGATGAAAAAATACCCATCATCCTCATTTGATTCTCCCATGATTCAATGAAATTGACACTAAATCCCGTGTCCAAATCCCGTAAAATTAGTTGCTATCAATAGGGATCATGGAAAAAGAGAAAAAAAAAATACAAAAAAATACCAAAGAAATTATGGAAATAACAGAAAATATTTCCCCGACATTGGGGTAAAAGGGAGAATAAATAAAGGGGGGAGATGACTAAATGGATTCCCCCCATTTCCCCCACACTCTAAAAATCAAAGGGGGCCAACTAGTAATTTAAAATTATTCCCCAACCAAAGAAACTCAGTGGGTTAGTGTTATGATGTAACCATAGGTTCCATGATGTAAGTCCCTCACCTAGGGTATCCTTGCGATGTAACCCCTAGGGTTGTAGTGTAAAATCCCACCACTAACGTTTTTCCACATCATGGAGAAAGGATCCATGGTGAAACCCACCTTAATGGGTATCCTAGGGAATTGCATCTTGAGGATCCTCCATAACACAACCCTAATGATATGGCATGGTGATTACCTTCCAAGATGTGTTATAGCATGGACTTCTTGGGGGAAGCACAATTATAAGATCCTATATTTTACCCAGTTATATTTTTATTTAATTTTTTGAACCTATTTAATTATGTAAACAAGCCTCGTTATTGGTTTAAAATGATTTTCAATGGTGTTCAGGGGATTAGAGAGACAAGATAACATGAGGCTAGAGGTGGCATATAGCACTGGAGATGAATAGTGACACTGGCTTGCCAGTGTAGTATACTGGCTAGCTAGTGGTATAACCAGTAGATTGGATGGTGGGATGACTAGTTTCCTAGTGGTTCAGGATCATTACCTAGCACCACTAGCTAGCTGGTGGCACCACTGGAGGCTAGATTAATGAGATGCATAATTTTATTTCTACTCCAAAATATTTTTTAACTCTAATTAACCCTTATTTTGACTCTAACATGGGATTAGTGAATGTTAAGGGTTCTCAATGGATCCTTGGTCTTCTCCAATGTCAATACTTGGTCCTTTTATTGGTTCTTCAATCAGAGGATCCAAATTTGGAAAGTAGTACTTAGTTTTGGTGAAATACTATTTCTTTATCCTTGAATCCTTTTCTTATAAACCTAACAGGGTTTGTCATTCTTTATCCATAGGGGATCATGGTGGGAATATTTTTATCTAGATGTTTTATCATTGGAGTTTCTTCCTTGTTGCTTGAGGTATGTGGTTTGAAACAAAATCCCTAAGGACTTTTTGGTTTTCTAGTACATGTAACTTCTGAAACCATGTCAATATTTCTTTCATGTGACCTATTCTAATTAAAAACATATTTTAATTTTTTAATCATTATATCAAAACCAATCATATAATTCATCAAGTCTGTCTGTGTTAAGACCGAGACTTATGGACAACTGAGAGGTGCACTTACCCTTGACCTAAGGTTGGAACTTAGATTATATGAACCAATATTTAGATGATAAAATGGGAATTTTTATTAAATTTTATAACTTGTGATTTGGATTGACATGTAATTAGTAATTTGATATAAAATGGGTAAATTGATTGTCATCAAAATATTATCATGTAATGGGTATTTGTATTAAATGAACAATAACATGCAACTAATGTTGGAAATATAATTGGTAATTGGATTTAATTGATCAATTGGGATTATGTAATATTGTTTGGCATGTTTTTTTGTTTTTTATATTCTTTGAATTTGGTTAGACCTTAGGGAAAGATGAATTTTTTTATGGTTTCTGAGGGTGATACATATGTATTCATGGTTCTTATGGTATAGATGCAAAAATGAATAGTTCCTGAGGTCGAGATGCATGTATGCTGGATGTCTAAGGGAGGAACACTTGATTTCTTGATACCTGAGGGTGAGGTTCATGGCTATATGAGACCCGAGTGTGAGGTTTTTGAATTCCTTGGTTACCAAGGGAATATTTAATGATACATGTGATGCCTAAGGGATAGATTGTGGGGAAGGGAATTATTGACCCTTTATGATGATTTTCATGGTGGTCCAAAGACATAGACATATGACATTATAATAAAGTAGATTGGGATGACCCCAGGTGTCAACCTAGAGCTCAAGGGTCATTGGGTTATTTGAGTGTGTTCTTTTGATTTATATTAAACAACCTATTATAATACTATTCTCATACTAATCTCAATCTGGATTTGTTTAAACATAGTGGAAGGTTTCCTATTGAGTTTTTCTCACACCCTGTTCGGATTCCATTTTGTAATTGGGTAGAATTTATAGATTTAGTTTTGGAAAAGGACGAGGATCCCTAAACTTGATCAATTATTTTTATTTTTGGGGATGGATCATGGAGACATGATTGTTAATGGTGTTTAGGAATAGGTTTTGGAGACTCTTTTTAGAGTCTATCTTTATTTTGGTTGACAATATGACATATAATACAAATTCTGAATGATATTTCATGGTTTATTATATTTGAATTTATTTTGAATTTTTTAGTTTATCTGCTTGAGTTTCATGGTTTGATTTGTTTACCTTATTTTCCATTATTATTATCACTCAATACTAAAGGGTATAGTCTCCAAATTATATCTATCAGACCATTGCTACTAGTTGGCAGCCTCTGGAATATGGGGAGGCACGTCTGAGTTCATGTGGCTACCCATCTCGGTCATGTGAGAGAGAACTATGCCAATGATGCTAAAAAGTGATATTAATGCCTAAGTATTTCTATTAATTTACTATTTATGGAATGTTATACATGATACTAGGGTGTGATAAGGCTTGTTCATGAGATCATGCATAGGAGTAGATAACCTATGTGTGGGGTAAAACCAAAGTCTCCAGGGATGATATTATTTTTCATGAGATTATCTTATTACAGTTGTGATGTTATTTCACCTTAGGTGATGCACATGTGATGTGATGTTAATATCTTTATGAAATTTTACTCATTTTTTTGGTATGTTATGAGGTGCGTATGAATGCATCATGATAGGAACCCAGGATCTTATCATCTTTACTATCAATCTAGGAACTCATTCATATATATATATATATATATATATGATTTTTTTAGTTTATTCGTGTGAATTTTTTTAGTGATACCTAGATAATGAGAAACTATTTTCATTTTTTTATATGTATAAAATGTGAAATTGTTAAGATTATCTATAATTATGTTGGCATCCTCAAGAACCTGTTATATTTTTATTTTCCTAGTATGTCCAGATGATCTATTCTATTTTATTTACCTTTTTTTCATGTTGTATGGCCTAAGGTGATCATTAAAATATCTATATAAATTCTTTCACATAATGTTCTAGTAGAGTGTGAAGAGGGTGTGGATGAGCACACACCACACTTACCATAGTCAAATCCCCCAGCAGATCAGAGAAATATTATGAATAATCATCTCCAGGATAGTTTTGTGTGAGTGATGTGGTCCATGGAAAGAGATGTTCCCCAAGGCGGGATGACCATGATAGAACTCACAAGGGAGTTCTAGATTCAGAACCCCCCAAAGTTCATAGGAGAGGGTGGCCTCTAGGAAGTATAATTTTAGCTTGAGTCTATATAGACAATCTTCAATCATTTGGAGACACCCATGGAGAGGATGGAGAAGCTTTATATGTATATGTTGCTGGGAGAAACCAAGAACTAGTGAGATATTTATTTCTAGGATAATCAGAAAAAATATATAACTTAGAATGATTTTTAAACAAGGTTCTTCGACTACTTCTATTTAGATATTCTAAGGGAGGATAGAGATTGAGAGATTTTCACCCAATGTAAAGAGACATACTGGTTATGGATTATACTTGTCATTTCATGGACATAATTTTTTTTCCTTAATGTTGGATGGGGATGAGGCAGTTAGGATGAAATACTTCCAAGAGGGTCTTATACATGATATAAATTCTTAGGTGTATCCATTTCAACTGAAAAAGTTCTTAGATTTCATGAATCAGGATCTCAATTTTTATGGGAACCTGAGGGAGGCCCTGGGTGGGGAGAATAAAATTTCAAATGGAAGGTCTAGTAGTAATTACTATATCAGTAGTAAGAATTTTTTTGAGCAATACTATAAGGACAACAGTGGGAAGAGTATTCAATGAAGCATGTCTTATTTTCTATGTGGTGACTAGGTGTGCTGCTTTTAGTGTGGGAAACCCAGACAGAATTGTGATTAATGGCTTCGACCACCGGTAGATTTATATATATCTGGAAGTATGGGGAAACTGTAGAGGTTTTTTAGGAAAACTTATTAGATATCCACTAATGGGGGAGTGATAAAAATGCTAGATTCGGGAAAGTAGTCTGTTACTTAGTAGTAGATGAGTAGCTGGAGTTACACTAGTCATATAGGCTGAGGAAGAAGAAAGGGTACTATAGGTAAGGGAAGACAGTACCACTAGGGTTCTATATCATAGGAATCTCAAGATAGAGATCAACGTAGAGGCATAATATAGATTCATATGATCTAGTATGTTTTTATTGGGTTGGTTTTGGGACCTTCCACCATATGAGGTACGATTTTAACAACATCTACCCTCACACGTTCTCTTTTTGATACAGGGGAATTGAATTATTTCATATCTGCTCAATTTTTCCATGGATTGAGTTTGGATGTGGATTATTTATTTTTATTTATGTCTATTGATACACCTCTAGGGGAATAGTAAGAGGGAATTTAGTGCTGCAAGGAGTGTACTCTTGAGATTGGTGGCTACCTCTTTCTATAGGATTTGTTTGTGATTGAGATGGAAGGTTTATACTTGATCTTAGGGATGGAATAAAAGTTTATATGTTTAGATAATATATATTTATACCATAGGAATGTTTCCTTCTCACCACTCAAGGGAATATGTTACATCCATCATGGTGAATGAGAAATCTATGTAGGTTAGGCATGACCAGTTTAATTTGGATTGGAGGGCCTTACAGCTCAGGTAGTTAAACTTTTTTAGATGGTGGAGAAGCATAAAATTGGTTATTTAATTTAGTAGTGGACTAGTATCAAGAAATATTTCCTAATTAATTATATGTCTTGTCATCATAGTGGGAGATTGAGTTTACTATTGAGTTAGTGATAGGAGCTAAGACTATTTAGATATTTCCCTACAAGATGAAACTAACAAAGCTTTAGGATCTGAAAGTTTAATTGGAGGATCTAGAGAGAAAAGATATTATCCAGATGAGTACATCATCTTGGTTTACTTTTATTCTATTCACTAAGAAGGTATATGAGACTTTATGGATATGTGTTGAATATTAGAAGATGAACTTGATGACAGCTAAAAAGAGATATCCTCTTCCACACATTGATGTTCTCTTCGACTAGTTGAGAGGTGCTCGTATATTCTATAAGATTGATTTGAAATCATGACACCATTAGCTAAGAGTGAGGCTATCTGACATACCTCATACCCCCTTGTGAAGTAGGTTGTTTTTTTTATGATATCATGGTGATGTCATTCAGGTTGAAGAATGTACCAGTAGTGTTCATGGATTTGATGAACCAAATCTTTCACCCGTACCTAGACCAGTTCATGGTTATATTTGTTGATGAAATTTTTATATACTCTAAATCCTAGGAGGATCATGCATGATATTTGTATTTTTTTCCTAATTACACTAATATAGAACCAAATTTATTCTAAACTCCAAAATTGTTCTTTCTATATTGATCAGGAACACATTCCGGGACATATTATATCAGTGGAGGGAATATCCATTGATTCTGAGAAGGTGAAAGTAGTGGTTTCTTGGGAGTGTCTGAAGAATTTTTTTGGGATATGAATATTTCTTAGTATAGATGGATACTATCAGATATTTATTTAGAACTTATCTTGGATAGTAAAATCAATGGAAAATCTGACCAATAACGGATTATAGTTTGATTAGATCGATGTCCATGAATAATCTTTCTATTAGATGGAGTGAAGGTTGATGTTATTATAATTCCTATACTTATTAGAACCAGTAAAAGAGTACACCATGTACTTTAAAACCTATGGGGTTGGGTTGGGAGTAGTTATTATACAAGATATACATGTGGTTACCTATAGATTCGAGCAGTTGAGAATACACAAGCAGAATTATCCCACCCATGATATGGAGTTGGATGTTGTGGTTTATGCTAATAGATATTGGCTACATTAACTAATGGTAGAAATATTTGTGGTGTATAACAATAAAAAAAATACTGAAGTATATATTTTTTCAGAGGTATTTGATCCTTCAGTATAAAATGTGAGTGGTGTACTTGAAATATTTTGATTTTGAGTTGGTATACACACATCGAAAGGGAAACGTTTTTTCTGATGACTTGAGAAGAAATGTATAGACTCAGGTGGAGAGGGAGTATAATAATGAATGGAAGTCAATGTAACTATTTTATGAGATTAATTTTGATGTCTATGAGTATTAAGGGGTGAGTTAATCTCACATAAACATCTGTTGTTCCCTCTACTTTCGATATGGTCAATAGGAGGAATCTCATTGATCCTGAATGTTTACATCTTATAGAAAATGTAAATGGTGGGAAGACACAATATGATTGGACTTTTAATGATAATTAAGTCTTTCATGTTCATGGGAATATTTTAGTTTCTGTTGATATGAATAAAGAACTGATGAACAATTTTCATTCATCCAGGTGGGTAGTACTTCCTGGTTTGATAAAGATATATTGAGATACCTATAGGTAATATTGATTTCCAAACATGAAGAGGGAAATAAATAGATTTGTGGCCTGATGCCTCACCTTTCATTAGGTAAAGGATAATCATCATCAAAATATAGGTTTATTTTTTCCTTTTCATTTTACCTAGTGGAAATGGGATAAAGTCACCATGGACTTCATGATAGGTTTACCCAGGACACCCTAGAAGAATGATGCAACATGGGTGATCATAGACCGAATGATGAAGGTATCCCACTTATTGCCTATCTAGAAGAACTTATCTATTAATGATCTAGGTAGAATATATGTTCAAAATATAGTAAGGTTTCATGTAGATCCTTTCAAGTATAGTCTTAGAGCGAGATTCATGTTTTACTTCACACTTATGATAGGGGCTGTAGAAGGTGTTAGATTCACAGGTATTTCTGAGTACAAACTAGCATCTTTCGATTATTAGAAAACCCAAGTAGATCATTCAGATTCTAGAGAACATGTTCAGAGTATATTCCCTAGAATTTGTTAGTTCTTTTGAGAAACACCTAAAACTGAGTTTGGACAAGAATAAATTAAAAAAAAATAAAGAAAAATGATAGAAAAGCATAGGGTGAGAAAAACTTATGTGTACAATGGAGTGATAAAAAATATATAGGCTCAAAAAGTACACAACATGTAAATAATTTACATTGTATACTGGATTTAAGTTTCATAGTCTTGAAATTAGCACGTTATATAAGAAGGTTGTATGTAATGTATTTGAGATCCATAATATCCTCTTGAAAATAGAACTATATCTTTAACTGGGTTGAATCTTGAAATTTACATGTTGTGTAAACTTTTCACTTCATGTATGTGATTTAATTTCAGAAGGATTATGATTTTGAAATCTACATGATATGTAATGTATGTACATGTAATTTACCTTATTCACATCATGTAATGTCTTCATGGGTTGGTCTATGGATTTATAGGCATGATGTGAATGAGGACTACATGTCATGTATGTTGTGTACGATATGAAAAGGATATTTTTTTTCACTTTTAATCATTTTTTAATTTGAGTCCAAAATTTCAAATTCCTATGAAAACAAACCAAAACCCATTTAATTATCAAATAAAACATGAATAAACCTTAAGTAAATACATCCAAAATGTCTATATAAATTCAAATTATCACCAAACTCCCAAGTAAGTCAAACCAATACCTTCATCAAAGGTAAGGTCCCATATCCATAACCCATGTCAACCCAATATACTATTTGACATATTTTACAAAAAACTTATAAACTAATCTACCCATTTTATAGACACTCATTTTGGAAATAATCACCACAATCACATATCCATTATGCGTTATCCCCTATTTATACCCTCAACCCAACCCATATGAATAATCCCACACTATCCATTTTCAATCCTCAACCTCTTCTTAATTAAAAGAGGTTATGACACATACCCATAAAACAAACCACATATCCTTTGATACTAATAACTATATTAGGAAACCTACTTGATTCCTAGACAACTAAGGTGGGAAACCCTATATAATTACTTGATAAATACTACGGTTCAATAAAACGTAATCTATAACACCCATAAATCTATTTTTCATGTCAAATTCCATCATTTATAAACTAAAAAACCACTTTAATACCTTAGATATATGAAATAAATAAAAATTCATGTATAAACATGCACAATAGCTCATGTAATCCCATATAAGACTAAAACATGATAAATAATTTCTACCTCAATCCAATTGGTGTTAAACTTTCATAAGGAAACACTTGATTCTAGCTCAATTAATCACAACATGAGAACTGATAGAAAACTCATGAAATTTATTATTTTAGATGGATGAAGAAAAATGGTGGACACCAATGATAATAAAAGGTTATACTGGGTTAAATTTACCATATTTGTATGATTAATACTAATAGGGATTGATTATAGTAATAAATAATGGAAGCCAAGGATAGATTCAAAGAAAGGATCTAGTTCATTTTATCTTAAGTGGATAAGGAGAAGAGGGTTAAAAATGACCACAAGAGGAAAATATGACCATAATGGGATTCACCTAGATAGACCACTGGGTACTCAGTATACCTATATAAGGTATTTAATGCTTAATCAACCGCTTGATACACCCCCACTAGCTGGATGGTGGGGATTTAAGGTCTATAGGGTCTTAAACTAGTCAACAGGCACCCAGTGGCCTCTACTAGCCTGTTTTAGTAGTAGGTCCCCAATTAAACCTCTTTAAACAACCAAAAAATCCTAAAACCCTATAATATCATCATAAAATTAGTAATTATAAATTTATGTAAAGCTAGAAACTAGATCTAAATTTTACCTCAAAATTATAGGGATATTATACACTTCTCCCTAATGGATTCTCATACTCAAGAACATATCTACCACTCCTCATCGAATAGCTATACTGGGTTCATAAATTATACCCTCATTCCCAAGAATCCTCATGAATACACCCTTTATACCACTTCATGTTCATGAGAGGTACTTTCTTTCTTTATAGAACCTTCACACTCCTATCTATGATACACACCTATAGTGACTTAAAAACATGACCATATCATCCACATAACTTAAAGAAAATATTTTATTACAATACATTCCCAAGACCTTTTAGTTTTATAGTTTTATAGAATTAAGAAAAAAATTATATAACAATACCTATGTTTTTTATATCAGTTGTAAAATTTTCTAATTATATATGAAAGTACTTAATCTATAATGAGTCTTCAACATCTCCCACAAATTCTCCACATAAGAAAATCTTCTATACATTTCATACTTTTCCTATATTTATAACCTCAGGAAATGTAAACATGAGAAAGGGGTGATATCAGTTTATCAGTAAGGGTAATAATAAGTATTATCAACCAAAAATAAAAAATTATCTTAAGATGCACATATAGGTATAATAAGGATATATAAGAAACTTATAATCAATAATGCAAGGATCATAAATCATGGAATAAGGCTTAACATAACATAATACTTGAATCAAAAGAGTGTGGATGTAACACCATGAAATAAAAAGAGAATAAAATTTTATTTGATAGCATACATGATACAAAACACCAAGTTTAAACAGCCCAAAATATATATTTCTTTAAAATTTAATCCATTCGATAGCTTTTGGAACACACAAATCTGAGTCTAAATGAACCACAATATAATATACTATTATAACCTAACCGTTAAATTGGTAGGTATAAATAGTAATTTTGGCACAAAAAATGTGTCAATTTATTTCACAGAATGCTTCTGAACATGATCTTGGAGCGTAGCTCATTTCTAAAGATTTTATTTGACTGTTCGTGGATCCCGAACAGAGTTACAGATCAGAAGTTATGGCCGTTCAA
The DNA here is from genome assembly GCA_963277665.1 of Viscum album. Taxonomy (NCBI): domain Eukaryota; kingdom Viridiplantae; phylum Streptophyta; class Magnoliopsida; order Santalales; family Viscaceae; genus Viscum; species Viscum album. Next base: position 402,331,965 of record OY728156.1, on the reverse strand, counting down.
AATCAGGCTGCTGGAAATGGCCATCCAGGACGATTTTGGGGAAAAGTATGGTTTTGTGCGCAAGAATTGAAATCTTGAACGCAAGAATGGAATCTTGCATGCAAGAATGGAATCTTTTGTGAAACAATAAAATCTTGCGCACAACAGTAAAATCTTGTGCACAACATGTCCCACAGACCTTTTATGCACCCAATGAGATGTCATCTTCTGGCCAGGCCACCTGAAAAATGTCTAAGGAAGGTGCACGCAAGTTTTGAGATGTGTGTGAAAGATTAGAATCCACCCGTAATATTATTACGCACCTAATGTGACATAAAACTCCCCTTTCCGCACACACCAACCACAGGCTGGGTGGAAGATCACTTCCGCGCCCAGAATATTACGCACAACCAGTCCCAAGTTCACCTATAAATACAAGTGCATCCCCCACCCCTTAGGGGAGGTCTCAGGAGGTCGGCCGCTGCTCTTCTGTGAGTAATACTGCCTCTTCCATGTTCACACAGAAGAATAGAACCCTCCTTGTGAGATATTTCATGACAGGTCCCATACGGGTCTGCTTTCGCGTGGGCCCATAGTGGTTTGATACTCGTCTGACATACTTTTTTTCCTAAGTCATGTGCACGCAATATTCCATTCTTGTTCACTAAACTTCCAATATTGCATGAAAAACTTCCAATCTTGCGCGCAAGACTTCAATCTTGCGCACAACAGTACCAAGGTATCAAATCTTGCGCATACTTATGTCGCCCAGTCCAATATTGCACGCAACCCATCCTGTGTGTAACCTATTTTATGCGCAACAGTATCCAGGCCTGCGTCCACTGGTCTGTACTGCAGGGGCTACACCCCCCCACACCCGCTCAAGCTCAGTTCGAGGCTGCGGTCCCGGCCCTCCGGACCAGTCCCTTCACTACTGTCACTGACCCCCATGAAAATGGAGAGTCACACTGCTAACTTTTCAGGCCGATACATTGGAATTTTCCATTGAGCCCTTATGCGTAGCCACCTTCCACCTATGGAATACCATGATTTGAGATACTTCTCTGCACACCATGAAACACTTTGAGTCATCATATTTCTCTTGGTCCATTTCCCATGTCGTGATTTTAGATTCTCATCATCAATTCCCCCGAGTACCTTGAGTCAAACCATTCCTCAAGAAACTCCTCCAAACCCCATCACCTGACTTCTATACCAGGTTGAACCAGAAAGGGCTGCTCTTACGTAAGTCCCAACACCTGCCATTTCTAGGCGCCTTATGCCCAATTGTCCTCTCTACATGACTATAAACTGTACTACACCCTATATGAAAAATATAGGATACATCTTGCTCTAAACAAGATATTCCTTATGCTCCAATCATAAGATGTCAATAGTCCTCACTACATGACTTTAAACTGTATCATGCCCTATCTTTCAATAATAGGATGCCTCCTGCTCCAAATAATAGATGGCTTATGTGAAAAGCATAATATACCTCATTCCATGATTACAGTGGTGTAATTTCATGAGCATTAGAGTCTGTTCAATAATTCCACCACTCCACTTCATGCTTCTTGTGTCCTTTATTTGGATCTTCATCCTCTTTCATGTTTGAAGGGACCCCCTAATGTCCTGGTCCCATGCCGAATCGGCTCACCTACCGTTATGGACCAACGCCCCAGAAGACTTTGGATGACACTTTGAGTCAGGTCTTGTGTCTCGAACATGGTCAACAGTTGAACCTCATTTGTTTGTCCCCATTTCATACTAAAATGATATGGATGCTGTGTTTCGAACACGTTCAACAGTTATCCTTCATCATAACTCCACCCTCACCACGTTCCGAATGTCGGGCATGTGATTCACACTTTTCATCTCCCTTTTTTCAGACTGATTCTAGTGCCCTTGGTGTTATCCCTCTTGTGAACTATCATATAGGTGTAGGCCTCAATCATATGACTCAACCACATGTGAGTTGGGATGACCTCATGGCCAGACATGAGGAAGACGTTACAGGCAACTTCCATGCATAAACCCCATCCACCATCGCCGCTCCTTAGCAACACCCGAGCAACTTCCATGTGTAATCCCCATTCACAATTTCCGCTTCTTAGAAGCACCCAGTCATGCTAACGGCTGTTGCTTCTTCTCATAGCCACACTAGCATGGACCCCTCATTGGATCACTTCACAACAACCCCTCACCATAGTGTTGTTGATACCTTCCCTTCCCCAAGGTTGGGTGGGTGTCAGTTATGTAAGTCCTAGGGGTGCAGAGTGAACCCACCTCGTCTGAGTTGGAGGACATTAAAATACCAAGAGACATCATCCTTATCACATGACGTTAAACTGTGACCCCACCCCATGCATCATCCTCGGGGTTCCCCATCTCAAACATTCTCTATGCCCACTGATCTTTACGGGAGTGAGATCTTCCTCACATGGAATGAGATCCTTTTTGCTGGAGTGGTGTCTGTCCATGGGGAAAGGGAAACCACCTTGGTGTAAGCCCTTATTCTTTCTTATAGGAGGTAGTACCCTTACTACACATTTCTTCTTCCATGCCAAGGAACAGAAGGGGGATGGGCACCGAGACCTTCATCATCCCGTCCATATCCCTTTGGGATTTGTCGCCATCAGGCCTCCATCCTGGAGTAAGTTCCAATCTCTATCTCCCTGGGCTTCGAACCACGCGTAAGCCCATATTTACTTTTTGGGACACTAACCACGTGTAAGCCCCATTCCACTTCCACAGATGCACCTATTGCGATGTGATCATCAGGTCTTTGCTGCCTCTTGTTTCTCACACCGATCATGACTCATGTGGGCTTAGAGAAAGCACCAACCATGGAATCCTCTATGAGCCACCCTAGAGTGTAAGCCCCAATGCCCCATTCTGAACTACGTGGACTTTGATCCTTTCCAAGGCAAGGTACGTAGGAAGCCTTCATGAGGTTTGATCATAACAACCATTGGTCCCGACTCCCTTTCACATCGGTTCACCAAACCCTTCTAAACTACGTGGACTTTGATCCTTGCCTAGGCAAGGTACAAAGGAAGCCTCCCTGAGGTTCAATCCCAACAACCATTGGTCTTGATTCCCTTTCACATCGGTTCACCAAACCCTTATGAACTATGTGTACTTTGATCCTTGCCAAGGCAAGGTACGTAGGAAGCCTCCCTAAGGTTCAATCCCAACACTCATTGGTCCCGAATCCCTTTAAAATCAGTTCACCAAAACCTTCTGAACTGCATGGAATTTGATCCTTGCCAAGGCAGGGTATGTAGGAAGCCTCCCCGAGGTTCATGCCCAACACATAATGGTCCTGACCACTTCATGTCAGTTCACCAACACCTCTTACGAACTATGGTGACTTTGATCCTTTCCAAGGCAAGGTACGTAGGAAGCCTCCATATGGTTCAGTCCCAACACCCATTGGTCCCGACCACTCCACATCGGCCACCCCCATCCTGCATTATGTTAAAATGTGCGCCCTTTTGTCCCACATGACACTAAACTGTCCTCGGTCAGCGGTAAGCTGTTGTGACCCCCATCCAGTGATAAGCTGTTGTAGTCCCCATCACTGGGACCCACATCCTTGGTATGTCCCAGTGGCGTTAGACCAACCGTGGGCTGATAACCATGCATAATCCTTAATATATAATCAAGTCATGATCCTGTGAGAACACCCGAATCTATGCCCCATTATGAACTACATGTACTTTGATCCTTGCCAAGACAAGGTACGTAGGAAGCCTCCCAAGGGTTAAAGGCCATCACCCATGTCTCATCCTGGTCTTTCCCTCGAGCCTATGTGTTTCTGGAAGGTCATGCCCCAACCAGGAGGTTCCACTTCCTCTGGGTCCCTTCCATAATGCATCCTCCTTAGGTGTCCCATCACCCCACCGAACTACACAGACTTTGATTATTTGCCACGGGGATACGTAGGAAGTCTCTTAGAGGCTGAAGCCCAAATTCACCATTGACCTCTCGTCATATCCATATCGCTCTCCATCCACTCTCAATAATCCACGTCCATCTTGATTCTTACTCGGGATGCCACATCCTGGTGAGATCATGTCAATTCACCTCTTCACAACTCTTAGTAGAACCCGGATAACTAACCACGTGTTAGTCCCAACATCAGTGTTCCCTCCAGGGGTTGAACCCCTGTGATCCAATCTTGTTAGTGTTCTGATCAGTCTGATCCATCTTTGCTAGATGTTAAACCTACGACATACCCTGTGTTATACATGGGAAGCTGAGGAAAACCCCAGAGACATTCCTATGTCATATAATTCCCTGTATTCGACGTGGGATTCCTTAGGCTTCCGTGCCATCGAGAAGCCCTATAATAAGGGGAAGAAACCTAGATACGCCAGTGTTCCAACATCCAGACACGCCAGTGATTTCCAATGTGACTACTTCCCCAACCGAAGGTTGCTTCCCTGGCCAGAACCCTTGGAATGAACTGAAATAAGCAATGTAATTAACCGGCGTCCATGAAGATATGGCACTAAGAAGAGTTTCACGAACAATGTCTTAATCTATAAGGGAGACCTGGACTAGGTGATGATTTTCAAGGAGGAATCCACAAAAGGAAGAACCGACATCCCATCATCCCATTTCGATCAAGTACCAAACGTCCCTAAATAAGCGACGAATGCTGCCGACCTTTGGAAAGCAGGATTGTGGGGCAACAAGGAGTGCGTCCTCAAACAGACGGATGTGCGCGCCCCGAAGAAAGCATAAGAAATAGAAATGGTGAACCCAATGTGAAGTTATTCTCCTAAATGTAGAGATTAGTAGTGTTAAAGACTCAGTGGACTAGCGTGTCACCGGATCCAGTTATTCGGCGCTAGGCCCCGCCAAGAAAATAGTGGACCTGGCGTAAAACTCACCAGAAGTTGGGGAAGTTGAACTTTGTACATCCCGGTCTACAACGTTGTCAGTTTGTATCATTCTTTCTAGCCATGGAAGATAGAATGATGATGGGGTACTGGATGTCGATTTCCTTTTTGCAGCACTAATGGTTTAATCTCCCTGCCTTCCAGGACCCAAGCTTCCGCAATAGGAAACTGATCATCTCCCTTACAACGACGTAGGGGCAGGGGCAACACCAACACAGAAATCCCATGTGGCTCCACCACTTCAGTGACAACTCCCGTCTCCACAGCTACTGGGTGACCATGCCCCATCTCTCCTTATGAATTCATTCAACGAAGGGTGATAAATGAACTTGTCCACCGATATGAGGAGGAGTGGATTATCCCGACTCGGGATATAGCCCGTCAGGATTTAGAGCCATTTTGCCTCATCACTACCGCCACCCCTAAGGGCCGTGTAGGGATCCACTGCTCCCCACTCCGATGTAAAAACATTTTGGGAGCCTCTCCCTAGAATGTTTCGATGGTTCCCTCCCATACACCGATGAGGTTGGGGATGTTCGGGCCAGCCCAACTGGGATCCCGTTTCAGGGGTTCCCGAGGAGGGCCCCCACCAGGCCATGCCATCACCACCACCCAACCCCACCAGTCAAGGAGAAGGTAAGCTATGCGTTTGCACCGATGGCCCTAGTCCGGCTGACCCGATGCTAGCATCGGGCGCCGACCGAAGAGGACGCCCACCAAGGGGCGTCAACGTGGGCAACTCTATGGCTCGGGCCACCGCTAATGTATATCATCATCCCCCTGTGTATTATGAGCAAGGGAACTTATATACCCAACCCAGATCGAGGTCCCAACCACCCCACAGGTAGGTTGGGCCGACTCTCTTGGTCGCCAGCGTAGGTAGTGCCCATCGCGGACCGACCCGCGACAACAACACCCAATATAGAGGTCCTCCCCATACCACCACCATTGAGAACATGGGTCCTCCCATCTTCCAAGATCAGCATGGAGGTCGGCCCCATGCCACCTTCAATCCAAATGAAGGTCCTCCCCACGGTAGTGAAAATCAGTACGGAAGCCTCTTACGTGCTCATGACATCGGGTATGGGGTCATTCCTCCTACCACCGGCCGCCAATGTGGAGATACTATACATCCGTTCAATATCCAATGTGGGGACCTCCCCCATGTACTTACAGTGGCTGGTGAAGGTCCTACTCACCTTAAGAATTAGAGGTGTGAGGGTCATCCTCGCTTCATTGGCACCCATTACGGGGACGCTCTTCGCCCTGAAGTTTCCATGGGAAACAAGCATGGAGGTCCTACCCGTGATCCTATCAGCTCCAGTAGAGGTCCTACCCACTCCATCACTTTCTGTAGAGTTTCCCTCTGCACATCAGTCAGTGAACACAGAATTCCTCCCTGTGTTCCCTTTGATATCTTTCCAGGTGCTCCTCGCACCCCATCTCACTTTGGAGGAAGTCGTCTCCGCCCCAACACCAGTACGACTGATGGTCCTCCTCACCCCGGAAATATACCCTGCCCCGAAGAACCATCCTATGGTAGGAGGGTGGGCTGTCGCCACCATAAAAAGAATACGGAGAAGATTCAGACCAAGATTAAACTAGTATGATTCTCAGATTTTGAGGCAGAATACGACTCAGTGATGAAACCATCACCTAGATCCTCCGTGTTAAGGGTCAAGGCGAAAACAAGGCATATCAGTCTCATACTTCTAGAATGTGAGGTCCATCAGATTCCAACCTCCCTCTGTAGGTACATTCAGGAGGACAAAAATTTGGCAACTCCATAGTTTCCAGCCTTGCAATCGCCACCATCATCACCAGAATCACTCTCTACCTCGACCAGAGATCATGAAGAGGTATTCTGGGGACCAATGGCGGACGATCAACAGCTTGGTCCATTGCCATCATCTATATACCCTATGATAGAAACTACAGTTTCCAACCCGTCTTACTATGATGTGGTGGGTAAGTCACTACAATATTCAGAGGATATCCTGAGACATAGCGGTTTGTCAGCTCGCTGGCCGTATTCTCCACCTGCTAGCCTTCCATCTCAGTGGTCTACTTCAGTACCACTACTGGTTCCCCAGTCACCTCCAATTGACGAGTGGGGAAATGAAGATACATACCCCAAATATGGACCAAAGATCATGTGGGATATTCTCAAAGCGGACCATTTCTCAGAGATGTTTTGTCCAATTGCAACATGAAATTTCAGGGCACCAGAAGCACTCACCCAGGAGGAGGTTGGATGCTTTCTCCAGACCCTCTGGGCGACTCATTTTCCGTCTTCGTCATTAATGAGTGGCCTACCTCAAGATTTAGGTGCACTTAAAAGACATCGACCAACAATGAAGTTTGTTTGGTTTGGCCACACTCCCCATGTCCCAATGCCCTAAGTCACCAAGTCACCATAGGACCCTCCAATGACGATGCATCTAGAGATTTAAAGTGCTCCACAAGATAATCAAGGAGGCTTCTCCTCACATGAAAATCTGTTGTTGGGGGCAGTACGTGGCCCTCCATTTCAGTTTCATCCAGCGCCAACTTGATTTTTCGGGTGACATAGAGGATATGCCTCCAAGAAGGGTCGTGGTTAACATAGATAACATGCCAGGGGGTGAAAAAGAGCTAGAGCTTCTTGGAGAGGACCTACCCCCCGAGGGAGTTTCACACCTCTTAGATTTTTTAAGAAGGATCACTCGCCAGCAAAGGAATTTTTTGGGTCTTTCTGTACCTATTGAGTCATTAACCCTCGGTCGGAATATAAATAATGGTAAATAGCACCTCGAAGCCACCAAGCCCTCTAAACCATCTGGCTCAGTGCAGAAGACAGAAGAAGATCCCGAAAAAATCACGCTGCATTAGCAGCTCACCAAACACAAGAAGATGTCCAATGAACTCCTTGCTGAATGTACTGCGGAGTGACGTCCAGACTACAGTGATCCTCGGCTGGGGAAGTAGGGGCAGACACAACTTCCCCCCGATGAATTGCCTCCAGGTGACCTTGATCATCCTGACCATGTGGACAGGGTGGAGGTTGGAACTTATGGAAAAAGGGAATATTATGTGTCTCCAAATCCATCGGAACGAAGAGACAATCTCTAGGATCCATCTCAGATTCCCCCAGCTCCTCCACAAGTCATCTCACCAGCTGCTCCATGAGCCGTTGAGCCTGTTTATCATGTTGAAGAACCTGCCAACGCACTGGTGGTCAGAGATCCCTTTCAAGACAGAAACCCCTGCACAGATGATCTAATGACGATACTAATTTACCACCTCTAATATTTAGAGACTCGATAGGTGGAAATCCCGCCTGATGGAAAGCCTTATCTGGTGTGGGTGGATGATATGATATCACCCCTCAGGTTTCAGAAATCCCAACTTTTCCCCCTTTAACAGGATGGGGGACCCACTACAACATCTGAACCACTTCATCTCCAAGTGTGGACCCATGTTGGGAACTCCAGCGCAACATGAGGCCACCAAACTCTGGTGTTTTGTGTAGACATTGGAAGGGATTGTGTTTGTCTAGTACTGCCAGCTACAAATTGGATCAGTATATAGATGGGAAGACCTTTGTAGGAAATTTCTCTACCAGTTCAGTTCCACCAATCAGAAGATGAGTATCATGGTCCTCTACAAGTGCAAGCATAGGCCTGATGAGCACGCTGTATAATTTTTAGCCCTGTGGAAAGGTCTCACATACTCCCTTGACATGCCACTGACTCAGGAGAAAATACTGATGATGTGCGTAGGGAATTTCAAGACAGAACCAGTCCCCTATTTGATCACCCAAAACTACCCTGGGGGATTCTGAGACTTCTCTGATAAGGCTAAGAACCTAGAAGATGCCTTGCAATAGGCCAGCCATACATATCCATTGCCTCTTTCATTACTTGCAAGGAGGGCCTCCGGGGACCAGCCCACCACAAAGGATAAAATAGAGGACCCCCAGAAAACTAGAGTTGTTACCATTGGTGGAACCTCCATAGACTCATAGAGACCCTCCACCTCAGGCACAGACTTCGGCCTAGCAACACCCACCTCAGAATCGACAGGTTCCCCCACACAATGCGTCGCCACCACCTAGGTGAGATAACCAGGCTTCACCTCCTCGATAGGCTCCTCTAGCCCTTCGTCAGGATTAGGCTCCCAGGCCCCCCTCACTGATCACCCTAATTACTACCCCTATCACCAGATTCTAGGGAACACCCTCAAACAATGCTATGTGTTTAAATACTGGCTTCAAGACCATGTGGATAACAACATAGTCTGGTTAAGCCCAGCCCAGACACAAGGGTTATGTGTCTTCGTGAGGCCAGACAAAAGCAGTGACAATGATGGTGAGTGGCATCAGGTTTCTAACTATGGGTCCCAGAATTATGACGACTGGATGGATCATAAAACAGTCACTCGTGCCCATGGTGTTATCCGTACAGACATGAATCAACCAAAGCCTTCAGAGGCCACAACTACTACTTATGCATCCTCATCTCAGTCTTCCCCTTCCCAGAAGAGAAAACACTAGCAGCGCAAGGGAAAACAAATTCCTCCACTTATGCCATCGTCATCCCATACTCACCACAACTTCATTCCCCTAGAGATGGTTATTCCTCCCAGAATCCATTCAGTAGTGGATGACTGTTTGAGTGATAGTCAAGGGCAAGCCTTGGTTAATACCATAGACCTGGTAAACCCCATACATGATTCCAGACAATGATGAGTTCCAAATGGATCCTCCCAACATCCCTAGAAGTCTTCTGCATTGATAGAGCCATGGAAATATGGGTCATCAGAGTGCCTTAGTCAGTATTTCTAGGAAGGCTGTGCATGCTACCAAAACCAGGTAGGTGGCCCATCACATAACTCAGAATGCAAAACCTTCTTATCTAGTGTCATCAGGTCCGCCTTCACTGTTGTTCATGTTGTTGGATTAGGCAGATACACCTTGACCATGTCGTGATCATCCATAATTTGTTATGGACTAGTGATCGCGTTGTCGAGCGCGTCAAATTAGTTGTTTGATTTTGACTAGAATTTTTGCAGTATAGCAGCAACCCTAGGTCGTCTCTCGACAGATCCTTAGATCATTAATTTGAAAAAAGAGGGTTTTTATTATGAAAGTAGAAAGGTAAATGGGGTTTTATAGTACTTGGGATTGATGATAAAAGATGACAATAGAAAATTAAAGCATTAAAACAATGTAGAGATTAACAGAATTAATTAAGCGTGATCAACCTGTGGTACTATGATGATGTTTATCCTTAATTGCTTAATGATATAGGGTTATGATATTTTAATCCATGGTTTGTAACACCTAGAACCAGAATATTACTGATTTTATACTAGGATACCTCCTAGGTTTCAGTCGAAAACACACAATGATTCACCGAACACCGCCGATGAGTGGGTGATTTGTGTTCGACATCATAACTGAAACTCACCAAGGCAACACATGAAGAAATCGATGTGATCTCTAGGTTTGTATGTTATTTAATTTGTGATACCATGAAATAAATGTTCGTGACCTTGAAAGTGATTATGTGAGTTCAATTGACCAATATTAACCACACAAACACCGCAATTGGAAGGGGGAAAAGAAAGTGGTGAACAGTGTGTGAAATATCACATGAATGGGTACCCCCAAACATGATCATATGAGTTGAGCATGACATACCAGTACATAACTCCATAAAATAATAATATATTATGATTAAAAACAACACAACAACCTGGAATTCAAAAGATCATTCAAATATTACAAACATGAAGCTTGGGATTTACATCACATTCCTCCCCGAGTGATTACAAGGGCTTTAGAAACCCATGGGAGAGGAAGAAGAAGAAGATGTTGAAGTAGCACTTTCTATAGCCTCCAAAACTTCTATGGATGTTCATAAGCCTCCTTGGGGACTCAAAAATAGCAGCACCTTTCCTCATGGCCGAACTTTCAAATGGGGTGCCCAAGGTGCCTTTTTATAGCCAAAATGGGAAGTGGTTTTCAGAACCTAGATTTTGATAAACCACTTGGAGAAAGGTTTTTGGCTATTAGAAAGTCAAATATCCATTTTGAAAAAACTAAAAAGGTGTATCTCCACATCTTATATATCACCACTGAAAGTTTGGCACTAGTTGGACAAATACAGCTCAGGGTATTGATAAAATGCAGAACACTACTTTTGACTTTATGCATATTCGGTGGCTTGGACAGATCAGTTCGGATGTGCCCCTTAGAAGACAAATCAGGATTTAGTTCCTTGTTATGAAATGTATAATATTAAATTTTGGATCTGTCCAAAAAATATAAGCCTATTTGGATTCACTGATTTTGCGTAATATTCAAAACAGTGGACAGATGTCCATGGATCCATGCAATTTTGGCCCATTTTTCTTCCACTTCATCAAGGGCCCTCCAAATCATCTCCACCTACATTGAAATAATAAAAACTAGTAACATTTCCCATTCTAATATTGATTAAAATTAATTAATTGATTCAAACATAAAGTTAAATTTATTATTATATTTGGAATATTCATTACAAAACTACTTTAAAACAGCAGTGTAAGGGTGGAATAAAACAGTGAATCGTGGTACGATCACACCCCCACACCTAAACATTTTCACTCATGAGAAAAGTCACATATCCAAATAAAATTATGCATATATATATATTTCCAACATCATGAATATTTAACATTTGAGTATATTTTAATTCACCAATGTAATGTGATCAATGCACGAACCACACCAAGGATTTCTTCCCAGTAAAAATGGAAAACGATGTCTCATAAATCATATCACAATAAAATTCAAAGAGATTCATGACACCAACATGATTAGGGAATTCAAAATTAAACCATTACACTAACACTCCATGTGTGTGTGTAAAAACCATTCCATGCTATTCTTTCCACTTTCTATCAAATAAATATGGGTTATTTTAACATTATTCAGCTTTAAATGATTTTTCACCGAACCTGTCCTGCATCCTCTGCAATCATATTTTAAGACCCACTCACTTAAGAATTCCTAGAAGTCAAACCATAGGCTCCCAACCTAGATATCCCCATACGTTGAACATTTCATCACTCCCCTAATTTATTATATTTTTGTTGTAGTTTCATTTGGAACAAATCTCACACTCATCTCTCAACCCTTGTTTGATCTTCTCACGACACTAATTGCAATAGTTATAACAAGATCAAAGGTTGAGGAGGGGTAGTTTTTGACCTTCACAAGACACAATTTTTTTTTGAGGGCGTACAACAGTCTGACATTAGGTACACACGCATATGTCAATATGGTACAATAATGAAATAGATCGGATAAGGAACGAACGTATGGAAATATCATTTAAAGATGAAAAATATTAACCCAAAATATATTTACCTTATATTAAGTAAGAAATATTCACACTTTGTGGTTTGGTACAAAAAATTTGTGGAGATATTAGTGACACAGTTTTCCCAAAAACTACTCACACAAGGGACATCAATCATCTCCAAGGTTTCACATAGATATGACCATTTATATCATTGACATAAAACCAATTCACTAAAAAAGAAAATCAATCCCTGATGTTAAATTCATACAAATATTCTTTTTATCCTTTTTTATGGTATTTTTACTTTCCCCCCTTTGTGGTCACTAAAACATCGAACTTCAAAATTATTGATGGGGAAAAATGAAAATACCATAAAAAAGGCTAAAAAGAGAAGAAAAGAGAAAACGATGAAAATTACTAACTAACCAAGGAATGTAACCACCCCCACACCTAGAATGTGTAGTGTCCTCACTGAAATAATTGAAAATGTGATAAGTAAGGATAAAACCTGGTGTGTTTTATTGGTAAGATGCTCCGATAAGGTGGATTTCCGCCACCGGATTCTTCAGAAAATCCTCATAGAAGTGTTTAAGTCGCTTCCCATTGACGGTAAGACTTCATCCACTCTGCTCATGAAAAAACCTGTATTGCACCAAAAGGGTAAACATTAGTAAAAATATAAGGATTGAGCCATCAGGAACAAAGCTTACCTGGGTAGAGCTTAAGCCTGTAATTGTACATGAGGACCTTCTCACCAATATGGAACTTCCGCTGGTGAATCATGCTATCATGAATAGCCTTTTTCTTCTCTTTATAAATCTAGGAGTTTTCATATGAATCACATAGAATTTCTTCCAACTCTTGAATCTAGAACTTTCTTTGCTCACTTGCATCTAAAAGGTTCATATTACATTGTTTAATAACCCAATATGCATGGTTTTCTACCTCCACCAGGAGGTGACAATCCTTTCCAAACACAATCCTATATAGTGACATTCCGATCGGGGTTTTAAAAGCAATTCGGTATGCCCAAAGTGCATCATCCAAGCGCAAAATCCAATCTTTACTATTGGGTTGTACTGTTTTCTCCAAGATTCGCTTAACTTCCCGATTTGAAATTTCCACTTGTCCGTTAGTTTGGGGATGATATGCAGTGGAGACTTTATGAACAACCCCATACTTATGAAGTAAGTTTTTCATGTTATGATTGAAAAAATGTGAACCCTGATCACTAATGATGAATCTTGGTAAACCAAACCTACTGAAAAATTGGGAGCTCACAAAATTAACAACCACTCGAGATTCATCGGTCAAAGTAGCCTTTTCTTCCACCTATTTAGAAACATAGTTAATAGATATTAATATTTACACAAAGAAAAATGAATTTGGAAAAGGCCCCATGAAGTCAATGCCCCATGCATCGAAGATTTCACAGAATAACATGGGCTGTTAGGGCATTTCATTCCTCTTGGAGATATTCCCTGTGAATTGACATCAAGTACATGATTTACAAAACCTATGGGCATATCAATACAATGTTGGCCAATATAATTCTGAGTCTAGGACCTTTCCAGAAGTATTTTGAGAGCCAAAGTGTCCCCCATAAGCCAATGTGTGGCAGAAGCTCAAAACTGAGGTGAACTCATGGTCAGGGACACACCTACGAACAACCTGGTCACTACATATCCTCCAAAAATATGGGTCATTCCAAATGTACCTTCGAGAATCATGTTTAAGTCCCTGGGATTGTGAAGTGATAAAATCAGTGGGGACCCTAGATGTTGCTAGAAAATTCACAATGTCTGCATACCATGGGGTAAGGTCCAAAACATCACAAAGGTTCTCATGAGGGAAGAATTCTCCAATGGGGAGAGGTGAGTCAACATGATGGTCTAGTGGTGGGAAAATCCTACTAATGTGGTCAGCTACCACATTTTATACTCCTCTCTTATCTCTAATCTCAAGGTCAAACTCCTGGAGGAGGAGCATCCACTGAATGAGGCGGGGTTTGGCTTCAGGTTTCTTTAAGAGGAAACGAAGGGCAGCATGATCAGAGAAGACGATGATTTTTGACCCGAGAAGATATGAACGAAATTTTTCCAAGGCAAAAACTATAGAAAGGAGTTCTTTTTTAGTGGTTGTGTAGTTTACCTGGGTAGGTTCAAGGGTACGCGAGGCATATACAATGACATGAGGAGCCTTCTCAACCCTTTGTGATAAAACCACCCCAACTGCAAAGTTAGAGGCATTACACATAAGTTCGAAGGGGAGATCCCACCTTGGTGGTTGGATGATGGGAGGTGATGTGAGACTATTTTTTAGTGAACTGAATTAATCCTCACAATTTTTATCAAACACAAACTCAGAATCTTTTTGCAATAACTGATAAAATAGAAGTGCAATATTACTAAAGTATTTAATGAATCAGCGGTAAAAAACAGCATGAACAAAGAAATATCGCACCTCACGAACACATTTTGGATATGGAAGGGTTGAAATTAATTTAATTTTATATTTATCAACTTGAATTCCCTTATTTAAAATGACATGGAAAAGAACTATCCCCCGCTCAACCATAAAATGACATTTCTCATAATTTAAAATAAAATCTTTTTCAATGCAGCGACGGAGGACAAAAACTAGGTGTTCCAAACAATAATCAAAAGAAGATCCATATACCGTGAAATCATCCATAAAGACTTCCATGAAACTCTCAAGGTACTTAGAAAAAATACTCAACATACATCGCTGAAAAGTACCAGGAGCATTACATAGAACTAATGGCATCCTTCTGTATGAAAATGTGCCAAATGGACAGGTAAATGTTGTCTTTTCTTAATCCTCAGGGGCTATATGGATTTGGAAATAACCCGAATATCCATCAAGGAAATAGTAATGGGAATTACCAGCCAATAGTTCTAACATTTGGTCAATGAAAGGTAATGGAAAGTGGTCCTTCCGCATGGCTTGATTCAGTCGACGGTAGTCAATACAGACTCACCAACCATTTTTCACACGTGTTGGAACCAATTCATTCCTTTCATTTGACACAACTATTATTCCTACTTTTTTAGGTACAATTTTCACTAGGCTAACCCATTTACTATCAGATATAGGATAAATGATCCCCACAACAAGTAATTTACTAACTTCCAATTTTTCCACTTCAAGGAGAGTGGGATTCAATCAGCGTTGAGATTTTCTTACGGGTTTAGCCTCATCATCCATAAGTATATGGTGCATACAAATAGATGGGATAATACCGGGAATATCAGCCAATGTCCATCCTATTTCCTTTTTACACTCTCTCAAAAGTTTGAGCAGTTTTGATTCCTGTTGCGGAGAGAGGTTATTGGCAATAATGACGGGAAATTGGTCAATACCCTCAAGATATGCATATTTTAAATTAGAAGGAAGTTGTTTAAGTTCCAACACCAGTGGTTTCTATATTGAGGGAGGGTATTTAGGGGGAGTGAGTTCCATTAAACTGTCTATCTGCTCACGTTTATTCTCTAAAGATAGAGAATCTATAGAAATGAGATTTGAAGAATCATCGACAGTCATGGGTATCTCAGAATGAAAACAATCATCAATTAAAGCCCAACATTTGCACTTTTCAGAACACACACAACACTCAAAACATGAATCAAAACTCAAATCATCCAAGGGTGAAGAAAACAAAATTGAATCAGAGTTTGGGTTGAGGAGAGAATTTTGTGTGTGTGCATCATTTGAGAGCACTTCCATCGAATAGACAGGAAGAGTGGAGTGCTCTTCAACGGGGTGTTTCATAGCCTCAAGGATGTTAAAACTTACCTTTTCTCCTCCAAATTCCATGGAAAATGTACCATTGTGAACATTGATGATCATCTTTGCTGTTTTTAGGAATGGACTCCCAAGTATGAGAGGAGAATGTCCTTGGGTTCGGGTATCTTCCATCTCAAGAATGTAGAAATCAGCAGGGAAGATGAGATTCTTCACTCATACAAGGACATCCTCAATCACTCCTATTGGATGCATTGTACTCAGGTTGGAAATTTGAAAGATAATTCTGGTTGGTTGAAGCTCTCCAACCTGTATAGAAGTATACACAGAGTGAGGCATTACATTAATGGAAGAACATAAATATAGCATAGCATCAGAAAATAAAGTCTCCCCTATGGTACACGGTATCATGAATGTGACCAGATCCTTGAATTTGGTTGGCATTGCTGGTTGAATCAAGGTCGAGAAATTCCTACCCAAGTTGACTCTCTCATTCCCCTTCAGCCTTCGTCTATGGGTGCAAAGTTCTTTAAGAAATTTGGCATAAAAGGGAATTTGCTTGAGTGCATCCAATAAAGGAATATTAACTTGAACTTTTTTAAATGTATCCATTATCTCATTATCAATATCATTATCAGAATTTTTCTTAGATTTAGAGAGTCTTTGTGGGAAAGGAAGAGGAATGGATTGTTCATTTGAATAATCAAAGATAATTTGATTTCCCTTTTTATTTTGTTTTTCATTACATGGAATTTTTGAGGGTTGGGAAGGAGTGTTTTCAAGAGGGGGACATACCTGTTTTATCGAATCATTAGAAAGAGAATCTTCTTTACCACTACAAAGTGTAATTTCACATAAATTACCTTTTTTCCTTCGGATTGGAAATGGGTTGGGATAGTAGTTGTCCAGACCCTTGTATCTTAATCTCACCAATGGTGTTCGCCAATTGTCCCCCTTGAGTTCGCAAATCTTGAATTGCTGATTGTGTGGTCTGTTGGAACTGGAGGTTCTGGATTTCCATTTTCTTCACCATATCCTCAAGGCTTGGTTCATATTTGAAAGGAGGATTGTTTTGAGATGATTATGGACAAGAAGGTTGTATACCTTGGCCTTGTTGATACTAATTCTGCGTGGGGCAGCTTGAGTTTCCTCCTTGTCGGTATTGGGGATATGCTTGCCACCTTGGATTTGGATTTTGCCTGAATTGTTCTTTCTTGAAGGGAGGTGATTTTTGGAATGGGAACCCTGGTAACACCACCGCACAAAACTCAGATGAATCTTGAAGTTGTGGGTACTGGTCATAAAAATGAGTGTTATCAGAACAAATACCACAATGTAATGGAATAGAAGTAGAGTACGAGTTACCTTGTGATTGAGCTAATTTCCTTAGAAGGCTATGCATCTCATCAAGTTTAGTATCTACCTTTTTTTCTAGGGCTAAATGACTTACCTCATGAACTCCTCGGGTTGGTGTAATTTCTCATGTACCAAATTGTTGTGCATTTTGAGCCATGTTGGCTATTAATTTACGAGCGGTTGAAGGAGTTTTATCAACTAGGGAACCACCAGCTGCACTATCAATCATTCCACGATCCATGGGAATAAGTCCCTCATAGAATTATTGGATTAATAGTTGTTCACTAATTTTGTGGTGGGAGAAGCTTGAGCAAAGTCTCTTGAATCTCTCCCAGTATTCATGAAGGGTCTCTCCTTGTGATTGCCCAATTCCACAGATTTCTTTCCTAATTGATGCAGTTTGGGAGGCAGGGAAGAAATTCTCTAAAAATAGTCTTTTAAGATCATTCCAGCCCCCAATTTTGGTAGGCAAATAGTATAGCCAATCTTTGGCTACACCGTCAAGGGAGAAAGGGAAGGCCCTAAACTTAATTAGGTCCTCAGACACATTTTGGGGTTTCATGGTAGAGCACACTATGTGAAACTCTTTGAGATGTTTGTGAGGGTCCTCACCGGGAAGACCATGGAATTTTGGAAGGAGGTGGATGAGACCAGATCTCAGCTCAAATTTGGCTGCTTCCTTAGGATATTGGATGTACGTAGGTTGGTACTTTATATCAGGGGTGGTTAGTTCTTTTAAAGTTTGATTATTTGCAGCCATGTTTTCTTGGGTTTGACTGGGTTCAATTTTGGATTGGTTTAGGAACACTTGAGGTTCCAAAAGGGGTTCCTCAATGTTACTTGATTGACCTTTTCTATATTCCTTGATTTGTGTGTGAAGTGACTTTTCAATTTCAGGGAAAAATTCATGTAGTGTTTCTTTACCAGATCGGGTCATGCAAATAATTTTTGAAGTTTTTTTTGAATATGGATAAAAATAACTTTAGAAGGGTGAAAATAGAATATAATTTTATAATACAGAATTACAGAGAGGGAGATGGAGAAGAAGAAGAGGAGAGAGAGAGAGAGAAAGAACACACCAAAACAACCAAAAATAAAGACAAAACCCAAAACAAAAACAATCAAATGGGGGTGGGGTATTTAAAGGAGTCCTAATTAAAAAGTAAAATAACTAAATAAAATGAAATAATGAAAAAAATGATCTTGGATCCCCGAAAACGGCACCAAAATTTGATCGTGTTGTCGAGCGCGTCAAATTAGTTGTTTGATTTTGACTAGAATTTCTGCAGTATAGCAGCAACCCTAGGTCGTCTCTCGATGGAAACTTAGATCATTAATTTGAAAAAAGAGGGTTTTGATTATGAAAGTAGAAAG
The DNA here is from genome assembly GCA_963277665.1 of Viscum album. NCBI lineage: Eukaryota > Viridiplantae > Streptophyta > Magnoliopsida > Santalales > Viscaceae > Viscum > Viscum album. Next base: position 402,313,247 of record OY728156.1, on the reverse strand, counting down.
GTAAATGGGGTTTTATAGTACTTGGTCTTGATGATAAAATATGAAAATAGAAAATGGAAGCGATAAAACAATGTAGAGATTAACAGAATTAATTAAGCATGATCAACCCGGGGTACTCTCATGATGTTTATCCTTCATTGCTTCATGATATAGGGTTATGATATTTTAATCCCTGGTTTGTAACACCAAGGACCATAATATTACTAAGTTTATACTAGGATACCTCCTAGGGTTCAGTTGAAAACACACAATGATTCATCAGACACCGCCGATGAGTGGGTGATTTGTGTTCGACATCATAATCGAAACTCACCAAGGAAACACATGAAGAACCTGATGTGCTATCCATGTTTTTATGTTATTTAATTTTTATACCATGAAATAAATGTGCATGACCTTGATAGTGATTATGTGATTTCAATTGACCAATATGAACCACACAAACATCGCAATTGGAAGGTGGAAAAGAAAGTGTTGAACGGTGTGTGAAACATCACATGAATGGGTACCTCCAAACATGATCATATGAGTTGAGCATGACATACCAGTACATAACTCAATAAAATAATAATAGGGGATGATGAAAAACAACAAAACAACTTGGAATTAAAAATATCATTCAAATATTATAAACATGAATCTTGGGATTTACATCATGTTCCTCCTCGGGTGATCACAAGGGGTTTAAAAACCCATGGGAGAGGAAGAAGAAGAAGATGTTTAAGTATCACTTCCCATAGCCTCCAAAACTTCTATAGATGTTGAGAAGCCTCCTTGGGGACTCCAAAATGGCATCACCTTGCCTCCTGGCCAAACTTGCAAATGGAGTGCCCAAGGTGCCTTTTTATAGCCAAAATGGGAAGTGGTTTTGGGCACCCAGATTTTGATAAACCACTTGAAGAAAGGTTTTCGGCTATTAGACAGTCGAATCTCTATTTTTGACAAAACTGGAAAGGTGTATCCCCACGTCTTATCTATCACCACTGAAATTTTGGCACCATTTGAAAAAATACAGCTCGAGATATTGATAAAATACAGAACGCCACTTTTGACTTTGTGCATATTCAGTAGCTTGGAAAGATCAGTTCAGATGGGCCCCATAGAAGCCGAATCCATATTGAAATGTAGAATATTAAATTGGAGACCGGCCCACAAAATATTATCCCATTTGGATTCATGGATTTTGTGTAATATTCAAAACAGTGGATAGATGTCCATGGATCCATGCAATTTTGTCCCATTTTTCTTTAACTTCATCAAGGGTCCTCCAAATCATCTCCACCTACATTGAAATAATAAAAACAAGTAACATTGACCATTATAATATTGATTAACATTAATTAATTGATTCAAACATAAAGTGAAATTTATTATTATATTTGGAATATTCATTACAAAACTAGTTTAAAACAACGGTGTAAGGGTGGAAAAAAAACAGTGAATCGTGGTACGATCAACCAGTCTCAGTTATCAGACACTCATTCGGTAGTCACTCCACAGGATTTGACTAGTGAGCAGCAGGATATTCCTAGCACCAGTCAACCATCGGTCCATTCAGTAGAGCCCACCATACCTCCTATCATAGAGAAACCTTCTGTAAGTAGAAGTTCACGCCTGGCATGGAAGTGTGATGTATTTAAGCATATTGCTTGTATTATAGTAAATCTCTCTATCCTTGATGCCCTTCTCTGGTCATCAAATATGCGTGAGACCCTCGCTGAGGTTTTAAGAATCCCCCTCCAGTTTGAGATGGAGGTAGCAGCCGCAGAAGCCTTCCATTCTGAGGCGGTCAAGCATGATGAATGGCAAGCCATCATCTCATTATCTGGAGAAGATGAAGGCTCTCCCATACAGGGGAATATTATCCCACTGTACATCACTGACTAGTTTAATGTCATGGAGGTCCTTCACTATCTTTTCGACACAGGCTCCAAGATCAACCTAATAGCAACTCGAACACTGTGAAAACTGGGGTTGTTCGAGGATGATCTGAGTCCCTCTGACCTAAGAATCCAAGGTTATGGCAGGATGTAACAGACACCGGTCGAAAAGATCCTCTTGAAGACCCAGTTCGGTGGCCTAGTTTCTAGCACTGATTTTATGGTTGTCTCCCAGGATACCACCTACAATGCATTGATGGGAAGGCCATGGCTCAACCTGCATGCGACAGTTCCTTCATCATATCACCAGTGCCTCAAGTACTCCCTTAATGGTTGAGTGGGTGTGATTCAAGGTGACGCATCCCCCTTTGCCTCTCATGAAGCCTTCTATCTGGATTTTGACTATTAAAAGATCAAAGAAAAGTATATTTAGGAAAACGAGGTTGATCATGCCATAGCTGTGACCGAACTGTGGACAGATCTAGATGATGCCTATATATTTCTGATCCACCAATTGGAGGCTACAACCCCGAACATGGGGAAATGATTCATTATTTCTGGAAGGAGGGGGGGGGGGAACGCATTCCCAAGTCTAAGTGACACTGAAATATCACCTCACACTCCTTCATGAATTAGGCTCAGGTGATCCCGAAGCCTTCTACTCCCATAAGGTATCGGGATGTCCACCCCATAGTGACAATAATACGTCATAGTTGTTTGTTCTATTGGGATAGGATAAACCGGCTCAGGAAAATGAACCACTATTACTTAGATATCATCAAGCATGGACCCTTAGGCCGAATACTAGATGGGATCAGATCAACAACCTTCATCACTATGGTTTCGACATCGCATGAGTCCCCCGATGCAGTGTCCACTGCTGCTCAGGTTGGTACCAGCCTCCCATTGGGATCTTTCGACTCAAAGGAAACTCCTCCTATCGAGGAACTCTCCTATATAAGTAAAGAAGAGGATTTAGAGGATTATCCCCCCACCTTTGAAGAGTGCGTCTCCACCACGGTCAACGAATTGGTATAGGTGAACCTCAGTAGCGAGGCGGACTTGAAACCCACATCGATCAGTGCCGCCATACCCCTAGAGGAGAAACAACATTACATAGACTTATTTAAGAAACACCATGATGTATTCTCCTAGAGTTATGATGAGATTACAAGACTAGATCCTCAGGTTTCTGTCCATCGCATCGGTCTCCTATAAAATCATCGCGGGTTCAAGCAGGCTCCTAGAAAGATGCACCCTTCTCACAGTGCCATGGTTGAGGTAGAAGTTGATAAGCTCATTAGAGATAATTTTGTTAAGGACGTTCAATACCCCAAATGGATGGCCAACATTGCACCAGTCAGGAAGAAGAGTGGATAAATCAGAGTCTGCATTGACTTCGGGGATCTCTACCGTCACTATCCAAAGGATGAATTTCCCCTTCCTATGATGAAATGGTTGATTGACGCTACAGTTGGGTTCCAATCCCTCTCCTTCATAGATGGGTACTCCAGGTATAACTAGATCCAAATGGCCCCTGAGGATGAAGATTCTATAGCATTCAGGGCACCACATGGTACTTTCTGTTACCATGTCATGCCCATTGGTTTAAAGAATGCAGGTGCCATCTATCAGTGGGTTGTGCACCGTATATTTAAGCTGGTCTTCAGAACGTTGGTGTAATGTTACATGGATGATCTAGTGGTCAAATCTCTCCAGCAACAGGACCATCTCAAAGACCTTTATAAAGTGTTCTGCTTCCTCCGTTCCTGCTACCTGAAGATGAATCCATTAAAGTGTGCCTTCGGGGTCACCTCTAGAAAGTTTCTTGGATTCATTGTTAGATAAAGGGGCCTCAAGATCGACACAGATAAGATCAAGGACATCAGTCAGATGTCTCCCCCAAGCAACCTCCGAGATCTTCAAGGTTTCCAAGGATACTTGGCCTACATACGCCGATTCATCACGAATCTGGCCGGAAAGTGTAAGACCTTTTCACGGCTCATAAAGAAAGGCACTATCTACGAGTGGGATGAAGAATGTAAGAACACCTTTAAAGAAATCAAGCAGTACCTACTTCAACCTCTGGTCTTAATGACACATGTCTCCGAAAAGCCGCTAGTCCTTTATGTGACTACTTTGGAATGGTCTCTTGGTGCCCTTCTGTCCTAGAAGAACAACGAGGGGATAGAGAATAGTCTCTACTATCTTAGTTGCATGATCCTTGATGTGAAGACTAGATACTCCCCTATCGAGAAGAGCTACCTCATGATGGTATTCACAGTATAGAAATTGTGACATTACTTACAACACCACAAGGTAAAACTAGTGTCCCAGGTAGATCCGCTGAAGCACATACTGAACCACCCAATATTGACAGGACTTCTAGCTCGGTGGGAAGTAATACTTTAGCAGTTTGGAATCAGGTTTTCCCCTCAGAAGTCTATTAAGGAGAAAGCATTGGCATACTTCCTTGCTTCCCATCCAACTCATGCGGACCTGTCCCTGAATCTCTATTTTCCTGATGAAGCAATTATCTTGGTAGTCAAAGACATGCTGTGATGGAAAATGCACTTTGATGGTGCTTCCCGGAGCCCCACTGGCAGAAGGCTCAATGACCCTGGCTCAATAGAGTAGGCCTGAGTATTGTCTTCATTACCCCAACACAAGCCATTCTGATATATTCATTCCCATTGTCAGAAGGTTTCACAAAATATGAGGAAGAGTATCAGGCTCTCATTACTAGCCTCGAGATGGCCCTTGAGATTGACGTTCCGTATTTTCATGTGAAAGGGAACTTCGAAGTAGTAATCAAGCAGATCAACGGTGACTATGTCATCAGAAATCTATAGCCTATACCATTTTTGGAACACACTTTCCAGCTAATGGCCCAGTTCCCATCTCGGCCAGAAGTTACTCATATCCCTCGATCTTAGAACGATCAAGCTGACGCCCTAGCCAGCCTAGCTACGTCACTTGCAGAGCCTGAATAGGATGATCTGATTATCCATGTGGCACACCAAAGATTCATTTCTCCCGTCACTCTAGATGATAATGATAGCACGCAGGTATGCCAACTTACCACCATCACCTCCACGTCAGGACCCCTAGGTCCCCCAGATGCAGTGATTGAAGTGACTCTTGATTAGAGAACCTATTTTGTCGAGTATCTCCAAAACAGTAATCTCCCAGTAGATCGGGCCAAGCGCGAGTAAATATGATGCCACACATTACAATTTACCCTCCTGGATGGTAATGGTCATGAGCATATCCTCTACAAGTGAAGGTTTGATTGGGTTATCCTCCATTGCATTCAAGGAGTTGAGATTTCTCAAGTCATTCAGGAGGTTCATGCTGGTTCCTACGGGGCTCATCAGACTGGGCCGAAACTATCTCACCAGATCCGGAGACTAGGGTATTTTTGGCTCTCCATGATTCATGACTGCATCGAGTTCACCAAGAGGTACCATGCATTCCAAATTCATGCTAACTTTATGCATCAGCCTCCAGAGCCTCTCCACACTACCAAGTACACTTGTCCATTTGAGGTATGGGGACTCAATGTCGTGGGACCATATCCACTAGCGATGACTCGCCTGTGCCAGTTCATCCTGACCGCTAAAAATTTCTTCTCGAAGTGGGAAGAGGCAATTCCACTAAAGAAGATCAAGGTCCATTCCATCATTTACTTTTTGAGCTCCAACATAATCTATCGATTTGGAGTCCCTCACGTCATCCTCACCGATAATGGCACGAACTTCTGGGAAACTGAGCTGAAGAAACTGTACGCTAAGTAAAACATCCGTTCTAACCATAAATCCCATTATCATGCACCAAAAAATGGATAGATCAAGGCATTCAACAAAACCCTCTCTAACATTCTGTAGAAAATGGTTGGTTAGAGCAAGAAGAGTTGGCCGGAGAAGCTCTCCAACGCCCTCTGGTCTTATCAGACGATGACTCGTAATTCCACCTAGGTGACACCATATTCCATGGTGTACGGAACGAAGGCCATCCTGACCATCGAGATTCAATTTCCCTCATTGCACACAACTGTTTATGATCAACAAGCACCAGATTAAGTAGCTGAAATCCGTCTGGTTGAGTTGGAAGTGCTCAATGAGAATAGGATTCATGCCATGCACAATCTGAAAAGTCATCAGAACAAGATAGCTAGAGCTTTCAACAAGAAAGTTCACCTCTAATAATTCTTCCAAGGTGACTTGGTATTGGCCCTGAGGACACCGATGATACCTGATAGGAAACCACCCAAGTTGGATCCCAAATTAGAAGAAGCTTACATCATTCACAAGGTTTACTCCAATGGCGCATATTCCCTGGTTACCGTGGATGGTGAGTGTATAACTCCTCCCACCAATGCCAAGTTCCTCAAGAAATACTTTTCCAAAGTAATAAGGGTCTTACATGACCTTAAAATTTCCGGTCCTATATAAAATTAAATAGTATAATGTCCTACATGACATTAAACTGTATGTCGTTCCTCCTACAATTAAACTATATACTATCCCGCATGACATTAAACTGTATGTCGTCCCACATGACATTAAACTGTATACTATCCTGCATGACGTTAAACTGTATGTCATCCCACATGACGTTAAATTGTATGTCGTCCGGTAATATGTTAAACTGTGTGTCATCCTGCAAGATGTTAAACCACAAAAACTATGTATGACTTGATTCCCATCCTCATGGGATACGCAGAAATGCTCGGATGCTTCGTCTTGATTCCAGACCTAAGTTTCCTCTTTGACTATCCCCCTGGGTATAGTTCTCTTGGAGTATCCCACATGGTGTCATGTAGGCTTATTTGGCCCCGCTCATGTCAGGACTACGATGATTGCACCATGTGCCCTCCCTCGTTCTTCTCTCCTACCACATCCTCACCACACGATGCTAAACTACATAGCCTTCAGAACTACGTATGGATTGATTCCCATCTGTATGGGATACGTAGGAATTCCTGGAAATTTCATCCGTAGGTTGAACCCCAAACTTTAGGACCACCCATTGGGTCGAAACCCATGGTGTGGTGCAGGATTTTGCCCTCATTCACATCGAGTTCATCATGACCGTACCATGTATCCCTCCCCTTGAAGATCTCCACCTCTTCTACTATCCAGCTTGACTTTAAATATCACGGGAACATTTATGATTCACACACTCCCTATACTTGGGACTCCATTATCTTTCACATCTAAAGGGACCCCTAAATGGCATGGATGATCGGCCCAAGGGCTCTCCTACCATTACGTGCCAACATCCTTGAGGGTTTCAAACAAAAAATTGATACAAGTCCAGCATTGCGAATATGGTCAGTGGTTGACACTCATTTGTTGTTCCTATTTCTTGTCACATGATATGGATGATGTGTTTTGAATCTATTCAACAACTATCCTTTGTCATTGTCACCACCCCCATATATCCCAAAAAATGAGTGTAGTGGCTCATTCTACCCCGCTGTCTCTTCAAGCTTCGGTCTGCCTTGGGAAGGAGTGTGATTCCAGCTTTCAGACCCTTATACGATGGGGAGATCCTAGTCATACTCCTTGTTTCCCACACCGAGCATTGCTCACGTAGGATTAGGAGCTATGTTAAGGCAATGCCCACATGAGAGGTAATATGGATACAGTAGGTCAGGATGCCCAGACTTAGTCCCTCAACCTTTTCAACCCCTTGGCCCGAGTGTTCATTCGGGGTTGTATGATGTGGTATGAGATTATGCCCTCATTAACCTTAGGATACTTTTCGTGCGATACACATCCCTCATTGGGGTACCTTACCCCTATTTGCGTCCTTGCTGCATGACGATAAACTACAAAACATTATTTTCCTAAGAACTACATGTGGATTGATTCTCTTCCTTATGGGATACGTAGGACTGCCAGAACGTCTAGTCTTCGAGTCCAACCCCATTTCTTAGAAACCTACCTATAATTATGACACTTGGCTTGAGTCCTTCCAAGGGAGGGGTACGTGGTGTGGTATGGTCTTATGTCCCCATTCATGTCAGGTTTATAACAACCATACCATGTACCTCTCTCTCCTGAGCACCCTTCACTCCCTTTCCCTACACTCATTTTTTCAAGTCGTCTGCTCTTAATTTGGGTCCATCGACTCTATTTGGCGATTCACTAATGTGCCTAGAAGTACTCTAGTTCAGAACTTGGAGTGTCGAATTCTACCTGGACATGCTTTCACCCATTTTTCAGGCTTTTTTTCCCTTTCATTTGGGCTTTCATTATCTTTCACATTCGAAGGGACCCCCAAATGGCATGGATGCTTGACCCAAGGGCTCTCCTACCATTACGGGCCAACGTCCTCAAGGGTTTTTAACAAAAAATTGATATAATTCCCACATTGTGAATATGGTTAGCAGTTGATGCTCATTTGTTGTTCCCATTTTAGGTCACACGATATGGATGCTATGTTTCGAACATGGTCAACAGTTATCCTCCATCGTCATTCCAACGCCATCAATCCTTAAATGTTGGTTACATGATTCACATCATTTTCTACCCCATCATGTCTAAGTGGAAATTTGAAACTCTTGGTACTATCCCTAAGTTTTCATTTTCACTTTAGGAGGACAAAGACATGGTAAGGCATCATTTGGGGCTCTGCACCAACTTCCCCTTTATGTGTATCCCATGTGTTGAAAATACTTCTTCCACCCTTGTTTCCCACACCGAGTTTGACTCACACGGGCTTAGGGACCAGATCAAGGTCTGCACTCACTTGGAAGAGTTTCTCTTCTTCATGGTCTAGGCTCTAAGACCTTAAACTAAGATATCCTTATACGCCATCCTCTAAAACTACATATAGCTTGATTCCCATGCTCATGGGATACGTATGAATGCACAAACATCTCACCTTTGTGTCTAACTCAAATTTTACTAATTATCACATCTATTAAGCCTTTTAGGCCCTGACCCATATAGAATTGAGTGGTGTGGAATGTGTGAACTTATGTCTTCATTAACATCAGGTTCTCAAGAGCTTCACCACGTACTTCCCTTCTGAGAGCTAGTCTCTACAACCCCATATTCTCTAACCTTTTCCCCCCTCGTCCTGAGGTTTCTTTCCTAGAATCAAGCACAATGTGATGTGGACCTCATCCTCATTCACGCCGGGTATGCTTTATCACGCCATGGAAATACCCCCTTGAACCTCATCACTTTTGTAGATGTCTAATCCATATGACTTTAAACTATGATGCCTAGTCCCACACGACTTTAAAATATTGCTTCTATGATGCACAACGTTTAAATTCTTGGTTGGTCCCATCACATGACCCTAAACTATGACCTTATCATCCGTGCCGTACAATGAAAAACGACACTGCATCGTGGTGTCCTCATTCAAGAGAACATCATGTTTGGTATCAGTCACACATCATACCATTTTTCAATGCCTGCATACAACTTGATTCTTGTGGAGACGCCTAGAATTTCTATCCTAGGTCCATCGCTTCACAAAAAAAACACACATTCATTCCAAAGGACAAACATTATCTATCAAATGCCGCTTCTTTTGGTGCGAGGGCCATACCTGCACAACCTTATTATCCCTGGCACTGGTATCTTACCATGACACCTTTAGAACTACATATGGATTTATTCCCATCCTCATGGGGTACGTAGGAACGCCTGGGAACTTTGCCTCAGGCCCAGCCTAACTTTCACTTTTATTCCCTGACCTAGAATTTTCTCTGGGAGCACATTGTGGTGATACAGACTTCTACTGTCCTCATTTAGGTCATGGCTGGGTTTTAGTAATTACTTCACCACCTGTCTCCCTCCTTCAGTTCCGATTTTGGTCTGAGCTCTATGAACACAAACTAAGACCACTCCACGTACTTTCTGCTAGATGTTAAATTGCACGAAATATTCCAGAACTATGTACGGCTTGATTCCCATCCTCATGGGATACATAGGAATACCCAAGAATCTTGTCTCTGGGTCCAGCCCCAGGAATCTAAAATCCCGCCCCCTATCTTTAGCACCTTGGCCCGAACTCTTTTGGGAGCATGTGGTGTGGTGAGTACTATTTGGGTTCTCATTCAAATCGAGTTTTTCAATAGTCTCACCATGTGACTATCATGTATTTTCCCAACCTGGTCTGAGTTCTATGACCCTAAACTAAGATTTCCCTATGGGAACTGTGCATCGGGTTTGGCTACTTCACCACCCTGTGGACATTACATTAAATCAAGCCCCCCTTAATGGTCCATAATACGACTATTAAGTTGGAAGCGCCTAACCTCAGGACCCTTGTCCTTGGAGGGGTACTCGACTCCCTCTATATGATACATCTTATTGTCATACTCAGACGCATTGTGACAAAGAGCCCGAAGTGTGGAATTTTGACAGGGACATTCCCATCATTCCATGTCTAAGCTTCGTGATCCCGTTACTTGGATCCTCATCCTCTTACATGTCTGAAGGGAACCCCTTTATAGCCTAGTCTCATGCCACATTAACTTACCTATCATCTTGGGCCAACATCCCTGAGGACCTCAGACGACATTTGCGATAGGTCTCGTGTTTTGAACATGGTTAGCGGTTGAACCTCATTTGTCTATCCCCATTCCAGGATAACATGATATGATTACTGTGTTTTGAACACGGTAAATAGTTATCCTCTATCATCATTCCATAATTATTGCGGGTCAGATCTCGAGCATCATGATTCACATTTTTCCACTTCCTTATGTTTAAGTGGAATTCCAACATACTCGGCTTTACCCCTTTGTGTATCTAGGTGTGTTAAGTAGGCGGGTCAACATTATGGGGAAATCACTCACCTAGAGTCCCACTGCCCCTAATGTATGCCTTCCTGTGCTAGGAAAGTCCCATCACTACTCCCTATTTACCACATTGATCACAAATCACGTGGGCTTAGTAGTTTTGGAAGGATGTTTATTGGAACAACAATGCCACACATGCCTTTCATCGTCCTGCATGATGTTAAACTGCACTCTCAGAGATATGTGCGGCTTGATTCCCATCCTCATAGGGTATGTTGGAATGACCGACCTCTACTTTGGGCCCAACCTAACTTTTAATTTTGGTACCTTGACCAAAATAACTTTCTCTGAGGATACATGGTGTGGCACAGACTCTTTATGTCCTTATTCACATTGGGTTTATAGCTACCGCATCACATACTACCTTCTTGGAATCTAACCTTTTTATCCTCATACTATTGTATGGCGTTAAATTTCACAATCCCATATGTCCTTGACACATGACATTAAACTGCAGTTCTACCCGAAACAAGTTCAGGATGCCCCATGATAACTATGGGATGCGCCAGCTTCCTCGCCAGAGAATATTTCCCCTATCAGCATTGGCCTCCAGCCACATTGTTCTTAAGAACTACATTTGGTTTGATTCTCATTCACATGGGATATATAGCAACACCCAGGTAATTGGCCTCGGGCCCAACCCTAGGGTCATTCACCCTTTTGGCCCCTCGACCCCCAATCATGGTCCAAGCAGTATGACCTTAAAACTGTGCGCATCGTATACACCGTACGATGTTAAACTACAAGTTCATAACAATCCTTGGTATGAAGTAAAACTAAAAGGAATTATAGGTCCTTCCCATAGAGTTATTGTTCGGAAGTAGGTATGATCCCTGATCAGACCGATGCACCCACCTAACGTGTCTTCACCACGGTGATGTAATTTTACGAGTGTTGGATTCCATTCAAAAACCCATCACTCCACCCTCCATGTTTTGCATTCCCTTTATTTGGACCCTCGTCCTCTTTCATGTCTAAAAGAACCCCCTAACAGTACAGACGTTCAACGTATGGCTCGCTTACTGTCCTGGGCTAATGTTTCAGAAGTCTAAAAGATGACATTTTGAGTCAGGCCCCATGTTTCGAACATGGTCAGTGGTCGGCCCTAATTTGTTATCCTCATTTTAGGCTAACACAATAAGGATAATGTTTTTAGAACATGGTCAACAATTATACTTCATTCTCACTCCATCCCTACAGTGTTCTGAATCTTGAGTGTCATGATTCACAATTTCCACTCCCCTATGTTTAGATTAATTCTAACGCCCCCGAAATTACCCCGCTCGTGCACCATAGCATGTTCGGAGAATAATGTTGGCTGTCCAGAGATCCTTGTTTTCTATATGTAAACCCTATCTCATTTAGGATGCTCCCAATGGTGATCGATGCCCCATTCCAATCTTCTCACATCTTCCTCTGTTTAGCACTCTCATATAGGTGAATTACCTTTTATTATCTATTTCCCACACCAAGCATGGCTCATGCAGGCATAGAGAGTTATCTAGAAGTTTCGTCAATGCGATCAAGATACAAAAAACTTTAAGGGAGGATTTTTCCATACTCGTTCCCTAAGAACGTGGCCTGACTTTCCCTCCTTGTCCTCGTTGGACCCCTTTCTTAGGGGGAATTTGTTGGCAGTTGAAAACTCATCAAAATAATTCACTGAATGCTTCAGAACATGATTTCGGAGCGTAGCTCATTTCTAAAGCTTCTATTTGACTGGTTATGGAGCTCGAACGGAGGTACATATCAGAAGTTATGGCCATACCAAGTTATGATGTTGGAAATGGCCATCCAAGATGATTTTGGGGAAAATTATGGTTTTGCGTGCAAGAATTGAAATCTTGCATACAAGAATGGAATCTTGCACACAATAGTAAAATCTTGCGTGAAACAGAAAAATATTGCATGAAACAGTAAAATCTTGCGTGCAACATGTCGCACAAACTTTTTACGCACCCAATGAGATGTCATCTTCCACGCAGGCCACCCAAACAATGTCTAAGGAAGGTGCACAAAATTTTTGAGATGTGTGCGCAAGATTAGAATCTGTGTGCAATATTCTTACGCACCAAATGCGACGTTAAATGCCCCTTTGCATGCGTACCCGCCGTAGGCTGTGTGGAAGATCACTTCTGCACCCAGAATCTTACGCATAACCAGTCTTGGGTTTTACTATAAATACAAGTGTAGTCCCCACCACTCAGGGGAGGTCTCTGGAGGTCGGCCACCACTCTACTACACGTAAGACCACATCTTCTGCGCCCGCATGGAATAATGGAACCATCCAAATGAGATATTTCCCGACAGGTCCCATACGAGTCCGCTTTCGCGTGGGCCCACATTGGTTTGATCCTCGCCTGGCATATTTTATACCTAAGTCATGTGCCCACAACATTCCATGCTTGCGCGCAAAACTTCCAATCTTTCATGAAAGACTTCAATATTGAATGAAACCATACCAAGGTACCGAATCTTGCGTGCACCTATGCCGCATAGTCCAATCTTGCACGTATCCCATCCTGCGTGTATCCTATCTTACGTGAAACAATATCCAAGCCTGCATCCATTTTTCTGTACCGTGGGGGCTGTGCCCCCACACACCCGCTCGAGCTTACTGTCGGGCTACGGTCCCAGCCCTCCGGACCAGTCCCTTCACTATCGTCACTGACCCCCATGAAAATGGAGAGTCACACCGCTAACTTTTCGGGCCAGGACATCGGCATTTTCCATTGTGCCCTTATGCGCAGCTGCCTTCCACCTATGGAATACCATGATTTGTGATACTCCTCCGCACACCATGAAACACCTTGAGTCAACATATTTCTTTTGGTTCGTTTACCATGTCCTGAGTTGATATTCTCGTCATCAATTCCCCCGAGTACCTTGAGTCGAACCATTCCTCAAGAAAATCCTCCAAACCCCCATCACCTGAATTCTATACCAGGTTGTACCAGAAAGGGCCACTCTTGCGTAAGTCCCAACACCAGCCATTTTAATGCACCTTATTACTAATAGTCTTCTCTACATGACTATAAACTGTATACACCCTATATGAAAAATATAGGATGCCTCTTGCTCCAAAAAAGAGATGCATTATGCGCCAAGTATAAGATTCCAATAGTCCTCACTACATGAATTTAAAATATAGAATTCCCTATCGTTCAATAATAGGATGCCTCTTGTTCCAAATAAGAGATGGCTTATGTGAAAAGCATAATATACCTCATGCCATGATTATAGTGGTGTAATTTCGTGAGCGTTGGAATACATTCGATCATTCCACAACTCCACCTCATGCTTCATGCATCCTTCATTCAGATCTTAATCCTATTTCATGTCTAAAGGGACCCCCTAAAAGCCTGGTCCCATGCCGCATCGACTCACCTACTGTTCTCAACCAACGCCCCGTAGGACTTTGGACGACACTTTGAGTCTGGTCCTGTGTTTCGAACACGGTCAATAGTCAAACCTCAATTGTTTTTCCCCATTTCATGCTAACACGATATGGATGTTGTGTTTCAAATATGGTCAACCATTATCCTCTATCGCCACGTCACCCTCACTGCATTCCGAATGTTGGGCATGTGATTCACACTTTTCATATTCCTTTTTTTGGACTGATTCCAGCACCCTTGGCGTTACCCCACTTGTGCACTAGCGCATAGGTGTAGGAATAAATCATATGCCTCAACCCACCAATGATTTGGGATGCCCTAATGAATATTCATATGGAAGACGTTACAGGAAGCTTCCATGCGTAAACCCCATCCACCGTCGCCACTCCTTAGCGGCACCCGAGAAACTTCTATGCGTAAGCCCCATTCACCATTGCCACTTCTTAGAAGCACTAGGCACGCTAATGGATATTGCTTTTTTTCATATCCACGCTAACATGAAACCCTCATTGAATTACTCCATGACACCCCCTCACCACAGAATTGCTGATGCCTTCCCTTCCTTAAGGGCTGGTGGGTATCCGTTATGTAAGTCCTAGGGGTGCGGAGTGAACCCACCTCATCCGAGCTAGAGGAAGTTAAACTGCCAAGCCCAATGATCCTCAGCACATGACGTTAAACAATGACCCTAACCCGTGAATCATCCATAGCGTGCCCCATATCAGACATTCTCTACACCAAATAGTCTCCATGGGAGTGAGATCTTCCTCACATGGAATGAGATCCTCTTTGCTGGAGCAGTGTTTGTCCGTGAGGAAAGGGAAGACACCATGGTGTAATCCCCTAGCCTTTCTTTTAGAAGGTAGTGCCCTTACTCTTCATTTCTTCTTTCATGATAAGAACCAAAAGGGGTGATGGGAACTAGGACCTTCATCATCCTGTCCCTCTCCTTTTGGGCCTTTTCACCACTGAGCCTTCATCCTGGAGTAAGTCCCAATCTCCATCTCCCTGGGTTGCGAACCACGCGTAAGCCCCTATTTCCTATTTGGGATGTGAACCACACATAAGCCCCTGTTTCCTTTTTGGGCTGCTAACCACGTGTAAGCCTCATTCAAATTCCATGGATGCACCTTTCATGACGTGATCGTTAGGTCTTTGCTGCCTCTTGTTTCTCACACTGAGCCTGACTCATGTGGGATTAGACCAAGCACCGACCATGGAATCCTCTATGGTCCGCCCTAGATTGTAAGAACCAATTCCCCATTCTGAACTATGTGGAATTTATCTTTTCCCAGGCAAGGTACGTAGGAAGCCTCCCTGAGGTTCAATCCCAACAACCATTGGTCCCAACTCCCTTTCATGTCGGTTCACCAAACCCTTCTGAACTACGTGAAATTTGATTCTTGCCAAGGCAAGGTACAAAGGAAGCCTCCTTGAGGTTCAAGCCCAACAACCATTGGTCCTGACTCTCTTTCACGTTAGTTAGAAAAACCCTTCTGAACTACGTGGACTTTGATCCTTTCCAAGTCAAGGTACGTAGGAAGCCTCCTTGGGGTTCAAGCCTAACAACCATTGGTACCAACTCCCTTTCACATCGATTCACCAAACCCGTCTGAACTATGTGGAATTTGATCCTTGCCAAGGCAAGGTACGCAGAAAGCCTCCCTGAGGTTCAAGACCCACACCCATTAGTCCCGACCACTTCACGTCAGTTCACAAACACCTCTTCCGAACTACGGGGACATTGATCCTTGCCAAGGCAAGGTATGTAGGAAGCCTCCCTGAGGTTCAAGAAAAACACCCATTGGTCCCAAACACTCCATGTCGGTCCACCCCCGTCCTGCATGATGTTAAACGGTGCGCCCCTTTTGTCCCGCATGACACTAAACTATCCCCGGTCAGCGGTAAGCCATTGCGACCCCCATCTAGTGGTAAGCTGTTATAGTACCCCTCATTGGGACCCATCTTCTTGGTACATTATAGCGATGTCAGAGCAACCTCGAGATGATAACCACATGTAAGCCTTAGTATATCATCGAGTTATGGTCCTCTGAGCACACCCGATTCTATGCCCTATTCTGAACTACGTGGACTTTGATCCTTGCCAAGGAAAGGTACATAGGAAGCCTCCATGGAGTTCAATCCCATCACCCATGTCTCATCCTGGTCTTTCCCTTGAGCCTATGTGTTTCGAGAAGGTCATGCCCTAACCAGGAGGTTCCACTTCCTCTAGGTCCCGTCCATACGGGTCAACTCCTTAGGTGTCCCATCGCCCCACCGAACTACACAGACTTTGATTCTATGCCACGAGGATACATAGGAAGTCTCTTCGAGGCTCAAGCCCAAATTCACCATCACCCTCGCGTCGGCTCAGTGTTTCTCTCCATCTACTGTCAATAATCTACATCTATCCTGATTCTTACCTAGACCGCTACATCCTGGTGAGATCATGTCAATTAACCTCTTCACATCTCTTTGAGCACCTGGATAAATAACTGCGCATTGGCCCCAACATCAGTGTTCTCTCAAGGGGTTGAACACATCTGATCCACTCTAGTCAGCGTTCCGATCAGTCAGATCCATCTCCGCTAGATGTTAAACCTGCGACATACCCTATGTTAAACATGAGAAACTTAGGAAAACCTTAGAGACATGCCTATGACATATAATTCCCCACATTCAACTTGTGATGCCTTGGGATTCCATGCCCTCAAGAAGCCCTATAATAAGGGGAAGAAACCCAGAAGCACTAGTTTTCCAGTGTCCAGACATTCCAGTGATGTCCAATAGGACTACTTCCATGACCGATGGTTACTGCCCTGGTCTGAACCCTTGGAATGTCCCGACATAAGCAGTGAAATTAATTGCGTCCATGAAGATATGACATTAGGAAGAGTTTCATGAACAACGTCTTAATATATAAGGGAGACCCAGACCGGGTGATGATTTCTGAGGAGAAATCCACAGAAGGAAGAATCAACATCTCATCATCCTGTTTTGATCAAGGATCAAACGTCCCTGAATAATTGATGGATGCCGCCCGCCTTTGAAAAGAAGAAATGTGGGGTAACAAGCAGCACGTCCTTAAACAGACGGATGCACGCCCCCCAACGAAAGTGTCACAAACAAGTAATGAATAAATTATAAAAATTATATGGTTTACACATATAAAAACAAATTTATTGGATATCTATTTATTAGAAATAAAATTATAAAAATTTAAAAGAAAAATAATTTTTTTTTCAAAAAAATATATTTTTCTAAAATATGGATTTGGAATTCTTATCAAACATAATTTAAAATTATTTTTTACCAATTTTATAAAATTTATTGAGTAATATTAATTTTTGAAATCATAATTTCAAAATTATTTTAGGGTGAAGTTTTGGTATTTTTTGAAAGTGTTCTATTTTTTGATGAATAGTGAAAAATACTGAATTTTAATTGAAAATGACATTTTCATTTAAATTATTTATAAAGTTAAATTAAATTTTAAATTGATTTAAAATTAAAATTAGTAATATTATATATCAATTAGTCTATTTTAGGTAATTCGAGTCATTTTCATATTGAATTTTGATATAAAAACTTTTTAAACTTTTGAACATTTTCTCCTTAAAAACCCACTTTCTCATCACGTTAGTGGGATTGATTTTAAACTAAAACTTTCCACTTATGTGAATTGAATTTGGAAAAATGAATTAAATATTTTTAATTAGAAAAATTTATAATTTATAATAATGTAAACTTAATTTTTGGCTCAAATTAATAGTGAAAATAGTAAAAATTAGTTTTTGTGGTTAAGGTAAAAATGGATTTATTGGGGGTTAAACTTTGAAGATAAGGGTTAATAATGTCCTAAATTTTTTTAAAAACCAATATTATGGATATATTTAGACATTATATCTTCGAGGTTACATAATAGATAATTTTTGAAGCTTTTTTCATCATAAAAATGTGGGTATGATTGAATCTTTTCAAAATATTACAAGTGTGCCACTAACCTCAATAATAAAAGGCCACCCTCCCCTCTCTTATTCACACCTTAAAACATCATTTGTTTGGACAAGACTTATCCAAATCACTTTAAAACTTCCATACTATAATACTATAAGACTTATTTTTTGGTATAAATCCAACCCAGGAATGATTTGGTAAAAACCTAAGGAGGATACTCAAAGAAGAGGCAACATCCTTCAATGAGTGTTTTTATTTTATTTATTTTTCAAACTCCTTAAATTAATATTACATCATGATGATATAAGAAAATCAGTATATTCCATATAATGATATGTTTTTATGTTAATTTAATTACCTATAACCATCCCTACTTCCATCAAATGGGTTACGAAATCATCATTCATGTGCATGGTGGACTACCACATCGCGAACCGATGTCATTCGTTTTTCAATTACCACCTATAATTATTTGGAATGATGATGGATATAAAGTATATATATATATATATATATATATATGATATTTATAACATAATTATACATCTGAAGTCATTATATCATATATACATTTTTATGTTTCATTCTGTAGGGGATATGATAACTTCACTCGTGTGTACAACAGACAACCACCTCACAAAGCGATGTGATTCATCTTTCAATAATGCTTTATATGGAAAATTATAAGGATAATGATAAAGATTATATATGATATTAATTAAATAATTATTATATTAATGAAATATTTATCATTATTTAAAGATAATATATCATTTTATTTTTTACCTTTTTCACTCACTTAAAGACGATAACATCGTTCATGTATGTGTGGACTACCACCTTCATGAAGAAATGTGACTATTTTTTCATCACCACACCACATGGATGATATATATAAGTATATAATATGGAATATATGACATTATGATCATTATTTAAAGGTAAAATATTACTTACCACCTTTCCATAATGATATTTGAAAAATGGAAACATTAATCATGTGTACGTATGACCCACCTTCTCCATGACTGTAATGTACTTTTTTTTCAAAACCATATTTCATGATTGGTATTAAACATAAATGTTTTGTTCAAATATTATAATTATGTCATGATTATTATTATAGATATTATTCAACTATATAATATTCATAGGAACCCCAACTTTCATCCTAAAACATGAATGAGAAAACAGGGCCATAAATAATGAAAATAATGAAAGATTATTAATGAACAAGAGATAATATGTTATAAAAGGATCATATATGATATTATAAATATTAATATGGTTCTATAATAAGTTAATAACATGTTTAAAACCACTATAAAGGCTGTTAAAGTAGAGACCCATTTTCACCTTATAAGACTTTGGAATATTTATACATATATTTCCAGAGCCAGGAACTGAGACGACGTGCGATTCAGAAGCCCAGATTTCCTGAATTAAATTATACAAAAATATTAAGTTTTTTATACTATTCACATAGTGGAAATGGGATATCTCTTAAAAAATATCTTGGATTACAAATCTGAAGACAAGGTTGAGTCCGGAGCGTGTCGTTTACCCTAGGTGAGGTATATCTTTTTTCGGCGCATGCCTTATGTAGAAAAATTCCCTAAGGGGAAAAATGTAAATAAAATTATTAAACAAAATTGATTTAATTGAAATTATAATTCAAATAAATTTTGAATGGGGACTCATATTAGGAATTCGAGACTACCATTGAGTTTGTAGATCAGTGTTTTCTCTAGGGGTGACCTCAGTTGAGATGGAGTGAGAGATTTAGATTTCATGAATGCTGATAGTTTCTTATAAATAAGAGTTTTGGGAAATGAGCTATAGTATGATCATTTCTCTATTAAACAGAGGATCTATATATGATGACGATTCAACGTCCAAACTTTATTGGATCACAATGAAAATGCAGGCGCTAGTAGATCAGAGTGCAACAGACACAACAATGGATCCAAATTCGGGGTAGGATTTCTATTTTAGATTCTACTACCACCGATTGAATCATTTGTTGTTGTTTTTGATTTTTTTTGAAATTTTCTATTTTTTAATCCTTTGATGATGACCGAACTAAAAATGACCATCATCTATTTTGATTTGGGATCGACCGTTCTTGGCTTTCTTCACGTTCTTTGATGATAAAATTTTCTCCATGCTCAAACAACCTTCTGTCATGGAGAAAGACCCATATATTTGAATCTATCGACCAGAGGAGTCCTGATATATGATCCAATTTGAGTTTTGAAGGCTAGAGGACCTGCAACGATGAGAAGAATAGAAACTAACCTTTTGTCACATTGAAACATTGACGATTTTTCAAGAGGAGTCCATCATTATGTAGATTGGGTCCTGAGGATCCTGGATCTAGTCTTAGATATATATTTTGACCACTGGAGTGATTGTGGGGGTCTGTGGAAAGTTTCAGCGCATGGGTTCCAATGAGGGAGGATGTGGTTGGCGATGGCACGATGACTCGACTCGATGGAAGGCGGTGACACAGGAGCTAGCATGGCAGCGACGTAGGGTGGTGCAGTTGTATGATGGTTGTGCACAATGGTGTGGCATAGAAGATTCTGGTGGGACGAGGGCAACATGGTGCGCTGGCTGAGCGAGCTGGACCAGCCGGTCCAGTTTGTTTGGAACGAGGTTTTTATTAAAAACCCTGTATCTCTCAAACCAAGGGTCCATTTCATGTGTTATCTACGGACACATGACCCTTGCTTCAAGGAACATCTTTTGAGAATGATTTGGGAACTTTTTGTTTTAATCTTGATGTTCAGTGGTACAAAACATCCGATAGTAATAAAAATAATATAATTATTATTATTCAGGAAACTTGTATCGGACAGTATGTCTACATATGATGTAAGATTGACGTTCCATCAGAGGTGATGAAAACCTGGAGTTAAGGCGGATTTTTCAATAATAGTTTTATGTGATTAAACCGAATTTTGAGGTGTGGGCCCCAGGAGGCCCGTTTTGGGAATTTGCAGTGAATTATAGATTCTTCACCAGGTGCCTATTTAAGACAAAAGAATATTAGATATCATGTGATTTTACGAGAGGATTGAAATGGTTTGTGTAAGAACCCGAATCTTTTTTTCAGGTATGTTTTTACTTTTCTGGTTGTTTTTGAGGGAAATAGGAAAATCTGGAAATTTTCAAAATACACACCATGTACTTTATAAGTACACGTTGTGTACTGCGATGCCGCTGGAGGTCGTGTGCTGGCCGTGTCATGGCCACACACACGACCATGTAGGGGTAACATGGAGGCCGCCTAAAGCGAAGTACAAAAAAGGTGAGTACAGGCCGTGTACTCAAAAAGTACACGCCGTGTACTTTCCTTTTTTTCATTAAACGCACCGGGGTCACGTCTAATCGCCAGAAACATCTCTTTTCAGGTCTCATTCGGCCAAGAAATCTCGAACGGTCACAGATCTTCGACAAACCCTCGAGCGATCATCCGTCCTCTGAATTGAACTCCGTCGATTGCGTTGGAATCACATTGGTGAGTTCTCTCTTCTGTAGGATCCTCATTTCATGATTCCTTCTCTTTTCCAAGTTATCATGGGTTGAACGTTTTAGATTTTTTTTAGATCTTCAATGTTCTAAGGAGATTCAAGCCCCGTGGTTCAATTATATAGATCTTTTAACATTAAGGTAGGTGGTTAGTGCCTTTCTGTAGAAAGTCTTTGAGTATTTTGTGAAAATTACACCAATACCCTTGAACGGGGTATTGCGTTTTTACCATTTTATCCCTATTTATTTCCTGTTTTTCTTATATTCTAGATTAGAGTATTTTGATTGTGTTTTGGGCTAATTGTTAGGCTTTCGAAGTGTTTGCCATGCATGTTCTTTCCAATCTGTATTGTTGGGTCTAGTTTCCTTTTAACTGCTGTTGTTTTCCCATGCCTAGTATTGTAGGATGGTGTAACTACTGTTATTTCATGCTGAGATGTTGTAGAATTCTAGACAAGTAATTATTGAGGTTACTTTGACCATTACACGGCGTGATACTTGCTGACTTTACACAGGGCTGTGGGAACCTAGTGTAGTAGACCATACAGAGATTTGACGTAAGGGATTCTCCAGAGTGTCTTTATAATACAATGTGAGACCACATGAGGAATTGACGTTGAGTGCTTCCATAGAGGGTCTGTAGTTCCTCAACGTGGGCCACAGGGGGAATGAAACATTGAGTGCTTCCCCAGATCACCTTTAGTAGGATATGAGACTATAGGGGGAATTGATGGTGAGTGCTTCCCTAGAGAGTCTATTCTTTAGCTGAACCAGAGGGGTGAGACTATGTGTGCCTCCCAAACAGTTTCTAGTACCTTTTGGTTGAACCATAGGGGTTAGGATGTGAGAACTACCCATATGGTTACATGTTTGTTCTAATTACTTGTTTTAAATTATATGATAGAAACTATGGATTTTTTTGCTGCTGAGTACTTTCCCGTTTACTGCTTTTCTGTACTTTTACCTGCCATATATTCACTGACTGTTAGGCACAGATCTTCGGGTGGTTTCATAATGGGATTTTGTCTCACACCCTATTTGGGTCATGCTTTTGGGACCAAAAAGATTAAATTGTTGAGGGTATAGATAATGGCAAGCGCCCTTCGACTTCAGGTTCTTGATTGTTGTGGAGCTAGAGAGCATGGGACCAAGCTATGGCTTGTGATGCTGAGGAGTTTATCTTCTTTCTTTTTCACTTTATTTTAGAACTGTTGTATTCCAGCATTGTGACTTGTTTGGTCGTTTTCCTAAACATATATGTATCATGCATCATTTATATATATATTTTCTCTAGTTGTTTCCTTTATCAGTCTTTTGTTGTTACTGTTGTTTGGTATTTACTGCTTCCGCTATTGTATGTATTTGTGTACTTCCACTGTGTGCTCTTCCAATGAGGGCATAGTTTCCTCACTATCACACCGAAGGCCCTCGCTGCTAGTCGAAAGCCTCTGGCATTCGGGGAAATGCACTTGAGGCCATGTGACCAACCGAGTATGGGGAGCCTCTGGGTGGCTTCTGGAACCAGGACGTTACAAAGTGGTATTAGAGGATCTATTTTCTCTTGACATACTATTTGGAGCCTTTATCTAGGTATTGGACAGAATAGGTACTTGTTAATAAACTGTTCCTGGGAGTAGCTAACCTGTGTACAGGGAAAAGCCAATCTACCTCATTTATTGCAATTTCTCTGGTTTTCAATTTTATAGTTGATTTTATTTCACCATTGGGTGATTCACATGTTTTGTGTTGTTACTGTTGATGTTATTAAGGTTCTATTTCTATTGCAACCCGATGAGATGAGTGTATTCCATCTCATGCATCATATAGGAACTTGCTAGAAATCACATGTCATGAATTCTTTCCATGTCATCTTGGATGCATTAACAATTGCATGTTGTTGTGATAGATGTTGTGTAGAATACACATGCTGTTGTGATATATGCCTTGATAAAAATATCTACTTCTTGTTAGAGAATTGATTGTGTGAGGTTTTGTTTGAATTAATTACAAGATTTGGTCTTAAGGTATTATGGGCCCTTGTGGACCAGAATTTGGTTGATCATTCAATTGTTTATCTTGTTTATAACTTGTTTGAGATGTAAAGAATTGATTCGCGGGGAGTATGGGCCCTCACGGATCAGAATTTGGCACTTTGAGTGTTCATTTCAGTGTTTTATGGGATCCAGAGTAGTTTCTGAGGCTCACTATCCGGAAAAACCCAGAATACATGTCATGTAGTTTTGACTACACGCCATGTGTTCTTCTGTTCGGGAAGAAATAGTTTTTCTTAAGTACACGCCGTGTTCCTTTTATACACACTGTGTATTATCTAACCGTGTCACAAGCCATGTGGGAAGAGACACGAGATAGGGAAAACATTGTGGGAACATGCTGTGTATCGGTTGTGTGCATCGTGTAGTGTGATCCTAGGAGTCCGGATGTGTAGTTAACAACACAGTCAGTGGAGTCTCTTCTTATACATGTAGTTTCCACCTTTAACATGCCGTGTTCTTTCACCCAAGCACTCGGCCGTGTCACGAACAACACGGGTCAGTGCCATCCTTTCTCATACATGCCATGTTCGCCTAGAACACACCATGTAGTCTGACTTGGGTACACAGTCCGTGTCACTAATAACACAGGCTAAGTGGAGCTTGTTGAGTACACGTCGTGTCTACCTTGAACACGCAATGTAGTTTTGTCTTAGGAGAGCTGTGTGGATTAACCGTGTAGAAGGACTCAGGTAGAAGAAGAGGATTTAGGTACACACCATATTGGATAACATGCTGTGTGTTTGGGGTGTTACACGACCAGTTTTGGAAAAAGTACACTCCCATGTAAATTACTTAAGGGAACATGCCATGTAGTCTTTCTACATGCCGTGTATTCATGTTTTGTAAATTTTGAATGCTTTCTTTCCCCTATTCCCTTCTTACACTCCTAGTTTTAGTCCTTGATAATGTGATCTAAAGTGTGCGTTTGACCTTGTAGAGTCATGACACCGAGAAGTCCTCCTGTTGCACGCCAGTTTCCAAGCTGTGATCAGACGCTAGATATGGCTGATCAGGGACTTCCCGCAGATCCTCCTGTCATGCCAGTCTTGGCACCAGCCGTTATACCTGACACATGAGATGATGTACAGTTTAGGGAGGGATTTATAAGGATGATGCAGACCTTCCAGGGAGCTCCACCTTCCACCCCGTTTATAGCAGACTTGACGCGGGTTTTCCAGCAGTAACATCCTCCCACCTTCTCAGGGAAAGGAGGACCACAAGCTACAGAGTCATGGCTAGAAGCCATGATAATGATCTTCGAGCATCTGAAGATTCCTCCAGAAAGGCGAGTCAATATCACTACCTACATGCTATGAGATTCCACCAAGAGGTGGTCAGACATGATCTCACAGGCGGGTCATCAACAGGTTATGGCGTGGGAGGAGTTTCAGAGCATCTTTTACGACTACTTCTATCTAAATACCCTGAGGTCCAACCGAGCCCGGGATTTCATGAGCCTAGAGCAGGGTACTCTTTCTGTCATGGAGTATTCCTCTCGTTTCACTAAACTTCAGTGTTTCACACCCCTCCAGGGCAGATATGGATTTTTCTTGGCAAGGAATTTTGAGGATGGTCTCAGACGAGAGATCTTCTCATAGGTGAATATCTTCAGGTTGACTTCTATCACTTCCATCATCAACCAGGAACTAATTGCAGAGCACAATCTGAGAGATTTTGGAGATGAGAGCTAGTGAGGTTCCACTTCCAGAGTTAGTGCTTCACCAGCTGACAAAAGGAAGCGCCGTAGGGAGTCTAGGAATGATGATTCGAGGTAGCGATACACATCTTCAGGTAGCCAGGTGGTATGCTACCAGTGTAGAAGGGTTGGGCATATGAGGCCGCAGTTCCAGAGAGACCTAGTGGAGTGCTGATATTGCGGCAGGATGGGTCACCTTCAACGCTTCTGTCATGTTTTCTCACCAGCACCTGGTTACAGGGGTTCATCCATGACTCCTCGTTCAGGAGAATCGCCACCAGTTTCTCACCAGTCTGGGAACTAGAGTTCTTCAGGCCGTTCGGTTCGAGGTGGAGGTTAAGGACGTGGTGGTCAGTCACTGGTATTTTAGCGACATCATGGTGGATCAGTTCAAAGCGGTTAGGCAAGATCATAGGGCCGTGGTACAGGTCATGCTTTTGCAGTGGAGTAGACCCTGAAGGAGTAGGAGCACAGACCTTCTAAAGTTCGAGGTATGATCTTAGTAGCCTCAGTTTTATTTTCTGCTCTTTTCGATATAAGGGATTCCCATAGCTTTATCTTCGTTACTATTGTGGAGAGCCTTGGGCTATGCATCTTTTCCTCTACCGATACTTTGACTCTAGACACACCATTGGGGACTAGGAAGGCTAGTGTACGTCAGTTCAAGGAGTGCCCTCTAGAGGTGGCTGGGTATCACATTCTATGTGATCTCTATGTCCTAGAGATTACAAGCTATGATGTCATTCTCAGAATGGACTGGCTAGTTCCCTTCCAGGTAGTCATCGACTATTATCGCCACATGGTGAGTTTTATATCACCATAGGGTGGATCTTTTCTTCATCGAGGTGAGTGGGATGTCCAGGTGAGTAGAGCCGGACCCGAGCATCATGGGCTAGGTGGAGTTACAGCTCAGATTTCTAGTCTGTATCTGGATGACCAGGGGACTTTGTAGTTAGACTTTCCTATAGTGGTGGATCATTTCAGGGATGTCTTTCCATAGTAATTTTCAGGTTTTCCTCAAGAGTGTGAGGTATACTTTTCTATTGAGCTCGTGCCAGGAGTGGAACCGGTGTCCATTCCTCCTTATAGGATGGCTACACCTTAGTTGCAAGAGCTCAAGAAGCAGTTGGAGGAGTTGCAAGAAAATGGTTTCATCCGACCCAGTACTTCTCCTTGGGGTTCTCCTTTCCTGTTTGCGAAGAAGGAAGACAACACCCTTAGGCTTTGTGTGGATTATCGGAAGCTGAACCAGTTGACGGTCAAGAGCCGATACCCCTTGCCTAAGATTGATGACCTCTTTGATTAGCTTCAAGGAGCCCGGGTGTTCTCAAAGATCGATTTAAGGTCTGGTTATCATCAGTTGTGTGTTAGACCATCTAATATATCTCTTACAGCTTTATGGAGCAGGTATGGTCTATACGAGTATATGGATATACCGTTCGGCCTCACGAACGCACCTGTAGTTTTCATGGAACTGATGAACCGAGTGTTCCATCCATACTTAGACTCTTTCGTGGTGGTCTTCATAGACGATATCTTGGTTTAATCTCACACTCTACATGAAAATGACACCCATTTTGAGATCATTTTGAGTACACAGAGGGAGCATCAGTTATATGCTAATCTCTCTAAGTGCCACATTTGGATGGATCAGATTCACTTCTTGGGTCATGTTATCTCAGAGACAAGAGTATCAGTACACCCAGATAAAGTGAGAGCATTAGTTTCCTGGGAGCAGCCGAAGAATACCTTTGAGGTTCATAATTTTCTAGGGTTGGCTGGATACTACATACGCTTTAAACAAGAATTTTCATGCTTAGTAGAGGACCCTATTCCTGGGTGGACCAAAGGTGAGGATGAGATCTTGCATTTCCATGGACATGTATGGGTTCCAGCATATATACACGAGAAGCTGATGCAAGATTTTCATTCCTCAGTTTGGGAAGTTCATCCTGGTGTCACCAAGATGTATCGAGACCTACACCATCAGTATTGGTGGCCAAGTATGAAGAGGGATGTTGCTGGTTTTGTCATGAGGTGTTCCACTTGTCAGCTGGTGGAAGCAGAGCATTAGCGACCAACAGGGCTTTTACAGCAGCTACCCATTCCCGAGTACAAGTGGAACGACATCGCTATGGATTTCATGATGGGGTTACCGAGGTCTCCTCAAGGTAACGACACAGTTTGGGTTGTCATTGACAGACTCACGAAGGTTTCACACTTCTTTCAGATCAAGGAGACCTTCAGTGTTGACGAGATGGTATGGTTGTACATCCGTGAGATTGTACGTCTGCATGGAGTTCCACACTCCATTGTTTCAGATAGTGATGCACATTTTACTTCTCAGGTCTGGAAGGGGCTTCAGAAGGCTTTGGGTACATAGGTACTTTTGAGTACAACATACCATCCCCAGACAGATGGCCAGTCCGAGTGTACAATTCAGGTGCTTGAGGATATGCTCCGAGATTGCATTTTGGACTTTGGAGGTTATTGGGAGAATCATATACCTCTTGTGGAGTTTGCCTACAATAATAGTTTTCAAGCAACTATTCAGATGGAACCTTATGAGGCTTTGTATGGTAGGCTATGCCGATCACCCTTATGTTGGATAGAGGCAGGAGAGACAGCTTTGCTGGGACCTTGTCTTGTTCAGGAGACCACAGAGTAGATAGAGTTGATTCGGAAGAGGATGGATACTTCACAGTCTCGATAGAAGTCGTATGATGATCAGCGGAGACGACCTCTGGAGTTCAAGGTCAGGGACCAGGTTTTCCTGCGTGTCACACCGAGGTTGGGGCACATGAGGATTATGAGATAGGGTAAGCTTTCACTGAGGTACGTCGGACCGTTTTAGGTGCTGGAGAGAGTTGGTCCGGTTTCATATCGGTTGCAGTTACCTCAGAGTTACCGGACTATGAAAAAAGTTTTTCATGTTTCTCAGCTCCGATGTTACTTTTCAGACCCTTCTCATGTCCTTCAACCCGAGGAGGTTGAGCTTGATGTGGATGCATCGTTCGAGGAGCATCCGATCCGGATTGTTGATCATAATACAAAGGTTATCCATGGCCGGTCTATTCCTCTGGTACGGGTGCTATTTCAGCACGGGCGAGTACAAGATGAGACTTGGGAGAGGGAGGACGATGTACGATCGCAGTGGCCGGAGTTATTCGGTGTTTCTTATTCTATGCTGTGCTAGGGAAATTTGGGGATGAATTTCTTTAAGGGGGGAAGTTTGTATGAACCTAGATATTCTTTTTAGGTATGTTTTTCCTTTTCTGGATTTTTTTGAGGAAAAGTGGAAAATGTGGAAATTTTCAAAGTACACATCGTGTAATTTTTAAGTACACGCCATGTACTGCGATACCGCTGGAGGCCGTGTGCTAGCCGTGTCATGTCCACACACACGACCATATAGGGGTGACATGGAGGCTGCATAAAGCGGAGTACAGAAAAGGCGAGTACATGCTGTGTACTCCAAAAGTACACACCATGTAATTTTTTTTATTAAACACGCCAGGGTCGCATCTAATCACCAGAAACGTCTACTTTTAGGTCTCATTCGGCTGAGAGCTCCTGAATGACTGCGGATCTTCGAAGAACCCCTGAGCAATTGTCCGTCCTCCAAATTGAACTCCATTGATTGAGTTGGAATCACATCAGTGAGTTATGTCTTCTTCTGGAACCTCATTTCATGATTCCTTCTCTTTTCTAAGTTATCCTGGGTTGAACATTTTATACATTTTTGTAGATATTCAACGTTCTAAGGCGATTAAAGCCCCGTGGTTCAAGTATATCGATCTCCTAAGATCAAGGTAGGTAGTTTGTGTCTTTTTGTAGAAATTCTTTGAGCATTTTGTGAAAATTCCACCAATACCCTTGAATGGGGTATTGTGTATTTACCATTTTAGCCCTATTGATTGCCTGATTTTCTTGTATGCTAGAGTAGAGGATTTTTATTTTGTTTTGGAATAATTTTTAGGCTTTAGAAGTGTTTTCCATGCATGCTCTTGCCTGTTTGGACCATTGGGTCTAGTTTCATTTTGACTGCTGTTGTTTTCCCATGCCTAGTATTTTAGGATGGTGTGACTGTTGTTATTTCATGCTAAGATGCTTTATAATGCTAGCCAAGTAGTTCATGAGGCTACTTTGACTATTACTTGATGCGATACTTGTTGACTTTACACAGGGCTGTGGGAACCTAGTGTAGTAGACCATAGGGAGAATGGACGTAAGGGATTCTCCAGAGTGTCTTTATAAAATGATGCGAGACCACGGGGGGAATTGACATTGAGTGCTTCCTCAGAGTGTCTGTAGTTCCTTGACATGGGCCATAGGAGGAATGAGACATTGAGTGCTACCCCAGAGAGCCTTTAATATGATACGAGAGTATAGGTGAAATTGACGGTGAGTTCTTCTCCAGAGAGTCTATTCTTTAACTGAACCAGAGGGGTGAGACTGTGTGTGCCTCCCAGATGGTTTCTAGTACATGTTGGTTGAACCATAGGGGTTAGGCGGTGAGAAATACCCAGAGGGTTACCTATTTGTTCTACTTACTTGTTTGTAAATTATATGCTAGAAATTGTGGATTGTTTGCTGCTGAGTACTTTCCTATTTACTACTTTTCTGTACTTTTACCTGCCATATATTCACTGACTGTTAGGCATAGATTTTTAGGTGGTTGCCTATTGGGATTTTGTCTCACACCTTGTTTGGGTCATGCTTTTGGGCCCAAACAGATTATATTGTTGCAGGTATAGATAAGGGAAAGCGCCCTTCAACTTCAAGTTCTTGATTATTGTGGAGCTAGAGAGCATGGGACCAAGCTATGGCTTGCAATGCTGAGGAGTTTATCTTCTTTCTTTTTCACTTTGGTTTAGAACTGTTGTATTCCATCATTGTGACTTGTTTGGATGTTTTCCTAAACATATATGCATCATGCATCATTTACATATATATTTTCTTGAGTTGTTTCCTTTATTAGTCTTCCGTTTTTACTATTTTTTGGTATTTACTTCTTTCCCTGTTGTATGTATTTGTGTACTTCCGCCATGTACTCTTCTAATGAGGGCATAGTTTCCCCACTGTCACACCGAAGACCCTCACTGCTAGTCGGAAGCCTTTGGTGTTCAGGTAAATGCGCTTGGGGCCATGTGAACAACCAGGAACAGGGCTCCTCTGGGTGGCTTCCGGAACTGGGACGTTACAGTTTGATCCATTTGGATTGTTTCAGGATCATGGTGTGGGCCCCATGAAGCATCATTCACATGTGATGCTGGGAGTTGTATCTTTTCCGCTGAATATCTGATTCAGGTGAATGAATTGTTGATCCTATGTTATTTTTTTCATGGATTGAAACATCATGATTTTTTTGGTTACCTGGATCCATTTTAGGTGGCCTATCAGTGGAAATGGTTTTTTTTACTTTGGACCAACGACGAGCATCGATCGCTCATTTTCCCTTTTTGGGCCAGAGATTCCATGTACTCAGGGAGTACATGGGCATGCCTAGGGGTACTTGTGCAGCAGTTTAGTGCCCGATCATGGATGTGTACATGACCGAGTGGTGAAGTAGGGTCACACTTCATGTGCCCCCACACTATTTACTGCTTTATGAAACTTATGTTTCTCATATCTCTTTCTTTTAGACATAGATTTTAGCATGCGAGTAGCCTATCTAGAGTTTTCTTCCATGTAGAATGCAATGATGCCCTATGTAGTGGATTTCGTGATATGATACAAGATGTTATGGGAGTGATGCCTATCCGAGGTGATACTCAATGACTATAGTGTAGTTCCTTGATGATTTTCCATAATTACCATAAAATAGGGATGACCAGAGCACTTCTAGGCTTACCCTCCAATAGGGATGGGTAGTGAGGTTCACTAAAGTCTATTAAAGATTTACCCTCTAATGGGGATGGGTAGTGAGGTTCAGTATTTACTCTTTTAGGCTTACCCTCCAGCTGGACTAGTTAGTGGGGTTCGCCTATGACACTTTCAGCTTACCCTCCAGTGGGGATGGGTAGTGGCATTCACCATTCTCTCTCTTCCGAGATTACCCTCCAGTGAGGATGGGCAGTGAGATTCACTAAAGAATCCTCAAGAATTACCCTTTTGCGGGGCTGGGCAGTGAGGTTTGTCATTTACTCTTTTGGGCTTGCCGACGATAGTACCGAGCATACCCTCCAGCGGGTTTGGGCAGTGGTTCCTAGACTTTGAGACACAATCTCTTGACTGTGCGGCATAGTGAAGATAATTTATTTGATGTGCCTTTGGACTCTAAGGGAATATAGATTATTTTCCCACTGAAATGCATCCTTGGGATGCGACCTAAAACCATGAGGGCGAGATAGTGTCACCCAAAGAAGATAGTATCAAGGTGCAGTGATTGAGTCCCTTTGACTTGCAGCTCAGAGCAGACGTGTGGGATGCTGGGCATCATTGGTGGTTACTTATGAAACTATTGGATACTCTTTTCCTGGGCTGAGCTATGAAATGGATATCCCCTTAATCTCTTGTTTGAGATTCTTTAACTGAGCATATATATGTATCCTATTTCAGTACCCACTTCTTGGGTTTTGATTACTCTCCTTTAAGTAGAGGAAAAAATGCACGGGGAATGCCACATGCTTTCCGTGTCTAGATTATTGTGGTTAGACAATTATAATCTCCTATTATAGGTAGCGAAGACTCAATGAGAAGTTCATATTCTCACTGTTTCTATCTCCTTGTGTTTGGGTAAGCTTACTTCACTCTCTAGTTGGGTTGAGCTGTACTATTTTACTATACCTTGTTCTATCTACTTATCCACTCTTCAGTACATCTATTGCTGCTACCTTGAGCCTTAGGGGCATCCCACTATGTATTTTTATACTCACCCCTACTTGGGATTTTCCCACACTTGGTGTTCCCTTGCAGAAGATGAACAGGTTGATTGTGAATTCAAAGGAGCTAGGGTTACCGAGTTCTTGGATTGCATCCGGTGGTCATGAATTGGGATTTAGAAGAGGAGCTCTCCCAAACGTTTTAATTTTCCACCTGTTTTTGGGTTGTGATACCTTTTTAGTTTGGTGTTTATTTTTACCCTTTTCCCTTTCAGTTTACATCTCTTTACTTGTATTGTTTAGAGGTTAATTCATATTTGTGGTTTATTTATAAAAATATTATATATTGTTTTTCCTTTACCTCTACACTTTTACATTGAGTTGGCTGCGTGTGTGTACATGTAATTAGGCAAAGGCCTCCCCAAGTTTTTTATGCCTTCGGCGCTGGTTGCCAGCCCCTGGACTATGGAGGTGACCTTGGGGTAGTTGTGGCTCGAGCCCCAGCATGGGTCGGGTCATGAAAAAGTGGTATCAGAGGTTGTTTATTCATTGGGATGTTGTTTGGATGTTTCCAAAAAAAAATTTGATGGGTTTAGGGAAAAAGTGTCAACATGTATCGAGAGTGGATCTCAGGCCAAGGAGTCTAGTAATGGTGTGGTGGCTGACGTAGCCATTCACCATGATCCTTATTACCCGCTTGTCAGATCAGCATGATGATTCATATATTGCAATGAACAATGGTACATGCATCATATAGGATTGAGTCTTTGACTGTCTTTCTTGAGTCAGCTCCCCATCATTATTGATATATATATATATATACGCTCTTTGACTGCGGTACTCCTTGATGGATTCGAGATGCCTCCATGATGACAGCCAACCCAGATACTAGTTTCTGTTCATAAACAAGATTCCTTGAGCTACAAGGCATCAATTAAGGATCCATCATACAATCCCATTCCTCCAGGTGGGTAGGTAGCGGCACCTCCACCTATTGAGCAATAATTATTTCTAGTAGAGAAGACTAGGGATGTGCACATGTTGAGTGTGATTTTCAAGTTCCAGTATTAGAGACCACTGAGGTTCCACAGTGAGCCATACCCTCAGGTAGTGAAGTTTTGGCTTGAGTCGGTGGTTTGTATCTTCAGGCTTGTATGGACACCAAAAGATTAGATGGTGGCTTTGGTATTTAGTATTTACCAGAGATCAGCTGGGCATTGGTGGAGTCCAGTTACTCAGATTCATGATGATTTGACACTCTCGTGGGGTGACTTACAACAGTTGTTCCATGAGGTGTATTAACCCTCCTTCTTATGCTTCATCCAGATTTGGGAGCTTATGGAGATCCAATAGGGAGGGATAATAGTGGCTAAGTATGCGACTCAATTCACAGACCTTACAAACTACTCCCTAGATATGATCCGTGATAGTTACTTCCAAGAACAGAAGTTTGAGCAGGGTATCTATTGAGAGATCCATGCTGACAAAGTTACCTTGTTCATCTCAACCTAACTCGAGGTTCTAGAGAAGGCACTGGTGATAGAGATATTTTTGTTAGTGGAATGCCACTTAGCTAGTTATAGAAGAGGACATGTCAGAGATGAAATGTCTTCTGAAGCTAACAAGCATCGATTGGTAGGGCCTCAACGTAAGAGGCCTCCCCATGATAAAACTCAGGCACATGGTCAGGGAAAACATAGAGAATTGGGATAGACCATGGGGACCAATTCTATGATTGTGATGGTCTAGGTCACATGGAACAAGACTAATTGACCAGATATACTGAGCTTTATAGGTAGCTGGTAGGTGTACCACCACAATAGAGGCAATGCAGTGATCAGGGATCTCCCAGGTGAGGACAGGGTGGTCCACAAGGATGCAGTGCTGGTATAAGAGCAGTAAGAATTATGGTTGGTAGACAACGTTGCGATATCCTTCCACTACCACTTGGAAGCATGTGTTAGGCTCAATGAGCTAGCGGTCGGGGCCGTAGGCTGTTGCATGATTTAGATGTCTGCAATCCTACAACGCATGAGATGGTAAGAGGAACACTCTGTGTCTATTCTAACTTTTTGTGGCAGAACTTGTTAGACATTGTGTGAGGTGATCTTTCCAACATGCTTCTTGCTTGAGGTTTTACCAGGGTGACATGAGGCATCAATGTAACCCTTTTTCGGTGTTGTTCAACGTAACATTGACTGCATGAGGAAGAGGGGATCTTCCCCCACTGAGATGGATTTTTGTAACGTGCACAAAACCATGAGGGTGAGTCATTAGCATCCAAATCAGATAGTATCGAGGTGTGATGGTCCATTCCCTCTGACTTGTGTGTTCATGGACGGGGTTGTGCAGTGGAGTGTTAGAGCAGGTCTTGGCTTTGCTAGTGGAGTTTTTCTACTTGACCTCCCTTTTCTTGAGGTGCCGCTATTGGGGGGATTACTCTACTTCCACATGGGGAAAAGATGTGTAGGGTATTCCACGTGATTTTTGTTTCTATCCTCTTATGGTTGGATGAGTTTACTCACCTTCCATGTTCGTGGGTACATTGAGTGCCCAACATCAATCTTGATACTACAGTTATCAAGTACAGATCGAGGTGATGGACACCCCATAAACAGAACTACATGACTCACTATGTGGTGTTGGAAGTGGTAGTATTCACCCTGAGAATGTAGAGACGCTACCTTCTGGGAGGGTGCTTTTTGATTTGTTTAGACCACCAGAGCCTTGGGTACGTCTTCAACCAGAGAGACTTGAACCAGAGGCGGTGATGCTGGTTGAACTTCCTGAAAGACTATGAATTCGAGAGATTCTATACTCTAGGAAACGAAAATGTTGTAATAGATTACCTTAATAGGAAGTCCCAGGCTCGCTAAATGTTGGAATTTTCAGTGCAGTTATCTTCTCTACAGCTGATCCTGGTGGACCATGATGGTACAATTTTCTTCAGTCAATAGTGTGTAATCCTTCACTTCTTGAGTGTTTCAAAGAGTCTCGGTCGTGAGACATTGACTGTGAAATCCTGTATGACTAGATATTCTTAGGTGTTTGATGAGATGGATATTTTGAAGGAAGGAATTGTGAGACCCTATTCCAGAGAAAAGAAATGATTCCATTCATGATGTGGGTTGTAGAGGTTCAACTAGGAAGTAAAACTCCCCCCATTTCTTTGGGTTGTTCGAGATTTTGAAAAGGGATTCCATGGTTTCTTACCACTTTTCCCTACCCTAATAGTTGTAACGGGTGCACGAAACATCCCACATGTCGTAGCTGAGGAGATACATTCATGTTTCAACAAACATCATTGATAAGGGAAGACCTTATGAGGGAAGACCATCCATTTGGTTCATGTGTTGTGCTAGCCTGGTAACGTGTAGGTTTTCTTAGGAGCGGGAGAGCCAGGAGTGATCTCAATATCTCGAGTTTTTTCCCTAGTTTTTATTTTTGGAGATGAAAATCTTGAAGGAGGGAATGATGTAGAGACCCATTTTTCACCTTGTAAGACTTTAGAGTATTTTTACTTATATTTCCAAATCTAGGTATTGAGACAACATGCGATTCCAAGGCCCAGAGTGCCCATAATAAATTATACAAAAATATTAAGTTTTTTATACTATTAACATGATGGAAATGAGATATATCATAAATGGTAACTCAGATCGAAAATCTGAGGCCATGGTTGTGTTCAGAGTGTGCTATTTACCCTAGGTGGGGTATAAATTTTTTCGGCGCAAGAATTCTATAGAAGAAGTCCCCGAGGAAAAACCCATAAATAAAATAATTAAAAATAACTATTTTATTTTAAAAACTACTTCAAATTAATTCTGAATGGGGACTCAGATTAGAAATCCAAGACCACTGTTGAGTTCATAGCATGGTGTTTTCCCTTGGGAGACCTCGGTTGAGAGGACGTGGGAGATTCAGATTTTGTGACTACTGATAGTTTTCTATAAATAAGAGTTTTGAGAAATGATCTAGAGTTAGATCATTTCTATCTTAGTTGGTGTAGATATGGATGATGGTGATTTGATGTCCGAACTTCATCAGATCATGATGAAAATGCAGGCGCTAGTAGATCAGATCACAACAGACACAACAACCGATCCAAAATCAAGGTAGGATTTCTATTTCGGATTATGTAGCCCCTGATTGAATCATTGTTTTTCGTTTTTGATTTTTTTTGAAATTCACTATTTTAGAATCCTATTTTGTTGGCCGAACTAACATTGACCATTATCTGTTTTGATTCAACATTGCCCGTTCTTTGCGTTATTTGCGTCCGTCAGGTTCTTCGCGTTCTTCGTCATTCTTCGACGATAAAATTTTCAACATGCTCAAATGAAATCCGATCTTGGAGAAAGACCCATATATATGAATCTCTCAACCTGATGAGTCCCAATCTATGTTCGGATTCGAGTTTCGGCCCGTGGTGGCAAGCAGAAGATCTGCCAACTTTTATTCACGTTGAAACGTTGACAATTCTTTGAGCGGAGGCCACCACTATGTAGATCGGGTCTTGAGGATCCCAGAACTAGTCTCAGATCTGTTTTCTATCATTGGAGTGACCATGGTGGTCCAAGGAAAGTGGAATCATGTGGGTTCTAGTGAGGGAAGCTCCGGAAGGTGGCGATGTAGTGGATGGGCTCGGTGGAAGGTGGCGGCGCAGGAGCTGGCGTGATAGAGGCGCGGGGCGGTGTGGTGATAGAACGGCTGAGCATGGAAGTTGGGCATGAAGGAGTCCAAAGGGAATAGGGTGGCATGACCGAGAGAGGGCAGCGTGCCGACTGAGTGAGCCAGACCGACCAATCCAGTTGGTTCGGACTGGGGTTTTTATTAAAAACCTCATATCTCTCAAACCGAGGGTCCATTTCACATGCCATCTATGGAAATGAGACCCTTGATTTGAGGAAGATATTTTGAGGCTACTTTGGGAACTTTTTGTTTCGGTCTTGAAGTTCGGTGGTATGAAACATCTGATAATAATAATAATAATATAATTATTATTATTTGAGAAACTTATATCGGGCCGTACACATACATATGATGTCCTATTGACATGCCATTAGAGGTGATCAAACACTGGAGTTTAGGTGAACATTCCAAGACTAGTTTTAGGTTCTTGAACTGAATTTTGAGGTGTGGGACCCACGGGGCCTTTTTTGGACATTGGTAGTGAATTAGAGCTTCTTCACTAGGTGTCAGTTTAGGACAAATGAATAGTCAATCTCGTGTGATTTTCTGAGAGTATTGCAATAGTGTAATATGTTTGGCTTGTTCTAGGATTGTGGCATGGGCCCCATGAAGCACTGGTCACGTGCGATGCTGGGAGTTGCAAATTTACCGCCGAATGTCCGATTCAGCCGAATAAATAGTCAATCCTGTGTGCGTTTTCACAAGGATCAAAATGGAGTGATTCATTTGGTTACCTGGGGAAATTTTAGGAGTCTTGTCCGTGGAAATGTTGTTTTTTCCCTTCAGACTAGCTGTGATTGTCGAGCCTCATCTTCCCTTTTTGGACCAGAGATGCCATGTCCTTCGGGAGTACATGAGCATGCCTAGGGGTACTTGTGAAGTAGTTTAGTACCCGAGCATGGATGGGCACATGAACAAGCGATGAGGAAGGGTCACACATCATGTGGGACCCACACACACCATACACTACTTTAAGAATCTTCTGTCTCTCACATATCTTTCTTTTGTACTCAGATTTTGGCATGCGAGTAACATATTCTGAGTGTTCTTCCATGTAGAACGTGATGGTGCCCTCTGTAGTGAATTTAAAGATACGATGAGAGATTTTTTTGGGTATGATTATTATCTAGGGTGATACCCAATGACTATCGTGTAGTTCCTTGATGCTTTCTGGTAAGTACTATCCAATAGGGATTGCCAGAGCACTTCCAGGACTACCCTCCAGTGGGGCTGGGAAGAGAGGTTCGCTGAAGACTCTTCAGGGATTACCCTCCAACGAGACTAGGAAGTGAGGTTTGATATTTAATCTTTTATGATTACCCTCCAGCTAGGCTGGGTAGTGGAATTTTCCTATGACACTTTCGGCTTACCCTCCTGCGGGGCTGGGTAGTGGCGTTCTCCGTTCTCTCTCTTCTAGGCTTACCCTCCAGCAGGATGGGTAGTGAGGTTCACCAATGAATCTTCAAGACTTACCCTCATAAGAGGCTGGGTAGTGAGGTTCATCATTTACTTGTTCAATATTACCAATGATAGTACTCTGAATACCCTCCATCGGGGCTGGGTAGTGGGTCCTCAACTTTGAGACATGATCTTTTGACTATGTGGCAAAATGACGAGACTCTCTTTAATGTACCTTTGGACTATTAAGGTAGAGGGATGATTTTCCCACCAAGACACATCCTTGTGATGTGACCTAAAACCATGAGGGAAAGATAGTTCCGTCCAAAGTGCATAATATCAAGGTTCAGTGATTGAGTCCCTTTGAATTTCATTTTAGAGCAGACGTTTGGGACACTGGTCAACATTGGTTGTTACTTCTAGAACTGTTGGATACTCTTTTCCTAGGTTGAGCTATGAGATATAGATCTCTTTAATCTCTATTTTTGGATTTTTTGACTAATCATATATATATGTATCCTATTTCAGTACCCACTCCTTGGGTTTTGGTTACTCTCCTTCTAAGAGAGGTGAAAACACGTGGGGTATACCATGTGCTTTCCATGTATAGATTATCATGGTTAGTTGAGTCTAGTCTCCTACTATAGGTAGAAAAGACTCGATGATAAGTTCATCTTCTCACCATTTATAGATCCTTGTGATTGGGTGAGCTTACTCCAATCTCTAGTTGGGTTGAGCTATACTCTTTTATTGTACTTTATTCTATATACTTCTCCCCTATTTAGTACATCTATTATTAATCCTTTGAGGCTTTGGGAAATACTATTGAGTATTTTTATAATAAACAATGCTTGGGATTTTCCCACACATGGTGTTCCCTTGAAAATGATAGAAATGTTGATTGTGACTTTAGAGGATCTAGGGATACAGTTTACTTGGAAAATGCACGGTGGTTGTGACATGGGATTCAGAAGCAGATATCTCTCACCTATTTTACTTTTCCACATTTTTCCAAGTTGTGGAACTTTTCTGGTTGGGTGTGTATTTTTTCCCTTTTCCATTTTAGTTTAATTCTCTATAATTTTACTATTTATAGGTCGATTCATATTTGTGGTTTATTTATAGCAGTTTTGTATCTTGTTTTCCCTTTCCCTCTACACTTTTTCATTGAGTTGTCTAAGTGTGTGTATTGGTACATCAGCAAAGGACTACCTGAGTTTGCTATTACTTAGGCACTAGTCAGAATCCCCTGTCCTATAGAGGTGGGCTTGGGGTAGTTATGACTCAAGCCCCGACATGGGTTGGGTTATGACAGTTAAATCACGTTCAATCGAAATTAAGCATGAGGTAAGGGTTTTCGTCTCAATTTTATTTAACTGAGTTATAATGTAATGTTAGACACCTAGTTTCTTTTATATGGTGTATGTACTAACCCTTTGACATGTAATATCATGAATACTTCATTATTAATGGTGTTTTATGTTTCAATTATAATTACTTAATCTAAGTTTTTTTGAATTAAAAGTTTCCAAGTGGTAAAGAATTTTATAACTCAATTTCTTTTCATTGGATTATATTATTTGTTCACTGTCTTTGATATTCTAAGATTATATGAATTATTAATTTTGATCATATAATGTTTTATTTAAATTTGTTTTATTTGGATTTAAATTTGATTCACATAATCATTTCATTTATTAATTCTCACTTCAAATTTATGATCTTTGGGAGGGTTTAATTCACAATCTCATTCTAATCAAGATTGTTTATACTTATATTTACATTGAAGGAAATTATTTAATAATTGTATAATAAAACCATTTCATTTTATCATCATCTAGTTATTAATTATATTTTCAAGTAATATTACGATTCTCCCACTCTTTGGTACTGAATTTATTTTTAAGAAAATGTTTTTAAGAATATCTAACTTCATTTCTCTCTTCGGTCAGAAATACGTTTTCTTCCAAAACTATGTTTGAAAAAAATGTTTTCAAAAATGTTTTCAACCCTTTTAAAAATGAATTATTAATGAATTTTTTATCCATTTTTAATTTTTGATTTTTTAAAAGGAATATTTTTGTCATTTTTCAAACAAGACACTTTTATAACCTTTTTACAGTTCAAAATAAATATTCTTTCAACTTCTATGGAATGTATGGAATTACCCACCATCATGACCATAATTTATTTGAAGATTACTTTATAAGTTTATAAATATAATTTTAAGGATTTTTTTCTTAATATTATGGAAATTATTATTTTTTAAAATATATTTTTAATGAAAATAATTTTTGAATTGTTTAATGTTTTAAAATGTTCTTTTCAAAATGAAAAGAACATTTTCATCAATAATGATTTTTAAAAACTTTTTATTGTATTTATATTTTTCATTGAGAAAAAACCTTTATTTTACTTATACTCCACTTGGGATATTTTGTATTGATACCATAATTATTTTTCCTTTGAATTTTTGATGATTATTTTTACTAAGGATAATATTAAAATTCACTTCCTTGTTTTTTTGTAGTCATTAACTCTCCATTGAATTATTCACTTTCCTATGACCATTGGATATTAAAGTTTCCCTAAATATCCATATTATTTATCATTGATATTTTTATTCACTAAAACATAAATCATTTCTACATGTGGTGTTCTATATT
Source organism: Viscum album (assembly GCA_963277665.1). Lineage (NCBI taxonomy): Eukaryota > Viridiplantae > Streptophyta > Magnoliopsida > Santalales > Viscaceae > Viscum > Viscum album. Next base: position 402,272,318 of record OY728156.1, on the reverse strand, counting down.
GAAGTTTATTTTTTATCAAGGGAAATATTGATAAATATGTATTCTTTACTCAATACAAATATTTTTTGAAAAGGAATATTGATGAAACAATTAAAGGGATTATTTGATATAGGATGAATTCTTTGGACTTATAGTGATGGGTGGGGCCTATAATTATATATCCCCTTGATGAATCGGTAGTCTCATGAGGTGAATATGTATGCTAGTATTAAACAGGTTTTTACCTATAGTTTTAAACTATCTTGTTAAAGGTCTTTCTGATAGAGGTACCATGATGACTAAGATCATGAAATCCAATAATTAAGCATTTCCTTCATTAAGAATTTAGTTATTATTATCCATGATATTTTTACAATGATATTATCTTTATATGCAATTAATTCTCAGTTATTGATTAAATGTCACAAGTTTTTAGTTATTTACCTTAAAATACTAATTATGCCCTATATTGTTATAATAGTCATATTTTTGATTAAATGGAATGTGTTTTTAGTTATTTATGTTTCCATAGTGATTATTATCCATGATAATTTTTTCATTGATATTATCTCAGGATTTATCCCCTGCTCAGTTTATTGATTACATGGAATTTGTGTTTAGTTATTTACCTTGACATATTGATTATGCTTATTGATTCATGATATCTTCTACTGTAATTATACCTTAAAGATCATTTGAGATCAACCTTATTTTTTTTAATTTCCCAGGAATCTACGAAGTTTACTTTTATTAATATGAAATGATATGATAGATGGAATAAATTTATTTTTTTAAAAAAATTATGTTGTACTTTGTGTTTTCAAAATTAATACAAGACTCAAGTATGTATATAGTTCACATAGAATATTAAACTGTTTATTCCTTTGGGATATGATTCCTTATATCATATTCTAATTTAATAAATCAGAAACTGACTCTGGGATACTAGGGAATCAGTCACTACAGTGGGTATCAAAGAGATTTTAGTAGAAACCTTGAGAACTATATTAAGGAAAAAATAGATTAGGCAATATAAAACTATAATATAATTTTAGAATAACTATTTAATAATATCCTAAAGTTTTGGTAAGTTAGATATTATGTGGTTTTTACTTGAAACATATCCCTATTTGGATACTACAAGTGGACATGGTTTTGGAAAATATGTACCTCAGGGCAAAAAATATATAAAATATTGTATTGGGATTGACACAATCATCATATGGTGCATGAAAAAAAGACTTAATGCACACCTAGTTTGACACTCTAGATAGATATTCTTAATAAAAATCAAATTTTATTTATAAATGAATATGAATGATTTGAATAGACGATGATAATAAATGACCTAGTTTGAACCTAAGGTGTATTATATTGAATTTAATGTGTCATGATTTTGAAATCCTATAAATGATTTCATGGTTTTCCCACTATGATTATTATAGGTCACACTATGTTTTGTGGTTTTAGTCAATAGATAGAACCCAAAAGAATAAAGTAAATATTGAACATGAAAGAAATTGTGGTGACTATGAGAAACCAAATGGGATGATTATAGGAGTGAGAGATATCGTGATTATGTCTAACCAGTTTTCCTAAAATATTATTAACAATATATACCCCAACCAACTCCAAGAATCACCAAAGAAGAGAAGGATGGAGTTATCTAAGAGCTTAAGTGATGAAGACCATGTAGGAAAGATGTATCGATTTATATCATATTATAAAGGTAGAAGGATAAACCCATGAAAGTGTTTTAATTTAATGGTAAAATTCTTTATGTGTGGAAAGGAAAGGAATAAATAAAATAATTTCTAAGGAAAAATGAAGAGTATGGTGGAAGTAAATAAAACTCATCTTAAGGATCTATTTATTGTACATTTTATAAAATGTGGGGAGCCTGAGAATTATCTAAATCAATGTACTCTTATAAGGGTTAAAACCCAAACTAGGAAGGACCTATGTTGAAATAAAACAGATGAATTATTTATGTATTTGGATTAAAAAAAAATTAAATTAAATTTTAGAAGTATTTTTACCAATGGTATTTTGGTTATAAGAATCATGAAATATCTAAGTGTTGTGTTGAATTTTAGAAGAACATGTGTATTCAATAACTTAATAGTCATGGATACTATCATGGGTTATGAGTTTAAGTTTGATAATAATTTTATTGTATTAATGACCATTTTTAGGTTTTATGTAATGGAGTTTACCAAGATTAAGAATATTTTGGGTTATATTTATGGAAATGCAACACATTTGTTTTTTATAAGTTCTAGTGATATTTTTAAGGAATAATGACTTTAAATTTTATAGACATAATTTTAAATGTATTGATAAACTTTAGAGTTAATATGATCATTAATGACAGGTGCTATTTTATAGGGTCTGCTATTGGACGTTTCTCCAGCCGCGACTACAGAGTTATTTCTAATATTCAAAGCTCCCCAGATGTGTGGGATATAAAACTATAGTGTAGGGAAATCATAAATAAAATTAACTTCCTCATTTGGTGCATCAAAAACCAAGATGTCCCCATAGAAAACAACGTGTAGTGCAAAGGTATCAACCTGGTATCTCGATGCTTCTACTGCGACAGTCCTGAGAGAGAATCCATAAGGCATATGTTCTTTTAGAGTGAATGGGAAATATATCTATGAAACATAGTGGGGTTTCAAAACATAGTTGATTGGAAATATGTACATGTTTTTACAATTGAATGGACCCAAATTGTAGGTTCTTTGTATATGGAAAGTTGGGTGCATGGGCTTCTATTAGTGATTATCTGTTGGTGCCTTTAGGAAGCTGAAAATGCAAAAAGGAAGGGACCTTGATGCTTCTAAAAATACTTCACGATCTGTATGAAGGAGATGACTGTGGAGATGGGTTCCCTTATTAGAGGAGGGCAAGAATCTATTCTAATTTCTAGACTTATTCCCAATTTTTCAGCAGTATTAGGGGGTCCTTAATCTGTGCTGGGTCGATGGATTTGTTAGAATCTGACCAGTAGTGGTGTAAAACTAATTTTTAATGGATCCTTCATGGCTATTATGATTAGAGGAGGCGGTATGATGAGAGAAGGTATGGGTTTAGTCCTCATTGGCTTCAGTTATTTTTACCGTTTTGGAAACTCCATGAGTGCGGAGGTTAAAGCCATTCTCACTGGTATTATTCTTTGTGAAAGGTTTAACTTTGTGGTTGATGAAATTGAATCGAACTGTGAATCTCTAGTTCCGATCCTACAAGGGGAAACAAACACACCTTGGGAGTTGGAGTACAATTTCAGGAAGTGAAAATTACTTATCAGTGAACCAAGAACTATTAGAAATGTGTGGATAGAGAATAATTTTGCGGTGGATGGGCTAGCTTGAGAAGGTAGAGCGGATGAAGATATTATTATCTAAAATATTGTTGTTACCTTACCAGTTGAATGCAAGAATATTATCAAAAAAGAAACTATAGTTCTTCATCATTATAGGGCTCTATGACTTGTTTACGATTTATTTGTGTGTTTGTGTGTTTTTTGGTTACTGATGTTATATGACATTATATTTCAATAAAAAAATTAATTTTTAGTTAGTATTGAAAACCTTAGTAAAAAATTTATTTAATGATTAATTTTATTTCAAGTATTTCCATCATATTTTTTCTCATAATTTTATAGGAATTATATTAATATGTTTTTAGAAAAGGACAACCCATATGTCGGGTGATAACCCAACGTGTCCAGCAAGGCCACATTGCATGAACCAAAAAATGAAGAACAATAAGGGTTTATCACCTACCACTGACCTAAAAATTTTCCTAATTAATATTTAATTGTTTTTAGTTAAATGATTTGAAAAATAAATATTAATGATGATCTAGTGGTGTTACTTCTGAGGTTTACAGATTAATTTGTTATATTAGATAACCTTTTCTAACCATACTTGTTTTGGAAACTAATTAGATACATATGGAAAGACTTGTCACTATTTTATGGATCTTATGATCCATTAAAAGTGAATTTTAGTGATTTAGTCATAAAAATAATGATTTTTGGATATTAATTTCTTATATTAAGGGATGAATTGGAAATTGATCAAAGTAAAACCAAAGGATGAAATTGTGCTTATGAAATAGAAATGTATCAAGTAATTATATTTCATTATATTCTAGGAAAATGATATTAGAAAAAAAATCTTATCCTACTACATAAATATCCAATAAATCATATCATCTTTTAAATCATCACATATTTATGGATTTTGGGCCATTTACTTTCCATTTATTATTCACTTGTTTGTGATTAATGACCTCTATCACTCTCTATAATTATTTACTCTTTTCTTCCATATCTATATCTTAACTTTCTACTAATTTTCTCCTACTTAGAATACTATTTATGTGTTATTTCATATGGACTTATCTTTTATTAATAGGTTGTTTTATTAACCTTTTTATTAAGAGGTTGTTTTATTAAATTTCCAAATGTCAATCCCTTGTCTACCAAGATCAAGTCTAAATTACGAGGACATAATTTATTTAAAGAGGAGAGAATGTAAAACCCTAAAATTATAAAAGAAAAACATTGTATTAGATAGTGTATATGATTTTAAACACTGATCTTAAAAAACCCATGAAATATATTTCTTTAAAATTTAATCCCTTCTATACGTTGCGGAACACGCAACCTTGAGTCTAAATGAACAGGAATATAGCATACCATTATAACCTAGCTATTAAATAAAAGGGTATGAATAATAATAAATAAATAATGAAAATTATATGGTTTAAAAATTTAGAAATATATTCATTGTTTATATATTTATTAGAAATAAAATAAGAATCATATAAAATAAAAAGAAATATTTTCTGAAAAACTGTATTTTTCTAAAAGATGGATTAGTCATGCTTTGAGAACATAACTTAAAATTAATTTTTACCAATTTTAGTAAATTTATTAGAAAAAATAAGTTTAATTTTGGAAATTGGAATATAAAAATTACCTTAGGGTGAATGTTATGGGTTTTTTTGAAATGTTCTATTTTTTGATGAATAGTGAAAAATACTGAATTTTAATTGAAAGTTTCCATTTAGTTTAAATTATTTATCAAGTTAAATTATATTTAAATTGGTTTAAAAGTAAATTTAGTTTAATTATATATAAATTAATCCAATTTAGGTCATTTTAATCATTTTTATGTTGAATTTGGATATAAAAACTTTGTAAGCTATTGAACATTTTCTCTTTAAAAACCCGCTTTCTCATCGCCTATATGAGATTAATTCTAAATTATAATTTTCCACTAATGTAAATTGAATTTGAAAATATGGATTAAAATTTTGGAATAATTATAATTTTTAATTTATAATAAGTTTTACTTAATTCTTTACCAAAATGAATAGTGAAAATAATAAAAATTAATTATTGCGATTAAGGTAAAAATTGATTTACTGGTGGGTTAAACTAAGAATATAAGAGTTAAAAATGACCTAAAAACTTGTAAAATATTAATTTTATGTCCATATTTTGATTTTTTATATTCTATGTTTGATAATGGCCCATTTGGGAAGAATTTTGAATGATACAAATGTGGTTATGATTGAGTCTTTTCAAAAAATTACAAGTGTGCCACTAACCTCACTTATAAAAGACTACCCCTATCATCTCTTATTCACAACATAAAACCTCATTGGTTTGTCCAATACCTACCAAAATAACTTCCCAAATTCCTTCAGGTAATTATATAATCCTTATTTTTGGTATAAATACAACCCAATAAGGCTTTGGTGAAAACATAAGGAGGAAACCTGAAGAAGAGGTAATGTTCTTCAACGAGCATTTTTATTTTATTTATTCCTATACCTAGTTAAATTATTATTACACCATAAATATATAATAAACTTAGTATATTACATATAATAATATGTTGTTATGTTGAGATAATTATCTAAAATGATATCCACTTCCATCAAATGGGTTACGAAATCATCATTCGTGTGTGTGGTGGACTACCATCTCACGAACTGATGTCATTAATTTTTCCATTATCACCTATCACAATTGGGTATGATGATGGATATAAAGTATATATATTATATTTATAATATAATTATCCCCATTTACTCATTATATCACATATAAAATTTTATGTTCCATTCTTTGAGGATACGATAATATCGCTCGTGTGTACTGTATACTACTGCCTCGCGAAGCGATGCGATTCATCTTTCACTAATGCTTTAGATGGAAGGTGATATAGATACTTTTAATAATTATATTTTATTAAAATGACATAATTATTATATTCATGACATATTTATCATTATTTAAAGATAATTTATCATTTTATTTCTTACATTTTCACCCACTTAAAGATGATAACATCGTTCGTGTACGTGTGGACTACCGCCTTCACAAAGCGATGAAACTCTCTTTTCAGAACCAAACCACATAGATTATATATATATGTATATAATATGGTATTTATTATATCATGATCATTATTTAAAGATAAAATATTACTTATCTCCTTTCCATAATGATCTTTGAAAAATGAAAATGTTACTCATGCATACGTACAACCTACCATCTCCATGATCGTAACATAATTCATTTCTCAAAACCATATTTCATGATTGATATTAAAAGTAAAATTGATGTAAATAAAAGTATAACTATTAAATGATTATTATTATGGATATTATGAAACTAAATAATAATAATAAGAACCAGAACTTTCATGATAAGTAATGAATGAGAAAACAAGGCCTGGAACAATTAAAATAATGAAATATTATTAACGAATGAGAAATAACATGTTATAAAAGGAAAACATATGATATTATAAATATTAATATGGTTCTATAATAAGTTAATAACATGTTTAAACCTACTATAAATGAGGTTAAATTACATTTAACCAAAATGAAGTATGAGGTAATAGATTTCGTCTCAATTTCATTTCGTTAAGGCATATTGTAATGTTATGCACATAGTTTCTTTTATATGGTATATATAATTAACATTATACATGTAATATCATAAATAATTAATTATTAATTATGGTTTAAATTTCAATTTTAATTATTTTATCTAAATTTATTTGACTTAATTGTTTCCAAGAGGTAAAGAATTTCATAACTCATTTTATTTTCATTGGGTTTTATTACTTATTCATTGTATTTAATATTATAAGGTTATGTTCATAATAAATTTTTATCATCCTATGTTTTATTTACATTTATTTTATGTGTATTTATATTTGATACACATAATAGTTTATTTGATTAATTCTCACTTCAATGTTATTATTTTTTAGGGTTTATTTCATAATCTCATTTTAACTGAGATTGTTTATACTTATATTTCCACTGAAGGAAATTATTTGATTATTATATAATAAAACCATTTAATTTTATCCTAATTTGATTATTAATTATGTTTTCAAGTAATAGTACTATTTACCACTCTTTGGTACTTAAAATTATTGAGAAAATGTTTTTAAGAAAATCTGACTTTATTTCTCTCTTCGGTTGTAAATCCATTTTATTTCAACACCATGTTTGAAAAAAAAGTTTCAAAAAAGTTTATAAACCTTTTTGAAATGATTTATTAAAGGAATTTTTACCTATTTTTACTTTTTTGAATTTTTTTCAAGTAATATTATCATCATTTTCCAAACAAGACACTTTTCTAACCTTTTTCAATGTAAAATGAATGTTCTTTTAAATTATATGAAATGTACATAATTACCCACCATTATGACCATAATTTATTTGATTATTAATTTATAATTCTACAAAGATATTTTTAAGGAAAATCTTTTTCTTAATATTCTGTAAATTATTAGTTTTTAAAAGTGATTTTAAAAAAAATATTTTGAAAATGTTTTGTGTTTTAAAAAAGATATTTTCAAAATAAAAAGGATATTTTACATAAGAATGATTTTAATGAAATTTTTATGGTATTTATATTCATTAATGAGAAAAACCCTTTATTTTACTTATAGAACACTTGGTATTTGTTGTATTGATACCATCCTTATTATTCCTCTAGATGGTTTATGATTATCTAGACCAAGTATAGTATTGAAATTCACTTCCATGTTTCATTTTTTAGTCATTAACTTCCTCAAAAATTATTAAATTTCCCTTGATCATTGGACATTAAATTTACCCTAAATATCCATATTATTTATTATGGATATGTTTATTTTCTAAACTATATATAATTTCAATATTGGGTGTTCTAAATTGAAATTTATTTTTTTATCTGGATAAATATTGATAAATTCATATTCTTTACTCAATAAAAACATTTATTGAAAAGGTATATTGATTCAAAAATTAAATCAATTATTAGATATATCAGTAATTATTTCAACCTTTAGTGATGGGTGGGGCCTAGAATTATATATCCCCTTGATGAATTGGTAGTCTCTTGAGGTGAATAAGTAATCTAGAATTAAATGGGTTTTTACCTATAGTTTTAAACCGTCTTATAAAAGGTCTTAAAGGTATAGGTATCATAATGCCTTGTTTCCCTCTAGAATTGGGGATGACGTCATTTGTTTAAGGTTCAAACATTCCAATCGGTTTCTAACGGGTTTGTTCGTAGAACCGGAAACATCCAATGATTCTATATCCTTTTGGACCTTCTTTCCAAAGGTAGGTGCTCATTAGTTGTGAACCGATGAGGCTTAAGAATTTGAAATGGTCGAGAGGATGGGATGTCAGACTCATCACACCTTTTGGGGGGGGGGGGAATTATTGTCTAATCGAGGACTCTCTTTATATATTTAAGTTATGTGCGTGAATCCTTATTAAATTACCAAGTATGAAAATGAGCTTTCCCTTAGATCTGAAAATCAATGATTAATATGTTTGAGATTTAGAGAGTCTTTTATATGTATTTGAGGTTCTTCATCGATAGAGATTCATCTAGATTTGTTATAGATTCTTATTCAATGGTATCCTTCAATACATTATATAGAGATCTCTTGGTCATTATGATAACCATATTGGTTTTAAATCCACTCAGGGGGAACTTGAAGTTTATTTTCGTTCAGAAGGACATGGATTATTTCAGAGTTGAGATCGTACCCGCAGATGGGCTACCTACGCATCCTTGTTTAGAAAAGGAATCAGAACCCACATAGTTAGAGTAAAGAAGTATGAGGTTTATGCATGGTTGATGGCTCAAAGAAAGATATCATAATTACTTTTACGCTCTAAGCTCACGTGAGTCATGCTCGGTGTGAGAAACAAGAGGTATTGGAAAAACCTGACAATTGTGCCACAAAAGATGCAATCGTAAGAAATTATGTGGGGCTTATGTATGTATGACTTCCCAGATAGATGAGGATTGGGATTTACTTCAGGGAAGAAACCCGAGAACAAGGCCCATAAAGGTATATGTGATTTATGGATATTTGGATACTTAACTTAGGACTTAATGCTGTGAAGGATGCCCAAATTAGAGGGGACTTATGATTGGGTTTTATTCTTGAGAAGAAAGCCCAAATAAATCATAAATTAAGACTGGAGCTTGCTCCTAAAGAGGATGCCCAGGTTAAGGGGAATTTATGACTGGGGCTTACTTCTGAAAAGGAGGCCCAGGTTAAGGAACATGGAATTTGGGACTTACTTCTGAGAAGGGGGCCCTAAATATGGGAACTTGGGGCTTACTCCTAAAGAGGTTGCCCAAAATTAAAGGAATTTGAAGAATGTGGCTTACTCCTGAAAAGGAGGCCCATGTTAGGGGACTTGGGGCTTAATCTTAAAGAGTATGACCAAATTAAAGAAGCTTATGATTGGGTCTTATTCCTAAGAAGGAGGCCCATGAATAGGGGACTTGGGGCTTACTCTTAAAGCGGATGCCCAAGCTAAGTAAATTAAGACTGGGGATTAATCCTAAAAAGGAGGCCCAGGTTAAAGATCCTCTCATCTTAAAGGATAAGGGTGAATGAATTAAATCTCTAAACTTAGTGACATAAAGATATGTAAATCACTAGGTTTTAAGATATGTTCCACATAATTCCTTTCAGATAAGGAATCCAACAAAGGAACCATGCCAAAAATGTCTTTGAAGAGGGTTTTGAAGGCTAAGTCTTGAAGAGGAGAGATGGATTTGAAGAAAAGAGCTGAATAGGCAGGAGGGGTACCCAAAAAAAGGCAGGCGCGTAGGTTTTGTTTGGGCGCGCAGGTCTTGGTTGAGCAAGTGTACCTTTGCGGCACAGGTGTACCTGTGCGCCGGTCAACCCATAGGGTAATACTAGGGAGAGGTTTGTCTCAAGCTTTTAGTATTATCCCTAAAGGATTACAAAAGGGTGGTGCGCAGGTTCTGTTGAAAGGGTAAGTTGGCGCATAGGTGTGACCATTTCCCTTAAGGGTTAGACACTTATGTGCGCAGGTGTTGGTGAATTTCAACACTTAGGCCTTGTTCCCCCTCTTTAGATCTTCCATTCTAGGTAAGAAATTACCTTAGAAGTGTTCGGAAGACTTCAAGAAGAGACTAGGGCGCCGAGAGCTCAAAATTGACGTTTGGAATTTTTCCATCCCCGAAATAGGGGGCCCACAAGGGGTATTTATAGGCTCCTAAAGACCTTGGGCGAAAAGAAATGTGGCATGCAGGTATACCTGCGCGACCATCTTTGAACTTGCGTGTCCCATGCTTAAAGAAATCCCATTTCATGCCTTTGTCAATTTTTGATGTTTCTTCAAAGAATGAATCACTTTGTTTTTAAGGTATTTCCCTTTTCATTCATTAGACTCTATAATGGAAAGGAACGTCAGCAAAAGTCCCCCGTCAAAGTTGGATTTTAAATGAAGGAGGATGTGACTCTGAGGTAAAGAAGAAAACCAAGGAAGGGCGGCGCGCAAGTTTTGAGCGCACAGATAGTGACGAGAAGGTGAAAGGCGCGTAGGATTCGGCGTGCAGGGGTGTATCCTGACCTATAAATATGTGCCTCATTCTCGCACAAAGTACCCGACTTTGAATGCTTCTGAACTCTTGCCGTGCAGGTGGCTGATTTTCTGTGGTTTCATTGCTTCTGTTCGTGTCGCGCTACTACAGAGGTATTTTGACCTGTGTGGTGATACCTACGCACGAAAACCTATGCGACACAATTACACTTGTGCGCCAACATTTTACTTGATCACCTTAATTCCTTAGCCATTTTTTCACTTTTCTTCACAAATTTTATGAAAAATCAACTCAATTAAGAGTTAATTATTCGACCTTTGTGCAGATTCAATGGATCCTAGAAGAATTGGAATGGCTGATGAACTGGCGAGCAAGAGAATTGATGATATGATGAACATTGTTGGCCATTATTACTATGATATATGTGACAACACTCTCCCATATTTGGACAAGTACTCAAAGAAGTATCATCTTAATTTTCCACAGAGCATCTACTTGCCTCTATATGGGCATGGTCATCTGCAAGAAGTCAATATTCCTGAGGCAAAGAATTATCTCCCACATTCTTAGATTCAGAATTACACCAATTTTTCTTCAACAAATATCTCAAGTGGAGGAGAATTTGTTAATAATGGAACAGTGGAGAAGGCCTACATAATGCATCATAGCCCTTGTGCCCCAGATCTAAAACCTCACAAGCCTAAGCTGCAACCACATTGTTATCATTCAATCTTCCGAAATTCTCAGATGGATCAATCCAAAGGCTGAAAGAAGAGTTGAGACTTCCATCCTAGAGGAGGTGTGAATCCAATTTGGATGTGGACATATTGTGTGCGACAAAAATGTGCAGAGTTTGTTGAGGATTTGAAAGGAGCTGCAATATATGATCCATCTGGGCTGGGCAGACATATGTCTACAGGAATGATGAGTTTGTGACGGAGTTAATCAGGCGCTGGAGCCCAGAAACCAATTATTCCCATCTGACTCATGGATAAGTAGGCATCCGTTTGTGGGATGTCTACAAGATCTCAGGGGCTCCAATTTTGGGTGATATGTATGATGAATTCATCCCCCCAAGGTGACTTGGAATAATTCCGAGAAGACTCCGTCTTTGGCTCGGGAGTTATTGAAAATCTTCTACAAGCTCAAGAATTACAAGACCTCAAAAAATCATTCCAAAAAGGATATTCATCTAAAGGAGTGGATGGATATGTTTCTTACCAGGAAGGAGGGGGAGTGGCCCAACTGTACTCGTCCTACTATTTTCCCTAGAATAGAGAAGAGGGGTGCTTCTGGCACATTCTGGCCGACTCTAGAAGTAGGAGAATTTGGTAAGTGGGGGTACAAAGTGGATCAGAGAATCCCAAAAAAGACCAATCTAGAGGGCTTCTTAGCCTTGTGGTTTAGTGTTTATCTTTTTCCAGTCAGGGATTCTAAGGGAGGCATCAGGCCAGGGACCTTCATTGTTGCAGCCAAGTTGGCTGAGAAGAAAATGGTTGGGTTGGCCACCCCCATTTTTGCGAAGATTCACAGGGGCTTACTCCATGTCTTTATGGGTAAGTATCCTTTGAGAATAGTGGGAACATTCCAAGTTTTTTGGGGATGGATCACCACTCATTTGAGGACCTATGTTGTACAGAATGGAGTACAGGTTCCTGGAAGTTCTTTCAGACCATCAGTGCAGATATTTTCCGGAGGTTCTCCATTAGCTCTCAACATCTATGATATGAAGGTGAGGCTGAACATGTATAAGGAATTAAATTTCTCTCCTTATGGAAACCCTCCAACTGGTTGGTTTGTTGATGATGGAACCGCCAATATGGAATTGAGGTCGTACATGCTGGCTTGCAGAGATGATGTACTAGCCACCAGGATTGACGAAGAGATTATATGCGAGGCCTAAGCTCTATACAGATTTTCACGCCAATTCAAGTGTCTGCAGTAGACTGTTGTATCCCCTCTTGTGCATTTCAGGTCATAGAAACATCCGATGGTTTCCCAAAAACTATGGTTACTGAAATTTATGGAGAAGACTAGGGCAGTGTTTGATCTACTAGTTGATAAAGCAGCGAGTAACTTGACTAAATGGTATGCCGAGAACTAGATAGCATCATACCCTGAAGGGGTGTTGAATCGTCCGGTTTATCAGGTGGGGAAAAAGAAAAAAACTGTAGAGAAAGAAACCCTTCATCGAGAAGGTAACACTTCCCCACCTAGAGCTGATTCACTAGGTTCCTCACCTAGGGCTGACTCGCCGGATTCCCAAGATGGGGATTATGAGGCACAGCATGCGGAAAAATGGCCTCGTGCTAGATATAATCCTCCTGTCAGAATCAAGAGACCAACTCCATCAAATCCTAGGGTGTTACGTCATTGGGGAAATTTAATCACCATTAATTTATAGAGAAACAAGTCTTATTTTATTATCCTTTATCTATAGTTGTAGGATTTGGGAAGAAGTTGAAGTCTAAGATTGTAGTACCCTCCCCGCAGCCTTCTGGTACACATGCTAAATATTTACAACCAGAGGCTGTCCAGACATGGTGGAGTTTATATTACAATACTGAAACCGCCTGTATGGATTTATGCGAAGGGATACACATCGCTGGAATAGGGAATCTTCATGAATCTACTGATATCTATTTCAAGGATAATCCCTATGAAGTGAAGGCTTACATCAGAGAGCTGGAGATGCTCATATATGCCATTGATGATTCCATTCCTATCACCAAGCGGGTGAAGGAAATGATAGATCGTGGAACCACTGAGAAGACTGGTGGTTCCGGAGATGAGGAGTGACACGATTATGTGGATCTTGAAGATGTAAGTCTCTTTCCTTATTTAATTTGTAACTTGATTATAGTTAAAGCGTTGTTACTCAAAAAAATTATTTTCTTCATCCTGCAGCTTGCAAAGAAAAGAACTGCTGAGGTTCCTTCACCATAGTATAGTCCTGGTGGTACTGCCATCAGGGCTAATGAATCTCCTTGTGAGCCAGGTGAGATATCTCTAGGCCATAAATCCATGTAAGAGGAGTTAGGTAGGTCTTTTCACTCGCCAATAACTGTATTTGGAGAGGACAATGTCAACACTCCCAAAAATCCAAAGAAGAAAAAGCATCGAAGGAGGAAGTCCACAACTAAACATTTCATGAGTAGTGGTAAGTCCTTTGGATAGTCATGAGTCTTAACCCATGAAAAGGTTGCTCATACTTATTGGGATTTCATGGGCTTATTCAGTTTTCCCTTTGAAAAAGAGGACTGACCCTCCTCTAAGAACAACGGAGGGTGCTGGTGAACAATCACAAGTCCATGCTGGCTTGGCTGCTCCTGAAAAGGAACCAGCATCTGTTCCCAGTACCGCTCACGCAGATACTTCTAGAAGAGAAGAGTCTTCTTATGGTAAATTAACAATTCTTCATAATATTTTGAATGAAAACATCAACTGACTTTCATTCTGTGATACTTTAGGTTCAACCCTGGCACCAGAACATTTAGCGGTCACTACAACCGATGCTGCAATTTTATCTGAAGAAGCTATCTGGGGTCAGAGGCCGTAGAATGAGGGTCTCCAAGAAGATGTATTGAATGCTCCCACTGGTGAGACTAACTTGTAATATGAGATAACATTGGATGAAATGATGTAACTTGGCACATCTTTTGAAGATTTTTTAGATCATGTTAAATTACCATGTAATTTAGAAGATTTTGGACGTGAGTGTTATCCTTCATCCTGTTAAAATAACTTCTTATTACATCTATGCGAATGATTGGTTCAAATGTGTAGTTCCATCTGACCAAGGTGCTGAACTACCAATGCTTGAAGGTTGTACAGACAACCCTACTATTGTAGAGACATTAGCTCAAGTGGAGCTTAACCCAGCAGAGCTTCCTAAAATTCATCCTGAAAATTCTATTGAAGCTAGGAAAGACGGGGAGGAGCCTTCTAATGTTGCTGATCTACCGTTGGGTAAGGGATAACAATATTTGCGACTGTACTTAATTTGCAAGACATCCAATCAACTTCTGTTATCCTTTGAAACTAACCAAAGATTTCAATTGATTATGCAGGGCCATTAATTTCAGTGGATAGATCTAGAGGTGAAGCCTCATCCACCACCCCAACTGGAATAGAAAGTGAAGTAACATGGGTCAATGGGGAAGGAGCAGAACATGGCACTTCCCTAAGTGCATTAATCCCAGATTATATTCCCCCCTATGAGAGTGATGCTGAGTTAGACTCAGAGGTACAAAATTCACTCCAATTTTCACGACACTAGGCATGGAAGAACATATGGAAGATCATATCTAAAGTGCCTCTAGAAGAGCTATCTTTGAAGATCCTGTGACTGTCATCCCTGTTCGTCATGTTGGGACTTAGCGGTTTTGGATATCAAGAGATCCATGCCGTGGTGAAACAAGTCATTTTAAGGAGGGAGCATGAGCATAGGTACCCTCAAGACCTGACCAGAGTCAGTCTGTCAGCCAATATCATCGAATTTGGGGCTATGGTATCCTGAGCTGAGGCTGATCATGCTTCCAAGTTAAAGGAGCTAAAGCATAAGATCAAAGAGAAAGTCGTCCAACAGATGCACCTTCAGTAACAATTAGATGCTGTTATTGGGGAACTTGACCAACTTAATAATTCACTAGAAGGAGCAAAAATTAATGGTATGAAATCCATTGTAGATGCCATGAAAACACTCCATCAAGGTGAAAATAGTGAAGTTGGTCGAGTGCATGAGCTTCAAGTGGCTACTGATGAAGCTCGGGATGCTGTAAATCAAATGAAGATTTATGTTGACAACCTTTTGTAATTCTTGGAAAAGATAAGAGACTCCAGTCTGTGGACGTCCTTCTAACTCTTGTGCATAAATGAATAATACTTTCATCTTTAATCATTTGTGCCTGTATTTTCTTTCTACATGCTTTAAATTTTTACCTAAGCCAATGGGCCTAGTAAACATAGTTTGATTTTTACTAGGATTATAAAAATAACCCTACAAATGTTGAATCTTTTAATTGCTCAATATTACCTAAAACATACGAAATGTATGTTTAGTGAGATGGTACTTGACTTTTATTTAGAGTTAACTTGTCTTTTGTGGGCAGTTTAAAGTCATGCACATCAGAAATAAAAAAGGATAATGTTTAAGGTCGAAATATATTTGACCGAATGGATTAAAACTGACTCAATTCCCTGATAATTTATTGAAAACATATTACCACACTCAAGTATGGGGGAAAACATGTAAAATATGACTTAAGAAATTTTGAATCTGAGGAATGATAAGAAAAAGGGCTAAAAGGCATTAGAAGAAATATTTCCCAAGAATGAAGTTACCACTATTTAACAAACCCATTAGGGGGTTGAATAATGTAGGGCCACTTAAGGGCATTGGATGCATAGCCAAATAATAGCATCTTTTGGTTGACAAGTCCGTTATGTAAACTAGTTATGCAAGGCCACCTAAGGGAACGTGCTGCATAGTCAGGAAAAAGAACTCTCAAAAATTTACTTTTCTACTGCTAAAAATCCAGTGGAAGTTTATGGAGATTCAAATTTTCCAAAGCATAGAGTCTGTTGTAAAGAGAGAGGTACTTGAATATGGATAGGATATTTCCAATCAAGATTGTCAAAGAATTGGATGAATGTCACTCCTATGAAGGTCTGACCCAAACATAGGGAAGGGAAATATAAACCAGACTTGAATACTTTCAAATCATGAAAAAGAGTATGGAAAAAATATGTTAAGGATGGATATTTTTGCGGATCCCTACATATTTTCGTTAAGAAAACTAAGGACAAAATAGGTTTTCTTCCCAATAATGAAGTTACCATTATTTAACAAACCCATTAGGGGGTTGAATTATGTTGGGCCACCTAAGGGAGTTGGATGCATAGTCAAATAATAGTATCTTTTGGCTGAAAAGTCTGTTATGTAGACTGTTTATGCAAGGCTTCATAAGGGAACATGCTGTATAGTCAGGCAAAAAGAACTCTCAGGTATCAGACATTTTGGGACCAGAATTCAAGAAAAGGGTTATAGAGAACTGGAAGTATTTAAGGTTAGGATTATGACACATCAAAATGGGCATTATTCAATGCATGTAGAGATACACAGAGAAATGCTAACCATAATCATGTTGCGGCTAGGTCCTGAATTGAGGTACTGGACTTCACTACATATCCCATAAGGATGAGAATCAAGCCATACGTAGTTCTTGAAATACAATTTAACGTCATGTGTGACGAGAGTGTAGGAGATCTTAGTTTAGGGTCATAGAACTCAGAACATTATAAAGAATACATAATTTGTGTTTGTTATAAACCTGATGTGAATGAAGTCCAGGGTTTTTATACCACATTCATGTTTTCACAAGGGGACATTTCAGCCAAATGACTGAAAGTGGAATTTGGGGTTAGGCCCAAAGACTTGGGGCTAGATTCGAGGGATGCTCGAACGTTCCTACGTATCCCATAAGGATGGGGATCAAGCCGCACATAGTTCTTAAAATACCCCATGTACATATTTGGTTCGTACATATGAAGGGTGAAATGGGACTTTAGTGCAATGATGTTTTGACCCAAGATTAAAGGTTTAGGCATTGCCATGTATGCAAGTAGTCTTTAGAATATAACATGATTATAGATCAATGTAAATAATGATTCCCTCTCAGTTGAGGGTGTCAAAGAATGTTTAGTTTATTGTTGTACAGGACAAAAGTGTTGTAAAATTTAACATCTTGTAGCAAGGATAAAGGTGAACCAAGGCGAAGATACTGATTCCGGGGGCGGCTTCACGAATTAACATCATATGAAATGGAGGTGAACCGATGTGAAGAGATTGGTTTTGGGATTGAACCTTGGGAGGTTTATTACGTAACCATCCTAGAAGTCAAGGATCAAAGTCCACATAGTTCAATTGAAGAATAAATTGGTGATCAAGTTGTTCTTTGAGGACAACGACCTAAAAAATGGTGTTGGGACTTACGCATGGTTAGCGGGCCAGAGAGGGTGTTATGGTTGAAGTTTACTCTAAGATCACGTGAGTCATACTCGGTGTGAGAAACTAGAGGTAGCAACAACCTTAACGATGCACAGTTTAACATCATGTTGGACAATGGGGGACTATGCAGTTTAAAGTCTTGAAGTAAGGACTTCGGGGACAGTGCAGTTTAATGTCATGCAGTAAGGAAAACACAGTTTAACATCATGCTGGACAAAAAGGGACAATACTGTTTAACTTCATGTTGGATGATGGAGTGTTGTACAGTTTAATGTCATGTAGCTAGGACGTATTAGGGACTTTTTCACAGTTTAACGTCATGTGGGATGAAGAGGTGCACAGTTTAATGTCATATAGCTAGGGCGATGGTTATGAAGTTTAACGTCTTGCTGGACGTAAGGGACTTCTGTACAGTTTAGCATCATGTAGATAGGACGTCACAGTTTAATGTCATGTTGGACGTATAAGGGACTGTGCATTTTAAAGTCTTGCAGCAAGGACAACACAATTTAACGTCATGTTGGACAATGATGTTTTTGTGTTACACAAAATACTTCTTCAAGAATCTTGGATTGGTTGGAGTTGTGATGAGTTCTCCATCTATTAAGATTAAAGAATAAGCTCCATTGAAGTAGACCTTATGTATTGAGTAAGGCCCTTCCCACTTTGGCTCAAGCTTGGGAGGTTTCTTTACTGGTATCATTGGAGTTCTGAGAACCAATACCAATTCTCCTTGAATGAATGAATGAATATGAACTTTTTTGTTGAAAGATCATGCTATTCGATTCTGATAGACTTCCAAGTGATGAAGGGTGCACAATATTTTCTCATCTAATGATTCCAATTCATCCAATCGCTTTTGAGTTTGATCATATGTAGATGACTGATCACAAATGGATACTCTGAGAAAAGGTAATTGAAATTTGATAAGCAAGACTACTTTTGTTCCATATACTAATGAATATAGAGTTGACTGCGTTGTAGTGCAGGTGGTGTTCCAATAATCCCATAAACCATGAAAGAGTTTATCAGACCATGATTTCTTATCTTTATCCACCATCTTTTGAAGTATATTTGAAAGAGTCTTATTGAAGGCTTCTATCTGGCCATTGGCCACTGCATGTAACCGAGATGAATGGTTGGATTTGATGTTGTATTCTTGATAAAACTTTCTTACATCAGATGAATAGAAGTTGGTTCCATTGTCTGTCAATATGGTACGGGGGACACCAAATTTGGTAATGATGTTAGACTTGATGAAGCTAAAAATTCTTTTAGAACTAACTTCCTTGAGAGGTATTACCTCTGCCCATTTGGAAAAGAAGTCATTAGCAGTAAGAATATACTTAAACTGCTTGGATGTAGCTGAAGGGTTAGGTACCACTACATCCATTCCTCATGTGGCAAATGGAAATGATTATTTAGATGTATGAAGAAACTCTGGGGGTTGATGAATGAAATTGGCACATACTTGGCATGAATGACACTTCTTCATGAAGTCAACACAATATTGTATCATTGAAGGCCAAAAGTATTCAAGCCTTCGAATTTAATCAGATAGTCTATGTCCAGACTGGTGGGCACAACAGAATCCTGCATGTACTTCTTTCACGACAGCTATTGTCTCTTCACCATGAATGCATCTAAAGAGAACTCCATCAAAACCTCTTTTGTAGAGAATTTTTTCTAGGTGATCTGGGATGTCATAAAGAGTAAAATTGACCACACGTCGCCAAATTTGTTCTTTCTCGGCTCTATCAGGTGGAAGTGTTCCATTTTGAAGGTATTCCCTGATTGGTGTCATCCATCCTGTAGTATGACCATATGGTTCAGAAATGGGACTACTTTAATTGATTTCCTATGTCCTGGTTTGAACATAAGGTGAAATTGTATGACGGTGGGCAATACTGATGATTGTTTTGTGCTGATTTGGATCTTCTAGAGCTGTGGCAATATTAGCCAGTGCATCAGCTTGGGCATTTTGTGATCGTGGGACATAAGAAAATGTTAGTTCCAAAGAAAATTCTTCCATTAACTCTATGACATAATCATACAAATGGATTAACTCTTCTTTTCTGATGGCATAATCCCCATTAACTTGTTTGATTACCAGGTTTGAATCACCTTTCACCTTTAAGTGATTCACTTGTGCTAGAAGTGCTAACTCCAATCCTGTGATGAGAGTTTGGTATTCTACTTCATTATTTGTACTGCCTTCCCACAATAAGAAGGAAAAGGGTAGCACTACCTTTTATAGGGAAATAAGTACAATTCCTAACCCAACTTTGTTGAATTTAGGATCTTCCATTTTTTTCCCTGTTGGACTTCTGGAAGCACCATCAAAGTACATTTCCCATG
Source organism: Viscum album (assembly GCA_963277665.1). NCBI lineage: Eukaryota > Viridiplantae > Streptophyta > Magnoliopsida > Santalales > Viscaceae > Viscum > Viscum album. The sequence continues at coordinate 402,252,060 of OY728156.1, read as the reverse complement.
TTTTAAGATTATCTTGAATAGAAAATACTTCTTCATCAGGAAGTTTAATATCTAAAGATGTATATTCTACTGAAGGGTGTTCAACAAGGAAATCATCCAGATCTTGGCCCTTTATTTCTTTTTGAGACACATACTAGATATAAAATTGCTGCAAAATAACTTCCCACCTTTCCAGACGTCCTGTAAGCATTAGACGACTAAGGATGAATTTGTGCGGGTTATTACGAGATACCAATTGGACCTCATGATGTTGCAGGTAGTGTATCAATTTCTGAACTGAAAAGATTAATGCTAGGCATCACTTCTCAATACTTGAATATCGGGTTTCTGCTTCAAGCATAGTCCGACTGAGATAGTAAAGGCTGTTTTCATTCCCAGCATCATTCTTCTGGGCAAGGAAGGCACCCAATTATTGATCTAAAGCTGTCACATAAAGAATAAGTGGACTTACTTGAACATGTGGAATTAATACCGATGGACTCAAGAGATATTTCTTGAGAATATTGAATGCTTCTTGACATTATTCAGTCCACTGGTAAGTGACTCCCTTCTTCATCAATTTGGTGAAGGGTAAACTTTTGCCTGCCAAATTAGAGATGAAACGCCGAATATAGGATATGTTTCCTTGAAGTCCTCTCAATTCCTTAAAATTTTGAGGAGGTGACATACCCAATATTGACTTTGTCTTCTCAGGATCGACATTGATACCACGATGGCATACAACAAAGCTTAGAAATTTTCCTTAGGTTACCCCAAAAGCACATTTTAAGGGGTTAATCTTTAAATTGTGTTGTCGAAGTTTGTGGAATATGATTTCCAAATAAGCCACGTGATTAGAACATTGTCTGGATTTAACCACCAAATCTTCCACATAACATTCAACAAATTTCTCTAAAAAGGGTTTGAAGATACGGTGCATGACATGCTGATATGTTGCGCCTGCATTCTTCAGGCCAAAGGGCATTACCCGATAGAAAAACACACCCTGAGGGGGTATAAAGGCTGTAGATTCTTCATCCTCTAGAGCCATTCATATTTGATTATACCCTGAATATCCATCCATGAAAGAAAGTTCTTCATATCCAGTTGTTGCATCAATTAAGAGTTTTGTGATTGGAACTAGAAAATCATCATTGGGATAATGCCGATTAAGATCTCTGAAATCAATGGAAACTCTAATTTGTCCGTTCTTCTTTTTCACAGGGACAATATTACCCAACCATTTGGGATATTGAACTTCTCTGACGAAGTTATCTTTGACAAGCCTATCCACTTCAGCTTCAATTTTGGAAGCATAAGTTGGGTGTGTTCTTATTACGACTTGCTTGAATCCTTGATGTTCTTCTGGAAAACCCAAACAATGAGTAGAAACATCAGGATCAAGCCCTGGAATTTCTATATAGTTCCAAGCAAATATATCTAGATTTTTCTTCAAAAATAAAATATACATTTCCTGCTCTTCAAGATTCAAGTCCGCACTAATTAAAGTGGGGTGTTGATTTTCTTTTGTACCCAGATTTATTTCTCTAAGTTCATCCAGAGTGGTAGAGATACCCTCTTTAAAAGATGGAGGAGCATCCCTGAGATCTTCCTATTCTTCTTCAACACGTGTTATTTCTTCTGTTTCTACTTGCATAATAGATGATGAAGCATAATTTTCAGGATCAATATAGATGTTAAAATTTGAACATCTTGAAGAAGAGGCTTCCATTTCTGACCCTATTGATGACGAAGGGTCTTCCTTGGGTAATAAAGAGGAGATAATGGATTGAGAATCAACATAATCATTCATGTCTGACATTGCTATAACCTCTTCTGTCCTGGTTGGTGAAGTATAGACTTGCTGGGTTTTAGAGGATGAAATGAAGACATCTCCATTTGAGCTTTCATCATTTCTTGGTGAATCACCAATTTCTCCCATGCTGTTTGGCTTGATTGCCGTAATTGACATTATGGAAGTTTCCGTAAGAGTATTTGGATTTGGGTTTATCCTATAAATTTGACTGAAAGGAAACACATAATCTGTACTCACATTTATGAATGGGTTTACTAGAATCTTTTCCAAACCATACAGAGCATTAACTTTGGTAACCTTCCTTATTGTGGATTTCTCCTTACCCTCCATGTGATAGAATTCCGCCTCAATGTATTGAGATTCACATTTTTTGAATGAGGATTTATCACCCTACAATGTCCCAATTTGACCATTGATACAATATTTGAGACATTGATGGTATGATTAAGGGATAACTGAATGTTGTTGTAGCCAAGGTCTTCCAAGAAAAATATTGAAAGCTGTGTCATGACGAACAACCATGAAATATGAATTGGATACAAGATCTCAAAACTGAGTTCTGAGTGTGATCTCGCCCAGAGGTTCTTGTTCATTTTTATCATATCCTTATAACATCAGAGTAGAAAGAGATAAATCAGATTCGGTATGGCCCAATCTACGAAGTGTATGAATAGGGATGAGGGTGACTCCTGAACCATTATCAATGAAAGATCTTCGGATGTCTATATCATTGACCTTTCCAGATAAATACAAAGTTCTAATATGTCCATGCACAACATCATCTTCATCTTCATCTGTGAAAGATATCACTGCATGGAATTCTGCAGGATTATTCTCTACATGGTACAATTCACCCGCAACAATTTTAGTTTCGAATTCTTTAGGACTTGAAAAAGCCTCAATGAGTGCCTCCTGAAGATCCTTTAATATATTTAAAGCATTCAGAATTGATAACTTGGCCGGTACTTGGGACAAATATTTCAAGACATCATATTTTTGACCCAAAGGTCTGTGTTTCCCAACAAGAACATGTGGTTTTTCAGGTGCCTTAGAAGTTGATGCTTTGGAAGTAGACGCATCTTGTATTGGAGTAGGAGTTGGAAATACTCCTAGCTTTGGAATATTAGACCGAATAGTTCTATTTACTTATTGAGAGTAAGAAGGTGTAACCTCCAACCGATCCTCCAGAATGACTATGCCAGGACTGAATCTGCCATGCAAGGAAGAACTTTCTTGTTCTTGTTGAGCTCCCTAAAGGGATCTGCCTGAAGTTTCTGCTGCATACACAGTTCTAGTAGGGGTAGAATTGGAATAGAGGCTTCTGGGATATCCACGTCTTCCTCTGTATCCTAGACCTCTAGAACTCCCTATAATTCCTCTGTTTGATATAGGTAACTCAAGTTCATCAAGATCAAAACTGCGACTGGCATAAGGATCTGTTAAGTGAATCATGTTAACATAACCAAAGATCAACTCTTCGTCTGATGAAGAATCTGCCTGATTAGCCAATTTAGGATGTGCCGTTTGGTGGGGCGGTGCCCATGGATTTGAAGCAGATGGCATAAAAACTGCCAGAGTCAAAGACAACTTGGGCTTTGACACAATTTCATATTCTTCTGACTTATCTTCTTTCTTTGAATTATGCCATTTCTTTGAGAATTTTCCCTCTGATAAAGGGGGCTTTGCTGTGGCATTCATAGAAGAAGACACAATTGGTTTCTTCAATTGCATTCGTAAAATGGAATGAGTTCGGTTGATCTTTTTTTTGACCATCCAATCCTCAAATTTCTGCGCATTTTTGCTTTTGACTTTTTGCCACTCGCCTTCTTCCTATGGATCTGTAGCAGAAACACATGCTACCTGAGCTGAAGAAACTTTTAATTTGACTTGTCCTGAGTCCACCATTTCTTGCAGGAGTTCCTTGAAGATGAAACAGTCTTGAATGGGATGCCCCAACATATGATGAAATGGGAAATAATTGGGTCAGTCTTCATCTCCTTCCTTGTTCGGCATTTTGGGCCTTGGAAATTGAACCAAATTATTTTCCAGAGCCGAAATGAAGTAACCAGGAACTTGTTCAGTTCGGAAAGAATACAATTTTCTCTTCAAGTCCACAAATTGTTTCCGTCTTTGATCTCTTTAATCATCTTGATGAAATGACCTTTGTTTTTGATGCTCAGGAGGTGGATCCCTTCATAAAGATGAAGGTTTTGAAGTGGAAGCAGGTACATGTGCTTGTTTAAGCATAACTGTAGCAGTATCTTCTCTACCCATTCTCCTTCCTGGTGCTAATGGAATTACACGAGTTTTATCCTTATTCTTCGTAAGAGAGTCTTCAATCTTTTGAGCGATTGAAGTAAGGTCTCGAAACCCTCCTGTGTATTTCACAGGGATCAACGATGTACGTAACTCATCACAAAAATTTTCCACACAGATTGGCAATAACTCTTCTTGAGGGAGTGATAAGATTAGAGAATATGTTAATCCCTTCTAGTGAGAAATGAAATCTAAAACCCTTTCATTCCCCCTTTTCTTACAATTTGTAAGATAAAAACTATTGTCTTTGGAAAATTTGAGCTGAATTGAAGAAGGAATCTTTGGCGGAGATCCTCCCATCTGGTAATTGACCAGGATTGCAAGCCTGTATACCAAAAAAAGTAGGACCTTCTAATGATTGTACAAAACATCTGAGCTTAACTGCTTCCTGTTACTGAGGTGTTCCCATCATAGGGTCAGAACGAGAAACAAAATGTGTTAAGTGTTGCTCTGGGTCTTCCGAACCATTAAATATTGGGAATGTGGTACTTTCAAAATTTGATGGGGGAGGAATTGAATCAACCCATTCAGGGTAAGCTCTCTTTTCGAGTTGAATTTGAGCATGTTTTCACTCCATAGATTCCAACCGAGCTGTTAATGACACAATAGTAGTTATTAACTTTTGAGAAACATCCAGTTGAGCTTGGACCTGAGCAGGTGAAATAACTGGAGTTTGGATATATGTGGTGGCTGGTACTGCAACTGAGGACAACACCACCGGTTGTTGTTGCACCTGACCCATAGGATTAGACCTATGAGGGTGTACTGGTAATGGAGAATATTCTTGATCCATATTAGTAGCTTCAATAAATTCCTTTGTCTGACTGACTCTAGCATTCTTAGGAGGAAGACTACCTTGAAGTAGTTCTTCATTCAACCTCCTTAATTCCTTCATTTCTTCATCTTGTTGTGCGAACCTTTACTCTAATGAGAGTGATTGGACTTCTCTAGAGGAAGGGTATGTGACCTTATTCTTTCTTTTCCCCTTGTTGGACGCCTTTCAGAGAGGGGGAAGTTGATTATTTGAAGGAATACCTAGATTCTGGGAAAGCCTTTGATTTTGTGTATGCACACCTTCTTCATTTGTGTCTGTGTGAACAAATTCTTGAGCAAAAAATTCTTCACCTAATCCCTCTGAATGAGCCTCATCTGGAGGATCAACAATAATGACATTGATGACATTTATTGATTCATAACGCATTGCATCCCTTATATCGGCATTTCTGCAATAATATCTTTTTTCCATGTCCTTGATGAGACATTGCCTTTTGTTGATTTGATCCATCAGGAACTTATTGACGAACCTTAATTTGGAGGGAATCTCCTGATAATTCGGCTCTACATTCCTCTTGTGGATTCTTCCCTAATCGAGAGAAGACTGACTTTATCTAAGGAAGAGATTGAGGATTTGAAAAAGTCTCCAGTCCGGTGGAATGGGGCTCTTCCTGCTGTTTCTACTCAACTCCTCGAATCCTATTTGTTGATTCTGAGGGTTGGGTTAAAAGAGTCCCCAGTATGGAAAGATGGGGTGGTTCTTGAGCTGCTACATCTGAGACTTTCTTAAAAGCTCTCATGATCTTGCAGACTTTAGTCCAAAAATTGGCGGGATGCATCAACCTACATCCACTCAAATCACCTGGCTCAAATGAATGCTGAATGATTTATGAAACTTCGGTCACCTAATGTTATACTCGCTCTAAATGAGAAGCCTATTCGATATTCTCATTTTATTGATGAAAAAGTAATTCGACAGCTTGTTCTTTGTATGCCTGACTTTGGGAAGAACTAGTTGAGGCATGTTTCTGAGCACGCCTTTGATTACAAACAAAGCCAATTGGCTATGGACTACCATGGTCAATAACATTGCATGAGACCATTTTCAGTGGGCTTTGTTGATTGGAGAGTATAATGAGATGCATTGCTCCATGAACACCCCATCCTCTGATATGAATACCAGATTGGGCATTGGAAATTAACTGACGCAATCTTTTTAGTGTGCCAAGGCATGAATGCTGAAGGGATCTCTGCTGCTTTTCAGCCTTCGAATATCAAGAAACTGAGAGAGATGCCAAATCAATTTGGAATTGTAACCCTTATATTATCTTAACATGATTTTCATATTCATCATAAGATATTATTTTCTTTTTCAATTGAAAAAGAGTTTTCTACATGTTGAGAAAAATATCGTGAAAACAATCTTCCATCAACATATCTGGAATGTCATAATGACAGTCAGCCAAATGCCAAAACATGACTGGAACTTCACCTTTTTCCAGTTGTTTTCTTAAATTCAGCACTTCCTCTTTATCATTTGATGAAGATTATTCTACCTGATTAGACCAGAGATGGTTCTTCCATGTTTCTTCATCAGATTCAACAAGATTGGTAGAGAATTAATTGATCAAACTAGAATATGAATGTCCCAGGGGTGGTTCAAAGAATGACCTACACCCTGGGCTATATTTTGATTTAGAAAGTATTTCACCTGCTAGCGGTAAAGAATTAGAAATTATTGGATTTACATTTGAAAGTGCCTCAAGTTAAGAGGGATTTCTCGTCACTACATTGTCCATTGGAGCATTTTTCAGGCAATGTGAATTACTATTACAGAGAGGACTTTCGCAGCTAAATTCATCATCATGGGGAGGATCACTATGGTGGGTTGGCCACACAGAGGGTTCTTGTGACTCTCATCTGAAGATGAAACTTTGAGATCAACCAAACTGTCATGAAGCAAGCCTTCATGAGGAAGTTTATGATAAAGACATTCAGAATTAATGTTACCACTATTGGGAAATGAGAGAGTAGAATCTTGAATTCCAACATATAATTGTCTGAGGGCTTTAAGAACTCCAGCATCAAGCAAGGCCTTGTTACAAATTGCCCCTTGATTTCATGACTGTACTGGATGGGTCTTCTTCTTATAAGACTTATTACTCACTTTAGTAACCACTTGTTGAAAATTGTGGTTATTATGGGCAGGTGTATGTGCCTGCTCAGGAGAAATAATCAGGTTGGGATAATTATCTCCACACAAATCAGGTGTATGTTACTGACTTGGTTGTCCGTATGACATAGGGTAGTATTCCCCACAACCATTTTGGACTGGAACATAGGTGTGTATCTGTTCCGGAGTGATATGTTGATGCATCACTCCACTGGTAGGGATATATTTTCATTTTTTCCCTGTGATGCTGCTGAAGCTGTTATAATATTCTGATAGGCATCCAGAATATGAGAAGGGATTTGCTTCTGCTCTTTCACCATTATTAGAATGTGCTTGGTGACTTCAGCTGCCAGAACGAGAATATACATCCATTCCATGCTTGGAGTAGGTGTGTATTCGTGCTCCTATCCTCCTTTTCCTGTTAGTGAATTCTGACAGTACTCATGCATAGGGGAAGAGAGTTGAGTCTGCTCCAAATTTGTCATCGGGGACTTCTGACTGACTTCTCCAGATGCTACCAAACGATACTGTTGAGAGGCTTGATGAATATTGGCAGGTGTATGTGCCTGCTGTCTATTCCTCGTCAAGTACGGTTGGCGATTTTCCTTCAATACTGGCAGACGAGACTACTGACAGAATTGTTGATTGTAAACAGGTGTATGTTCCTGCTTATCAGTTGCCACCATATCAAATTGGTGACCTTATTTGGTTGTAGTTAGACAAGCCTGCTGACTAGTTGATGAGTTATAAATAGGTGTATATGCCTGCCTATAATACTCCGCCAGAATTGCCTGGCATGATTGGTGTGTTGCTGCCAAACGAGTCTGATGGGCAGTAACATCAGGATGGATGGGTGTATGTTCCCGCTCATTGCTTGCCATCAAGTTGGCTTGATGGACTTCTCCGGAAGGGGAAGAAGTAAGAACCTGCTCCCTGTTGACCATATTTTTCCTCTGGCGGTTCGTTTTGCATGCTCGGTTCTGAGGGACCTGAGCCGAACCCCTAAAGGCGATACCCTCATCATGTTGAGGGCGCACTGCCGCACGAGTCTGGTGGCGATTGATGATGGGAGCCCTCGGGAAGGACTCTTGTCTCCTTGAATTAAGGCCTTGAGTGACCTTCTCATTCACCTCCGCATAATATGGGAAGTACTGGTGATTTCATTCTGGGGATAACGACCCGAAACAGTTGGAGACGATGGTTGGAACCACCTGCTTCTTGATCGCTGGTTATCGCTGTTCGGACAACCAAGCTGAATTATTTACTTGGAGGGATTGTCGAGCGGCCTCAAAGTTGGAATGGTACCATTTTGATGGTATTCATTAACCAGTGCATTTGAAACCCAGTTTTGAAGACGCTGTGTAGGTGATGTCTTCCTCAGAGCGGATGAAGATCCAACAGGAGTAGCAGCAGATGCATTCAGAGCAGAGGTATTCACAGGTGTGAACTTTAGAGAAGCCATTTCTGTAATGCATAAGATCTTGGAAAATAGTGCCTGTTTGATATAACAGGCATAATAAAGATAAGTTCAGCCAGTACATCTTTTGGATGAGAACATATGTTATTGATTGTTTTGTTGGCCCTCTCATTGGGTTTAAATAGGGGCCTAACTATTAAGTAAAATATCATTTTAACTTGGTTAAAGATTCACATCGGGTTCACCATTTTTTGTTTCCCTCTGGAATTGGGGATGACCTCATTTGTTTAAGTTTCAATCATTCCAATCGGTTTCTAACGTGTTTGTTCGTAGAACCAGAAACATCTAATGATTCTATATCCATTTGGACATACTTTCCAAAGGTAGGAGCTCATTAGTTGTGAACCGATGAGGCTTAAGAATTTGCATTGGTCGAGAGGATGGGAGGTCATACTCATCACACCTTTTTGGGGGTAATTATTGTCTACTCCGAGACTCTCTTTATAGATTTAATTTATGTTCATGTATCCTTATTAAATTACCAAGTACAAAAATGATATTTCTCTTAGATCTGACAATCAATGATTTATATGTATGAGATTTAGAGAGTATTTTATATGTAATTGAGGTTCTTCATCGATAGAGAATCGTATTTATTTTTTAGAGATTCTTAGTCAATGGTATCCTTCAATACATTATAAAGAGATCTCTTGGTCATTATGATAACCATACTGGTTTTAAAGCCACTCAGTGGGGCACTTGAAGTTTATTGTCGTTTAGAAGGACATGGATTATTTCAGAGTTGGGATCGTACCTACAGATGGGCTACCTACGTATCCTTGTTTAGAAAAGGAATCAGAACCCACATAGTTAGAGTAAAGAAGTATGAGGTTTATGCATGGTTGATGGCTGAAATAAAGATGTCATAATTAATTTTATGCTCTAAGCTCACGTGAGTCATGCTCGATGTGATAAACAAGAGGTATTGGTAAAACCTGACAATTGTTCCATGAAAGATGCAATTGTAAGAAATAATGTGGGGATTATATATGTATGACCACCCAGATAGATGAGTATTGGGATTTACTTCAGGGAAGAAACCCGGGAACAAGGTCCATAAAGGTATATGTGATTTATGGAGATTTGGATACTTAACTTAGGACTTAATCCTGAGAAGGATTCCCAAATTAGAGGGGAATTATGATTGGGTTTTATTCCTGAGAAGGAAACCCAAATCAAAAGTAAATTAATAATGGAGCTTGCTTCTAAGGAGGATGCCCAGGTTAAGGGGAATATATGATTGGGGCTTACTCCTGAAAAGGAGGCCCAGGTTAAGGAACTTGGAATTTGGGACTTACTACTGAGAAAGAGGCCCTAAATTTGGGAACTTGGGGATTACTCCTAAATAGGATGCCCAAAATTAAAGGAATTTAATGACTGGGGCTTACTCCTGAAAATGAGGCCCAGGTTAGGGGACTTGGGGATTACTCCGAAGGATGATGCCCAAATTAAAGAATCTTATCATTGGGGATTATTTCTGATAAGGAGGCCTTGAAATGGGGGAATTGGGGCTTACTCCTAAGGAGGATTCCCAAGCTAAGGAAATTAAGACTCAGGATTACTCCTAAAAAGGAGGCCCAGGTTAAAGATCCTCTCATCTTAAAGGATAAGGGTGAATGAATGAAATCTCTAACCTTAGTGACATAAAGATATGTAAATCACTAGTTTTTAAGAGATGTTCCACATAATTCCTTTCAGATAAGGAATCCAACACAGGAACCATGACAAAAATGGCTTTGAAGAGTGTTTTGAAGGCTAAGTCTTGAAGATGAGAGTTGGATTTGAAGAAAAGAGCTGAATAGGTAGGAGGGGCACCCAAAAAGAGGCAGACACACATGTTTTTTTTGGGCGAATAGGTCTTGGTTGTGCAAGTGTACCTGTGTGGCACAAGTGTACCTACGCGTCGGTCAACCCATAGGGTAATACTTGGGCGAGGCTTGGCTCAAGCCCTTTGTATTATCCCTAAAGGATTACAAAAGGGTGGCATGTAGGTTCTGTTAAAAGGGTAACCATTTCCCTTAAGGGTTAGACACTTAGGCACGCAAGTGTTGGTGAATTTCAACACTTAGGCCTTGTTACCCCTCTTTAGATCTTCCATTCTTGGTATGAAATTACCTTAAAAGTGTTCGGAATACTTCATGAAGAGACTTGGGCGTCAGGAGCTCAAATCTGACTTTTTGAATTTTTTCATCCCCGAAATGGGGGGCCCACAAGGGGTATTTATAGGCTCCTGAAGACCTTGGGAGAAAAGAAAATAGGGCACACAGGTCACCTGCGCGCTCAATATGTGGCGCCCAGGTATACCTGCACGACCATCTTGGAACTTGCGGGGCCCATGCTTAAAGAAATACTTGTTCATGCCTTTGTCGATTTTTGATGTTTCTTCAAAGGATCAATCACTTTGTGTTTAAGGTATTTCCCTTTTCATTCGTTAGACTCTATGACAGAAAGGATCGTCAACATTCCAGAGATCATGACATCCAACAATTAGTCATTTCCTTCATTAATAATTCATTTATTTTTATCCATGAAATTTTTACAATGATATTATCTCTGTATACATTTCATTCTCTGTTATTTTTTAAATGGGTTGTGTTTTAATTTATTTACCTTTCCATATTGATTTTTCTTTATCCAGTTATTATAGTCATGTTTTTGATTAAATTGAATGTGTTTTTAGTTATTTAACTTTCCATAGTGATTATTATCTATGATATTTTTGCATTTATATTTTCTATGGATGCACTTCCTTCTCAGTTTATTGATTACATGGGACGTGTGTTCAGTTATTTGGATTTCCATATTTATTATGCTTATTTATTCATGATATATTATGTTGTAATTAACCCTTACCGAACATTTGTCTCACCCTTATTTTTTTCGTTTCCTTAAAATCCATGAATTTTACTATGATTGGTATGCAAGGATACACCAGTTGGAATAAAGTTATTTTCAAAAAAATTATGTTGTAATTTGTGTTTTAAAATGTAATATAAGACTCAAGTATGTTCCTAGTTCACCAAGAATTCTAAACTATTCAGTACTTTGAGATGTAATTCATTATATCTTATTACAATGTAATAAAGTATCCATTGGATCTGAGCTACTAGAGCCGGGGTTTCTACGGTGGAAACATGAACAAATAAACATGATCCATGAGATCATAACATAGTCATGAGAATAAAAAATTTATAAAACATTGTTTAAATATTTCATAAACATTAGTATAGAGAAACATTACTTTCATTATCCACACCAAAAGTGACCAATGTTAAGATAAACTAAAATATACTCATGAATACTTATCTCATAAGATAAACAAATTAAACCAATGCATTGGAGGGTGATATAGGACCCCACCCAATATTCATCAATACTTATATGTGCCACTTGAAAATCATTTACTTATCACTTCATAAAGAAACCATGGAAATAAGATGGGCTTCATAAAACTTTTAAATGAAAATCATTCACTTTTTATAGCATAAAGAACCCATGTAAAGAAAATGGGTTTAATTCAGCACTTCATAACAAACCCATGAAATGAAAATTGGGTTCATATCCTTTTCAAATTGTTTTACATAATGAAATCATTAATAATTCTATCAATAATCATAACATGATAAACCCATGGAAAATAAATGGGTATACAATGCCATTAAGTAACATTATATGTAAATACCATTGAATCAAGACAATAAAGCATATGAATTTTACATCATATAGATAAAGGGTATAAAATTAAGATAATAATTTCACAATAAATTAATGAATGACACCTAGGTGGAATCCCTTCAATCAAATGAAAAAATAGGTTATTCATAGAGGAAATAAAAATTAAGAAAAATTATATTCAAACACTAGAGATGATTAGGAAAGAAAAAGGAAGTTATAGATCATTCCTTCAAATTATGAGGATATAAAATAATCCATTTAGGGATAGAATGTGGATTGTATCATTTAAATAATTTCTTAGATCAAGTATAAGATATGTTAAATAAGAATGATTTATATTTACCTAATTTTTTGAGGTTTTAGAAAAACTAGTTTAGAAATAAGAAATATTCTTGATATTTTGAAAGTGTTTTAAAATAAATATTTTATAAAATAAGGAAAAAATAAATAATTTTACAAACCATGAAAATTTATATAGAAATATGCATATAAAATGATATAGGTGTAGAAATGAAATCTTCACACAAAAGCATTAAAAAATTATGTTTTCACATTGTGATGAAGATAGCCCATATGGAAAATAAAAAAAATTTCTTTAAAACTTTTAAAATAAGGTAAAGTAGTATAAAATAAACTTAATCAATTATTAAAGTATATATAAGTAAAATTTCAAAAGCATCTATTGAATATATATATGGAAAATGGGAGGTTATCAATCGAGAAAAATATACAGGGCCAGTTTTACTTATAATAAACACTTCATATAAGGACCCAAACTTAAAAATCAAACATTCCAATGACTTTAAACTGTAATTCACTTTTTTAAATTCACAAATATGTTTTAGTTTTATAGTTTTAAATAGTTATTTAATAAATCTTACATAACAAACCCATTTATATGCAAAGTGTAAACTTCTAATCAGTATCTATTTTTCCTATAACATAATAATTTTAAGATAAATCATGATTTTTTTCATGAAAAAATTCACAACTTTTAACTTGTCTACATTCTTATTCTTACCCATCCTTAAACCCTATGATTTTTTTTAAAACATGGGATAAGAACAAAAAGCTCAGTAAGGTACTTAAAAATAAGTAATATATTAGTCTAGTAAAAAACATGAAATCCCATGCATTTTTTACCTTTATCTTTAAATTTCTTTGAGAATGTGAAATGAAATAATTTACACATAAAGCACACTTTTTATCAAATAAAACCTTTGAAACCCATAGAAATAAAATGAATCTTTATTGAAACTTAGAGCATCATAATCATACAAACCTTTTAAAACTCTTTTAATTGGAATAAATATATGCCTAAATTCCAATATAGTTATTCATAGAATATAATAATTACCTAATTAATTCGACAGATATAACGGGATACACACTTCGTATGATCTATATTAGGCTCACTCATTTTTCATGAGTTGTAGTGGAGATCAACCCTTCGTGTAAACTATATTGGACTGACTCATGAGATATAATGGGGAATAACCCATTATATAATCAGTATCTGTCTCAACTGTTATTATTATAATTCTAAAGTACCATATCATGAATAAAATATTTTATGCAAGAACCCTTTTCATTATAAAACCCTTTGAAAAACTCTTTTGGACCATTACAATTTTTTTTCCAGATATTGAAATTACCTTTCATATTTAAAAACTCATTTTAAATTACAAAATACCAAGAAAGGAGAAAGATGATTTTTCTTTGAGAAAAAAATGAAATATTGTAAATTAAACTAGAAAGAAAATAACTACCATAATGGTAGGAAAGGTTTTTATTTCCGTATACGTTAAAATAAAACATTTCTTTAATCATTTTTAAAGAAAATCAAACATTCCATATAAGGATTTATTTTTCTATTTTTTTGAAATAAAGAAAAAAATAGACTTTATAAAACCCTAATGTCAATAATAAAATCATTTTGAAAACATTTACTTGGAAGAAACTGAGAGTTAGAGGGAAAACATTAAAATATGGGTTTTTATGAAAAGTCTGTTACCACTTTGGAAACATTTAAATCATAAGACCTATTGATGAATAAAATTAAAAAAACATAAAATATAATAATAATAGGGAAATTCATGATATAATATATCAAAATGGTTTGTATATACACCTTATAAAAAAATATTGGTGTATAACATCAAAATATGTCTCATCAAAAGGAAATTGAGATGAAGTCCCTTACCTTTAGTCCAGATCATCACATATGTTATTGAACTTCATGAATAATAATATTATGTTAATTATTTAATTGTTTAAGAAAATTTTTAAAGTTTATTATTTATTTTATTTCACTTATTACCATGTTATATATGATTACTTAATCAATTAATTTTACATCAAATGTATTGATGATATTCATCTTATGTGTCAAAAATGACTTCAGTATGTTAAATATGCCCAAAGAGCTCATTATTTCATCATCTAAAAATTAATAATCATGAAATAATTATAATTTTTACACTTAATTTATTCTTTTAAGAACAATCATGAAATATGAATATGAAAAATGAACCATGTTACAATCATAGACACGGTAGGCCGTATGTAAGCATGAGTAATGTTTCCATTTTTCAATGATCATTATGGAAAGAATGTAAGTATATTTTATATTTATATAATAATAATAATATTATAATAAATATATTATTAAATTAAATATACTTATATATATATAATACATGTGATGTGGTGATGAGAAAATAATCACATTTCTTCGTGGAGGCAGTAGTCTACGTGTACGCATGAATGATGTCATTATTTCTCTATGAATGGAAAGGTAAAAATAAATGATATATATATATATATATTATTTTCATAATTAAAATATATCTTTAATATCATAATTATTTCATATATATCACATATATTTATTAACTTTTTTCCTATTAACTTCCACGCAAGGTGATAGTAAAAAATGCATCACATCGCTTCATGAGGCGATAATCCACTGTACACACGATCGATGTTATCATATCCCCCATGAAATGAAAATTATGAAGTTATATGTGATAAAATAATTAAATAAGTATAATTATGTTACAAATATCTTACATATAGTTCAAATTCATCATTATAACAATCCATGATAGGTGATTATAAAAAATGAATCACATCGGTTCGTAAGGAGGTAGTTTTCTGTACACATAAATAATGATTTTAGTTCCCATTTCATAGAATAATATATATATTTAGGTTATTAAAATAAAAAAATAATATCTAATTATATTATATATATATTTGTTATTATATTCACAAAATGTAATAATATTTTATGGTGGTGGAAGAAGAAATGAAATAAAGATGCTCAGTTAGGCATAATACCTCTTTTTCAGACAACCCCCTTAGGTAATAACCAAAATAATTATTAGTATGGATTTTTAAAAAAACATGGGGATATAGGTTTTGGTTATATAATAAAGGAATATATTTTGGTAGTTATTGGTTGAGATAAAGGTATTTTAAGGTGTGAAGAGAAAATGAGAGGGGGTGGTCTTTTATAAGTGCGGTGAGTGGAACACTTGTAATTTTTGAAAAGAAAAAGATGCACACACATTTTTCACATGAAAAAAGGATCCAAAAAGGACCATTATAAATAATTATACATTATAAGGTCAAAATATATTCATAAAATAGATTCTAGAAATGTGTTTAAGTCATTTTAACATTTATCTTTTCAGTTTAACTGTGATAATTAGTTTTTGTTATTTTCACTATTCATTATGGAAAAAAATAATTTCATATTATTAGATAATATAAATTATTATAATTAAAAATATAAAAAACATTTTACTAAATTAAATTCATATAATTTGTATAGTTTAATTTAAAATTAAATCCGTAGTCATGAAAATAAGCAGTTTCTCAAGAAGTGTATTTTTCAAGAATAAGATGAATTTATATTAACTATATGACAAATAATAATAATTATATGAATTTAAATAAATATTTATTGATATATAATATATAAATTTCATTTAAATAATTCCTAATTTTTTGTTTTTTTAATTAATTAAAATGGATAAACATTATGCACTTTAAAACAGTTTTCATAATTTTTTTGTTTTTAAACCCAAAAATAAACTTATACTAAAATACAATATGAAGTTTATTAAAAAAATTAAGTGGATTAAATATAAAAAAATAATACCAATTTAATTTTAAATCATAATTAAACCATAACATGTCTTTTAAATTAGTTAATTTATTGAAAATAAAAGACATTTTTACAAAAATTGTTATTTTTCACTATTCAATAAAAAATCAATCTTTTCCATAAAAGACCAAAATTTAAACCTAAGTTAATTTTGATATAATGATTTAAAAAATTATATTCAAATTTTCAAATTAAAATTATATAATTTAGAATTTCAAATATAAAATAAAACATTATAATAAAATAATTTAATTAAAACTATTTCTTTTCTTATTTAAAAAATCACTTAATATTTTTATAATTAATATAATTGTATAATTTACATTAATAAACATGAAAATGATTTATTATATCATTAATTGAGTTTTTACATTGTTTTCACCTTTTTTAAATTTAATACTCACTATTTTAGTCACTTAATAAACATATTGGGATGTATTTACCTCATAGCATTTTCAGATTCCCATATTGTTTCTTCAACAATATAGTTTTTCCAGAAAAACCATAATTTGATGAGTAAAATTTTTCCATAATACTTACTTTATATAGTAAGAATATAAATTTTATATCCCTCATATGTAATATTATCTTAAAAATGAACTACTTTGCGGCTCAAAACATGAGATGAATTAGGCACATATTTCCTCTGCAATGAAACAAGAAATACATTGTGTACATGGGATAAACTCAATGTAAAATCCACTCAGTAGGAAATTGATCAAACTTTATCAATAAATTCATACTTTACAATAAAATTTGGACTTGAATTCTCCTTTTTATCCAAACATATAACACCTTTCCATGGATACACTTTGAGAAATACATGATTCCCAACCTCGAAAGAAATATATTTCTTCTGGTTATCAGCAAAACTTTTCTTCATAATATGATTCATCTACATATGTTACTATATAAACTACACCTTATAATACATATTCTATAAATAATCTAGTCCCATCAATTTTCTTTCTCCCACATCATCCCAAAAAGTCATCTTCCAACACCACTTTCCATATAATGCCTCAAATGGTTACATATGTATACTGGTATGAAAAATATTATTATAAGAAAACTAAACCTGATAAATATGTTTATCCCAACTAACCTTGTAATACATTGAATAATAATTACGTAAATATTCCATGGTTTGAGTCATTCACTCATAATTTCCACCATATTGATGATTAAAAGATGTACTAAAATTTAATTTAGTACACAACGACTTCTGAAGTCCTTTCTAGAAATTAGAAGTATATCAGGGATCTTGGCCAAAGGAAATAGAGGAAGGAAATCCATGTAAATTGACTATCTCCTTGATATATAGTTGAGAAATCAAATCCAAAAATATAATATATTGAAAGGGAAGTCAATGTGAAGATTTATTTAATCGATCAAAAATAACCCAAATGACATTTTTACCTTGAGTTGTCTTTGGAAATCCCACCATGAAATCTATTGATATTTTTTCCCATTTACACTCTATCACTTGAAAAGATTGAAGAATTCTATTAGATAAATACCATTCTAAATTAACCTACTAAAAATTAAAACATATCATGGTAAAGTCAGTAATATGTCTTTTCATTCCATACCACATGTAATAGTATCTAAGGTCTTGGTACATATTAGTGCTTCTAGGATGAATGGAAAATGGATAAATAGGGGCTTAAATAAAAAAATATATGTTAATTACATTTTAATGGTACTAAATGTTCATTTTTGATCTTATGGGCCTGATTTAGTGGATTTTAATTTTGAACATCAATTCTCATCATTTGTGCACTTCATGCCTAATATACACCGATTTAGGCCCAATGATTCCTCTATTTTTAAGGAATGTAATTATCAATATTTAAATTTTATATTTTGAGAAATGGATTTAAACTTAAATATGAACATTTTTCATTCAGGTATTAATGAAGTATTTATAAAGTATGATGGATATATTTGGTGATGAAAGGAAACAATTCTGGAGAATGCAGATTGGAAACCAGGCCTAATAAATCCCAAATTTTGTGGGATTCTAGAATAAATATAGAGGAAAAAATAATTATACAGGATCCAGTGCCAACTCTTCCTCCATGGTGGTTATTAAGGTGGCCCAAATAGAATATCCAAATATGGGCCACAATCTGTGGCCCAGAATGTTAGCCCAATAAAATGGCCATAACTCCCGATAAACAACTCCAAATAGGAACACATTTTACAGACGTCTAGAAGACTTATGGGGACACAAAAAAATCCTCTATTTCCTATTGATATTCTGAGATATTCTTTCCTATACAGGACAATCTTTCTAGGGGATACAAGGAGGATAAAAAGTAAAGGAGGGAATCAATTTCTCCAATACTTTCCACCACCCTTAGGCCTAAATTAATTTAATAATTGGGAATACATTGATTGAGGCTCAGCCTAAGGCTTCCCAGTTTTCTATTTAAGGCAGTGGTGGTGAGGGGGAAGATATCTATTGTTTTTGATGTAATGTTATTATGCCAAAGTTCCTTTGTAATGTTTTAAATTGCCATGTAAGTTTCTTTTTTGTATTTATATGTACTTAATCAACATATTTATCTTCTTTTATTCCAATTTCTTTCATTAAAACTCTATAATAACAAAGAAAAATGATATCTCTGTGTTGTGGTGAATTATTTCACACATAGGTGTGAATTTCATTCACACACACGGAGGAGTGATCGTTATTTCAGAAGTTTTAATTTCTTCAATCCAATTCTTGTAAGCCATATTCCGCCCACAACTGAGAGTATACCATCAATGGAGGGATAAAAATTTAATGGGCTGATCCTATGTAGATGAAAATGCTATATTGAATGTTATTTTATGAATGAATTTTTGTTAACTGGATAACTAATTTAATACTTCCATTCTTCTGTTATTTCCAATATTCATCTTCAATGTGTTTGAGGAAGACGAATCCAAGTACTAAAATGACGATATACCTTGGAGAGATCATGAATTTGGTTCTCTAAGTGTGTAGGGGATTATTAATTGAGTCCAGTTATCATCAAACTAGAAAATTATAAAGGTAGTGTTATTTTGAAGAATGTATTCATCAAGAATTAATAAAAATAAAATTGTCTAAAGAAGTAAAATTCATTCAATCCACCCTGAGCATAATCCTAAGATCAACCCATTTTCATTGAATTGAATTTACATAGGTCTCTTAGTGTTCTTTTAAAACCATCAAAAATCAAAACCAAGTTGGCCACTTCATATCCAAAAATCCATCTCATAGGTCATTTATCTTAGGTATCTTCTTAGGTCTCAGTGGATTCGACAACCCAAGCTAGACTACAAGGACCATTCTACCTTCATATCTTGGGTAAATTTGAGCGTGAATAAAATTTTGGCACTGTTGCCGGGGACCAAGTAAGTAACTTAGACCAAAATATTCTTTCCTCTTCCCCATTCTTCTATTCTCACCCATGATCTCTTATCTTATCCCTTTCTAATTTTTTTCCTTTTGACGCATGTCCGCGTACACCCACGATAATTCATACAGACTAGTTAGGGTGGAAATTCCTAGGATAGGAGAGTCAAGTGAACCTAGGGGATTGTTTCCATTATATCATAATCTTCTTGATACTCCAGAATAAAAAATTGAATCAATTCTAATGGAGGTTCTTCCAAGAAATAAAATTGTAAATCCCGGGGGAAATCAAATGGGAAACCAAAATCAAGAAGCTCCAAACCTAGGGAATATAGTCAATCAAACCATGAATGACTACCTCACTCTAGCTTGGACCAATAAACCCTCATGTATTAGACATAATTATCTAGGATATACCAATTAAATATTTATACCCCATTTCCTAAACCACCTTCTAACCTTTCATGGGATGGAGTATGAGATGCCCTACCTTCATGTTAAGGAGTTCATTGACATTGTAGAAACCATGTGTCCCCCATATCAACTAGAATCAGTTAAGATGAGGCACTTTCCTTTTTCATTGAAGGATTGAGCTAAAAATTGGCTAAAAAACATGAGACCTACATCAATCCAATCATGGGACCAATTACAAATATAATTCTACAAAAAATACTTCCCTCATCACAAAACATTTTTACTTAAAAAGTACATTCACAAATTTTTTGAAAAAGAGGGAGAGTCATTCTATGAAACATGGGAGAGGTTCAAAGACACCCTAAACATGGTTACACATCATGGTTTTTCTATACCTAAACAAGTGAGAATTTTTTATAAAGGGTTGGGACCGGGGAACAAACAATTCATTGACATAATGTATAATGGAACCTTTAAAAACAAAGCCCCAAATGATGCTTACGAGTATCTGGAAAGCCTTACTAAACAAAACCAATCATGGGGAACTTCACCTTATTTTTAAAATCCACAAAGAACTACTAGAATTCATACACTTATAGAAGAGTAAATACTTAGGGATAAACTCACAACACTTTCTAGGAAGGTTGAAGAGATATAACTTAGGAAAGTCCATGAAATCCAAACTGTAGACCCTATTTGCACAATTTGTGACAAACATGACCATAAGACAGACAACTGCCCAACCATTCCATCCATCAAGGAGGTTCTTTTATGAGGACATCTAGTAGAAGTAAATGCTTTGAACTTTTAAAATCCTCAATACTAAAACACCTTCAACCCAAGGTATAATGACCACCTAGGATTCCTCTAGAAAGATAACCAACAACCTATCCAACCACAGGGACAAAATACTTACCCCTATTAGAACTACGAAACCCATAAACAGTCCCAAACCCAACCTATGCAATACCAATAGCCACCAGTCCATTTTCAACAAACCATCCGACCTCCAAAATATCCCCCTGGGATAAATTAATATTCTCAAGCACCAACTCAAACTGTTCCACAAAGCCTACTAGAACAGCTGTGCAAAAAAATAGACAAAATGAACTCATAATTCTATTCCCTTAAACAAGAAATTTAAACCATCAAAACTGGAAAGTCATCAATGCCTACACAATCCATTACCCAAGAAACAGTAAGGGGAGAGTCAATTTTCACTCAAACAACTCATGAAAAACTAAAGGCTGTGACTATTTTAAGAAGTGAGAAATCAATTGATAAACCTGAACATCTAATTCAGAACCCATCTAAAGATTAAAACTCGGATGAAAATTCAAATGAACCAAATGATCAAACTGAAAAACATGATAAAATTTTCAAAGAAAAAAATCTTCAACAAACAACCCCACAACCTACACCATTTCCTCAATGCATGAGGGGGAAAACCAAGCTTGAATTAAGTGAAACATTGAGGGAAATCTTGTAACAAGTCAAGTTGAACATTCCACTTCTCAATAAAATCCAAACCATTCCTGCCTACTCAAAGTACCTTAAGGGCCTATGCACTTTTAAAATAAAAATTTCACATAAAAATCAAGTCCTTTTGGCTGCTAATGTGAGTACCACCATTCAAGGGACCATTCCTCTTATGTTGAAAGACTCGTGTTTCCCTTAAATCAATGTTTAACTAGGTGAGAGAAAAGTTTTCAAGACCTTGTATGGCCTAGCTGGTAGTGTAAATCTCATACCCTATGATATGTACTTCCAATTAGGCCTAGAAGATCTCCAACCCACATATGCGACAATTTAACTTGCTGATCGTAGCATTAGGGTTTCAAAGGAGATTTTAAAGGATGTTCTTGTAAATGTTGGAAACTTCATTTACCCTGCTGACTTCATTGTCCTTAACAACCATCCAAACTTAGGAAATAAGGAAAAAACCTCAATCATCCTTCTTCGTCCTTTCCTTGAAACAGTAAACTTTGTTATTCGAGTTCGAAATGGGAATATGACCATCACATTTGGAAACATGAGTCTAGACTTGAACATCTATAATGCAAGATCACAAATAGGGGATGTTGAGGACATTCATGAAGTAAACATGATAGGAAGCATTGATAATGAATCCATAGAACAATAAGGAATATTTGATGGATGTTTAAGTCAAGATGAGATTGATTTACTTTGTTCACATGAAGGAAGTTTATCTCTTTGGATTGAATCATTTTCAAATTTCTCTTATGATGAAGTCTTAGGTCCAACAATCAGTGAAACCTTTCAGGAAACCACTTTCATAGAGACCAATAAAACTTCCTTCTTTAAATCTGATCAAACCAATATTGTTGCTTAAACTTGTACCCATGGGGATTCAATTCTATCTAAAACTCTTGGAAAAAAAATTGATCTTGATCCAATGTCCCAATATTCTGCTGAAAGTATGAACCAACCAGATCTTAAATTGAAGGAACTTCTCGCTACACTCAAGTATGCCTTCCTAGGGGAAAATCAAACACATCCTATTGTCATTTATTCTTCTCTTGAATCCAATCACGAGAGGATGATTCTAGATGTCCTTAGGAAACAAAATTAAGCCATTGGTTGGACCCTATTTGATATTCCTGAAATTAGCCCACTAATCAGGGCTCATAGGATTGTTCTAGAATCTGATTCAAAGCCATGTCGTCAACCTCAACAACGACTCAATCCTAATCTCATGGAAGTAGTGAGAAAAGTACTTTTAAAATTGTTAAAAGCTGGTATCATATATCCCATAGTTGAGAGTGAGTGGGTAATCTAATCCAAGTGGTTCTAAAAAAGGCTAGGATCATAGTGATAACCAATAAGGATGGATATATTCTTACAACATGGGTGAGTAGTGGCTAGAGATTCTGCATTGACTATAGGAAGCTAAACTCATTTACCAAGAAGGACCATTTCCCCTAACAATTCATTGAACAAGTCCTTTAGGTAATGCCTTCTACTATTTCTTAGATGGGTACTTAGGGTATAATCAAATTGAGTTCTCCCTAGAGGATCAAGGGAAGACTACATTCACATGTCCATTCGACACCTTTGCTTTCAAACGCATGCCCTTCGGGTTATGCAATGCCGTTGGAACCTTCCAGCAGTGCATGATGGGAATATTCTCAAACATGGTAGGGGATTTTCTAGAGGTATTCATGGATGAATTCTATGTGTTTAAGGATACATTTGAGGTATGTATGAGGAATGTGTAGAGATTCTTGTCAAGATGTGAAGAAAATAATCTAGTCCTAAACTGGGAAAAATGCCATTTCATGGTTAAAGAGGGACTAGTCCTTGGGTATCTAGTCTCTAGTAGGGGGATTGAAGTTGATAAAGCCAAGGTTGACATCATTCATCACCTTCCATTACCCAAAATTGTCAAGGAAGTGAGGTCTTTCTTAGTACATTCTGATTTCTATAGAAGGTTCATTAGGAATTTCAGCTCCATTTCTCGACCACTTTGTGTTCTATTGGTGAAAGATGCTCCATTTTTATGGATATAAAGTTGTGAGGAATCATTCACTACACTCAAGTCATCTCTTATCTCTCCACCTATCATGCAGTTTCCAAATTGGAAACTTCCTTTTGAGCTCGTGTGCGATGCAAGTGACTTCCCTGTAGGAGCAGTCTTAGGAAAATGGTGTGAGAAAAATCCATGTGTCAGTGCTTATGAAATCAAATCTTTAAATGATGTGTCACGACCCGTCCTCGGGGCCCGTGCCGTGACTACCCCAAGCCCGCCTTCCATAGGCCAGGGGCTGGCGACTAGCACCAAGGCGTAAAATCCCAGTAAACAGGGAAGGCATTGCCTTTATAAGTAACAACCACACAGAGTCAGCAAGCGGAAAGTAAAGTGCAGAAAGGTAAAGGGGCCGGAAATACAATCCCAACTGTAAAGTACAACTGAAAAGTAAAGTACAGCAACTGAAGAAAAGACGGCGGCCTCGTGTCGTCCACTGGCAATCCCACCTGAAGGGTGGGTACAGATAGCCTCCAGGCTCCTCGGGTCCCACGTCCGCTCCGAGTACGTTCCGCCCAGTGGTCCACCTCCAGGTACCGTCCTGCTCCACGCCCCAACCGTGATCAGCGCTGTCCGTCATCTGCAACCAACACAACAAGGTGCGGGCATAGCCCGTGCAGGGGTGAGTACAAGCTACTCAGTAAGGACCCCGAGACCCCCGAAGGTCTCCCGAAATCCACAAAGGATATAGCACAAAAGAAAGATGCAATCACGAAGTAACATCTGACTCGACTTAGGTATATGCCCATACATATACCTAAGTCCCCAATTCTAGCTCTGCTCACGAGCTCAAGAACAACTCAATCCACAAAGGAAAGCAAGACTCAAATCCACAAGGAGAGTAAACAGTAAATCCACAAAGGATAGTTCAACACAATCCACAAAGGAGAGTAACATAAGATTCAGCTCAACCAGGTATACTTTTTCAGATGACGTCAAGACGATCACTGATCCGTCTAAGTCGTCGGACCCACGAAGGATCGATAGGTACTAACCCCCGCAGAAGACCCACACAGGATCGGGCTCACACAGAACCTGTAGGCAGTGGCTCACACAGAACCGGTAGTAAGGACCCACATAGGATCGGGCTCACACAGAACCTGTAGCACTGATCCACGTAGGATCGCTGAGTGCAGTAGTCGACGCAGTCCACTGAGGATCTCTGCACAGTCGTCGCCGCAGTCCACGAAGGATCTCTGCTCTGCCGTCGTCGCAGTCCACGAAGGATCTCTGCTCTGTCGTCGTCGCAGTCCACGAAGGATCTCTGCTCTGTCGTCGAAGTCACAGCCAGCGCTAGGGTTCCCGCACTTAGCGAGCTCGTTTAGGAGGGTCCGCTCCACGAGCCGAGAGGCTGATACATCAACTGACACGTAGTCCGAAGTTGATGTATCCAAAAGTTCCGTATCGACAACAGGATCTCAACGCAACAGACGGCGCATCAATCAGACGCCCGGTCTGAGTTATTGGCATTTTCGTCCCAGGGGCCCGGTTGGTTTTTAGGGAAAAACCAACCCGACCGTACTCCGCCTATATCCGATCCTCGGGCGGAGTATGCCAAAAGTTCCGTCTCACTTAGAGGAAACTATCACAGCTGACGGTACGTCGATCGGACGTCCGTAGCTCAAGTTATGAGCGTTTCCGCTCTGAGGGCCCGGTTGGTTTCGTGTACGAACCAACCCGGCCGAACCCAAAGTCTTCCGAAACCTTGAGTGTAATATACCGAAACGACCGTCTCGATCCAAGGATCGCGTAGCCGCTGACGGTTCGTCAATCGGAGGTCCCAGGCCCAAGATATGGGCGAAAGACCGAAGAGGGCCCGAAACGGGGGTTCTGGGCCCGGGGTGACCCGGCCCGAACCCCCCCCTGGGTCGGCCGAACCGGGTCGGCCCGACCCGGCTAGGCCGGGTCAGGTCCGGCCGGGGCACGGCCCGGCCGACTGGACCGGCCGGCTCGGCTTCGGCCGAGCGGCCGAGTGAGCCGCCGCGGGTTTGACCCGCGGCTTTGGAGAAACGCGGCCCGCGCGGGCCGCGTGCTGGGTGGCCGGACCGCGGACGCGGTCCGGCGGTTCGCCGCCACCGCGGCTCGGCCGCGGCGGACTCCTCCGGCGGCGCGCCGGGCGCCGCCGCCTCCGGTCGCCGGCGCCGCCGCGCCGGCGACCCGCGCTGCCGCCACCTTCCGCGGGCCGCCGGAGTTGCTCCGGTGGCCCGTTTTGCCTCCAGTCTGCGCCATTGCTCCTCCCGGGGGCCGATCTTTACTGCGGGATCAACGGATCTCCCTTGCCACACGGTTCGTCGTCGTCCGCTAGATCCGCACAAAAAAGGGAAGATCGGCGGAGGGTTGCCGGGTCTTGTTTGTTAGATCCGCACCCTCCGCGTTAGTCATAAACATCATCGGGAGGAAAAGCAAATAATCAACAACAATTTTAAATAAATTAAAATTGTTCGAAGATCAGGTTCTTTACTTTAAAAGAAATAAAATCACGGGAAAGGAAAAATATTTCAATCAACCCTTACCTTGTCGTCGTCGTCGGACGAGAGGTCGTCGCGGAATCGCTCGTCGCGGATGAAGGAGATCGTCGCGTCGTCGCGGTATCCGACGTCGCGTCACCAATCTCCGGATCAAGATCAAACGGATTAATTTAAATCCGTTGATATTGAATTATAAAAAAGGGGAGAAATAAACAATTCGTTTCTCACCTTAATTGCCGAACGAGGATCGGCCGCGGAAGAAGAGGCGTCGCCGAAGAACGTCGCGGGTAGAGCTCGTCGACGTCACAGATCACGGTGTGCGTCGTCGAATTCCGGTCGCCGGCGTTCTTCGCGTTCTTCGCGTTCTTCGCGTTCTTCACGTTCTTCGCGGGGAGGGTGGAGGTTCAGAGGAATTGCACAACGATAGCAATCCTCAAAAATAGACAAGTTTGTCTATTTTATTATTTTGCCAACAAACGTAAAACGCATAAGTAACGACCCAATTAATTCACGAAGAAACAGTCCATTTAATTCACGAAATAAACCGCCCAATTAAATGGTCTGTTAAGAATTAAAGAAAACGCGTCGGTTGACTTTTCAGTTACTTTGACGGGTTTTCGCGGGTGCGTTACTTAGCGAAAGAAACGGCGGGGCTCGTGCGGGCCCTGCCTCACAAATATCCTACCAAGGGGTAGGATATTTCTGGATAGCATCCTATCCAGTTCAACTCAGTTCAAGTCGTCTTTAAGTGACTTCAAGTGGCTTCCAACAGCTTAAGTGAAATAAAATAAAGTTGTCGCACAAACTTTATTTTATTTCTGACTTAAAGCCGCAAAATTTAAAAACCACGTCTGAGCAAACGCAACTCCGGAAGAGGCGTTTCTAAGCAAATACCGGCGCTGCGATTTCATCGGTGCCCTCAGAATTTGATTCCGGGCACCGGTTCAAAAGATAGAAAAACCCGCTCGTCCGTTCACTGAACGTACCCGAGCCAAACTTCGGAAATTGATTCCGGGCACACCGGGCCTCGGAATCAGGTGCCGTCTGAAGCTGCGCTCTTGTAAAATTCCAAAGAAAATTAAGAAAAAAATTTCCTTGAAATTTGCGGGTCTTTACATTACTCCCACCTCAGGGCTTTACGTCCCCGTAAAGATACATCAAAACTAGGGGAACAAATGGGGGTACTGAGCACGCATCTGAGCCTCCCGCTCCCAAGTGCTCTCCTGGAGGTTCCCGTGCTGCCATCTGACGCGCACAAGAGGAATCGACCGCCCACGTAGGACCCGCTCCTGTCGATCCTCGATCTCCACTGGAACCTCCGCAAAAGTCGCCCCATCGTCCACGTCCAGCTCCCCAAAGTCGATGATGTGCGTCGGGTCGTGCACGTATCTCCTCAGCTGAGACACGTGGAAGACGTCGTGCACCCGGTGCAACTGAGGTGGTAGAGCCAGGCGATAAGCCACCTCTCCTATCCTGCTGAGGACCTGGAAAGGCCCGATGAAGCGTGGAGACAACTTGCCGCCTCGGCCAAATCTCCGTAAACCACGTCGAGGTGAGACACGTAAAAAGACGTGGTCGCCATCCTCGAACTTCAGTGGCCTCCGCCTCCTGTCAGCATATGACTTTTGCCGGCTCTGAGCTGTCCTCATCCTCTCCTGGATGATCTGGACCTTCTCTGTCGTGGCTCAGACCATCTCTGGTCCCACGAGTGCTGACTCCCCAGGGTCTGTCCAGCACAACGGTGATCTGCAGGGTCTGCCGTACAACGCCTCGTATGGTGCCATCCCGATGGTGGAGTGGTAGCTGTTGTTGTACGCGAACTCCACCAAGGGTAGGTGGTCCTCCCAGCTATGACCAAAGTCGAGAACACATGCACGGAGCATGTCCTCGAGTGTCTGTATGGTCCTCTCCGTCTGACCATCCGTCTGAGGGTGGAAGGCTGTGCTCAGATGGAGTCGCGTCCCGAACGCCTCCTGCAACCCCTTCCAGAGCCGGGAAGTGAAACGAGCATCTCGATCGGAGACGATAGATGATGGCACACCGTGAAGCCGTACGATCTCCTGGACGTAAAGACGTCCCAAGCTCTCCACTGAGACCTGCTCTCTGATGGGTAAGAAGTGTGCCGACTTGGTGAGTCGGTCGACAATCACCCAAATGGAGTCGTGACCTCTTGAAGTGCGTGGAAGTCCAGTCACGAAGTCCATAGATATGCCATCCCACTTACACTCCGGGACCTCCAAGGGCTGTACCAAGCCTGCTGGTACCTGATGCTCTGCCTTCACCTGCTGGTAGGTGAGGCATCGTGAAACGAACTCTGCCACAGCTTTCTTCATGCCCGGCCACCAGTGCTGTCGCCTGAGATCCTGGTACATCTTCGCCACTCCGGGATGCACCGCCAAGGGAGAAGTGTGAAACTCTCTCAACACCTCCTCTCGTAAAGCGACTGGTACGAAGGCACGTCCTCTGAAAAGGATGTCGTGCTCTGCTCCAAGGGAGAAACCATCAGGCGCCTGACCTGAGGATATCAGTGCACGCCGGGTCTCACAGTCAGCATCCCCACGCTGAGCCTCTCTGACCCGCTGTAGAAGTGGAGGAGAGAATGTGAGAGACTGAAGAAAGGCTGCTCCGTCTCTATCCATGAAGGATATCCATAAGGAGGCTAGCTGCTCCGTCGCCTCCTCAAGGAGATGAATGCCCGTCCTCCTGCTGAGGGCATCGGCTACCACGTTCCCCTTCCCAGGAGTATAGACTATCTCAAAGTCATAGTCCTGGAGGAACTCAAGCCATCTCCGCTGTCTCAGGTTCAGGTCCTTCTGAGAGAAGATATACCTGAGACTCTGGTGGTCAGAAAAGACTGTGAAGCGCTCGCCCATCAGGTAGTGCCGCCAAGTCTTCAGAGCGAAGACCACTGCTGCCAACTCCAGGTCATGAGTGGCGTAGTTCTGCTCATGCGGCCTCAACTGACGTGATCCGTAGGCGATCACGGCCCGCTCCTGCATCAGGACGCACCCGAGTCCAGTCCCTGATGCATCGCAGTAAACTACGTATCCAACTCCCTCCTCAGGCAACCTCAAGATAGGTGCGCTGGTCAATCTCTGTCTCAGCTCCTGGAAGCTCTGCTGACATCTGTCTGACCACACGAAGGGTTTCCCCTTCTTTTTCAAAGCTGAGAGTGGTGCCGCAACTCTGGAGAAGTCCGGCACAAATCTCCGATAGTATCCTGCTAGGCCCAAGAAGCTCCGCACCTCCGTCACGCTCCTGGGTGGCTCCCAAGCTAGTACTGCCTCGATCTTCACGGGATCCACTGCAACTCCCGCCTCAGAGATGACGTGCCCCAAGAAATGGACCTCACGTAACCAGAACTGGAATTTTGAGAGATTGCCATAAAGCTGGTGCTCTCGGAACGTGTCTAGCACAACTCGCAGGTGGTAGGCATGCTCCTCCTCAGTCGTCGAGTATACCAAAATGTCGTCAATGAAGACAACGACAAATCGGTCGAGGTATGGCTGGAAGATCCTGTTCATGAGGCTCATGAACACTGCTGGAGCATTGGTTACGCCGAACGGCATAACCAAGAACTCATAATGGCCATACCGACACCTGAAGGCCGTCTTCTGTACGTCCTCGTCTCGAACTCTGAGCTGATGATAGCCTGACCGGAGGTCTATCTTCGAGAACCACCGCGCTCCCTTGAGCTGATCGAAGAGGTCATCAATCCGTGGCAGCGGATACTTGTTCCTCACTGTCACCTGGTTCAGGCGACGATAGTCGACACATAGTCGCAAGCTCCCGTCCGCCTTCTTGGCGAACAAAATCGGGGAAGCCCAGGGTGAAACACTGGGTCGGATAAACCCCTTGCTCTGCAAGTCCTCCAACTGTACCCGCAGCTCTCGAAGCTCGGCGGGGGCCATCCGATATGCTGGAGTAGATATCGGGGCTGTCCCGAGGTACAGGTCGATGTAAAAGTCTACCTCTCTACGAGGAGGTAGCCCTGGAACGTCGTCGGGAAAGACGTCCACGTACTGGTCCACCACTGCAGGAAAAGCTGGACTCCGCACGTCCACTGCTCCTAGGATGAGGCTAGCCAACTGATGAGAGATGGGCTGCACTCTCCTCCGCGGAAGTCCATCCTGTGCTGCAAAGGTTCCCTTCTCGCCGGTGAAGGTAAACCTGCTCCCGTCGGTGCGAACACATCGCACCTTGCGCCTAAAACAGTCGATCTGGGCATGAACCGTGGATAGCCAATCCATGCCCAAGATGACGTCGTAAGGCCTCGACGCCGCTACAAGGAGATCCCAGCCGAAGCTCTCGCCTCCTAGAGTAAGCTCACACTGCCGGAACCAGTGCGTAATCGTCGAGTCTGCTCCCGTAGGAGTCTCTAGCCGTAAGGATCGAGCCAACGGCTCAGTCGGAATCTCCGAGCTCCGAACAAGGGCAGAGGCTATGAAAGAGTGACTCGCTCCTGTGTCTATAAGTACTGCAGCAAGGGTGGAATAGACACAGATCGTACCTCGAATCATCTCTGGCATGTCGGGGTCGTAGGCCTCCACTGCCTGGAGCTGGGCCTGTCCCTGCCCGCCAGCTCCCTGTGGTCGAGGTGGCCCTCCTGGTGGTGGTGGGGGTAGAGCCTGGAAGCGTCGCCCACCACCTGCTGCTCGGCCAGCTCCTCTGCCTCGTCCGCCGCCTCCCTGCGGACCGCCACGGTCGACCCTCTGCCTCTGCCTGGGTGGCCCCTCCACCGTCTGCTGCTCCTCTGATCGGCGAGTCGGGCAGTCACGAGCCATGTGACCCTGCCCGCCGCAAGAGTAGCACAGCCTGCCTCTCGAAAGGCTGGCACTCCGCTGTGTGCCTCGTACTGCTGAGCCGGTGTCCTGAGGCCGTCTGCGTGGGGGTCTGGTCTGCCTGGACCCGTGAGTCATCCGTCGGCTACCTACTGCCGAAGACTCAGCTACCTGCCGCCCTGCGCTAGGTCTCGCCGCTGAAGAAGGCTCTGCCAGGAAGCTCTCGATCAGGAGGGCTCGCTCCAGCACTCCCGCCTGGGTCGGAATGCTGAGGGAGATCAGCGACGCCCGAATCTCCTGTCGCAAGCCCTGCTCGAAGGTCCGGGCCCGGAAGAAGGGGTCCCGTACCATGTCGGTCGAGTAGCGAGATAGGTCCGTGAACCTCGCCGCGTACTGAGCGACCGTCATGCTGCCCTGGCGCAGCTGGAGAAGCTCCTGGATGCGCACCGCTCGGAGGGTGGCCGGGACGAACTCAGAGCGGAAGAGGCTCTCGAAGTCCGTCCAGAGCAGGGATGCCTCATCGTGAACCTGGAGCATCAGGCTCCACCATCGTCCTGCCGCCGCCTGCAGGAGGCTCGCTGCGAGAATCACCATGAGATCCGCTGGTGTCCTCACTAGCCGAAAGATCCGTACCACCGCCTCTAGCCAGTCCTCGGTGGCCTGGGGGTCCGCCTCACCGCGAAACCTGGGCGGTCGCTGGCTCTGAAACTCATGCAGTGCCCTGAGGCGACGTGCATCGTCAGCGTCTGGTACTGGAAGCATCGGTGGCTCGGCGGGTAAAGCTACCGCCGGTGCCACAGCTGGCAAGGGGCCCTGCACCGAGGCCTCGTCGCTCGGTGGGCTGCCGTCGCGCCCTACACTCGGAACCCTAGCTGGCAGTCGTCGCAGGGCCATCCTGAAAAGGAGAACAAGAGCACCACAGTCAGAACAGTATACCTGGTGAGCTGACACAAGTAATCACAAGGAAAACTTGAGACTTTCATGAAGCAGATCAGTATACCCGGTGAGCTGACACAAGTAATCACAAAGAAGACTTGAAACACACACGCAATCAATGTTTTCATGCATTAAGTCGGAAATCAGGAGTCAGGGTCCTGGTGTACGGATACGTCGGCCGCCGCACCAACACTGGGCTCCCTGAACTGATAACCACACTCAATACACTAAACACTATTGCTTCATATAGAAAGAAAAGACGACCAGAGTTTGCGGTAGAACCGACCACCTCTGATACCAATTTGTCACGACCCGTCCTCGGGGCCCGTGCCGTGACTACCCCAAGCCCGCCTTCCATAGGCCAGGGGCTGGCGACTAGCACCAAGGCGTAAAATCCCAGTAAACAGGGAAGGCATTGCCTTTATAAGTAACAACCACACAGAGTCAGCAAGCGGAAAGTAAAGTGCAGAAAGGTAAAGGGGCCGGAAATACAAGCCCAACTGTAAAGTACAACTGAAAAGTAAAGTACAGCAACTGAAGAAAAGACGGCGGCCTCGTGTCGTCCACTGGCAATCCCACCAGAAGGGTGGGTACAGATAGCCTCCAGGCTCCTCGGGTCCCACGTCCGCTCCGAGTACGTTCCGCCCAGTGGTCCACCTCCAGGTACCGTCCTGCTCCACGCCCCAACCGTGATCAGCGCTGTCCGTCGTCTGCAACCAACACAACAAGGTGCGGGCATAGCCCGTGCAGGGGTGAGTACAAGCTACTCAGTAAGGACCCCGGGACCCCCGAAGGTCTCCCGAAATCCACAAAGGATATAGCACAAAAGAAAGATGCAATCACGAAGTAACATCTGACTCGACTTAGGTATATGCCCATACATATACCTAAGTCCCCAATTCTAGCTCTGCTCACGAGCTCAAGAACAACTCAATCCACAAAGGAAAGCAAGACTCAAATCCACAAGGAGAGTAAACAGTAAATCCACAAAGGATAGTTCAACACAATCCACAAAGGAGAGTAACATAAGATTCAGCTCAACCAGGTATACTTTTTCAGATGACGTCAAGACGATCACTGATCCGTCTAAGTCGTCGGACCCACGAAGGATCGATAGGTACTAACCCCCGCAGAAGACCCACACAGGATCGGGCTCACACAGAACCTGTAGGCAGTGGCTCACACAGAACCGGTAGTAAGGACCCACATAGGATCGGGCTCACACAGAACCTGTAGCACTGATCCACGTAGGATCGCTGAGTGCAGTAGTCGACGCAGTCCACTGAGGATCTCTGCACAGTCGTCACCGCAGTCCACGAAGGATCTCTGCTCTGCCGTCGTCGCAGTCCACGAAGGATCTCTGCTCTGTCGTCGTCGCAGTCCACGAAGGATCTCTGCTCTGTCGTCGAAGTCACAGCCAGCGCTAGGGTTCCCGCACTTAGCGAGCTCGTTTAGGAGGGTCCGCTCCACGAGCCGAGAGGCTGATACATCAACTGACACGTAGTCCGAAGTTGATGTATCCAAAAGTTCCGTATCGACAACAGGATCTCAACGCAACAGACGACGCGTCAATCAGACGCCCGGTCTGAGAGTTATTGGCATTTTCGTCCCAGGGGCCCGGTTGGTTTTTAGGGAAAAACCAACCCGACCGTACTCCGCCTGTATCCGATCCTCGGGCGGAGTATGCCAAAAGTTCCGTCTCACTTAGAGGAAACTATCACAGCTGACGGTACGTCGATCGGACGTCCGTAGCTCAAGTTATGAGCGTTTCCGCTCTGAGGGCCCGGTTGGTTTCGTGTACGAACCAACCCGGCCGAACCCAAAGTCTTCCAAAACCTTGAGTGTAATATACGGAAACGACCGTCTCGATCCAAGGATCGCGTAGCCGCTGACGGTTCGTCAATCGGAGGTCCCAGGCCCAAGATATGGGCGAAAGACCGAAGAGGGCCCGAAACGGGGGTTCTGGGCCCGGGGCGACCCGGCCCGAACCCCCCCCTGGGTCGGCCGAACCGGGTCGGCCCGACCCGGCTAGGCCGGGTCAGGTCCGGCCTGGGCGCAGCCCGGCCGACCGGACCGGCCGGCTCGGCTTCGGCCGAGCGGCCGAGTGAGCCGCCGCGGGTTTGACCCGCGGCTTTGGAGAAACGCGGCCCGCGCGGGCCGCGTGCTGGGTGGCCGGACCGCGGACGCGGTCCGACGGTTCGCCGCCGCCGCGGCTCGGCCGCGGCGGACTCCTCCGGCGGCGCGCCGGGCGCCGCCGCCTCCGGTCGCCGGCGCCGCCGCGCCGGCGACCCGCGCCGCCGCCTCCTTCCGCGGGCCGCCGGAGTTGCTCCGGTGGCCCGTTTTGCCTCCCGTCCGCGCCGTTGCTCCTCCCGGGGGCCGATCTTTACTGCGGGATCAACGGATCGCCCTTGCCACACGGTTCGTCGTCGTCCGCCAGATCCGCACAAAAAAGGGAAGATCGGCGGAGGGTTGCCGGGTCTTGTTTGTTAGATCCACACCCTCCGCGTTAGTCATAAACATCATCGGGAGGAAAAGCAAATAATCAACAACAATTTTAAATAAATTAAAATTGTTCGAAGATCAGGTTCTTTACTTTAAAAGAAATAAAATCACGGGAAAGGAAAAATATTTCAATCAACCCTTACCTTGTCGTCGTCGTCGGACGAGAGGTCGTCGCGGAATCGCTCGTCGCGGATGAAGGAGATCGTCGCGTCGTCGCGGTATCCGACGTCGCGTCGCCAATCTCCGGATCAAGATCAAACGGATTAATTTAAATCCGTTGATATTGAATTATAAAAAAGGGGAGAAATAAACAATTCGTTTCTCACCTTAATTGCCGAACGAGGATCGGCCGCGGAAGAAGAGGCGTCGCCGAAGAACGTCGCGGGTAGAGCTCGTCGACGTCGCAGATCACGGTGTGCGTCGTCGAATTCCGGTCGCCGGCGTTCTTCGCGTTCTTCGCGTTCTTCGCGTTCTTCACGTTCTTCGCGGGGAGGGTGGAGGTTCAGAGGAATTGCACAACGATAGCAATCCTCAAAAATAGACAAGTTTGTCTATTTTATTATTTTGCCAACAAACGTAAAACGCATAAGTAACGACCCAATTAATTCACGAAGAAACAGTCCATTTAATTCACGAAATAAACCGCCCAATTAAATGGTCTGTTAAGAATTAAAGAAAACGCGTCGGTTGACTTTTCAGTTACTTTGACGAGTTTTCGCGGGTGCGTTACTTAGCGAAAGAAACGGCGGGGCTCGTGCGGGCCCTGCCTCACAAATATCCTACCAAGGGGTAGGATATTTCTGGATAGCATCCTATCCAGTTCAACTCAGTTCAAGTCGTCTTTAAGTGACTTCAAGTGGCTTCCAACAGCTTAAGTGAAATAAAATAAAGTTGTCGCACAAACTTTATTTTATTTCTGACTTAAAGCAGCAAAATTTAAAAACCACGTCTGAGCAAACGCAACTCCGGAAGAGGCGTTTCTAAGCAAATACCAGCGCTGCGATTTCATCGGTGCCCTCAGAATTTGATTCCGGGCACCGGTTCAAAAGATAGAAAAACCCGCTCGTCCGTTCACTGAACGTACCCGAGCCAAACTTCGGAAATTGATTCCGGGCACACCGGGCCTCGGAATCAGGTGCCGTCTGAAGCTGCGCTCTTGTAAAATTCCAAAGAAAATTAAGAAAAAAATTTCCTTGAAATTTGTGGGTCTTTACATGATTCACAAATAAACTACACCACCACTAAGAAGGAGTTAATTTCTGTAGTGTTTTCCTTATAAAAGTTGAGGTCCTACCTCTTAGGATCCCCCATCACTGTGTTCACAGACCATTCTGCACTAAAATACCTATTCCAAAAAAAAGATGCTAAGGCTAGACTGATTATGTGGGTCCTTCTATTACAAGAATTTGACCTCAAAATCAAGGATAAAAAGGGTGTTGAAAATGTTGTATCTAATCATCTCTTTAGGATGGAATTAAAAGAAAACTCAAATCACCTTTCTATGTTGGATTCATTTCCCGATGAGCACCTCTATTCAGTGAGTGATTACCCATGGTATGCCGACATAGCCAACTTCTTAGTTATAGGAGTCATTCCAAAATTATTAG
The DNA here is from genome assembly GCA_963277665.1 of Viscum album. Classification (NCBI taxonomy): domain Eukaryota; kingdom Viridiplantae; phylum Streptophyta; class Magnoliopsida; order Santalales; family Viscaceae; genus Viscum; species Viscum album. The sequence goes on along the minus strand of OY728156.1, from coordinate 402,216,033 downwards.
GGACTCAAGATCAAAGGAAATTCATTTTTGATGTCATGAACTATGTATTTGATGATACATACCTCTATAAGTTCTATCCCAACCTAGTCATTAAGAGGTGTGTCCCGGAATCTGAAGAAGAGTCCATCTTTAAATTCTATCATATCAAGGCATGTGGGGGTCACTTTTCCGCTACGAAAACATCTGATAAGATTCTTTAGTGTGATCTGTTCTATCCCACCCTCTCAATGGACTCCTACACATTTTGTCAAAGCTGTCCTAAGTGTCAAAAATTAGGGTCCATCACAAAAAATAATCAAATGCCACTCACTCCCATCTTAGTGGTTGAAATCTTTTATTGATGGGGAATCTATTTCATGGGTCCCTTCCCAAACTCTAGGGGATATATGCACATCCTTTTAGCTGTAGATTATGTCTCCAAATGGGTTGAGGACATTCCCAAAAAAATCCAATGATCATAAAACTATTATTAGACTTCTCAAGGAAAACATCCTCTCTAGATTTGGAATTTCTAGGGCTATCATTAGTGACCGTGGAAATCATTTTTGCAATCGTCCATTCTCATCACTCATGGAAAAGTATGGAAATTCTTACAAAGTGTCCACTTCTTACCACCCATAGAAAAATGGTCAAGATGAGTTAGTCAATCGATAAATCAAACAAATTCTTGAGAAAATTATTAATCCATCTAGGAAATATTGGTTGAGAAAAATATTAGATGCTCTTTGGGCCTATCGAACCTCATATAAAACCATTTTAGGAGTATACCCATATCGGTTGGTTTATGGTAAAGTATGCCATTTTATAGTATAGATTGAACATAAAGCCTTTTGGGCAATTAAGAAAATAAATTATGACATCTCATTGGCCGAAACAAAAAAGAAATTAGATCTCAATGAAATTGAGGAACTTAGGATGAAGGCTTATGAAAATTCAAGGATCAATAAATATAAAGTACAAGCCTACCAATCTCGAAATCTTAAAACCAAACACATTGTACTGGGTAAACCTATTCTTTTGTATAGTTCTAAACATCATTTACACCCTATAAAGTTGTGGTCTAGATGGTCAGGTCCAAACATAGTGTATAAGGTGTACCCCCATGGGGCTATAGAAATTCAATATCCCACCAATGGTCAAACCATTAAAATTTATGGTCATATATTCAAACCATTCGTTGAAACATTCCAAAAAAATGAAGTTGATGAAAACTTGTGTGAACCAACCTTAGATGAGAAAAATACTTAAATAATTAAGGGTCTAAGTTGAGATAGAGACATAAAACCAAAGTCCTGCATGAGAGGAAACCTGTGGTTTTCATCTTTGTGAATATTTTTTTTAAAAATACGATTAATGAATAATTTTGATATTTAAAAACAATAAAAAAATATACTGTTTACCTATTCTTCTATTATGAGTATGGATAGGTATGAAAGGGGAGCGCCATATTCATCCGTGTCATGTGGTGTGATCCTTGAGTAATACCTTACCCAGAAATTTAAAAAGAAGACAATGTATCATCAGTTCATTTTATTTTTATGTGTTTGTAGGTTATAAATAATAATAATAAAATTAAAAGGCCACATCATATGTCATAGGGAAAACCCCATCATAACCGGTGAAGCCATGGGGACTCGAACCTGAGACCGAAGGGAGACATGGGTGCGTTATTACCACTGAACCACTACTTATAGTGCTTCCTTATTCTATAATTTTTGTATATATACATATATTTTACTTTTTTTATTATATGAAAAAATATATATCTATATATATAGTTTTGTTTTTGTTTTTTTCCTTCCACTAGGGAATTCTCAGAGTGACATGGAGATCAAGATATTAAAAGAGAGAAACAAGAATTTCAATGTCAACCACCAGGTGACTTCATTCCATGATCCTCATTTTCAATTTTTTTTCAACTCCCATTATCTGCCTCTACCCCCTTCTAAATTTTATTTTCTTTAAACACTGGGGATAATGTTATTTTATGTTGGAGGGGAGATAAAATAGAAAAATTGATTTTGTGTCAAAAAAAAATGAATGATTTGAAAAAAAGTGTGCCTTAATGGAAGGAATTTTTTTTACCCTTGAACATTATAATAGACATTATACACTTTGAAACTGAATATCAAATAATTTAGCATTCCCTGATTCTGATTTTAATCCAGGTATATTTCATGAGCATAGATTTTGGAAAGTGTGATTGTCTAATATGATATTTCATTTTTTATACTTTCATCAAAATAAAAAAAGAATTACAACGTACATCCTTTGGATAATGGGGTATTAGTTTGAGTTCATGGGGTCCCCCAAATAAATAGCATAGGTTTGGTGATCATTCTAGTTTTAATATGAGTATTCAAAAAAACAATAAATGTGCGTGTAGAGAAATGAAATGACCTAATGTTTGACTTTAGGAACTTGGGGATCGTGACTCCATAGTTGTCTGGCCCATAGTTAGTATTTTTTTCTCTTTTTATGCTAATTTGACTTTGTTTTTGACTGAGTTAACTTGAGATGATGCCCGAGTATGTGGGATTCACTTGGTTCCCCAAGGTCTTTGAACCTGGGAGTCATCAGCAATGTCTCGCTACAAGGGTTGACTCTTTTGAGTGCAATTTCAATTACCATGGAAAATTGAAAAAATAAAAAAATAAAAAAATTTAAATACTCATCTTAATATTGAAATGTGATTCCACCTAACGCTTCCATAATTTTCTCCTTGAATAAATATTAACCCCCATGTCTATTGCGATGCACACCACATCATCACTCTTAATTGATATTGGATGAAATATGGAGATGAATTTGAACAAAGTAATGGGCTTGAGATTGGGATCCTCTTAGGAAAATATATTGTATTAAAATATTTTTATAGGTTTCATGATTGTTTGGATATGGGGTTTGGTGATCATTGTGTATTAAAATGTTTTTAGAAAAGAGAATTCAAATTTCATATTGTTGAGATACATTTTTATCAGGACTAGAAAATCTCAAGTCGGGGGGGGGGGTGTTTATCCAATAAAAACACATATTTTAATTAAATATTAATGGTATTAAATGTTTATTTTTGATCTTATGGGCATGATTTGGTGGATTTTAATTTTGAACACCCATTCTCATCATTTGGGCACTTCATTCCTAATGTACACCAATTTAGGCCCAATGATTCATCTGATTTTATGGAATGTAATTATCCATATTTTAATTTTTTATTTTTAGAAATGTATCTATACTTAAATATGAACATTTTTCATTCATACATCAATATATGATTTATAAAGTATGGTGGGGATATTTGGCAATGAACAGAAACAATTCTGGAGAAGGTAGATTGGAAACCAGCCCACTGATGAGAATGTGGGGCCCACAATACAAGCCCAATAAAGCCCAACTATTATGGGATGCTATAATACATATAGAGTAACAAATAATTCTTCAGAATCCAGTGATAATTTGGCCTCCATGGTGTTTATTAATATGAACCAAATAGAATATTAAAATATGGGCCAGAATCTGCGACCCAGAATGTTAGCCCAATAAATCATCCATAACTCCCAATCCAAAACTATAAATTGGCCCAAAATTTACAGACTTCTAGAAGAAATACGGGGACACAAAAGAAAATTTTATGGACCACCTATATTCGGTGATATGATTTCCCATACAGGACGATCTTTCCAGAGGATACCAGGAGGATAAAAGAGGTAATTATTCCACCATATTCGACTTTTGTGTCAAAAATGACTTCGGTAGGTTGACTATGGACAAAGAGGTAATTATTACACCATATAAAAAATAATAATCATGTCATGATTATAATTTTTATACATAATTTATACTTTTAAAACTAATTAGGAAATATGGTTATGAAAAATGAACCATGTTCAATCTTAAAGATGGTAAGCCGTATGTACACATGAGTAATGTTTCCATTTTTGAACGATCATTAAGAAATGAGGGTAAGTATTATTTTATCTTTAAAGAATTATAATCATGTCATAAAAAATATTATTTAATTAAATATACGTATACATATTATCCATGTGATTTGGTGATGAGAAAATAAATCACATTGCTTCATGGAGGTAGTATTCCACCCGTATGCATGAACGATGTTATCATTTGTCAGTGAATGGAAACGTAAAAGTAATATATATATATATATTATCTTTTTTTAATGAAAATATTTCATAGATACAGTAATTATTTCATATATATAACATATATTCATTAAATTTAACCATATTACCTTACATGAAAAGCATTAGTGAAAAATGCGTCACATCGCTTCATGAGGCGGTAGTCCGTCGTACACACGAGTGATATTATCGTATCCCACAAAAATGGAAAGTAAGTAGGTACCTGTGATATAATAATTAAATAATTATAATTATGTTATAAATATAATATATATAATTAAAACCCATAATTATAACATTCCATGAGAGGAAATTATGAAAAAATAATCCCATTGATTCGCGAGGCAGTAGTCCACCGTACACGCGAATGATGATTTTTCCCATTTCATGGAAGAGGAGATGAATTTAGGTTATGAAATTGATATAATAAAATAATAGTATGTGTTATATACTTGTGTTATTATATTAGTATAATTTAATAATATTTTAAGGTGTTGGAAGAAGAAATAATATAAAGACGCTCAGTTAAGAACACTACCTCTTCTTTGGACAACCTCCTTAGGTAAGCACCAAAATACTTATTAGGATAGATTTTTGATAAAAATAGGGGATCTATTTTGTGTAAATGGAATTAATTAAAATATTTGGGTAGGTATTGGATGATAAAAATGTATTTTAAGGTGTTAATAAAATATGAGAATGGTGTATTTGTATAAATGAGGTTATGGCGCACTGGAAAATTTTGAAAAGAAAAAGGTGTACCCACATTTTTCACATGCTATAAGGCTATAAAAAGGACCATTCACGAGACTTATATATTCTAATGTCTAAATATATTAATAAAATATATTCTAAAAAATATTTTAGTTCATTTTAACTCTTATATTTTTATTTTTATTCCTGGTAAATCCATTTTTACCTTAATCCTGCTAATTAAGTTTTACTATTTTCACTATTCATTGTGGTAAAAAATTAATTTGAACTTATTATAAAATATAAATTATTATAATTTCAAGTATATAATTTATTTTACTGAATTAAATTCACATAAATTTTAGAATTTAATTTAAAATTAAACCCACAGATGTGCCAAAAAAATAGTTTTTCGAGAAGTGTATTTTTCAAACATAAGATGATTTTATATTAACTATATGGACAGTAATAATCATTATATAAATATAAATTAATATTTATAGATATATAATTTATAAATTTAATTTAAATAATTCTTCATTAGTGGTAGTTTTAATTAATTAAAATGGATAACCATTATGCACTTTAAAACATTTTTCAGAAAAATCCTATTTTTAAACTAAAAAATAAACTTATACTAAAATCCAATATGAAGAAGATAAAAAATAAATTAAGTAGATTGAATATAACTAAATAATAATAATTTTATTTTAAATAATATGAAAAACATAATGGGACTTTTAAATTACTTAATTTATTGAAAGGAAAATATATTTTTACAAAAATTAGTATTTTTCACTATTCACAAAAAATTATTGTTTTTTGAAAAATACAAAAATTTATCCCTATGTTAATTTTTTTATTATAATTAAGAAAATTATATTTACTTTTTAAAATTAAAATCCTATAATTTATAAATTTAAATTTTAAATAAAATCTTACAAGAAAAGAGTTTTATTAGAACTATTTCCTTTTTGATTTAAAAAATTGCTGAATATTTTTATAATGAATATACATATGTAATTCATATTAATAAACATGAAAAAGAAATATTATATCATTACCTTTATTATTAAAATTTAGGTAAAATATGAGTCAATGGAAAATGATATTTTTTGTGAACATGTAAAACCCCATGAATGTTCGATGAAAATTATTAGCGTTTCTTGAAAGAATAAAGATTACCTAGTTGGATTATCTTTATGCGACAATATTTTTTTATAAAATATGATTTGAAATTTAAACCCTTACCGCTTTAGTACCATTTTGATCAAATACCCTTTCAACATTGGTATCTTTTTAATCAAAGTCCATTTAATGAAAGTACACAATATAGCTCTTTAAACCCCATAAATATGGAAAAATAAATTCATTAGGTAGTAATATCACCATATTAAAGGTATAATGGTGCACATTGAGAAATAAGTCTCAAGAAACTAAATTTGAGATAAATAACCCATTACATCAAGTCTTTCTTAGTTGAAATGTGCTATAATATCCTCTATAAAAAACTAATTATCTTCATCCCCCATTTCAGAACTGTTTTCATATATATAAATTTTTATTAACATCATTTATAAATATTATCTACCTGTTTATTAGTTATCTATTTTCTATTTTCAATATCAGTTGGGAGTAATCCTAATATTTTTAAATTAGTTTCATAATAAGTGTGTTGTTATTCATTCTTCTACCAAATTTCATCATTACCATATCAAAAAGGTACTATAATTTATTATTTATAATTATTTATAATTTTATAATTTCATTAAAAGGTAGTTTTGGTTATGATCATTAAAGATCAATTTGGTGATGAGAATGGTTCAACTATTCTTAGATAATGAAGGTAGTTTTATTAAATATTGATTTAAATTATTACATTACCGTTATAGAGAAAAAAACTCATCATTTAATTATTTATATTTTATATTACTATAAACTAAATTCTCATAGTTATCAAAGATATAACATCATTGAATTATTCAAGTTGGTGGTCAAACCAACCCAAACATGAACACATAATAATTAATGGATGATTATGAAGATATTTAGTTATAATGTTATCATAAAACAAGCCTAATGATATTATTCAATTGTTATTATTGTGGTATATCATAATTGGGAATATGTATAATATGAAGATAAATTATATGAAGTTATTTCATAGTATGAAGAAATAATTTTTTCTCTATGAACACCCTTTTGGATGGTTGAATCTACTTCAGTTGTTTGTTTCTCATATTATTAACAGGTTTTCCAATTTATCATTCTAGAACCTTAAAAAGTTCATAAATATCATATTTATACTTTAAACCTATTCTCATGATTATCCATGTAAGGCAGTGATGAAAAGAAAAATGAAAATCAATCATTCTTTGGAGGCAATAGTCTACATATATGCATGGATATTATTATTTTATATATATAATAGGGAAATAGATTAATGTAACACCCCCTATTTTAGGCACATGACCCTTTTATCCATTTATTTTGAGTCTATATAATGACCGGGTTATGTTTTGGGAGATTTCAAGGGGTTTGGGCATGTTTTGGAGGCTTTTCTGGAGGTGCACAGTTGACCCCCCTTAAAATATGTATCTAATTTGAATTTCAATCTTTAAACCTCATTTTAAACTAAAATAATAAGATCCCATATTATGTTTTTTTCTAGGTATTGATATACGATCTCCTTCGATCCAGGTGTGATCCTTTGGTGAACCAAAGTGTGTTGGAGGCCTAGATTCATTGGAAAGTATCCATTATTTTTATACTTAGATATAAGGTTATTCTCTATCAAGAAACCATCTATATAGTCTGTTATAGATATATATATGTTTTATGAATGTTTCTATTATTATATCCCATTAGATCTAGTGAAGGAAACATGGTTTGTGATTAGATCTACAAGTTTTGTAGTGTCATTATTTGTTTTTTATAATGTTGATAGGTAGGTGGATTATATCTTGACTCCAATTGATTTATAACTTAATGTATTAGTGTTAATTATATTTTGTACTTGAAATTTATGTGAAAACCATGTGCGATTATTGATGGAATTCACTTTTTAGTTATGGATTTAGATATATGAAAATTGGATGGTTTTTGGAACATTATCTTTGGTGATAATTTTAAAATAGATATTTTAAAATTATAATTGTTTTTAATGCATCAAAAATGATTTTTTAATTTTTTTTAATGAAATAAAGGTTTATGTGGAACATTTGGAATGGATATTTGACATACATTATTGGCATGAGTTTATTTTCATTAGAAATGACCCTTTGGAAGGGATGTGTGCCATTGGGGAACTTGTTATTTGTTACCTTGTGATGAATTGGTAGATTTATGAGAGTCTACTCATGAGTATGGAACTATCACTTAGGCATGCATGGTGTGTGCGGAGACATTGTTATGGGTATTCCAAATGATTGTAAAAAGGTATTATGATTTTTATTACTTTTCTTGGAGAATTGTTTATATCTTGGATATAAACAATTTTTATTTATTAAAAATATTTTATATAAATGGTTATATCAATTTTTTTTCTAGTGAAATGATTTGGGAAGTAATTGTAGAAATCCTAACCAATTTAGACTCACCCCCTACTTGGGAACTTTTGTGCATTTGTATTTTTCATCTATCGAGAAACTGGTAAAGTAAAGTTATCCCAGTTCTTTGATGATTCTTCTTGATTCTTTAGAATTGGAATGTGTAGTTAGATCTTATAGAGGTTCAGATGTTACTAGTTTATATCACTTAAGAGTTTTGAGTTTTATGTTCTTTTAGTCCTCTTTGAATGTGGATTTCAGTTTCTGCTTGTACTCTAATAAGTTTTATTGGTTTGGTTATGTTTTGAGTTGTATTTTTTTATAATAATTAATCATATAGAAGTTTAGTTAGTTATTGTTTATGTGATTTGTATATATCATATTTCAATGGGAAAATCATCCCTAAAATGTTCTTGAGGACCTTTGAATTTATTTCTATCCATTGGTGTCTTGGGTATGTCACCTAAGGCCAAGCAGTACACCCGTCACTTCTCAAGCCAATGATGAGGTGTGGGATATTTCAAGTAATATGGTATATTATTTCAGAATATAAAATATTTAATAAATATCATACTTATATATTAAATTCTCTATCATGACTATCCTTTTAAGTTAGTGAAGAAAAATGAAACACGTTTCATCGTGGAGGTTATAGTCCGCAAAACGCACCAATGATGGTTTTGAATTTCTTAAAGGAAAAGGGAATAATGGTTAATTAGTATACCATAACTATAATAACATAATAGTATAATAATTATAGTGGTGTTATCATTTTAATTTGTTATAATATAATTATATTAAGTGTAATTGAACATAAATAAATAAAAATGAGAAAGGAGCGGTAATAAATTCATACCTCACTTCTTGGATTATCTTATTTGCGAAGGGGGTGAAGCCTTTGAGGGATGGTTTTTTGGGAAGACCAGAACCACTTGAATGTGTCTAGAAATTTTGAGGTGAATTTTGGGAATATTTTTTCATTAAATAAGTGGGTTTTGGTGTGATGGTAAGTGAGGATATGAGTGCCCCTTTTATAAGGTAAAACAGGATGACATATTTGTAAATATCCAAAAACATTTATTAACAGGAATTCATTTTCAAGGAAAGTAGATCCAAAATTATAAACTAATAGAGTTAAAAAGGTTTAAGTTAAATAAAGTCCATATCTATCCATTTATACATATATTTTAGACATATTTTTGATTTTTTTCTCTTGGTTAAACCATTTTTACCCCTTTTGATTAATATCGAGGTAACTAGTTTTTACCAAAATAATTTATACATTATGATTAAAAATAAAATATTACTTATTAATTAATTTATAACTAATTATTCCAAATTTTTAATCCTTTTTTATATTAATTTTATAAAATTTCTAAAGATAAATTTCAATATACTAAATATATAATGTATTAAAAACAATTTTTCGAAAAAATATAACAGAAGTTCTAAAATGTAAAACATGAGTTTTTAAATTAAAATTAAAATTTTTAAAATTATATATTCACTTATAAAATATATATTTGGTTCTATAAAAAGGTTTTATGAATTTTTAATTCATAAAAATATATTATAATTCCATGAAAGTCACGTTATTTGTAAAAATGGTATTATTCACTATTCACTTAAAAATAAATCTTTTTAGAAAAATACAAAAAATTAATCCTAAGATAATGTTTAAATGTTTAATTAAAAAATGAAGTTATTTTTTTTAAATTAAAATTCTAAAATTTATAAATTATCTTTTAAATGAAAATACAATAAAAAATGCTTAAAAATGCTATTAAAAATCAAGTGCTTTTAATATTATTTCATATTAATTTATAAATTATTTAAAATTTATAAATTATTTTATAAATAAAAAGGCTACCTATTATAATAAAATTTTATTAATTTAATTTATTAAGGTAAAATAAAATACCACACATTTTTTAGATGGTTCTTCAAAAGATTTTTTTAAATATTAATCTAAGAAAATAAGAAAATAAAAATTTTAATTGATTATTATATTTTAATATTTTTTTGATTATATTATTTATATAATTATAATACATCATAATTAATTTTAATCAGGTTTTACGTTAATTTGATGTTGCATGTGACACAAGATATTGAAGACAATATTAACTTAAAGGGTCTAAAATCTCAGGTCGTTACATTCTCCCCATTAAATAAATTATGTCATTACAATTTTATTTATTAATCACGGATGAATGTAGGTGAGGGTAATCTTAACATATCTATCATCTGGGATATAACTTATAATATGAAATCTACTTAACTGTATTAGGCTATACCAAGTTACTTTTCTTTCCCCAAACAAAATTAACCAATCATACAATCATGTACCCAAGTATGTATATACCATAACCATTAATATATTTTCCATAACATACCTTTAACAAAAACATTTGAATCTACAAGACATTAAACCATAATGAAATCATATATTCTTCAAAAATCAACTCTTATGTTTAACCAATATTTCACAAAGTCACACTCTAGTTTATATATATCATGATCCAAAAAATGGGATAAACTTCCCCTAAAATATCGTGGATTACTTTTTCGCTAAATCAACAATCAATTATAAGGATATAAAAACTATCTAAAAAACTTTACTCAAAATCAACCAACTCTTTATCACCTCAAAATCAATAATATATTAAACCTAAGAGTTATCCATCCTTCAATCATTGATTTCCTCAATAGTTATCCCTAAAAATATAAACTTGTCATAAAATCACCTTTTAAGGATATTGATACCATTTAATATATGTTTCCAAACCTTTAAAACAAAAATAATAAATAAAAATCATTATATTTTATACATAATTGAAATAAATTTTAGTATATACCAAAATATCATTGAGAAATTCCACTCACTAATAGAATTATTTAAGAGTATCACGAATTACTTTATATTATGATATCAACCTCACTACCATAGGTAAGACTAATAAACTCCAATTTTCCATCATAATAATCATATACCAAGATTCTAAACCATTTATTTATTCTAACTTATTTGGTTATAAGACACAGTTGTTTCTAGATATATACCTTTTTAGCTTCATTTTCATGATCCTGTTTTAGTAAAATACTAAAAAATGGTTATTTATAAAATCAGATTCAAAGACCATATGAATTTGAAAATTAAATCCTAATATGTATTCTCTAATGAAACATTCATTTCATCCTCTAATTATTTCATTTAAATATTGTTTTCTTAAAGTTATGTTTTGTTGTACTTATTAACCCAATATTTTAAAGTAATTAGGAAATAAATCCTTCATAATGGTATGTGAACAAAATGTGACTGACTAAAGAATATCCCCTTGGAGTGTCAAACTAGGTGCATAGTTCAACCTCTTTTTCATGTACCAGGTGATGACTGAGTTAGTACCTAATATTCTATTTTCTTGGTTATTACCCATAGGTATGTTTTTGCTAGATCCTGCATCCACTTGTAATATATAGAAAGAGCTGTTTTTCAAGAAAAACCATAAAATATCTACTTTACCAAAATTTCATGATTTTATCCTATACTTAGACCCATCCCTTTGATTTATACCTTGGAGTTTCACTAAATATATCTAAACTAAGACCCAAAATATTTCATCAACTGACCTACATAGTTATCGATACCTTTGAAATTATAATCAAACTTAACTTATCAACCTTTGATGAAATTTCTAACTCCTAATTTATCCTCATTCAATATCATCATAATATCTAAAGTTATCTGAACCCTAATTTGATACCAACTATAGTAGCCTATAGACATGACCATCTCATCCACATAACTTGAAGAAAATATTTTATTACAATATATTCTCAATACCTTTTAGTTTTAGTGTTCTATATTATTAGTGAAAAAAGTTAACTAAAAAACTTCTTTTATTTGTATTAATTGGACATTTTCTCCATTATATATGAAACTACTTAATCCATATTGAGTTTTTAACATCTCCCACAAATTATATACATAATAAAATATTTTATATGTTTCGCACTTTTCCTATATTAATGACATTGGTAAATGGAAACATAAGAAATGGGTGAGTTTAGATCCTCAGTAATGTTAAACATAAGGGTTAATAATGAAAAGTCATATGCGAGTATAAGATGACCATATGGGTATAATCAGGATACATAATAAACTTATACCCAAAAAAGCATGGATCCTAAATCTTGGAATAATGATTGTATTTACATAATACATAAATTAAAATATTATGAAATAAAGAGTCAATAAACATGATCCATGAGAGATTAAAACTTTCATGAGAGTATGCATAAAACATTAGACCATCTTTCAAATTTTTAATAAACATTAGTACAATGAAAAATTACTTCCATGAACCACACCAACAGTTCCCACACTTACGAGAAAGTAAAATATACTCATGAATACTGATATCATGAGATATAAAATTTAAACCAATTCATTTAAGGGTGATATAGTACCCCACCTATCATTCATCCAAAATTACATGTGCCACTTAAAAATCATTCCCTTATAAAAAATAAGATAGTATTTATAAAACATTGAAATAGAAATCATTCAATTTTTATAACATAAAGAACCCAGGGAAATAAGTTTTCTTTCATTGAGCACTTTATAAATAACACATGGAAATAAAATTGGGTTTATATCATTTTCAAATGGATTCATATAAGGAAATAATTAATAATTCCATCAATAATCATAACATGATAAAGTAATGGAAAATAAATGGGTATCCAATAACATCATGTAAATTTCCAAGTAAATACCATTCAATCAAGATAGTAAAGAATATGGTTTTAACACTATATAGATAATGAGTATATGATTAAGACAATAATATCACCAATCAATCGATTAATGGAACTTTGGTGAACAGTCTTCAATAAATGGAATTAAAAATAGGGTATTCACAGAGGAAAGATATTAGAAGAAAAATTATGTTTATACACTGATGATGATTAATAAAGACAAAGAAAATAATGGATCATTCCACCAAAAAGGAAGAAAAAAACGAAATATATAGTGATAATATGGATAGTATCATTTTAAAAATTTACAGTATCAGGTATAAGATATATTAAATAACAACAACTTAGATGAAAAAACTTTTTTTTAAGTTTTAGAAAAACCACTTCAGAAATAAGAAATATCCTAAATATTTTTAAATCATTTTAAAATAAATATTTTTTAAAACTAGGAGAAAACTAATTTCTTTATTAAAACATGTAAAAATAGAGATAAATATTCATATAAAATGACATAATTGAAAGATTGATGTATTCACACATAAACATAAATAAAATATTTTGATTTTTTTTAAAATGACCCAAATAGAAAATATTAAAAATTTATTTAATACTTTTAATGTAAATTAGTATAAAATTACATTAATAAATTATTTAATAATAGATAAGAAAATTTTAAAAATCATCCAATGAATATGGAAATGGGAAAATGGAGGTTCTCAGTTGATAAGAAAAGACATGGTCAGTTTCACTTATAAGAAACACTTTGGGTAAAATTTGAGTCAAGGGGAAATGAGATTTTGAGGAAAAATGTACAATATAATGAATATACAATGAAAATGATGATAGTTTTTATAAATAATTAAAACCCCCCAAATGGAATATCTTTATGATTAAATTGTTATTTTAAAATTAGATTGATAATCAAAACCCTTATAGTTTGAGTAACATTTTGATCAAAACCCATTTGAACATTGATATATTTTGAATTAAAGGAAATTTAAAGGAATTAAATGATATGGATATTAAAATAAAATAAATATGGTAAAAAAAATTAATTATATTTTAATCACACCACATTAAAATTATCATGGGTAACATTAAGAAATAAGTCTTTAGAAATTAAATTTGAGAAATGGAACCCCTTACCTCAATTCTTGCTTAGTCTAAATGTGACCTAACCTACTTTATAAACAAATTAACTATATTAGTCACAAATTTAAGAACTATTTTCATATATATAGCCTATAAAAATCATTTATAAGTTTTATTTATGTGTATATTAGTTAGTTATTATTTATTTTTGATATCAGGTGTGAATAATCTTGATCATTTTGAACGCGTTTCTCAGTAGCAACAATGTTATTCATTATTATCCAAAATTTAATCATTAACATATCATAAAAGGTACTTTAATTTATGTTTTAAAATTATTTATAATTTTACAGTTTAATTCTATGTGATTGTTTGTTATGATCTTTAAATATGAATTTGACGATGTGCATGTTTCGATGATTCTTAGGGAACAAAGGGTGTTTTATTAAATAATGAGTTAAATTTTTATAATACCATTATAGAATTTTTTTTAAATATTTAATTATTTATATCATATATTACCAGAAATTTAATTCCCATATTCATCCATGATATAAATTTATATAATTGTTCAAGTAGGTGGTCAAACAAACCCAAACAAGATTTTACTGTAATTAATAGAGTATTATGAAGTGATTTAGTTGTAATATTTTTATTATAGAATTATAATTATTTTATTTAGTGTTTATTAGCTTTATATATCAGAATTTTAAATAATTATAAGATGAATATAACTTGTATAAAGTAATTTCATAGTATGAAGAAATCATCTTTTCTCTTAGTTTTCTCTTTTGGACAGTTGAATTTACTAAGGTTATTTATATCTCATATTGTAAATAAGTTTCCCAATTTGTCTTTATAGAACCTTAATAATTTAAAAAAAAAATTTATCTATGAAAAAAATTCTTATAAATATATATTAAGGAAATTATTTAAATAAAAATGTAAATCAATCTTTCCATAGAGGCGGTAGCCCACACGTATTCATGGATGTTGATCTTGTTTTACCTAAAATGGTGAAAATGAGTAATATAGATTATAATTGAAGAATATAAAATATGTAATAATTATTATACTTATATATTAAATTAAATATTAGTAACATACTTCTAATACAGTGAAGTAAATCAAAACACCTTGCGTTGGGGAGCTGGTAGTCCGCACAACGCACAAATGACAGTTTCATTTTTCTTAAAGGAAAAAAGGAGAGGTGATTAATGATTTTACCATAATTTTAATAAGATAAAGGTATAATAATGATACTTTTTTTTTTATAATTTTAAGATTTTATAATGGATTTTTTTAATGAATAAGTGAACATAAAAAAATATAAATGAGAAAGTAGTGGTTATAAATTTTTTCCTTGCTTCTAGGATTGTGTCCTTTTCAAGGGGGGTTAAGCCTATAAGGGATGGTAATTTGAGAAGAAATAACCTCTTAATGGTGTATAGTAATGTTTTAGAGAGGTATGGACATATTTTTATATGATATAATTAGTTTTTTTGTGTGAGGGGTAGTGAGGAGTGGAGTTCCCCTTTTATAAGTGAAAAGGGAAGACATTTTTTAAATACCCAAAACTTTTTAATAACAGGAAGTCAATATCATGGAAAGTAGCTCTAAAATTTGGAAATAATAAAGGGGTAAAAGGATAAGGTTAATAAAGGCCACAAGAACCCATTGCTACACATTTTTTGAACATGTATGTGGTCTTTTCCTATTAGTTAAACCCTTTTTACCACTTTTGATTTTTACTGAGGCACCTAGTTTTTAACAAAGTAAATTATCATTTATTTTTGAAAATAAAATGTTTGTTATTAAATAATTTTGACCTAATGATTCCAAATTTGAAATCAATTTTATTTTATTAATTTTTTAATTTGATAGAAATTAATTTTAAAATAATAAATGTATAATGTGTTAAAATGTTTTTTTTTTGAAAAAATATAAATTTAGTTCTAAAATGTCATATATGATCTTATAAATTAATTTTTTTATATTTATAAATTTGATTATAAAAAATATACTTGGTCCTAGAAATATGTATCATGAATTTAGAAATCATACTTATATATTATAATGTCATAAAAGTCATGTTGTTTATAAAATTGGTATTTCAAACTATTCACCTGAAAATCAATTTTTTTTAGAAAAATCCCAATAATTAATCCTAAGAAAATATTTAAATGTTTAATCAAAAAATGAATTTAATGTTTTTTCAAATTAAAATTCTAAAATTTTTAAAATATATTTTAAATACAAATACACGATTTTTAAAAAAATACATTTTTAAAATCCAAGTTTCTTTAATCTTATTTCATATATATTTCTAAATAATTAAATATTGATATTTTAGTTCATTAATATAAATATCACATTTTATAATAAAATTATATCAATTTAATTTATTAAGTTAAAATAAAATATGAATTTTTTAGATGGTTCTTTGAAAGGCATCATTTTTAAAATATAAATCAAAGAAAATAATAAATTAATTATTTTAATTGATTATTATCTTTTTATCTAATACTGATTATATTATTTATGTAATTATAATATGTTGTAGTTCATTTTATTTGGATACTGTGTTAGTTAAATTTTTAATGTGAAAAAATCTATTGAAGATAGTATTAATTTAAAAGGTCCAAAATATCAGCTCGATACAACAATGGTATCTCTTAAAAAGATGCATCAAGTTCCAACTCAACATACTCAGTATAAATCAAATGATTTGGATCTAGATTGTAATTTTGGATTGATGTAACTTTAAATATTTATTGAATAGTATAGTGTCTTGGAGTAATAAACAATTAATAAGAAATATAATTGATCTACTACACTATCTCAAACAGAGAAAAAATACGGTGGAAACTTCCCCCAATTCCTCAGTTGACAATGAAAAAACTAAGGAAACAACCACAAGAATACTTAATGATCCAAAATTAACTATAGGGACCATTTTATTTAGTTTTTATACATGAAATAATTTCTTTGAGTGGTTATTAGAAACTTATTGATCAAATGTACCCACTCATCAATCTTCTATATCAAGTTTGACAAAATGATCACCGACTTTCCCAAATCTAACCAACATAAAGGTGAACAAAATGATCAAATATATAAGGCCTCACAGGGATTCATCTGGATGTATTATTGATATATTTTATTGAATAAAAAATATTGTAATTATATATGGATAGTTAATGCTCTACTAATATCTAACACACAACCCCACATCATTTTATCAAGTATACGAATCATCCACTTAGACTGCCCATCTATTTGTGGGTGATATGATGTGATTAGCTTCAATTGAGTTACATTAGACTTTTGAAACCCCTACTTTAAACTGTATGTGAAATAAAAATCACATTATAATATGATACATATGGATATTACATTAATTTAAATTATTTCCCTCACATACAACTTGCCCAACTTATCCACTGATTGGGAATCACAGATAGTAAGAAAGTGTGTGACCTTTGTCAACTATTCTACTAAAACCCATAATGCTTTATGAGCTCTTGACTTCCTTAGAAAACCCATGAATAATTCCATGTCATCCTCATTAAAGTTAAACATAGGCTCTGTAAATAAATGAACTTACTTTCTTAGAAAATGGTGCTCTGACTCACTCTTTGGAAGGTGAGACATTGAGCCACATACCCTGAGATGTCCCTCCTCTTTCTAAGACACAAGAATTGACACCTGATATCAAGGTACGTCTTCGTCATCCTAGGGTGTACAACCCATTGAGAGGTATGAGAGTTCCTCATCATATATTCCCTAAAAAACGTAGGGATATCCGCCTTTACATGTATTTAAATTACCCCATCATCACCCCAGTTCCATCATAGAACATGATTATAACATCCCTCCTCTTCATTGGCTTGAGAAGGTGGGAGGATGCTACTTGGCCTTAAGAGATATCCCCAAGATGCCAAATGCTGAAAAAAAATGACAAAGATATTGAATACACATGGGGTATGACTTAACCTTTAATAATAAAAAAATTAATTCTATAAAAACACACCAAACAAACCACGATATGATACATGATAAAAAGAAGAAAAAACCAACCATTTCTTTTATGTAAAACCAACCAAAGTGTACTACAAATGAAGTAAAACTAACATAAAATTAAACAAATAAAGATAAATAATAAAACTCCAAGATAACCATAAGACTCCAGGATCTACGAGATCCATGTTCCAACATCAAAAAACAAACCAAGTATCATGAAGTAGTGATAAAGATGTTTGATACTTTACATTTTCCCATGTCCTGATAGATGGCATCTGCAAAAGCACCAAAGTACCAAACTAGGGGTGAGTACTAAAATGCATTAGATTTCCCCAATGAATTACCTACTCACTATAATTGTATTTAAAGGTTAAAAACATTTATATTAAACCATTTATATAAAACACATCCCAAAATAGTTTAAAAAAAAATATAAGAAACTTTTAAAAACGATTTATAACTAAATATAACCAACTGCCATGTCGACCAATATTCCAGAAAAAGATATTTTTCTTGAAAAAAACCAACATATCCATGGAATCTATTTCTCAATATCCATTTTGACATAAACATTCCATTTCACCTATCCACATATCTAACCATGCCTGTAACCTGGACCTCCCTATACTCACGAGTGATGAGTCATCCTTTCATGAATCCATTACCTAGTGTACCATTTTGATGGGGGGGGGACTAACCCTTATCCAAACCACTAATTATGGGGGAGACTCCTTAACCTAATCTATCCTGAATTCACATGAACACACATAACTATAATTCCAAAAAAACAATTCCAAAACCAAAACAACCATTAAATCTATTTTAATAAAACCGTTCTTTAGATGAAAACCTTCCAACAAACCAATTAAAATTAACCATCCCCATTTAATTTCAAAAAAATTATCCCTTTTATTGATTTGTTTGATTAATAAATTTTCCAAAATTCTATAAAATCCACATTTTAAAATCAATATTTTAAAACCCATAACCAAGTCACTTTCTAGAAAAACACACAATTTCCGTGTTTCCAAAAATAGTCACTCAAGAGGTTTTTCAAAAATAATTACACAAACAATTTACAATAATTTTTTCATAAAATAATCAATTTTAAATCAATACAATAAGTTATAATAAGAGGAGTTGAGAGTGAATCCACCTACCTCGAGAGTTTTACCGAAAATGATAAATGAAACTAAATCACAAAAATGGGTTAAATCTCCACAAACCCACCTTAGATCTCTTACCCTATCAAAAAACAAGCAAAATATAATCATATTTGAAATCCAAAAACATAGATCTACAAAAAACATGCATATTTCGAAGAAACTGAGAAGAGAAATGAAGTATATCTAAGAAACCAATAAAAAATGATGAAGAATGAACACTTACCATGAAAAATCAGCTTCTAATCATCTACTGAAGCATTTAGATCTCCTCCAAATCGATGAGAGAACCTTCCTTGACCTTTGGGGAAGAAACATACTGAGTTAGGGTCATATAGAACGTGAAAATAGACACTTAAAGGAAAAAATTCATTAGATCCACTTTTTTAGGATCTAACGTTGACCCTGTGCCCGGTTTAGTCACACAGTTAGGAAAACCGTGAGCTAACCATGCGTTAAAAACTACCTTAAGGATGACCCATCATATGGTATCCTCAACAATTATCCATAATTGTGCACTAACCATGACGTAACCACTTCCTCAAAATACCCAATCTGTTTTCTAATCACACGGTTTCTTATAGGCTGTCACACAGTTTGGACAAACCATTCCCAACTCATGCACCTTCTCTTTAGCCCAAAAAACACATGTAGAGTTCTCCCAAGTCTTCTAAAATTCAACAATATAATTTATATAATTAAAATCATAAAGAAATGGCAACTTACTAGAAACTGAGGGTGCTACATTCTCCCCACCATTGGTCTTTCCATCCCTAGAAAGTAGAAAACTGTCGATGTCATGAAAGAGTTTCGACCATTTTTATTTCATTTCCTTCTCACATTCCCAAATATCTTACTGAATTTGAAAATGTTTCCACAAAACCTATAATAGATCAATGCCTTTTCCATGCAAGAATTTTTCCCGCCTTCACATAATCTGCATCGGGATATGTATCAGTGAAGCTTCTGGATCTTGGTTAATGTGATCTCATATGATCACATGGTCAGGGTCAGGTTGATACTTGTTCATCTATGATACATGGAACACATTATACATCGCACTGAACCATGGTGTCAATTCCAACCCATATGCAACCTCTCCAACCCATTCCATTATCTCAAAAGGGCTTATGTATCGAGGAGATAACTTTGAATACTTTCCAAAACGTTGATGAACAAGCCTTAGAGAAATACTTAAGAACACATTATCACTCATCGTGAATGAAAAAGATCATCAATGATGATTCTTATATCATTTATAATGACTTTGAGCCTTCTCCAATCTCTTTTTGATCAACTGAATCTTCTACATTGTTTTCTAGACAAGGCTCAACCCAACTAGTGAAGTGTCACATATTTCCACCCAACACAGTGGAGAACGAAAAGGACACCCATAAAATGATTCAAAAGGAGCCATATGTATTGAGGATTGATTCTATTATTATATAAGAACTCCAAAAATGGAACATGATATTTCCATGAGCCATAAAAATCCATTACACAAGCCCACAACATGTATTCCAATGTTTGTATCTTCCTTTCATATTTTCCATCTGTCTGAGGATGATACAACGTACTCATAGTCAACTGATTCCTAAGGGATTTCTTTAAGGATTTCTAGAAAGGAGATATGAACCTTGTATCTCTATCTGAAACTATTGAAATTGGTATGTCGTGTCTCTTTACCACTTCTTGGATATAGATTTTTGATAGATCCTCCACCATATGAGTTTCATGAATAAGGATGGAATGAACTAACTTGGTGAGTCGATACACTATCACCCATATGGAATCATGTTTCTAAAATATTATTGAGATATATGTGACAAAATTCATCACTAGTTTCTCCCATTTCCACACTGGGATAAGTAAAGACTGCAATATACCCACTATTCGATGGTTCTCTGCCTTAACTTGCTGAGAAATTAAGCACTTTGAAATAAATTAAGCCACTTTCCATTTCAAACCATTCCACCAGATTTGTGCTTTCAAATAATTATACATCTTCTATATTTTTGGATGAACAAACTATCTTGAATGGTGGTAAGCATAAATAAGTTGTTCTTGAAAAGCCATAGGTACAACCATCAGATTCTTGAACCAGAACACTAAACTCCCATCCAGCCTCCATCTCTCAATGGTCTCCCCACCATTGAGTTTTGAACTCATTTTATCACATTCAACATCAGATGTCTATGCATCCATTACTATCTTCATCAAGTTATGAACTACCACAACTAAGAAGAAAACCACAACATTTCCTCGGTTTTCACATTCCACATGCATATTGGCTAGGACCGACATCAACTGCCACTTGTATGAAGATTCTTTTTCCAATTGAGAATATGAATTTATTCTTAATGCATTGGCCACTGAATTTCTTTTACCTGTTGTATACATGAAGTAAAATTTGAATATCTAGAGATAATACATCCATATCCTTTTCCTCAGATTCAAATCCCTTTGTGAGAAACTATGTCTCAAGCTATTATGTTTTGTGAACACAATAAATTTCTCACCAAAGTGGTAATGACTCTATGTCTTCAAGTCATGGAAAATTGCACCTAATTCCAAATTTTGTGTTGGGTAATTTTTCTCTAGCACCCTTAATTGAATTGATCAATAAGAAACAACATGGTATTATTGCATGAGAATGAATACCAACCCCAATACCAAAGCTTCACAATACATCACATAACCCTATCCTAATTCTAGAAAAATCAAGATAGGTACTGATGTAAGAAGAACTTTCAGCTCTTGAAAAAATTTCTCACATTCTTTAGTCCATTTAAATGGGATTTTTTTTTTCAAAGCTGTCATTGGTGAATCTAGATGTGAGAAGTCATGCACAAAGCATCAATAATAACTAGCTAGACCAAGGAATATCTGTATTTAAAAGACATTTTTTAGTGGTTTCCAAGAGATAACAGATTCCATCTTCTCTGGATTAACATAAACACATTTTTCATAAATTAAATGGCTAATAAAACGTACTTCTTGTATCAAAAAAATCACACTTTGATAATTTATCATAAAACAATAGTTTATCAACATTTCCAACACTGTCACCAAGTGTATCTCAGGCTCAACCCTTTTCATTGAATACACAAATATGTCATCCACAAACACCATAATAAAAGAATTCAGATATCTCTGAAATATCTTATCCATCAATTCCATAAAGACTTCTGGTGCATTTGTAAGACCGAAAGGAATTAACAAATATTTATAATGGTCATATATTCTTATGAGTGATATTGTTTTGGAATATCCTACTTCCAAACTCACAATTGGTGATATCCTGATTGAATGTCAATTTTATAGAACCACTAAGCTCCCCCCAATTTATCAAGTAGTTCATTGATGTGTGGAAGTGGATACCAATTCTTGATCATAACTTGGTTAAGCTTTTGATAATCCATGTATAGAAGAAGAGTTCCATATTCTTTCTTCATGAACAAGACTGGTGCTTCCCACATAGATGTGCTCCATTGAATGAAACCCTAGATTTCTAGCTCTTCCAAACACACTTTTAGCACCCTTAATTCCTTTTTCCCATCATATTAGAAGGAAGGAAAATAGGACTGGTCCCCAAAAGGAGATCAATAAAAAATCTAATTCCCTTATAGGTGGTAACCGTGATAATTTATTGGGAAAAACATCTAGAAATTGATCCACAACTACTAGAAAACTATTACCCTCTATATCTTCCATCAATTCCATATTTAACACCTCCAACCGATAAAATATCATTCCCACTACTAGTACTAACAAATCCATTGAACCTATCTTTACAACCATTTATCCTTTGAAGATATGCTCAGAACTATCCTCAGTTGTGAAAATAAGTGTTATGATATAATAGTATATGTGTGTCTTTAATGGTTTAAACCAATCCATACCTAGGATTACATCATAGACATCTATCTCCAACACTAAGAAGTCTAATTTCAACTCAGCTCTATCAAAAATTATAGAACATGCTCTAAAAATAAATGCTTGAAATTCTATTTGACCAAGAGGAGTTTGAAGTTTTATCCCAAAAGGCATCATCTCAAGTTTTAAACATAGAAAATCAAATTCATGAGAAGTAATGAAGGATTGTGATGCACTAGTATCAAACAATACTATCATAAGGGTAGAATTAAAAATAATTGTACCTCTCACCATAGGTGGTCCAGTATGATCATCCACAATCACCTTCTCAGCTCTATATAATTTATTCATCACTGTACTTTGTTCTTTAGTGCCTTACTGAGATTACCCTTACTGAGGAGTCATGGTATTCCTATAATAACCATGAATATCTTTGTTTTACTGATGATATTGAATCTACTGACCTCTACCCATTGAAGCATATGATGCTTGAGACACCTGATAAGTGTCCCGAGTACCTGACCACAAAGCATTGATACAATAGTGCTAAAGATTCCCAATATGGTTGTATTTTTGGAATGATCTTGGTGGTGATGTAAACAGCTACTTCATGTGGTCGAATGAACCATATTGAAAAATCCATCTTGGATATTTGGTTATGGAGGAAGGTTTATTGATTTAGCTGTTTGATTCTGATTTCCAATCCCACCCTAGAAGCATGTGTCCCTCTTCCGCTTTCTCCCAGAATTAGAGATCCCACAATTTCCTAGAATTCCTATGACAATTCATCCTACCATATCTCCTGAGATGTCTCATTCATCCACTGTTGCTCAATTCACCATCTCTGTATAGTCTGTAATATAGACCACAACTATATTCAATAAAATATCCTACCTTAGTTCCAATTCAAAGACACACTCTTTCAAGGGCGCACTAACCACAACCTCTGGTTAAAAGAACACTAAATTCATGAATTTTTTCTCATACTCTATGAAAGAGAGATTTTCTCGCTTCATGCTAAAGTAGTACGTCATCCTTTGAATCTTTAAAGTGTGAGGATAGATTTTTTTTTGAATAATTACTCAAAATCCTCCCAACTATGGCCTTGATATACTTGATCCTATACCAGTAGATCCAACCACTAGCATACATGATTCTCAAGTATATATGTTTCCATATTGACTTTTAGCTCTATGGCCATTCCGATGAAATCGAAGATATAATTCCTCCTGTTCAAACAGAACTCTACCTTTTCTAGTTCCAAATCACCTCAGAATATGGGTGGATTATAATTTTGGAATTGTATGGAATGATCCACTTGTCATGGATCATCCATATAGTTCCTTGTGTCCATATTCTGAAACACTTAGAAGGTACTCTGAACCAGTCATTGGCTCACCAGTTTCTCAAGTGAAACAACATTTTCCGCAGATTTTTCATGTTGGTTTCGATGACACCTACTGCACTCCATTTTTTATGAAAACAAAACATTCCATAAGTCTCCCTCTCTAGAAATTGAAGGCCTAGAATTTAAAATTCTATCACATCAGCTATCACAACATGGTTTTCCAAATTCAATCGTTTCCATGTTCAATTATCTTTGAAAAATTTTCTAATCTATCTTGAAAATCAAACCATTTTAAAAATACACCTGCTATGCTCTTTTCAAATTCTTTCATTTGCAAGAAATGAAACATTTATAAAAAATAAACATAGTGCATCAAGTCATATATCATTACTCAAAATGAAATATGAAATATTAGTGGGAATTCATTCCTATAATACATGTCATGCTCTTATCATTAGCTAAAAACTTGAAAATGAGATTACAATATTCTATAACTGCATGTAAAATACTTATATATGTAACTCCCTGGTAACTTTAAGTTAAACATAAAAAGGTTTGCTACATCTTTTAATGCTATACATTTCAAGTACTAAAAATACCACTCCTTTATTTGATCCCAAAACAAGGAATATATAAGGATGAAATTCAACTCTAAACTGATGACTACTTGTTCCACAAGGAAAGGAAAAATATGATACCATTTCTATCAAAAATGATTTTGGAACAAACAAAACTGATACCATTTGTAATGTCACACCCCTTATCATTGGCTTGAGAAGGTGGTGAGGTGTTACTAGGACTTAAGCTACATCCCCAAGATTCCAGAGGCTGTAAATAAATGACAAAGGGTTTTAGTACACATGGGATATGCCTTACCCTTTAAGAATAAAACAACTAATGCTATAAAACCAAACCAAACAAACCATGATATGATAGATGATAAAAAAAGGCAAATCAACCATTTCTTTTATTTAAAATCCAAACAAAGTGTACCACAATGGATGCCAAACTAACACCAAAGTAAATAATTAAAGATAACTAATAAAACTACAATATGACCACAAGACACCATGATTCACAAGATCCATGCTCCAACACCACCAAACATCACAAGTATCATGAAGGAGTTATAAAGATTTGTAATACTTTACTTTTTCACAGGTTCTGATAGATGACATCTGTAAAAGCACCAAAGTTCCAAAGCATAGGTGAGTACTAAAACTAATTAGGTTTTCCTCAATGAATTCTCTACTCATGACACAAGGATATAAAGGTTATCAAAATTTATATAAAACCATTTATTTGAAACACTTACAAAAAAATTATAAAAAAAGATAATAAACTTCTAAAACAATTTATAACTAAATATAAAAAAGTGTAATGTCACACAATTTTCCAAAAAAGATATCTTTCATGAAAACAACCAAATGATTCTTGAAATCTATTTTTCAATATCGATTTTGACATAAGAATTACATTCCACCTATCCACACATCCAACCATGCATGTAACCTGGACCTCCCTATAACCATGAGTGGTGAATCATCCTTTCACCAAGCCGTCACTTAGTGAACCATTTTGACAAGGGATATCCGTAACCCTTATCCATTGTAATAATTATGGGGGAGACTCATTACCCTTATCTGTCCCAAAATCATATGAACACAAACAGCCATTATGCAAAAAAAACAATTCCAAAACAAAAATAACCATTTAATCCATTTCAATAAAACATTTCTTTCATTGAAAACCTTCCAAAAAACCAATTAAAATCAACCATCACCATTTAATTTCAATAAAATCATACCATTTATTTTAATCATTTTTATTAAACCATTTTTCGCAATTCCAAAACATCCACATTTTAAAATCCACATTTTAAAACCAATAACCAAATCACTTTCTACAAAAACACCCAATTTACATGTTTCCACAAACCGTCATTCAAGAGAGTTTTCAAAAATCACTGTAAAAAAAATTCAAAATAAATTTCACCTAAAATAATCAATTTGAAATAAATATAATCAGTTCTATCAAGATGAGTCGAGAGTGAAGCCACTTACCTCAAGAGTTTTGGAGAAAATGAAAAACAACACGAAAAAAGTTACAAAAACAGGTTGAATCACCACTAACCCACCTTATATTTCTTCCCATTTCAAGAATCTAGAAAAATATAATCATATTTTTCAGACACAACCTTATATTTACCCACAATAGAAATAGATTTTAAAAACTAATAAGAGAAATGACGTAGATCTAATAAACCGATCAAGAATGATGAAGAATGAACAATTACCATGAAGAATAATATTATAATCACCCAATGAAGCCTTCAGATCACCTTTCGATCAATGATAAAAACTTACTTTACATTTGGGGAAATAAATCCCGATTTAGGGCTACATAGGAGGGAAAATGAGACAATTAGAGGAAAAAACACGCTAGATCCACTTTTTTAGGATCTAACTTTGACCCTACACATGGTTTAGCCGCGCGGTTAAGAAAAACGTGCACTAACCATGCATTAGAAACTAACTTAAGGATGAACCTTCACATGGTATCATCAAATGGTTTCCATAACCATGTGATAACTATGCAAAAACCACTACCTCAAAAGACCCAATCCGTTTTCAAAGAAAACAGTTTCTCCTAGGTTGTCACATAGTTTGGACAAACCATGTGTATCTCGTGCACCTTCCCTTTAACCCCCAAACACATTTAATGTTCTCAAAACTCTTAAAAACATTACCCATATACTTTATATACTTAAAATAATAAATAAATGGTTATTTACCAAAAACTGGGGGTACTGCAATGATTTATCTTGAAAAACCTATCCCTTATCACAAAATTTTTTAATCAAACATACAAACTTATTTCACCTAATACACCAGTGATGAATTAATATACCGAGGAGAAAACATCATGATAATCTACTCCTTAGTCATTTATAGTCATTATTTCACAAAACATGACATAAAATTCCTTTTTTATCTACCATGAAGTTTATAATGACCAATACATTTTAGTATCAATGGACTAGAAGAAGGGCTGGTTACCAATCATTTTGGTGGATGTGTGAATTTGAATTTATTAATTAAAATAATAGGATTGGTGTTTTGGATTTATTTTTGTTACATAATGTTATGTTTCATGGGTGGATGTGTGGTGTAAAAAAACCCATAGTGGGTCTCATGTAATGATGGAGGAAAAACAGAGAGGAAGTGGAAGCTTCAGACTATTGGGTACCTGATAAGATGTTACCAGGTACTCAATGGAGTCACCTAGTACATGGTGGGGGATACCATGACCCTTTTTAAAAATGTGGGAAAAATTAGAATTTCCCCTTCCACTATAGGAACCTAGCTTATGGATCCTATTTCCCAAACACATGGATTAAGGGGGATATCCCCTAATTAGATCTCCCATTACGCCCTTTCCTTCCCTTGAATCCAAGTTGTTTAAGAGTGTTTTTTCATGTGGATTTGAGGTAAGTAATACCCTTTATCTATACTTGTTCCTCTCCTCCCTGATCCCATAATTTCATTATGGGTACCTAAGGACTTGGATGATGATTCGACTAGAGGATGGTGAAATCATGTCGATTGATGGGGCTTTTGTGTGTGGTGCATATTGGCAGTTTGGGAAGGAGGTATTCATATTTTTGTTCAATGTTTGTTTTGAGGTGTGTTTTTTAAAATATTTAATTAGGAATTTTTTTTTCAATTATATTTAATGGACTATTTATTCAAATTGATAAATTAGGGATTTTTCATGGATTAGGCTTGGGATCAGGTCAAGAGTGGACTAAACCCCTTTACTCGTGGTTTTGGAATATTTACACTACTTGGTTAGTTTTTAGATGGTTATTACAACTTGGTGGCTTGGACTTAGTGTTTAAACACATGGTGGCATATAATTAAGGGTTATTGAACCCATATTGAGAATTATTTTCCCAAAAAGTATATTTTATTCCTTAAGTGTTTCAATCTTCAAAAACCTTTCATGGATATTGATAAAGAGAACATTTATCTCCAAGTGGAAGCTCTTCTATGTAATGATATTTATAATTTTATATTTGTAACTATGAACCAAAGGTATATTTTTTACTAAGGATAAGGTCCTATAATCTCTATAAACCCTAAAAAACATCATCGAGGAACCCATTATTCGAATGGTCATCCCCACATACTTATTCCATACCATCGTTTCCCAATTCAAATATTTCATATTATAATTTACTCATCCCATAACATAGATATTAAAGTTGATTTTAATACCCTAAATGTTATACCTTTATGCATCATACCCATATTTGAAGTAATAATATGATATCCAATTATTAAACCACTGGAAATCCTTGTTGCGTGACACTAAATCACACAACATGATGGTCCAAGCACCATGAATTTAAATTGTATGTGTCTACCCATGATATGGTCTATATCATCATTAGGATCATCATTCACACCACATTTTTATTCACCATTTCTAAATAAACTGTCTTAAATTTTAGGTCAAAGGTATTAGATCATAAACATGATTATCCTTTGGTTTGAGAATCATATCCATTAACTACATGAACTTATTCATGAGGCTATATACATTTTCAATATTTGGTGATGAATATTTTTAGGTTTATATCACCCTTTTTAATGAGTATCCCACCTTACCATCTGACCAATGTTTCCCAACCTTTAATGTTAGCTATATTTTTCTGGCTTGCATAACCTTAAATAGAAAACGGAAAGAAACATAACAATCACTAGGATAAAAGCATGTAAAGGGTAATTTAGAATAAATTTTAGTATTCACCTAATAAGAATTCACTTATAATCTCCTAGAAAAAATTGACCATTTGAAAAGGAATAAGGCATTAGAAAATATTAAGTTAAAAAATAGAAAAGGAAAACTAGATAAAAAGTTGAGAATCTACCCACAAAGCCTCCCTTATTTGTGGTTTTGGAAAAAGTTATTGTTAAAGAAAATTCAAAAAGATTTTGGAGTTTAACATATGACCATATAAAATGTGAATCCATTCCATATAGGTCCATCTACCTAGGAACAATTTAGATCACCCTTTTGTTCCTCCTAAATATAGTCTTAGGTGTTCAGTGGGAAGTGAACTAAGATAAAAATTTGGGGTATTTTATCCCTATTGAATGTTGGAATCCTCACTCTAAGATTACCCTTAATTATTTCCTTTATTTGGATCCACCCATATTCTATATCCAAATAGAATGACTCTAGTGTATGGTGATGGTACACATACTTCCAAATCCATCCTACTATTACACACCCATGAGGACATGTTAAGGAGAAAACCAAACCTTGTATCCGAATGGACTAACTCTAGTGTAATATGATAGTACATATGATTCCATATCCTTTCTATCTATACCAATCCAAGATAATAGTTATAAGAGGAAAACATATCTCATCTCCGAGTGAGATAACCTTGGGTTATGGTGATGGTATATATGCTTCTAAATTTGAAATGCCTATATCTATCTATGTGAACACACTCAAGAAGAGACTGAGCTCCATTAATTATTATGTCACAGAATTACTCTAGATTATGATGATGGAATATATGTGTCTATATCTTACATATCTATATTTTTTAAAGTGTATATGTTTTGGGACAATAGATTGATTTATCTTTTATTAGTGATGCAAGACACTAAAAATTATGATTTACTTGATAAATACCCATATATTGTTAAATAGGAGTTGATTATCATGATATTCCCCTGAATGAGTGTCATAATTTATCATAAGTTAATATTTGAGGAAATAATAAAGTAAAAATATCAACATGGGTTTGAGGTAAATAATTTTTATTTTCATTAACTTAGAGGGAAAGGAACATCCATAAGCTAGAGTCTCCCTTTATAAAATAGTGATGTGATATATATCATAAGATACCATACAAATAGGCTCATTGTTAATAAATTTATGTCCTTGATTCATAAATATTATGTCAAAGTATTTCCTACATCACAAAATCAGACTCCTTAGCAAGGTGAAAGCTCTCAGTCTTGGTAGCATCATCCAACCCTTTAATTTACTATCTTAGATTAACCTATAGGGTTTTTCTAATTCTTCTTTGAATATATTTAGTTATAAACAAAGGTGATCCAACAAAGTATCCTTTTCATTAGGTACAAATTATTCCCCCAACACTGCCTCTATATAGTGATATATTTCTTAATGATCTGCAGGATGAATATTAGAATAATGTAGAGTTGATTCTTCCTTGGAAATTGATAGCTGAGACATTTTCTTTAAATATTCCTTACAGAGGATCTCTTTCACAAAACTGTGGTTAACCTAATACTGAACCTTCTATATTAGAGGGATTTGAACATATGGATGAGTCAAATTAACTTTGTATATAAGCGTTCTATGGGGGTTTTGGAAAAAAGTTTCCAAATGATTTTCAATATATGTTTTCGAGAAGTGTATAAAATGTTGAGGGATTATTGTTATGACTCAGATTTTTTTCTGGATACTGAAATATACAATGTAACTAGCTCTCTTAGAGGGATCACTTATACATCACCTTATGAAATTTTAGTTCTTATAATGATCTCAATTTATATTCATTCTAGAAGTTGGGATACTATAGTGATGACCCTCTTGACACATTCCTCCATTTGAGATATAAGTGCTACAAGTGACATAAAAATGGATACATCAGTCAATAAATTAAAAATTAAAGAAGAGACATTATAAAAACTCACTTACTCTTATTATAGCATTGGATTTCTCCGTAGTGGTAGCTTCTTATTATAGATAACCATATACATCTTCTCTTGTGGGCACG
This sequence comes from Viscum album, assembly GCA_963277665.1. Classification (NCBI taxonomy): domain Eukaryota; kingdom Viridiplantae; phylum Streptophyta; class Magnoliopsida; order Santalales; family Viscaceae; genus Viscum; species Viscum album. Next base: position 402,184,558 of record OY728156.1, on the reverse strand, counting down.
CCCTTTCCATCCATGGTAGGGACCCTAACTTTTACCACTATCATATCATCTAGAATCACAAGGAAATTTTCACCTCTTATTATAGATTGATTAACCATTAGATCTTAAACCCCTTAAAATTTTTCCTTGTTGTTTTTAGGATATGGATTCCTGAGAAAGGTAAACCTTTGGGAGACTACTCACGACCTACTTTAGGTGGAACAGATGGCTTCGACCTCGCTAGTTCTTAGGCCATCCATTATTATACATGAAGAGGTTAAATAGTTATGATCTATCATCAGTGTATCAAACTAGATATTTAATCTATAGATAAATCTATATGAACTAGATTTTCAAAATTATCAGATCATGTAGAGAAATAATCAGATAATAGAGGAAGACTTATGCCTTTTAAGATCCATGATGATGTCCCAAAACTCATCTAGTGAGGTAGAGATGTATATTATTTAAAGGAAGTATTCCACTGAGTGTGAATCCTTGGAAATCATGATCAATCCCTACTAGGGAATAATTAATATTAATAATATAAGAATAATTCAGAAAGGTGGTGTAAAATGTATCCATCACACTCAATGGTCATACTTTATCCATGAAATTCTCTACTATTAATGGACACCAGATCATTCATCATTGATGTTCCCTATAACATTGGTGTAAATATTTATGCATCAAGAAGTGGGAGTTCATCATGATCCTCCCACTAATTATCCTTTTATATCTCTAAAAAAATAATTCCTTTTAGATAATCAGTATTCTATTATCAAAGAGTGCCCATATCAACATTTATATATATATATATATATATTCATAAAGTGTAAGTAGAGTATTGTCTCAAAGATTAACCACTTTTTTCCAATATGGTTTGTCTTCACCTATATTTTATTATTCTTCTGGTGCCTAATAATGTTCATAGGAGAATTATTCCTCATTTCATGGTGATTTAGTCCTAGAGGTTGGAAGAGGGAAAAAAGTTCAACCCCTCCAATTATTTAATCTCCACCTAACCATGAAACATATCCTCTTATTTTTGGATGGTAAATCCCATAACAACTATTGGGATACCACACATGGTATATTCTAGATATTCCATGGGTATATCCCTTATTCTCTTCAAGAAATACCAAGTGGATATTTTATGGAGGAACTTGAAAATTAATGACAATTTTCTTAAATAGGAATGTTTTTTATATATCCTTGGGTTTGTTGAGTTTATCCCACTCATCATTAATTTATTATTTGACAAAACCTTTAATGGTGCTTCAATATTTCATATATTGAACCCATTTTTTGATGGGGATCTCATTTTTGTAGAAAATACCAACATCTCTACCTCCCTTAGGCATTTTACAGACTTGATATGATTGGTCTTAAAGTTGAAGCCTTGAGGCACCTTAATATTTCCAATCTTGGGGAGATGGATGCAACCTTGATAGAAATTCCATAATCCCTTGAGGTCTACATTCAAGGGATATTTTTCCTAGAAGTGAACAACCATTGGGTATATATATTATGGGAAGTTATTAAAAGACCCTCTTTTGGGCCAAGAAGAAGACTTAAGCTCTTTTAACTTAAACTATTTATTGGGACTCTTATCTTATTCTAGGGAATCCCTTCATTTTAATCTACTCATCCATCATTAACCTAGATAGTGTAAAATAATCTCTTTAATACGAAGTTTCTTTGAAGATTATAGGTGAGGTTTCTCAAGAATCCCATAGGCTTCTCCAATTACCAGTTTATAATGGAGAATCCTAGAGGCCCTTTTACCTATCTCCATGGAGAAGAAAACCGTAACCTAGGGGAAATTGGTTTCTAATATCCCATTAGGATATGATGATATCTAGGTTCAATCATACTCTAGATCTAGTATGATGAAGATATCCAAGAAGGGATGCCTGATATTAGGCCAACTATTCTTTTAGGCCATCAACCAATAATTATCCCACCTCCATTGGGTGTTTCTTCCTTATGAAGTTTGCTAGTACAACCACTATATAATTTTGAATGAACCATAATTGACATGTGAAGTGATACAATGCCCAATATTTATAGATAATATCACAATTAATATGGGCCTCCAAAATGAAATATCTCACAATAGTCTTTTATGATTATGCCTCATAGCCGTTGCTGCCATCATCCATGAGCATCCCTGTAGGAGAGTCATTGCAAGGAAAGAATTTAAACTCCAAATGAGAGTCAAGAGTTTCAAAGACCTTTTTAACTTTAGTGAAAATAGTGTAATTCCATATAATAATTAGATGAATATCCATAATATGTATTTTGGGATTTGTGCATTACTAAGGAGATTATAAGTAATAAATTGCATAACATGAAAGCCTAATAATACTTGGAATGGCCCTGACATGTGAAACAATGACTTCCCCTTGAAAATTTATAGCAATCACTAATGGATTCTTCCCAACATTGGTATTATTATTATAATGGTATTGTATTCTATTAATGTTATTTCTACCAAAAAGGTAATCGAATATATTCCTTTGTGTGTGCCATGGATGATAAGTACGTACCTTCTCAGCCACATTGTGGGGAAACTAGTGAGTTGACTTTGAGGGGGTATAACTATTTTAGCATCGTAACATCATTCCTCACATAAAACTAGATCCAAATATTTAAAGTATTTTCCAAGACCTCCATTGATGCATCAATGGGAACTCAATCATCCATTTTTATGTTATCCTGTTTCCTTGAAAAACCTAGAAAATATTAATCCAAGTTTCAAAGCTAACACCCATACGAGGGTGGTGATATTTCCTCATGGAAGTAATGGATTATCTAAATAATTCTTGAACTAAAAAGGGAGTTTATTGGATATCTCCCTAGGTGGACTTTGACGGGTCATACTTTTCAAACACAACACATAGAATTGGTATCTCAAAGACCATGTAGACATTCCAGAGTCCAATACCCTCTTTTACAAGTGTATTATGGAATGTATTTTTTTATAGGTTCTAGTCGATTTATAGTTTTGGGAGCATGTACATAATAAGTCTATGAAATAGAGATGGACTTAAATATTTAGACCACCTTAAAATGATATTTAAACTCATCACATGTACAATAAACCCATTATGCCCACATCCACCTAGGTTTTGAACCACATCCAAGTTTTAGGTCTTTTGGGGATGTTAATCCTTGTTTGGACCACAAAAATTTCAAAAAACAATATGTTTGAGAATAAAACTTATGTTTATCAGATTTTTTAATATCAGAATGTGGATAGGATTATTATTAATGTAACAATAGTTCATCTATTCAATGGTAGTAGGATAATCAAAAGTTCATATCTTTCTATGAATTAATGATTGTGTAGAATATTGGGAAACTTTCAAGAATTAATTCTCTTAAAAAAAGAATATTGAAGTGTTAATTAGGTAAAGTGGTTTTAATTAAAAAAATTATTGTTTATCAATAGTAACATTCCATACGGAGGCTACTCTATGAATATGGGAAGGTGGTGTTACCAAAACAAAAAGAAGAAGTTTACTATAAAAAAAGTGGGGACCAACCATAAATAGTGTATCTAATATTGTAATAATGAATATAATGATTTTAGTTTTATAGAGTGTTAATAATTTTGAAATTAATAATAATAATTTTTTTAGATAGGCTATTTTTTTCACTTTTAGTAATATAAAGAATACATAGTGATTCCTCACATGAATGTTTGAAAAAGACCAAAGTACATTAATCTCATGTGTTAATTTACAACTTTATTTTTTTCTATTTCATATATTACCATTGCCTATATATCCTCTATTTTTTATTTTTTCCCTAAGGTATGTATGAGTTTGAATTAGTGCGGGGAGTAGGGTACAATGACTTCCTACTTTCAGTACACATAATCAAGGGGAAGTGAAGTTTATAAAGTTTGGTTTCCCTACACTAATATCCATAATGAATTTTTGGTGGATCAGTGATGCTGAAGTTCTAGTGGTGTTATTGGTAGCTCAGGTGATCACCTTTTTAAGTTAATTTATCCCCAAAAATTGGTATTATAGGGAGTTCATCATTAATAGGTTCAATGAATCATTAGTATCATAAAAATGACATCATATTAAGGAATGATGTAGATCAGTAAATTTGATGGATTTTTTTTATTATAGTTAATAATGTTTGAAGGAAACCTATTTTAGAAGGATTGGAAGTCATATTTTCCATGGAAAATAAAATGTTAATGGAGAAATATGAATGATAACACTTGGATATGAATGTGTTGTCATGTATAGAATTTATCTAAAAATTAATGTTGATTTCAACATTCGAGATAAGTAAATTACAATAGAAGTTTTGAAGGAATTGATGGATATGTATGAAAAAATGACGACCCTTAACAAATTCTCCATGTTGCAACAAATATTTGGATGAATATTTTAAAATTGAAGACTAGGAAAAGATCATTTAATTGACTTTAACATGAATCTTGTATATCTCCAATTGATAAAGGTAAATTTTTCTTATGATGTCTATGAAGGTTTTGGGAATAGTAAAAGTGTGTGGTGTTAGGTTATATATTAAAATTTATTTTAATATTTTGTTGCCTAAAACCTCAAGTGAGGATATTTCATATTGAATTTATAATTAATTTATTTATATCTAAAGAAAAAATACATCGGGTTAGGTTCCTTTCTTCATTGAAAATTTTGATATCCCGAAAGACCCTTTTTAGATTGCCTTTGTTGGGATGTGAGGATACAAGGGTGGAATCCCACTAGTGTTAATCCACACATTCTCCTTTGATATCCAAGAAATAGTAATCAATTTCCAGGTGCTAATGTGGAAAATTGATTGTCTTTGATTGTTCATATTGATCACTTACCCTTCAATCTTGATGGAATATCTCTTTCATTTCTCATTCTTAAGACGATGAGTGAAGGAGGAGTCGAGAGAGAATTTCATTTCACAAAAAAAATATCTATATTCATCCCATACCACACAATAGATATAACTGTCTATTTATAGAGATAAGGACTAGGTTAAAATACTATTTAATTACATGCTGACCCTTAAACAATATTATAACCTTTAATAAACCCCATGTAACATAATGATAATAATAAAATTTTGTGGTGTGTTAAAACGTGAACAATAAAAAATATTATTTAACTAGTTTGTTAATTAATATTTGTCCCTGGACATGGTCTTAGTCTATTTAGACTCCTCTAGAATTTATTAAACACATGAATATATATTAAATATTTATTAACCAATAAATATTTGTGATCGATAAAACTTAAATAAAATTATTCCATGGTCTTGAGAATAATATTTATCATATTAATTAAATTTAAATAAAATTTAATCAATATAAATAGAAACACCTTGTGTGTGACCCTCTAGGATTATTTCTCATTAGAATTAGGTGGTATTTCATGAATTCCAAGATTACTATCTTGTAATGGGTCAAGGAACCTAAGATAAAGAACTTAATTTCAAAAGTATGACAACCAAATTCAAATGCTCACTGTGTAATATAATCCATTTATCCCAACATCTCATCACAAAGGCTTCATATATGTTTCCCCAACCTATATGCTCGATATGTATTTCTTTAACTATATAAAATAAATGGGTCATTATACCATAGATATGGAATTTAATGTGATGGTTCTATTCTAATCATAGGGATTGGATAAAAAATTCCATAAATATGGAAGGGAAAAATCCTTCCTCAACTTATGCATTAATGACTTATCAATCATGATGCACCCAACATAACCTACCTCACTATGAACTTATTTAATCATAGTTTTTATTATAAAATCTAAGTGCGTGAATCATGAAATTCATCAATGATAATATTAAAGTCTAATAACTATTCCACACACTCATAGATAGGAATATTTGATGACATAAAAACATGTGAAATTCCCACTGATGATTCTATTCTCATAATCTCCCATCTTGGAGATTAATAAGTTTGAACTTCATGAAAGATGCCTCATCTACTTATGAGAAGTCACACCTGACAGTATACAAACTTTGTGCCCTATCATAGTATGTTTTCTAACCAAAAAACTATATTTATAAATATTATCATAGCAGTTCAAGATTCTCATCATAGAAGGGAAATGATACGACATTATCAATGTGATGTATACTCTTGGACATCATTATATTAAATCCATTTAGAAAAATGAAAAATATGTAATAAGAAGTTTTATTAATATTCAACACACCAAATATACTTATAATCAGAGTACAAAAAGTTTGTTATGGGTCACCAACTCTGAAAAACTCCTAATTGGTCTAGATCCAACTACTTAAGACTTTCATCCTACTAATACTCACATGATAATCATGTTTCTATTGAGTTAAGGATTTAGTCATGGGTCAACCAAATTATCTTCTAGAGAAATACTAATCACTAAAACCTCAACTCTCTGAAAAAAATCTCTCAAGAGATGATAATTCTGAAGTTTGTGCTTTACCCACTCATCAAACCTTATCTCATTTGTGAGAGACACAACTATAGTATTATCATAATAGAGTTTTATAGGATATTTACTTTTTGGTACCATGTCAAAATCTTAGATGAAGTTTAACAACCATACTACTTCTTTAGTCACCTCAGAATCTGCAATATCTCAGACTCTACTACAGAATATATGGCAATAGCCTACCTTGTGCTCTTACTTCTCATAGTACCTCCATTGAATATGAAGATAAATCCTATTTTATATTTAATATCATCTCGGTCTATTTGGAAACTATCATATGTATATCCTCTCATGACTAGTTACTTATCTCCTCTATAAACCTAGAACATATCCTTAGTATGCCTCAGATACTCAAGGATAGTCTTGAATACCATCCAATGGTGGTCACATGGGTCAGTTTGATATCTTCCTACCAAAATTAATGCATAGGAAACATCTATCTTAGTACATATCATAACATAAATTATTGGATCAATTACTAACATGTATGGAATCCTTTCCATTCTGTTTCTGTCCTCATTTTTCTAAGGTCACATTTTCCTATAAAGATGAATTTCATGAGATGATGGAAAAAATCCCCTCTTGTATGTTTTCATACTTAAAAAATTTAGTATCTTGTCAACATATAAACCTTGAATTTGGAAGATTAGTCTCTTGGGTATATCATGATGGATCTTCATCCCATGAATGTATTTAGTCTTTCCTAAATCCTTCATGGAGAAGAATTTATTTAACCCTGCCTTAACCAACTCTAATAATGATATCTCATTTCCAATATGTAATATCTTATCAACATATACTATTTGGTAGATGACTGAACTCCCACTAAATCATTTGCAGACACAAGATCGACATTCATTCTTTATGAAACAAAATTATATTATGGATTCATCGAAATGAATGTCCTATGAACTAGATTATTTATTTAATCCATAAATGGATTTTTGAAATTTTCATATCTTTTTGGAATCTTTTGGAGTCACAAACCCTTCAGGTTGTGTCATATAGACATCTGACTAAAGGTTCCTATTAAGGAAGGGTATTTTGATATCCATTTTAAAAATATCATAGTCATGGTAAGATATAATGGAAATAATAATCTTGATGGATTTCATCATTACAACTGGTGAAAAGGTTTCGTCATATTCAATGCCTTATTATTGATTAAACTCATTTGTAACCAATCGCACCTTATAGGTACTAACTTTTCCTTCTATATAAAAGTTTCTTCTTGAGTACCCATTTACAACCAACAATATTTAAATCCACTGGAGGATCTACCAGAATACAAACTTTGTTTTTTTATAAGAAATATATTTCAGAATTCATGGAAAATTTCCACTTGTAAACTTTTTTCCCACTTACTTATTTATTATAGGTCATAAGATAAATATTATCAACTAATAATTAGTAACCATCCTCAGTCAATATAAAACTATACCAATCTAGTTATGTAACCTCTATTGTATCCTTATGTAGTACATTTATCTCTAGAATAACTTATTATTCCATGGGGATTTCTGGAATTTGTTCCTGTTCCAACTTCGGTGTACCTTAAGCCTCGACTTCATCAAATTTTATCTCACTACCACTATCACTTTTAGATATGTTGTCCCTCTCAAGGAATATGGAATGTATTTTCATTATTACCTCTTTGTTTGAGGGTTCGTATAGGTAATATCCCCTTGTTTACTAGGTATATTATATAAAGGTAAACTTTGTTCCTTAGGGTGAAAGTTTGTTACCTAAAGAGGCCTTAAAAACCGCTTCAAAAACCCACACATGTAAGTTTGAAAACATAGGTTTCTTTCTATTCTATAATTGGTATGGTAAACCATCTTTCGATTTAGTTGGAACTTGCTTTAGTATTTGTAATTCTATTTAAAAAATTTATCCCTAAAAAGATAATGGAAGAATCACATGACTCATCATTGATATCACCATATCTGATAAGGTGTGGTTCCTCCTTTAACTTACTCCATTCTACTATGGTGTATATAGAAGAGTGAGTTGAAATATAATCCCAAAATCCCTTATATAATAAATGAATTATTTATTAATATGTTCTCCACCATGGTCTGAGCGGTGTTTTCTAATATTTTTACCAAGATAGTTCTTAACTTAATTATTGTATTCTTTGAATTTATAAAATGAATGTGAATTATACCTCTTCAAGTATAAATATCAATATCTAATAAAGTTATCAGTAAAAGTTATGATGTATGAGGACCAACCCCTTTCATCAATAGGAATTTGTCCACACACATTGATATGAACTAATTCAAGAAGTTCTTTTTTCCATTAACCATTTCCACTAAATGGGGATTTTTTTATTTTTCCTTATAAATATGCATGACATACACCAAGTAGTTTTAGTTCCAAAGAATCTAAATATCCATCTTGGTATAACTTAGTCAATCTATTATTATTTATATTACCTAGTCGGTGATCCTAATGTAAGGTGTGGTATGAGTCATGTGACGTATCATCGTTATTGATTAACAATACTTTGTACGTGTAATCCAACATGTAAATGCTATTATTTAAATGTACATTACTATAAAAAATTCTATCTATATAAAAGAATAAACATTTATTCCCAAATTTAAAAATAAATCTATTTGTATCAAGTCTGGATATTAAAATAATATTTTTTTATTACAGATGATGTCATGACCCGTCCCCCGGGGCCTGTTCTGTGACTACCTCAAGTCTGCCTTCCATAGGCCAGGGGTTGGAGACTAGAACCGGAAAGGAATATCCCTAAAATGGGAAGGAATTTCCTTTAAACCTATAAAAACACAGACTAGGTACACAATAAAAGAAAACCAAAAAATAACTGCTGATAGTAAAAGTAAGTACTGAAAGAAAAGGGGGTCTATAATATGAGCCCAAATGAAAAGTAAATACAACAAAAAGGGGAAAATACCTCCTGAGGTCATCCACCAAAGATCCCACCTAAAGGGTAGGTACAACTCGTCACTGTGGCTCTCTACATCAACCGGTCACCTCTTTACACCATCTAGTCCAGGATCCAAAATCTTGGTCAAGGCTGCTCGTCATCTTCACAAGACACAACAAGGTTCTGGTGATTCCTGTGCATGGGTGAGTATAACAATACCCAGTAGGGACCTCGAGACCCCCGAAGGTCTCCCAAAATTCCACAAAGGAAAATCCAAAAAGCATGATCTCAATCACAAATAACAAAGTAAAGATAGATCACACCAGGTATGTAACTTAAAGAACATAAATAAAGACGATTAGTCATAATTCTAGATCATCTTATTCCATCAAGAGCCTTTTGCTACTAGACCACACAAGATCGGTAGGTGCTAACCCACAGAGGATCGCTAGGTGCCGACCCACAGATGATCGCTTGGTGATAACCCACAGATGATCGATAGGTGATAAACCATAGAGGATCTCTATGTACTGACCCATAGAGGATCTCTATGTGCTGAGCCATAGTGGATCGCTAACTACTGACCCACAGAGGATTTCTTGGTGCTTCATCACGTCACAGCCAGCCACTAGATTCATTTACTTAGCATGATTGATTTTAGGAGGATCCACTCCTCAATCCATCAGTCATACCTCAACTGCCACGAAGTCCCACAGATAAGTAACATGAAGAAACACCAAGTCATAAGGGTTCCAACTCAATAGACGACGCGTCAATCAGATACCCAGTTTATAAGTTATAGGAATTTTAGTACTGAGGGCCTGGTTGGATTCGGGTTCAATTCATCTCGGCCATACTCCAAATTTCTCCAAAACCCAAGTGGAGTATCTCAAAAGGAAAACCTTGTCCTAAGGATTCTAGCGTTGTAGATGGTTCATCAAACAGACATCCAGTTATGAAAATATGACTTTTTAAGCGAAATTGGGTCATAAGTGGGTCCGGGTCCGGTCCGACCCAGTCGGTCCGACCCAGTCAGACCAACCCGACCTGGCCCAGCTGGGCCCGATCCAGGCCACTGGGCCAAATCCAAGCTACTGGGCCACAGAATCGGCTCAACCCACCCGGCTGGGCGCAACCCACCAGACCGCAGAACCGGCCCGACCAACTGGATGGGCACAGCCCGCCATCTGGGTGCGGGGTCTGCTCCCCTCCCAAATAGACATGGTCAGTTCGTTCTCACCAACCGGTGACGCTAGGCTATCGCCGCCATTTTAGCTGACTGGTTCAGTGGACCACTCTAGTGCGGGACCCGCGGACACAGGTCCACCACCACCGCGACCGGAACCATGACACCTCGTCTGTGGTAGCCCATTATCTGTTACCTCCTCCTCTGTAGCATGCCACCCGCCTTGAGCATGGACAAAGTTGGTCAGCCACCTCCATGTCCGCTACGGTGCTAGTGGGTGCCACCACCTCCTCACGGACAGTGATATTCGACCATCACCACCAGTCACTGGCACCACACGTCGGTGGTTCCGCATCGTCGGGTGCTTCAGTAGGCCACCAGGGAAGCTTCAGTGGTCCGATTTTCTTTACGTCTTCACATACAGGCCTCCCAAGACACCACTTACACTACACGACCCTCGATTTTTCCTTTCCTCCATATTCCTCACTCACCCACAAAGAACACAACCAAAGAAAAATCTGCAGAGGGTCCGGGACTTATTCAGTTGAGCTCGCGCCCTCCACATTAGTGTTATAATAGGGGAAGATTTCAGACATCATCATGAGAAGATGAATTTTAAAACTCTTAAAATAAAACAAAACACCTACCTTGAACTCTTTGGAAGACACTGAAGAGGAGGAGGAAGAGTCCGCCTTCAAAGGTGTTTGTCACCATTCATCGATCTCCGGATCAAATCCTCAATGGCATCATCGAATCTACATTCTTCGTTGGAGGAAGACATTGCAAGCACATAGTCTAGAGACCTCTCGTGGGTTCCGAAAAACCACACCAATGATTTTATTTAATAAAAGGAAAGATAAACCCCCACATTGGTTCATTAATATGATTCATTAATGAATAATAATTAATGAACCTATTAAATCAAAAGCATTGCAGTTACTCAATAAGAGGTTTGAGTTATTTAAAAGACCCTTATTTAAATCCCAACACTACACTGTGGTCCTTCCATCTGCCGCTTAGATGTTGTATAAAGAATAAAATAACTTATTTAGTTATTTTATTATTATTTTTTTGAAATGTCCAAAAAATTAAATTTTTTGTCCGAACCATTTCTGTCGAAGTTAAGATTTACATAAGAAAATCCCGGCGCTTCGAATTATACAGTGAAATAATATTTTTAATCTGAGAACCTATTCAAAAGATAGAAATACCTGCTCGCACGTTTACTGAACGTACCTTAAAAAAAGTTCAAAATTCCATTATAGGCCCTCCGGGTCTCAGAATCATGTGCCGTCAATTTTCTATGGCTTGTAATAATTCCATATAAATAAAGAAAATTAATACGGAATTTCTGGGTCTTTAAATTCTCCCCACCTTAGAGATTTATGTCTCAGAAAGTCACAACAAAATCTAAGAAAAAAATGGGGGTACTGAGCACGAACTTGAGCCTCTTGCTCATATTTTATCTCATAGAGATTCCCGTACTAGCACCAAAATCGTACTAGAGGGATCAAATATCCAAAAAGGACCCGCTCCTATCGATCCTCTATCTCCATCAGTTACTCTGTGAATTTCACCCCATCATCAATGTCCAGCTCGCACAAGTTGATAACATGCGATGAATCATGCACGTACCTCCTCAGGTGCGACACATGGAAAACATTATTCACCTGGTGCATATGTGGGGGAAGATCTAGGTGGTACACCACCTTGAAAACTCTTCTTAGAATTTGGAAAGGTCCGATGAACCTCAGAGATAACTTTACACCCCAACCAAATCTCTGCATTCCTCATTGGGGTGAGACCCATAGGAAGACATGGTCTTCCTCCTCAAACTCTATGGGTCTCCATCTCTTGTCGAAATAAGACTTTTTCCAACTCTTCATAGTCCTAATCCTCTATTGGATGATCTTCACCTTCTAAATGGTAGTCTGTACCAACTCTAGACCCATAAGTGCTGACTCCCCTAGGTCTGTCCAGCATAGATGTGATCTGCACTATCGCCCATACAAGGCCTCAAATAGTTCCATGCCTATGGTGGAGTGATAACTATTATTGTAAGTGAACACCACCAGTGACAGGTGATCCTCCCAACTATGGAAAAAATTAAGGACGTAAGAATGAAGCATGTCCTCAACTGTCTGTATGGTCCACTCCATCTGACCATCAGTATGAGGGTGAACGATGGTGCTCAAGTGTAGCTGAGTCCCGAATACCTCCTACAACCCCATCGACAATCGAGATGTAAAATGAGCATCATGTCTAAAATGATCTTCGATGAAACCCCATGAACCATACAATATCTTGTACGTAGAGGCATCCCAAGCCCTTTACTAATCCCTGCTCTCAGATGGGTTGGAAGTGGGCTGACTTGGTGAGTCAGTCAATGATCAGCCAGATGGAATTGTGGCCCCTGGATGTATGTGGTAGTCCTGTCACAAAGTCCATGAAGATACCATCCCACTTCCATTCTGGTACCTCTAGTGGCTATGCTAAGCCTATTGGAACCTGATTCTTGGCATTCACTTGTTGACAAGTGAGGCATCGTGAAACAAACTCCGCCACTTCTTTCTTCACCCCTGCCACCAGTACTAATGCCGGAGGTCCTGGAACATCTTCACCACACTAGGATGTACTTCCAAAGGGGATGTGTGGAACTCCATCAACACCTCCTCTCGTAGCTTCACTGGTGCCATGGTGCATCCTCTGAAAAGGTTGATGTGCTCCCCACCTTCAGAAACTCCTTAAGGGGCTTGTCCTGAGGATATCTGAGCACGTCAGGACTTTTAGTCAACATCCACAAGCTATGCCTCCCGGACTTGCTGAAGGAGTGGGGGAGTGACTGTCATAAAATGGAGGTAAGCTACTCCATCACTATCCATGAAGCATATCTGCAACAAAGCAAGATGATCTGTCGTCTCATTCAACAACTGTAAACCAGACCTTCTGCTGAGTGCGTCTGCTAATACGTTCCCCTTCCCCAGAGTGTAGACTATCTAAAAGTCATAGTCTTGGAGAAACTCCATCCTTCACCACTATCTTAGGTTCATGTATTTATGTGAGAAGATATACCTGAAACTCTTGTGATTGGACTAGATGGTAAACCGTTCACCCATTAAGTAGTGCTGACACATCTTCAAGGAAAAGACCCCTGATTCTAACTCTAGGTCATGGGTAGTGTAGTTATGCTTGTGTTTCCTCATCTACTATTATCCGTATGTGATCAATGCTTTCTCCTGCATTAGGAAACATCCCAGTCTGGTCCCTAATGCTTCAAAGTAGACTACATACCTAACACCCTCTTCTGGTAGCCTCAAGATGGGGGTAGTTTTCAGTCTTCGCCTCAGCTACTGGAACCTCTGTTGGAATCTCTATTTTCACAAGAAAAGTTGTCCCTTAATTGTCAAAGCAGAAAAGGGTGCTGCTACTCTGGAAAAGTTAGTTACAAATCTCTGGTAGTACCCAGCCAAACCCAGGAAACTCTACACCTCAATCAAACTCTTGGGTGGCTCCCAATCAACCACTACCTCTATCTTTTCTGTATCCACTGCTACTCTATCCTCTGAGATAACGTGTCCTAGAATATTTACCTCTCGTATCAAGAACTGTCACTTCGAGATATTTCCATAAATTTGGTGCTCTCAGAGTGTATCTAGAACTATCTTCAGATGCGTAGTATGCTCCTCCTCCTCCTCCAATTATATCATGGTGTTGTCAATGAAAACCAACACGAATAAATCTAGGTTAGGCTGGATGATCATGTTCATGATCCCCATGAACACTGTCGGAGCGTTGGTCATGCCAAAAGGCATCACCAAGATCTTGTAGTGGCCATACCGTCATCTGAAGGTTGTCTTCGGTACGCCCTCATCCCGTACCCTAAGATGATGATTGTCTGATCTGAGGCCTATCTTCGAAAACCACTGTGCTCCCTTCATCTAGTCAAAGAGATCATCAATCCTTGGTAGAGGATAACTGTTCTTCATAGTCACCTGATTCAAGCATTGATAGTCCACGCAAAGCCTCAAATTTCCATCTAACTTATTGGTGACCAAAATCGGGGCTTCCCATGGAGAGACACTGGGTCTTACGAAACCCTTTCTCTACAAGTCCTCCAACTATACCCTTAACTAAAGAATCCCTACAGGATCCCCCTGATATGATGGTGTAGATATCGATGTCATCCCAAGGTAGAGGTCGATGTAAAAGTATACCTCTCTACGAGGAGGTAGTCCCGAAACATCATTAGAAAAGACATCAACATACTGGTCCACCACAACAGGATAGCTCAAACTCCTCTTATCCACTACACTGAGGGTGAGTCTATTCAACTGATGAGTGATCAGATACAACCTCCTCTGAGAAAGTCTATACTGTGATGGAAATGTTTCCTTCCCACCGGTGAAGGGAAAATTGGTCACATCCTCATGGACACACTTCACTTTGTTCCTAAAATATTCGATCTGCGCATAGACCATGGATATCCATTCTATACCTAAGATGACATCGTAAGGCTTTGACGCTGCTACTAGAAGATCCTAGATGAAGCTATCACCTCATAGAGTGATCTCACACTGCCTGCACCAGTGCGTTATTATCGAATCCTCTCCTGTAGGAGTCTCTAATCACAAGGATCAAGACAACGACTCCATCCGAATCTCTAAGCTCCAAACGAGACCATGGAAATGAAAGAGTAACTGAAACCTGTGTCTAAAAGAGCTGAAGATAGGGTGGAGTATACATAGATCGTACCTCGAATAATGTTTGGGGTGCCGTGGTTTTAGGCCTCATCTTCCTATAACTGAGCTCATCCCTATCCACCTACTACCTGTGGTAAGGGTGGACCACCTAGGGGTGGTGACGGTAGAACCTCAAATCGTCTCCCACTGCCTACTGCATGAAATGATCCTCTACCATGTCCACCGCCCTGTATACCCCCTTGCTCGAACATCTATTGCTGACTCGGTGGTCCCTCGACCATTTTCTAATCGTCTATGTGGGGAGTCAGACAGTCGCAAGCTATGTTCCCATGTCCGCTATAAGCGTAATAAACTCTAGTCCTCATATGACCTTTTCTGCCTCATGAGCTCTGCACCTCCAGCCCTACATCCTAGGGTCATCCTTCAAAAGGTATGGACCTTTTGGGCCTCTATGTCATCTACTTACTGCCTACTGTAGATGACTCGAATGCATGTCGTCCAGTGGTAACTCTTGCTATCAGTGCCTACTCAGCAAGAATCTCTCTACAAATAGTTCTCGCTCTAGCAATCTATCTTGTGTTGAGATGTTTAGAGATATCATAGACACCTTGATCTCCCATATGAGACCCTAATCAAAGGTCGAGGCCCAAAAGAAGGGGTCCCGTACCATGTCGGTGGAGTAGCAAGAGAGGTCAGTGAATCTCGTCGAGTACTGGGCCACTGTCAGGATACCCTACTGCAAGTTCAATAGCTCCTAAATACACATAGAGCGTAAAGTATCTAGTAAAAAATCTTCCCTAAAGAGGCTTTCAAAGAACAACCAGGAGTTTTTTTCCTCCTCGTGTGCTTGGAGCACCAGGATCCACCATCTCTATACTATGCCCTGAAAGAGGCTAGCATCTAGGATCACCATATGGTCTGCTGGTGTCTCAAACAAGAAGAAAACCCATGCCATTGCCTCCAGCCAGTCCTTAGATTCATGGGATCTGTCTCACCTTGAAACCTCAGAGTTCTCTATCTATGGAACTCATGAAACACTATCAGTTAGCATGAATGGTCTGCTGGTGGGGTTAGTGGAAACTGCTTCCCTACAGGCAGTGGTACTGCCGGTACACCACCCAAAGGTGCTATTTCTGTAAAAGGGCCCTACACCGATGCCTCATCACTCAGTGGGCCGTCATTATGATCTCTCACTGGAATCCTGGCTGGCTATCTACATGGTGTAATTATGTAAAGAAAAAGATGCGCCAAGGTCAATAAGATATACCTGGTGAGCTGACTCAAAAAGATCAAAAGTAAAACAACATTTTCCAACTATACCTACTGAGCTGACTCATAAAGATCAAAAGTAAAACAACATTTTCTTGTACTGAGTTAGATATTAGAATTCAAGGTCTTGGTGTATGGATACGTTAGCCACCGTACCGACAATGGACTCCCCAAACTGAAACCCAAACTCAAGAAACTTTACACTATTGGTCCATTGAAAACATAGACTCTTAGTTATTCTAGTAGAACCGACCGCCCATTGATACAACTTTGTCATGAACCGTCCCCCAAGGCCCGTGCCGTGACTACCCCAAGTCCACCTTCCATAGCCCAGGGGTTGGTGACTAGCACTATAAATGCATATCCCTAAAATGGAAAGGCATTGCTTTTAAACCTACAAACACATAGACAAGGTACACAACAAAAGCACACCACAAAATGAAAAGTTGATAGTAAAAGTTAGTACTGAAAGAAAAGGGGTGCCGGAATACAGGACCAACTGAAAAATAAATACAAAAAAAGAGAAAATTGCTCCTGAGGTAATCCGCCAAGGATCCTACCTGAAGGGTAGGTACAACTCATCATTGCAGCTCTCTGTGTCAACCAGTCACCTCTGTAATCCTTCTAGTCGTGGCTCCCAAATATCGGTCAAGGATTCCCATCATCTTCACAAGACACAACAAGATGCGGACGATTCCCATGAAGGGATGAGTATAAAAATACCCAGTAGGGACCCGGAGACCCCTGAAGGTCTCCTAGAATTCTACAAAAGAAAA
The DNA here is from genome assembly GCA_963277665.1 of Viscum album. NCBI lineage: Eukaryota > Viridiplantae > Streptophyta > Magnoliopsida > Santalales > Viscaceae > Viscum > Viscum album. The sequence continues at coordinate 402,167,264 of OY728156.1, read as the reverse complement.
TCCACAAAGCATGATCTCAATCACAAAGCACTAAGTAAAGACAGCTCACACCAGGTATAAAACTTAAAGAACATGAATAAAGATGATTAATAATAAATCTAGATAATTATTTTTTGGCGATATAATTTTGCTTCTAGACCACACATGGTCTCTAGGTGCTGACCCATAGAGGATCGCCAGGTGCTTACCCACATAGAATCGCTAGGTGATGACCCATGGAGGATCACTAGGTGCTGACCCATGGAGGATCTCTATGTGTTGACCCAAAAAGGATTGATAAGTGATTATCTATATAGGATCACTAACTTATGACCCACAGATAATTTCTAGGTGCTTCATCATGTCAAAGCCAACCACTAGATTCCCGTACTTAGCACGTTTGATTCTGGGAGGATCAGATCCTTAAGACATCGGTCATACCTAAACCACCACGAAGTCCCACGAATAAGGAACCTAAAGAACCTCCATGTAATAAGGTTTCTAATTCAATAGATGGTGCATCAATCAGACACCTGGTCTGTATGTTATAGACATTTTAGTACCGAGGGCTCTGTTGGATTCAGGTTCAATCAAACCCAACCATAATCCAACTTTCTCCAAAACCCAAGTGGAGTATCTCAAAAGTACCACCTAATCTTAAGTATTATAGCATCATAGATGGTTCTTCAAATGGAAGTCTGGTTTAGATGATATGGCCTTTTAAGCGAAACCGGGTTGTAAGTGGGTCTGGGGCCGGTCCGACCCGACCTAGTAGGATCGACCCGATCTGACCCGGCTGGGTCTATCCCGACATGAAGTGGCTGGGCTCGGTCTGCTGGGCCATGGAACTGTCCCAACTAACCCAGATGGGTGCGGTCCATCGGACCATGAAACTGGCTCGGCCCACTGGCTGGGCGTGACCCTCCAGTTGGGTGGAGGGTCCACTCCCCTACCGAATAGACGCGGTCTGTTCGGGCTCACCAACTGATGATGCGAAGCTGGCGCCGCCCTTCTAGATGACCAGTTCAATGGACCTATCTAGGGCGGGACTTGTGGATGCATGTCTTCCACCGTCATGGCTGGAGCTGAGACACCTCCTCCGTAGGAGCTCGTTGGTTGCCACTACCTCCTCCAAGGCGCGCCGCCTCCCTTCAGCGCGGACAGCATTGGCCAGCCGCCTCCATGTCTGTCGTGGTGCCTACGGGCACCACCACCTCCTCATGGACGACGAGATCCAACCAACGCCACCGGTCGCTGGTGCCACCACGTCGGTGGTGCCGCGCTATCGGGTGCTTCTACGGGCCACTAGTGAAGCTCCGATGGTCCGATTTTTTCCCGTCTGCGTCTATAGGCCTCTCGGGACGCCACCTACACTACGTGGCCCTCAGTTTTTCATTTCCTCCATGTTTCTCAATTGCCCACAAAGAACACAACCAAAGAAAAAACCGGCAGAGGGTCCGTGCCTTGTTTGGTTTGGCCCGCGCCCTCTGTGTTAACGTTATAACACTGGAAGATTTCAGAAATCATCAAGAAAAGATGAATTATAAAAGTCTTACAAAAAACAAAACCTCTACCTTGAACTCGTTGGAAGATGATGCAGATGAGGAAGAAGGGTTTGTGTTTTAAGGTGTTCATTAGCATTCATTGATATCCATATCAAATCCTCAATGGCGTCATCGAATCTGCATTCTTCATTAGAGGAAGACATTGCCAGAACTTCATCAAGAGTCCTCCTCTGGGTTCTTAAAACACACTCCAATGATTTGATTAAATAAAAGGAAAGATAACCCCCCATGTTGGTTCATTAATATGATTCATTAATGAATCCTACTTAATGAACCTATTAAACCACAAGGGTTGTGGTTACTCATCGTGAGATTCAAGTTATTTAAAAGACTCTTATTAAAAGCCTGAAGTTACACTGTGGTCTTTCCATCTGCCGCTCAACTATTTTAGAAATAATGAAATAAATTATTTATTTATTTTATTATTTTTTAAAAAATCCAAAAAAATAACCTTTTCTTCCAATCTTTTCTGGGTTAAGTTAAGCTTCGCCTAATCGAATCTCGTTGCTGTGAATTCAAAGGTTCCCTTAGATTTTTAATCTGATCACTAGTTCAAAATATAGAAATCTCCACGTTCATGTTTACTGAACGTACCATAAAAAAGTTCAAAATTCCATTCCCGGCTCTCCGGGCCTCAGAATCACATGCCGTCAATTTTTTCCGACTCATAATAATTCTATATAAATAAAAAAAAATTAACACAGAATTTTCGGGTCTTTACAGATGAAAAAAATAACAATCTTTCTAAATCAATATCATTCTAGTTGTAAATGTGAGGCTATAGTCTGCAATAGCTATCATATCATGTTTATCTCAGTTGAATTATTTTGAATATACATCCCCTCAGTCAATTATTTTGAATATAATTGGTTCCTATATTTGAATAAATATGTGAGAATCACAATCTATATGTAATACTCAATTGTTATAAATAGATAAATTACACTAGATAACAAATTAATTTGAACCTTCTCCATTCTTATTTTTCTGGGTACATTTTTTCTTCCAATGGAACTTCTTTCTATATAAGAAAAAAACCTCTTTACCTTTCTTAACCCTTGATATTCATATTCTTAGAAGGGTATGAAGAAGTTTTGGGCTTAATGCTCTTTTCTTTCACCTTCTATTTATTCACCATAAGTACGGAAGTATTTTAATGCTTTGTTTCCTTTTACACTTGGAAAATAAGAGTGAAAAGATCAGGTAGAGACTTCTGAATGTTGTTCATATTATAATTAATAACAAAAATAGATAATCTCCGAGGGAGTGATGGTACAATGATAATGGTGTAGAGTTCATTGGAGAGTTTAAACCCTAAAAACTCTAGGAACTCAATGTACCCAATGAGCCTGACTATGTGAGGCCTAACTGGCGAACTCTCTACAATATTACTCTAAAAATGATCCTTGGAGATCTCAAACCATTTCTATATATATCTATCCTGGTATAGATATAGAGGATATCCTAAAAAATTGAATGTAGGCCATCCCATTCATATTTTTTATAGATAAAGAAATATTCACCAATTGCCTCTTTTCTAGGTGGATTAGGCATCAAGGATTCTAGCACATAATATTTCTTTTTATGGTGAAACACAACCCAAAGGTGTTTGAACCACTTCAAGATTAATTTATAGTGAGGAAATGGTTTTCTTCAATATAGATCAGAGGGATATTATAGATGATGAAATTTCCATTTTTTCTACAACTATAAAAGTGCATATTATCAGTACATTGATTAATTACAAATTAACTAATAAATAATAATAATTATTTTTATTAAATCTACCACTATATTATCAAGTCTTAATATCACTCACCATTTAACTCATAATGTCTATATTCTAGGAAATTCTAGAAGAAAGGATCCATGTTCCCCTTCGCGTAACCCCAATGAGGGTTAGTAAATCTACTTGAAGGTATTTAGGCAGGAATTTCTTTGCCAACTATGGGATTACAGCTACCTAATCAATTGAATAGATTTTTAAATACCAAAATACTAAATTGGATTTCCTCAGAACTTGCCTCTTAGTTACATAAATTCTAGTGAGGGATACTTATATTAATGTAAGATGCTTAAGTCAATCCAAAACCTTCATAAGAACTCTATGTTAAAAGTATGTTTCCCAATGTGGATTAGTTAGACACTTATTTTTGAGGACTTCATTCCTAATATAGTAATGGAAGGCTTAGTCTGAATTAATATTACGTTTAGGGTATTAATTTATTATACATAAATTTTATTTTGGTTTATCCTTTATATCTATTTTTAATATTAAGTGAATTTTCTTAATTAATTAACCATGTTGGACAAAAAATTTACACATAATCTATTTATTTATATTATTTCTTTTTTACATTAATTCATTTATTTATTTCATTAGGATCTTATATCCAGAAAATAAATAATACATAGATAGAACTAAATAAATAATTATCTAACCCATTAATGAGATTATATAATGGTTTATTTAACAAGATGACATTAAAACAACCAATGAACAAGGGGAATAATTTTTATTTCTGGTCCTGGAATGAATTATAACATCCCACCTATTCACCCGTGTATCACCTGGGTTGAAATAATTATGGATACATCTTGAACCAACTCCTCATGCCTTAGGATACTCTATTAATTACATGCCTTCATCTCTTACACATATGTGAGGGGAACCAAAAGATTGGTTAGTAGGGATTACAAAAATAACCTTGGACACAGAGGTCCTACATGATAATGGAGAGAGGTGTGACACACAATCCATCATTTAATTTAATATTAAATAATTGAAAACAAATGCAATAAATTAAATTAAATAAACACAACACATACACTGGGTCTTGGTAAAGTACATGAATGATCATACATGCAACGTATATGCAAAATTAAATTCATGAAAATTTATTTCTTATTTATTCGTTATTATTAAGATAAATGCACTTGCATTAATTAATTTATTTCCTTTCATCTTAATGACCACCTGAACCCTCTAAGTGTAACCATAATTATGTAATTAATGAAAAATAAATGGTAGAACCCATAATTGTTTATTTATTATAATAAATTAATTGATCATTTAAAACTCTTTAAAAACATTATTAAATTGGAAAACACAAAAGGTGAAAAATTAATATAATAAGGTTTTAATGCTACTATTATCAATTTAATATAATTTAATTTATCCATTAATTTGGAGACCACATGGAATATACTATCTAGTTACACATCATGTACCTCCATTACAGTGTATCCGGGTTATACGCATGGGGCTTTAGAATGTTAACTCGGTCGGACTACACGATGTGTACATTCTAGATACACACCATGTATCGAATTTCCATGTGTCTGGGATAAACTCTTGCACTTAATCATGTATCTCAACTGGACTACATGATGTGTACAATCCAGGTACACGTCATGTACCCCTTATGCTATGTGTTCTCTGTTCTCACCGAATAGATCAGTGTGTATTTTAGACATAAGAAATGATGAACTAAATGGTGTGTGTACTATATACACATCATGTATATCATAAATTCACTAGGTTTTTAGTCTCATGAATTTTTTCCTTTTATAATAACCATATGGATTTTGTGATTTAATCCACTAAACCATATAGACTACACAACATGTATGCTAGCTAAACACCATGTAATCTGATATCCCATGTGATGGGTTGGCCCATTATACACATGGTGTGAAATAAATACAAAAAAGGAAATTAACTTCTTGGAATATTATGTATACCATGAAACATCCAGGTGTAATGCACATGGGTATATGGAATGAAATTTGACTACATGCCATGTAACCTAGTTTTACCAGCAATATTTTTTGAAATTCCTGAGGGAATCTCCAGTTGTTCTTCATCTGTTCTTAGATATTTAATAAAATGAAACATTGAATATACATGATTAATATTTTGATAATATGTTAATTCAAATAGGATTAAAGAATTAATAATATGAAATGAAACATTCATCCATGACTGCATATATAAAAATAATAAAATAAATAATTATAAATTTAAAACATGAGAAGTCTGATACCACTCAAAGGTTTTAGGCATAGTGTTTGTGTGAAGTGGTGGATGATTTATTAAACTTTCTTTTAATATTTTGTTTCATGAAGCATTGATTAAGGATCTTTCAATTTTAATTTATAATTAATTAATTTTGATCTAAAGAAAATAAATACCTTAGTGTAAGATCCTTTCTTCGTTGACGTTGTTGATCTTCTAAAAGAACCTCTAAAGATTTTAATTCATTGAGATGTGAGGATATAAGGGTTAAAACCCTATAAGGTGATCCACACACACTACTTTGATCTCTAAGAAACACCAAAGGATTTCTATGTGCTAGCACGATGAATCGATTGTCTTTCATTTTTTATGTTGATTGGACATCCTTTGGTCTTGAAGGAATATCTCTTATGTTTTTCATTATTGAGAGGGAGAGAGAACGAGGAGTTGAAAGATAATTTTTGTGTGTTTAATAATTCTCTATATTTTTCCCATACCACACAATAGACATAACTTTCTATTTATAGAGCCAGGGTTTATGTTAAAATATTATTTAATTGTATGTTGGACCATAAAAAATATTTTAACCATTAATAAATCCCATGTCACATAATAATAATAATAATTATAATAATAATAATAATAATAATAATATTATTATTTTATGGTGCATTCGAACTTGTGAAATAATAAATAGTAATTAACCGGTTTTTAATTAGTAATTTTCATCCAACATGGTCTTGGTCCATTAAAACTCCTCTAGTATTTATTGAACACACAAATAAATATTAAAAATATTATTCATCAATAAATATTTGTGATCAATAAAATTTGAATAAAAATATTAATTTTTCTTGAGAATAATATTTATTCTATTAATTAAATTGAAATAGAATTTAATCGAGATCAACAGAAAGACTTTGTGTGTTACCCTCTAAGATTATTTATCGTTGGCATTATGCAGGATTGTTTGAAGCCCAATATTATTATCTTGAAATGGGTTATGGCACCCAAGAGAAATAAATTAATGTAAAAATGATCAAAACCACATATTAATGCTCACTCTGTAATATAACCCATTTTTCACAATATCTCATCAACTAGTTTAACGTCTGTTTCACCATCCAATATGCTCGATATGTCATTCTTTGACTATGTAAAATAAATGCATCATTACACCATGTCCATGAAATTTAATCTGATGGTTCTATTCCAATCAAAGGGTAAAGATAACAAATTCCATAAATATGTAAGGGATAAATCCTTCTTTGACTTTTCCATTAATGACATGTCAATCATGATGCACCTAATATACCTTACCTCACAACAAAAATATGGCATCACAGTTTTCATTATAAAATCTAATTTCATGATTCATGAAATGAATTAATGATAATATTAAATTCTAAGGACCATTACACATGCTCACAAATAAGAATATCTGATGGCACTAAAACATAAAAAATTCCTAATGGCTAGTCTGTTATCTTAATCTCCTATCATGGATATTACTAAGTGTGAACTTCATGAGAAGAAGCCATATTCGGTTATTATCACTCTCACCAGACAGTCTTCACACTATGTGTCTTATAATTGTATTCTATCCAACAACAAAAATATATTTAGAAATATCATCATAGAACTCAAAGGTTATCATTATAGAGGTGAACTACTATGACCTTATTAACATGATGTATAATCTAAGACATTATTAAATTAAAGTCAAATAGAAAAATGACCAGTATGTAATAATAAGTTTTATTAATATTTAATACATCTAATATACATGTAATCATAGTACAAGTAGTTGATCCTAGAACACAAAATCCAATAGTATGAGAATTTTTACTATTATATTAACTTTTGGGGAGATGAGATACTATGTTTACTATAGTTATTAGCTCTAGTGAAAAAATAAATATGGTATTTGATGATATTTGGAAATTAGTATTAAATAAAGATCTAAGAAAGAGGGAAGTTTAGTTACCAACTATTATTTCCTTTAATATCTATGGTAGGATAAGATTACCTCGGAAAAATCAATTATACTAGAATAAACTAATGGAAGAAAAGTACTATGAAGGAATTTGATGTAAATTATATGGTCCTAGTCAATTATAATAGAAATTTGGAGAGAAAGGCCATGTCAGGAAGGATTATAAGAGAAAATAAAAGAATAATAGAAAGATATTATCATCTGGTAGTTCATATTTTATTAACATAATAGAAGAAATCAAATGTTATATACTAACTGAGAATACCTTGGTATAAGGTTGGGAAATTGACTTTGGAGAATCCTATCATTCAATAGGTGATCAGGTATACATAGTCAATTATGTATCTGAAAATTTTGGGAATGTAGATCTAGATGATGGTGAATAATTGGAAGTTGCTGGAAAAGGAGATATCGATATATGAATGAATAATGGAGGATTAATTAAATTAATATAATTTCCTTATATCCCTGCCCTTAGAAGATATCCAATTTCCATTGGATAACGTAATAATATATGATATGGTACTAGATTTGTTGACGGGGTATGGAAAGTTACCTAAGGATCAATGATCGTTTCATAAGGAGTAAAAGATGAGACTCTTTACGTGATTGAAAATTTATATGGAATGGAAATTTTCAGAAGTACAAAATCCAATGATATAGAAGTATAGAACTTTAGGTTTGATTACCTCAGTGAAACAAACATGAAAGATATAAAGTCTAGGGCACACTAAAGCCTGATCAAAAATAAATTGGAAAGTGTAAAATTTGTGTTCTAGGAAATTTTAAAAGATTATTTTTCAACTTAGATGGTTGGAAGACAAGAAATCAGAAGTTGGAAATTATACACTTAGATATTTGGGGAATTTTTACTATTTAGTCATATACTGGTAACCTATATTCTCTAACTTTCAATAATGATTCTACTAGAAAATTATGTATCTACATATTAAATCATAATTATAACTTATTATAGGTGTTTAATCATTGGAAAACATTGAAAAAATGGAATAAATGTAAAATTTGAAGTGCATTTGGATACAAAATAGTGGTGAGTACACTAGATTAAATTTATAAAACCATTGATAGAAGGAACGAATAAAGGTATAATAAGATGACACCCGAAACACAAAAAAAAATTGAGCAGTTGAAATAATGAATAAAAATTTAATAGAGAGAGATCTAAGTATGATATTTATTTCAAGAATTACTATGATTATCTGGGAAGAAACACTCAACATGACAAGATAACTCATCAACAGAAGTCTAACATCAATAGTTGTGCAAGAACTTTCAGAGGAACCATAGTCTAGAAAATGACCAGAAGTTCAACATATGAATGTTTTTGGTAGGTTTTCATATATACATATAGATTATAAGTAATTTTATAAACTTGAATAAAAATATAGATTTTTTCCTTGGATATAAAGATGAAAAATTTGGAAATCGATTGTGGGATGGTGAATGAAAACAAATAATTAGAAGAAGTGATGTTTTATTTAATGAGAAAATTATATGGAAAGAACAAAAATTATCGAATAAGGATATTTATGATAAATTAACTAATGAAATACAATTTTATTAGATTACTGGTAATTCAAAAAAACCAAAGAAATCAGATGTGGGTGCTCAAAACATCAGAAGTTAAAAAGTAATACCAACAAAATTACCAAAATGTTCAAGGGAATCTGAAGGTAAGGCAAGGGAACTAGAATTATGGGCTCTAAAACTAAGGGTACAATAAGTTAAAATACTAATAGAAATAATAAATATAAGAATATTAGAGTAGATTATTTATTTGAGGGGATCGACTAGAAACGAAATACTAGTGTAGAGGTTTGGGCATGATTTAAACATTCCACATCTAACAGATGCAAGATAACTTAAGAATCCAAAGGAAGTAACTTCTCTTAGTGAATACAAATAGTGGGAGCTATCTATTAATGAAAATATGGAATAATTTAAGTTTAGAATAAACTGATATAAAGATAGTCTTCTAGAGGGTAAAAAGGTACTTGAGAGCAATTGGGTTTTCTGAATTAAAGAAGAAGATAATGTAAAGAAAAGGTACAAAGCATGGATGGTAGTAAAGGGATTTCAATGAAAGGAGGGATTAAATTTCCTATAAATATTATAACTAGAATTTAAAAAGTATACCATATGAACTATGCTATGTATTGTGGCATCAACTGATCTATATATGGAATAGATGGATGTTAATATAACTTTCCTTCATGGAAATTTAGAGGAATAAATATAGATAATGGAACCAATGTAAGTACCATAATTTTAGTGCTATAATTTGGTTTTTATATTGAATAAAATATTGTATGTCTTGAATAAATCACCATGAAAATGGAATGAGAATATATCCTTATTTAGAATAGAATAAGGCTTCAGTAGGTGTAATACTAATCATTAATATTATTAGAAGCAATGGGATGATTGAACTTTCATCACTATGCTATTTTTTTCAATAACATGTTGATTATTGGATAGAATGTTATAAAGATTTAGAAATTTAAAAATAAGTTGAACTAATGTTTTTATATGAAAGATCTCATCCATACTATAAATATATTGGGAATAAGGATAAAAAGAGATAGGAAGCCCAAAAACATAGTTCTATCTTAGAAGGAGTATATCTAGAAAATCACTGAAAGGTTTGGCATGGATGAATACAAAACTTTTACCACCCTCTTTCTAGTCAATTAAAATTGTACAAGGCATAAGCACCTGCAATGAATGATGAGCATTAGAACATGGATACAATGTCATATTCTTAAAATATCAAAGGTAAAATTACATGTATAAAATTTGGCAATATCCATGGTCCAAAACCATGACTATAGATGTAAAAAAACATAGATATAAGCTATAAACATGATTTCATATGGCCATGGATGGTATTAGCATGTCTATAGAAAAAAGCTACCGCCATAGTTTTAAAAGGCTATTACCATGGTTTCCACAATGGAAATGGAACCTATATCCAAGGTTTTGAAAACCATGGAAATAACTCTCATGGTTTTACATTGTGGCTATAGAGTCTATTTCTACAATGATAAAATGTGGCTATAACCCCTATAAACAATGGCTATATTATCAAAATAAATTTCCACCAACCAGATTTGATCTTCGTACCTCCACTATCATGGACCAAACACCTTAATACTATGCTGAAAACATCTTATGATATATATATAGAACCATGGAAATAGAAAAAAAACTATGGATATAGGTCTTCCTAAAACATTCCCACATGAAAAAAAATCCCTGCACTAATACGGGAAACCAATAACACCAGTTTAAGAAAATTGTGGATATAGGGAGAGTCTATATCTATAGTTTTAAAGAATGATGCCTGTAGACATTGAAAAAACCCTATAAACCTGATTTAAAGAAGCCATGGATATAGGCAGAGTGTGTAACCATGGTTTAGAAAAAACTGTTGCTATAGTATTGGTGTAAATACCTATAGACTTGGTTTGGAAAAATCATTAATATTAGTCCATGGATATAACATGATTTTCTAGTATTGGAAGTATGTGATGATTTTTAATCAATTTGATATTTCATTTACAATGGAATTTTTAATAAAATGTATGTCTAACCATATAAAGGAACATTGGGAAACCGTTAAGTGAATACTTTGATATTTTAAAGGAACAAAAGATTAGGCTCCTTATTTTTTAGAGGAAGATCCATTATAAGGATTTTTTATGATAACATTTATAGATATTCAAACAGTTGGAAGTGTAAAACATGATTTTTATTAACTTTTGGAGGAACACAAATTAGTTAGATTTGATGATTATATAATATTGTTATATTAAGTAAAATTAATGTAAAGTATGTATCAAAAATGGAAACTGAGAAATAGATGGTTTGGTTGAAGCAATAAATAAAGGAATTGGAGGAAATCAGGAATAAGGGAATATTATATATGATATCCAAATGAAATACACCTGGATAAAAATATTTTTTTCTTGGTAAGGAAAAATCACATTAACCTAAATAAATATTTCATCAAAAATATGTTGGTGGATAAAGTTTTAGATCTTGAAAGGATTGATGGTATCCAAAATCTAGTAGACTTGTTGACTAATAATTTAGTTAAATAAATCCTTAGGTAAAATCATTCCTTAGTGAGGCTTGGGTGAAGGGAAGATGAAAAGGATTGAGGAGCACAATTAGAAGTGGATGGAAAGACGCTTCTTGAGGAGTTCTTCTTGATTTTTCTTGAATCAAGTCTTTATGTGGGATATTATTGGGATGTAAATCCCTATTCATACCATCAAAATTTCAGATTACAAGAATTTAAAGCATCATATTTATGTTTTCTATATTTTTGATTAGTGGAATGTGTATGGAATTACTATAAATAAAACAACCATTTATATATTTAGTGGGTTAATGATCATTAGAGGTTTATATCTTCTACCAATGTAAAGGGTATTCTAGAATATTGGAGAACTATCTAGAATAAATTACTTAGAAATAAAAATATATAAGTGTTTAATGATGAAATAAGATGAGGTTGACAATGTTATAGGTGGTCAATAGTAACATTCCATATGGAGGATCCTCCTTGAATTTTGGATGGTAGTGTGATATGAACAACCAGGCTAAGTTTCCTATAAAAGGAAGTGGGGAATAAACTTGAATAGCGTGTCTAAGTGTAGAACATTGAATCTAATACTTGTAGTTTTAAAGAGTTTTAATTATTCTATAATGAATTTTATTGGAATTTTTTTAGTTTTATGTTATATTTGTACTTCTAGTAATATAAGGAAGTAACAGTGGTTCCTATTTTTGGTATACCTAGTCAAGGGAAGTGAAGTTATGTAGGTTGGGTTTTCCACAACACTTCTTCGCATAATGAATTTCTATTGTATCAATGAAGATAAAATTTTAGTAGTTTTATTGGTATCTTATACAATTTGTATTTTGGGTGTATTCTTCCTCAATAGGTTTCATACCTCTACTTATACTTTGAGTTGGTTTTTGGATGTTTAATAGAAAATTGAATAATAACATTGAGTCTGAGGCTTGGATATGTAGGTATGGTTATATAGGGTGTCATTAAAGAGATAAATTATGTATATAGGTAAAAAATAACCATATTTTATTAAATTTATATTAAAGGATATATTGGGACTAACCATGTGGGTGTAATCTATTAACCATGATCCAAGTAGGTTTTCATCAGGATTTGGAATGACTATCTCCTTCTAGAGGCCATAATCATACAACGGAAGATTGTACGACATACGATATTTCTAGTGATTCTCCTACATAACCTATGTGAGGTAAGACATGTGTGTTTTATACTATTTGACACATCCTTTACTAGATTATTGGATTAAAAATTCAATGTGGTTGGAATATTTAATATCTATAACAATGTTTAAAGTGAGATCCATTATGTTTATCTAAGGAAAAATGCAATAAGAATAGTCAATTAAATATGGAATGAAAATGTAATGTACTAGGGTAAAATTAACCCAACATGAAAATAACTAGGAACAAATTTAACAACGATTTTTCTTACCTAGTTAGATTTTCCTAAGTCATATTTTACTAGTAATCTTCACCCAACCACTTGTCTTAGGTTAATTCAACCAATTAGATGATTTTCACAAAGTCTGTGCTCATCCAATGTAGTCACTGTAATGGTATGATGAAGTAGTAAGATTAAAAAGAATACTATAGGTAGGAAAAAAAATACTTGAGTGAATATATATGTTGACACTTTAGGGTTTTATTAGTTTAGAAGAGTACATAGAGATGAAGTGGACCCCATTATTTATAAGTGATCCACATCATTAAACTAAGTTTTAGAATGATTTTCTCCATGAAGTGTTAGTATGCATCACTCGTTGAGGTTCTAATTACCAAGACATGATGTTCCTTGACCTAAGAACACACATATCCCATTGAATCATATTTTCATGATAAATACACATTTTCAATATAATTTATTCCTCTTTAGGCTGATCAAATCTGATTATGAGGGTGGGGATTTATTATTTCTCCTTTTTTTCAAAGGATGGAAACCTTAGTTGGATGGGGTAAAAAGTCCTGATGATGAGAAATATTGATGGTTCTGTTGATTTTGAGAGAACCTTGGTCACTTTACCTAGGGCCCTAGGCATGCACCTAGGACAATTTTACTAGGCCCACACCAAGTTCCACTTGTGGGAGTATGCTAGCCCACCCATCTCTTTCACACAACTCACATGTGTAAATGCATCAATGTGACTTCATCCTTTGCTCGGATCACATAAAAAACTACCTTGTTCACCTAGAATTCATTGACCATTTTTATATTTTTCCTAACAATATGGCCTAAGGGGTATTCATTTACACACCCATATATAGTAGAGAGACTTAGATGATCCAGTGATCCTCTTTGCATTCTCAAGTCCCCCCTCTTCTTTAGGGGAGACCGTTTCTCCCTTATTTCAACAGGTTGATAAACCCCATCTCATATAAAATATACTATAGAGACAAATGACCAAATCACCATGATGTCTAGTACTAAGGAACAATGTGACCAAGTCACCTCAAGAGGTTCATACTGGGGTAAAATGTCACCCTACCCTCCAACTAGGGTGAAACATTTCTCTACCCTCTAAATAGGGAAATATTTCATCATACCCTACAATTGGAATCCATTTTCACCCTACCTTGAAAATAGGGAAAACCTTCATGCATGCCTCTATACTAGGGAGGACCCTTTCCTAGAACAAAATACTAGGGGTGATATTTATCTTAAGCTCCCATTGCTAGGGAGACACCTTACACTACCATATAACCAGGGTAAAATTTTTCCTAGGACCATAACTAGGATGATTATTCCTCTCTATCCCTATAATAAGGAATAACAGCTCCCTTATCATCATTGTTTAATAATCCTCTTGGGTTCCCACTCAACTAGGTACTCATACAGGGGCACACCTTGCACTCAGGTCACTTATATGGGATCTATCTTAACCCAATCCATTTAACTAGGTGCTACCTCTGCTCAAGTCTCTTTCTTGGGAACCTACCTATTTAGGCCACATCTAAAACCTCATGAAATACATGGTCAGTCCATGAACATAAGAATGAGCCCCATCAATCTTGTATTCCCTAGATAATAGGATTCTTTTAGTAATTACTCTTTAACTGATAGGACCCTCATGGGAGTAACGATCATATACACCTATGATAATGAGGGTTATTATTGGGAGGATATCGTTGAGGCCCCCCTTTGTTCATGCTGACCAATTTGGCTAACCCATATATAGAATTTGGTGGCCCAACTTCCCTATGGAAACATTTATTGCACTTAGTGAATTATGGATATAGAAAGGACTTCCTACTATGTGTAAGACCTAAAATACCTCCTTCACCTTTCTTTTCTACTTGGATGGGTATCTTTGGGAAGAATACATTCATTTTTATCCTAGGTATATGATGAGAATACTATTCATAAACACCAACCTATTTCTTAATAATACATATTAACTATGAGCCAAGTCATATTTCCTAGTATTATTACTAACAATAATGAGGTAAAAGTATACTCTTTTGGGTAGCTCGTGCACAAGATCTGACCCATTATCATTGGGCCATATTCCCATTGAAACCCTTATTCAAAGGGATATATTCTATACAATCTAACCTTCCTCAATGGTCCATATTCCCAATGATCTATCATTATTTAAAGGGATGTATTTCTTATGGGATATCCTTCCTTAAAGTCCCATATTCCCAATGATTCATCATTCATTAATGATCTATATTTCTTATGAGCCTCTCCTATTTCATTACTAAAAAATAGGAAGAATCAGAAAGGGTTGTCCATATATAACTCCCATGCCAACCATTTCTAGTAATCCTTTTCCTAGAATTTCTAGACATATTAATTTAAACTATATAACATATGTTGGAATCACCTGTTTTGATAATCCCAAATCATGCTTAACATTGATTATGATGTATTAAACCTTTGCATTAATCTTATTATTCTATGCTTAAATGTATTTTATTCTAAACAGTTCATATTCTTACTCTCATAACCTTACTGTAACAGCTTACAGTAGTATTTACATAAGTTTGGTATTGTTAGCCAACAGTCAGAGTTTTATTTTCAAAGTCACAGTTACAGCTAACTGTCACCTTAAGTTACTATTGCAATCAGTTCACAGTTACAAGGTTACAGTCGAAGACTAATACAAGCTTACAGTTACGAGTCTACTGCTATCTATTGTCAAAGCTCACAGACGAAGGTTACAGTTACAAGACTTCTGCTCAAAGTTTTCTCTGATCAAGTTCACAGTCGAACAAGTTCACAGTCGAACAAGCCTACAGTCATAAGTCTACAGTCAAGGTTACAGTTAGACAACTTCTGTCTACTAAGTCTACAGATGATCGAAGTCTACAGTTGACAAAGGTTACAGTTCTACAAATTTGATGTTACAAGTCTACAGTTAGAAAGGCTACAGCTACATGGAGTAAAATCTACTATTGCAAGCCTACAGACAGCAAGCCCTTTGTTGAAGTCAGCAGTCAGTTGGAAGTCCACAGTTGGAAGACCACAGTTGAAGTCAACAGTGACATACATTCTCGACTCACTATTTTAATTTCTTTATTTCCTACATTTAATCTATCTAACGGTCATATCACACATTTTAATGTTTTGTCAAATATCTGATAAAGGTTGTCGGATGTCAGGAACCCGTACCTCGTACCTGCTGAAAAGAAATCTTTTCTGTCCCCTGATGGGAGATAAATACGAGAAGACTACATACCAGAAATAGAGGCGCGAACGTGTGAAGAATACAAACAACGAGAAGTGAACCAGAAAAGTGTGGTGCATCCAATATACCAAAAACGACACAAGCACAAGAGGAACACAGAGAAGCTCATAGACAATCAAGCATACTCGAGGAATGTTCTGTGCATACAAGAAGAACTTCATCGACTACATTCTCACCACCTGTGAACCTGGAGCTTACGACACTCTGTTTCTCAACAGAAACAAGAAGAGGACTCAGACTTACTTCTAATCAAATTCAAAGGAGTCCAAAGCTATACTGAAATCACCAGAACAATCTCTAAACTCTACATCTCTTGTTCTGTGATTTATTACCATTCATTTCGAGCAGTGTGTGTTATCTGCTATATCTAACACACACACTGACTCCTGTACTTTCACTGGAGGATCTGTAAATCCTCAGCAAATCTTTTTGCACTCCATTTCCCACTGTGGATAGTGGTAGAGGTCTTGTGACCTGGACAGTTTGCTGCTGTTGTTTGTTTTCCCACGAAGAACTGTGGTAGAGGTCTTGTGACCTGGACAGTGTGTTCACTGTTGTTAACCCCGATCCAGGGTGTGGATCATTCTTATATAAAATTTTGAGAGGACTAAGTCTCGGCTTGAGACTGAAACTCTTGGTTAATTTTCTGTGCTTATAGTTATACTCTATATCCATACTATACATATTTATTTCATTTTCCGCTGCTATTACTTTGAAATATAATCTATCTTCAAAGCTACTTTGATAATTAAATTAGCAAGTGTTTATATTTGTTATAAATCAGTAAGTTAGTTTCAAAAGTTAATTTAATCATAAGATTAAGTTAACTGAGAATTAATCAATCTTTGAGAAACTAATTGAACCTTTATAATCTATATAAATTCACTACAGTTTAATTTGTTTTTGAAATTGGGGGATTTTGATAGAAATTGTTTTTAACAGAAATTTTAATTGGAACTCAATTCACCCCCCTCTTGAGTGTCCACTTCGACCAACATTTGGTATCAAAGGTTGTGTTTAGCTCTGTTATACTTGCTCAAAGTTTTATTTTAACTCTCTGTTTTTAAACTGTGATTGTAGTTTTATCTAAAAGATCTTAAATTTCTATTAGTTCTAAATTTTATCTCTTTAAAACATTTTCTAGAATTTCCTTATGGATAATAGACTAGAAGGTGCTGCTACTAACAGGCCACCCTTCTTTAATGGTGTGAATTATGCCCAATGGAAGCTCAAAATGAAAATTCATTTGGAAAGTATGGGTTTTGATATTTGGACTGCTATAGAGTCTCAATACAAGATTCCAGAAACTGAAAGAATAACTTGGGATGAACCTACTAAAGTAGCTTACAATAATAATTGTAAGGCTGTGAATGCTCTCTACTGTGCTCTAGGAGATGAGGAATTCAATAGAATTTCTGCATGTAAAACTGCTTTTGAAATCTGGGACACCTTAGCTGTTTCTCATGAAGGAACAACTAATGTCAAGGAAATGCGGTTAAACACTTATACTATCAAATATGATAACTTTAAGATGAAAGCTGATGAACCTATTTCTGATATGTATCTCAGGTTTAATGAGATAGTCAACACAATGAGCTCACTCGGGAAGATTGTTCTAGCAAAGGAGCAAATCATGAGATTATTGAGATGTCTGCCTGACAGATGGAGAGGCACATCCGTTTCAATTAGAGAATCCTGTGATATTGGAACTTTGCCTGTCAAGGAGTTAATTGGTAAGCTGATGATGTACGAAGAAGAGCTAAAGGTGAATAAAGAGGAAGATGAGGAACCAAAACGAAAATCTGTAGCTTTTAAGTCTACTGCATCAAAGAGCAAAGACAAGGAGAAAGTGCATATACCAACTGAAAGCTCATCTAGTGAAGACTTAGATTCTGACAGTGATGCCGAGATGGCACAAATAGCAAGGAGATTCAAGAAGTTCTATAGGAAGAAGAAGTTCTTCAGAAAACCAAACTACAAGGGTAAGTATGATAGACAAGGTAAGTGGAAGAAAGATTGGAAGAAAACTGATAAAGAAGAAGACATAGTTTGCTATGAATGTAAAAGGAAAGGACACATTAAAGCTGACTGTCCTAAGTTAAAATTCAAGAAGAAATATGAGTACAAGGACAAGAATTATGAGAAAGCTATGAAGGCCACCTGGAGTGCTTCAGAAGACAGCACAAGTGAATCAGAGTCCAGTGATTCTGAAAGAAATCGTGCTAATATGTGTTTCATGACAAACACATCTGAGGTAACCTTAGACACTCCCACTCTAAACTCTTATTATTCTGAAGGTGAAGCAGAATCTGGTTCTGATTCTGAAAATATGTCCAAATATGAATTGACTGAATACTGTAATATGCTGGAAGAAACGTGTAATGAACTAAAGGATAAATATAAGTCTTTAAAGAAACAACATGCTCTTACTGCAAGTGTCAAGTCTGCACTTGATGTAGAAAAAGAGAAAAATGTTCAATTATTAAAGGAGAATACAGAACTGAAACTATCTAATGAACAACTTAGAAAGGACTTAGAAACATTCACAAATGGAAAAGACACTCTAACCCAACTACTAGGAAAGCAAGTTGCGCCTAAGTATGCTACTGGATTGGGATACCAACCTGGACAAAGACAGCTTACTAAAACCCGATTTATTTCCAAGTCTGGAAAAAATCCTGCTAGTTCCAATTTTGGAAATTCGTATGCCTCAACTGGTTATTTAAATAGTTGTAGATCAAGTAAAGTATATCTCTCTAAATCTGTTGCATCTATTAATTGTATGGGACCCATAAAACAAATCTGGGTACCTAAATCCTTGATTGCTAACATATCTGGACCCAAGAAAATCTGGGTACCAAAGTCATTTCTTGTCTAATCTGTTTTGTAGGAAATCTGTTTGAAAAGCAATTACAAGAAGGTATGGTACTTAGACAGTGGATGTTCAAGACACATGTCTGGGGACTATTCGTGCTTCAAAAGCTTAATAAAGGTTGATGGAGGATATGTCACTTTTGGTGATAACTCAAAAGGAAAAATCATCGGCCTAGGCCAGATTGGTAACACTGACTCAGTATTAATTTCCAAAGTTTTATTTGTTGATGGACTTAAGTACAACCTACTTAGCATTTCTCAATTGTGTGATGATGGCTTTAATGTCAAGTTTGAAAACAATTCTTGTGATGTTTATAATTCCAAAAATGCTTTAATATTTCTTGCCTTAAGAAATGAAAATGTTTATGCTGTTGACTTAAACACTTTAGCTAAACATAATGTTACTTGCTTAAATGATTTTCATAAAGAGTCTTGGCTGTGGCATAGGAGATTAGGACACTGCAACATTCACTCACTTAGAAAACTCTCTAAGAAACACCTAGTTAGAGACCTACCTAAGCTTGAATTCCCAAATGGCAAAGTGTGTAATCCCTGTCAAAAGGGAAAACAACACAAAGTTTCTTTTAAACCAAAGAAAGAAGTTTCAACTTCTCAACCACTTGAACTGGTTCACATGGATTTGTTTGGACCATCAAGAATTTCAAGTCTAAATGGGAAGCACTATGTTTATGTTCTTGTAGATGACTTTTCTAGATATACTTGGGTATATTTTCTAGCTCACAAAAGTGAAGCCTGCTCCTCCTTTGTTAAATACTCTAAGTCTGTAGAAAATCTTAGTGGACTTAAGATTAAGACCTTGAGGAGTGATCATGGCCGTGAGTTTGAGAATCAAGAATTTGAATCTTACTGCTCACACAATGGCTATGCTCACAATTTTTCTGCTCCTAGGACACCCCAACAGAATGGTGTAGTGGAAAGAAGAAACAGAACCCTGCAAGAAATTGCTAGAACTATGCTTAATGAATATGACCTGCCAATTTACTTTTGGGCTGAAGCTGTTAATACAGCTTGTTATGTCATTAATAGAGTCTTGATCAGACCTGTTTTAAAGAAAACCCCTTATGAGTTATGGAATAATAGGAAGCCTAAGGTTAATTACTTTAGAGTTTTTGGTTGCAAAGTCTTTATTCTGAATACTAAAGATAATCTTGATAAATTTGCTCCAAAAAGTGATGAAGGAATTTTCCTAGGTTACTCTATGTCTAGTAAAGCCTATAGAGTGTTCAATAAGAAAACCAAATGTGTGGAAGAATCTGTTCACATCAAGTTTGATGAGACTGATCCACATGAGTCTAAAACTTCTCTTGAAGATGTTGAAGAAGACTTATCTGTTCTGGACCTAAATGACCAATCTAAAGAACCTGTAATAAAAACATCCAGTTCTGGACTTTTTCCAGAATCTTCCTCTGTGGAACCCGAACCTATAGATGAACCTGAAATCTCTAGTCCAACCTTTACCAAATCAACTAGGATTCTAAAGAATCATCCTTTAGATGCTGTTGTTGGTAATCTTGATAGAGGAACACAAACTAGAGCTTCTCTAAGAAATCAGGTTGAACATCAAGCTTTTCTTTCACAGCTTGAACCCAAAAATGTCAATGATGCTATCAGTGATGAATTATGGGTAATGGCTATGCAAGAAGAACTAAATCAGTTTGAAAGAAACAAAGTTTCGGAATTAGTGGAAAGACCTAAAGACACTCTTACCATAGGCACTAAATGGGTGTTTAGAAACAAAGTTGATGAGTTTGGTAACATAATCAGAAACAAAGCTAGGCTAGTTGCACAAGGGTATAGTCAGGAAGAAGGAATAGACTATGAGGAAACCTTTGCACCTGTGGCTAGACTAGAGGCCATTAGGATATTACTTGCTTATGCTGCTCATCTGAATTTCAAACTATATCAAATGGATGTTAAAAGTGCTTTTCTAAATGGATATATAATTGAGGATGTATTTGTGGAACAACCTCCTGGTTTTACAAATCCCCATTTTTCTAATCATGTTTTTAAACTATCTAAAGCTTTATATGGTTTAAAGCAAGCTCCAAGAGCTTGGTATGATAGGCTCAGCTCTTTTCTTATTTCAAAAGGATTTACTAAAGGGATAGCTGATCCTACTCTTTTTATTAAATGGATTTCTAAAGATGTATTAATAGTTCAAATTTATGTGGATGATATTATTTTTGGATCTTCAAAAAATTCTTTATGTGTTGATTTTTCAAAAATAATGCAAAATGAGTTTGAAATGAGTTTAATGGGAGAACTCAAATTTTTCCTTGGATTTCAGATCTTTCAAAATAAAAATGGTATTATTTTAAACCAAAGTAAATATATTAAAGATCTTCTAAAACGTTTTTCTTTGGATGGCACCAAAGGCAGTGACACACCTATGAGCACCACTTGCAAGTTGGACAGTGATGAAACTGGTGAACCAGTGGATCAAACCAATTACAGAGGTATGATAGGTAGTCTACTGTACCTTACTGCCAGTAGACCTGACATCATGTTCAGTGTATGCATGTGTGCTCGATTTCAAGCCAATCCAAAAGAGTCTCATTTGACTGCTGTTAAAAGGATTTTCAAATATCTAAAACATACTCCCAATTTGGGATTATTTTATCCAAAAGGACAATCATTTGATTTATTAAGTTATTCTGATGCTGATTTTGCTGGCTGCAAGTTAGATAGAAAGAGCACCTCTGGAACATGTCACATTCTAGGCAAGTCACTAGTATCTTGGTGTAGTAAGAAGCAGAATTCTGTTGCATTATCTACTGCCGAAGCTGAGTATATAGCTGCTGGTAGCTGTTGTGCACAAATCTTGTGGATGAAACACACTTTACTAGACTATGGATATCAATTCAAACATGTCTCTATAAGGTGTGACAATACAAGTGCTATTAACATTTCAAAAAATCCAGTATCTCATGCTAGGACAAAACATATTGATGTGAGACATCACTTTCTGAGGGATCATTATCAAAAAGGTGATATCACTCTTGAGTTCATTGGCACTGAACATCAGTTAGCTGATATTTTTACAAAGCCTTTGAATTCTGAGAGATTAAGTTACATCAAACATGAGTTAGGTATGATTAACTATAGCACAGTTGAAACCTCACAGTTGAAACCTCACAGTTAAACCTCACAGTTGAAGCCTCACAGTTGAAACCTCACAGTTGAAACCTCACAGTTGAAACCTCACAGTTGAAACCTCACAGTTGAAACCTCACAGTTGAAACCTCACAGTTGAAACCTCACTGTTACATCTCTCTGTAGGCTGTTTCGCTGTTTAATCTTATTTTATTTTTGCGGGAATTCGAACCGTTTCTTTTCTTTATACTTTTATTTCTAAATCCCTAAATGATAAAATTGAGAACATCGAACATATCTCAATCCACTCATCTCGACCCTTGCTCTCTCAAGTCCTAAACCCTAAACCTTCAACCGAACCTCGAAACCTCATTCAGTTCCAATGGCCAGAACAAAGCGACCCCCGACTGTCAACGAAGATGCACCAATGCCGAAGAGGACTCAAGTCGAATCCAGTGGCACCGGGAACGCCTCGATAAGACCTGTCAATCCACATCTGACTAAGAGAGAAATAGTTGCTGAGAAGGAGCTAAGTGAAGAGTGGATTCTATCGAGCAGATCATTAGTGCTGGCAGTGCTTAATGATCAAGGATGGACCGAATGCTTCGCAAACAATAATGGACCGTACTACCCGAAGCTGGTGAAGGAATTCTATGAATATCTACAGTTCGAGGAAGAGGATGATCTGCATAGACTGGTATCCAGAGTAAACGGCAATGAAGTCAGTTTTTCATCCGTTGAATGGGCTGCATGTTTAAGAGTTCCTCATAAGGGTATTTACAACTACTATTCTGGAGCGGCTCCTCCAAACAGTAGAATCTTTGATCATGAGACGGCTCTGGAAGAACTGACAGGCAATGGCAAAGTAAGAAAGGTTATTGTTGTTGAAATGAATGGAGAGGACAGGCTTCTGTTTAAGTTTATTCAGCATGTACTGAGTCCTAGAAGAGGAGATTTTGCAACTCTGAAGCATCAGGATATTTACTTGATGTACTTATTAAAACATGGAAGGAAGGTCAACCTTTGTAGGTTGCTGATGGCTCAGATGGAGGACATGATAAAGGCAAGCTCAAAGTCAAGTGCCTTGTTTCATGCTAAACTCATTTTGGTTATGTTGAAAGTGAAAGGTGCAGCTGGAAGTCAGGAAGAGTTGATAGTAGCAAAGAACAGTGTATGTATCTCGAAAGTAATCTGCAAATTCATGAAGATCAGTTGGAATCCCTGGAAGAAATCATGGGTTAATGATGAGGAGAGAATCTATGAGAATTTTAGCCCTTCTACTCATCCCTCTAGACCGAGAGATAGGAGAGATCCAGGCTTAAAGCCTGATGAGCCTGAACCTGT
The DNA here is from genome assembly GCA_963277665.1 of Viscum album. NCBI lineage: Eukaryota > Viridiplantae > Streptophyta > Magnoliopsida > Santalales > Viscaceae > Viscum > Viscum album. The sequence goes on along the minus strand of OY728156.1, from coordinate 402,143,564 downwards.
ATACTCAGATGATGAACAGACTGCAGTAGTTGGTAACTCTGCAAGAGTGAACACCCCAATTGATGAAGGGAGTGATCCTGATACTACTCACAGTCCTGTCAGGACAGTGACGTTTGGAGCAGCAAGCCCTCCAAAAGAACTACCTAGTAGAGAACCTGTTCTAAGAGACAGTGAGACTGAGACTACAGAAGAAGAATAAGAAGAATCTCAATATCTTGTCAAGGACACCTCTGATGAGGGTGATACAGTCGAAGCAGAAGAGGCTGGAGCTTTAAATGAAAATCAAGAAACTGTTGCAGAAGAACTTAGTATGAGCCCTCTGATAGGGTATACAGACAAGTCAGTGTCTGACCAGGAAGCAGGAGTGGTCTCTACTACTGTTGTCATGGAAGTGGTTGATGACCCAACAGAGAAGGAGGCTAACCTCACTGATGAACCTACAGAGGAAGCAAGTATGGAACCTGCTAGAGCTACAGAAGAGAACCTAGAGTTACCCAGAGTTGAGCAGATAGTAGAAAGTGTTCAGGAAGGACCTCCAAGTGAGGGGGAGCGTGTTGGTTCAGTCTCTGTACTGTATGATATAGAAGGATGGACCTCATATCCAGGATACATGGTGCTAGGACTCAATTATGAGGATTCAGATGAGGAAAACCAACCACCAAGAAATCCAGTCATCCTACCTAACAGCTCTCCAGTGTTAGAAACTGAAAGATTGGCCACCAAGGAAGACCTTGAATCCATAAAGAATGAAATGAAGGAGACCATCAGACAGTCTGTTGCTGAATTGAAAACCAGTCTTTTTGATGAGCTGAAAAATGTAGAACAATCCTTAGAACTATCTCTAGGATGTGTTGTGGGAAGTCCAATCAAAGAAGTGCTGGATGAAATGAAAGTGTGCCACACTCAAATTGAAAGCTGGACTGGAGCAGTAGTGGCCCTCAGACAATCAGTTTCTTCTTTAACTGCCCTGAGCAGTTCTCAGACACAAGTGGCCAGTGAGATTCGATACATCAAAGAAGTGGTCAAGCAGTTTGTGGAAGTATTTGAGGCTTTCAAGAAATCAGTAAAAGAACACTTTAGCAATCAGGATGCTGTCATTCAGAAAGTGATTGGAAATCTGACTCAGTCTTTCAAGGAGACAGTGGCATTCTCAGTCAAGTCCCTTCCTTCATCTAGCTCTCCTGTGGACCTTGAGCAGTTTAGAAGCCTGCTCAGAGAAGAGCTTACTCAGGCCCGTGCAAATGACACATCAGACCTACAGATCCTTGCTACTACAAGAGAAGTCAGTGGCTTTGTTCGTGAGCACCTGCAGGCTGCTACTGCTTCTCAGGAGGCCATCAAAAGTAAAGTGGATTATTACTTTGATCGGATTTTCACCAAGCATCAGTTGAACAATCACTTCAAGCTCATGCTAGAAACTATGAAGCTGCCTCCTGTAACTCAAGCTTTCAAAGAACAAGTTAGCAAGCTACGAGAGTTGACCCCGGCTTTGGATAAATTCTTGGAAAACAAAGATGACTTCTTATCTGCCATGGACAGAGGAGGAAACATTATCATGGATTTCAGGAATCTGCTCCTACCTTTTCTTCATGTAGACTGCACACCTGTTATAGTTCCTCCTGCCCTACCTGTCTCCAACCCCAGTGGTTCTTCCATAATGTCTCCTGCTGATGCCCTCAGAAGCCTTAGACCACTGATCCCTCGGCAAGCTACTCACTACCGGCCTTCAGGAGCCTCTGTTGCTGCCCCTCCAGACATTCCTGCTGCCATTCCTCAGCCTGTTGATCCTTCACCTCCTGCTCTATCTTCTTCCTCCAAAGGAAAAGATCCCTTACCTCCAGATGAAGAGGATTGAGTCTATTTTTTTTGATAGGGATCATGTATTCATGTTTTGGGTCATGTATTGTACTCCTTATTAATACAATGTTTCTTTTCTCTCTCTCTGTCTTTCTTTTTGTTAATCACAAAGGGGGAGAAATAAAGAGAAATAGATAGGGGGAGAAATGGGGAGAAATAGGAAACTCAAGGGAGAAATGAACCTATACAGAGAGGAGAAATCCTTTCGGGTTATACCTAATTTTTGTGCTCATATGGCTAATACTATGTTTTGCACACTTCTCTCTGATACTTCTATATTTCATACTGACATAATTTGTGATTATCAAAAAGGGGGAGATTGTTGGAATCACCTGTTTTGATAATCCCAAATCATGCTTAACATTGATTATGATGTATTAAACCTTTGCATTAATCTTATTATTCTATGCTTAAATGTATTTTATTCTAAACAGTTCATATTCTTACTCTCATAACCTTACTGTAACAGCTTACAGTAGTATTTACATAAGTTTGGTATTGTTAGCCAACAGTCAGAATTTTATTTTCAAAGTCACAGTTACAGCTAACTGTCACCTTAAGTTACTATTGCAATCAGTTCACAGTTACAAGGTTACAGTCGAAGACTAATACAAGCTTACAGTTACGAGTCTACTGCTATCTATTGTCAAAGCTCACAGACGAAGGTTACAGTTACAAGACTTCTGCTCAAAGTTTTCTCTGATCAAGTTCACAGTCGAACAAGTTCACAGTCGAACAAGTTCACAGTCGAACAAGCCTACAGTCATAAGTCTACAGTCAAGGTTACAGTTAGACAGCTTCTGTCTACTAAGTCTACAGATGATCGAAGTCTACAGTTGACAAAGGTTACAGTTCTACAAATTTGATGTTACAAGTCTACAGTTAGAAAGGCTACAGCTACATGGAGTAAAAGCTACTATTGCAAGCCTACAGACAGCAAGCCCTTTGTTGAAGTCAGCAGTCAGTTGGAAGTCCACAGTTGGAAGACCACAGTTGAAGTCAACAGTGACATACATTCTCGACTCACTATTTTAATTTCTTTATTTCCTACATTTAATCTATCTAACGGTCATATCACACATTTTAATGTTTTGTCAAATATCTGATAAAGGTTGTCGGATGTCAGGAACCCGTACCTCGTACCTGCTGAAAAGAAATCTTTTCTGTCCCCTAATGGGAGATAAATACGAGAAGACTACATACCAGAAATAGAGGCGCGAACGTGTGAAGAATACAAACAACGAGAAGTGAACCAGAAAAGTGTGGTGCATCCAATATACCAAAAACGACACAAGCACAAGAGGAACACAGAGAAGCTCATAGACAATCAAGCATACTCGAGGAATGTTCTGTGCATACAAGAAGAACTTCATCGACTACATTCTCACCACCTGTGAACCTGGAGCTTACGACACTCTGTTTCTCAACAGAAACAAGAAGAGGACTCAGACTTACTTCTAATCAAATTCAAAGGAGTCCAAAGCTATACTGAAATCACCAGAACAATCTCTAAACTCTACATCTCTTGTTCTGTGATTTATTACCATTCATTTCGAGCAGTGTGTGTTATCTGCTATATCTAACACACACACTGACTCCTGTACTTTCACTAGAGGATCTGTAAATCCTCAGAAAATCTTTTTGCACTCCATTTCCCACTGTGGATAGTGGTAGAGGTCTTGTGACCTGGACAGTTTGCTGCTGTTGTTTGTTTTCCCACGAAGAACTGTGGTAGAGGTCTTGTGACCTGGACAGTGTGTTCACTGTTGTTAACCCCGATCCAGGGTGTGGATCATTCTTATATAAAATTTTGAGAGGACTAAGTCTCGGCTTGAGACTGAACCTCTTGGTTAATTTTCTGTGCTTATAGTTATACTCTATATCCATACTATACATATTTATTTCATTTTCCGCTGCTATTACTTTGAAATATAATCTATCTTCAAAGCTACTTTGATAATTAAATTAGCAAGTGTTTATATTTGTTATAAATCAGTAAGTTAGTTTCAAAAGTTAATTTAATCATAAGATTAAGTTAACTGAGAATTAATCAATCTTTGAGAAACTAATTGAACCTTTATAATCTATATAAATTCACTACAGTTTAATTTGTTTTTGAAATTGGGGGATTTTGATAGAAATTGTTTTTAACAGAAATTTTAATTGGAACTCAATTCACCCCCCTCTTGAGTGTCCACTCCGACCAACAACATATATCCTTACCATATAACATTAAACTGCATAGATCAGTCCTTTCATATGACCTTAAACTAAGAAACTTGAACTATGTTGGATTTAATTATTATCAACTAGGATACATAAGGTGTATCTATAAGGATCAGTCCCAATAACCCTTAGTTCTTGAATGGATGACCTTAAAAGGAACATCACTTGGTTATGGATGCATGGGCTTAAAAGGCTATAAATTGGTCCTTGTCACATAAATTTAAGAGGTATAATGTGTCTTATTAAATGTAATCAAACTATGTGGGTTCTAATTTATTTCATAAGGACATATAGAAATCCCTTTCTCATGGTTCTAATCTAAATCCATAATATGTACCTCCTACCTAGATGGAGATGAATTCTAGAGTTCCTGAGTGTGTTATTTTAAAAAATAGTATAATCCCTTAATAAATTTAATATAGAGAACCTTAGATATATATAGATGTTCACATTGATACATAGATTTGATAAATAACTCAGAAAGTGGAAACTATCACCACATTGAGGTTTGGTAAAGATTCATGTACATATCTTAAATATATAAAAATGTTAAGGAGTAGGGAATAATTCCTCCACAAAAGGTGAGGTAAGCCTGAACTCCCTTCCATTCAACCATGAACAACCAAATCATCACTAATAAAGACCAAATCATCACTTACCTTTTAAAATTAGGTCCATTTTGGATGAAAATTATCACATTAAAATTTTAAATTGGAAAATAAGTTGCTGACTTGATATCCTCATCCCTTAAGAACAAATGGTTAAATGAAATTCATGCTTTAGGCATCACATTTATATTGGAAACATCTCCATACAAGAGATCAATCGAAACCATGCATCAATTTAATTTTCTATATGTTTCAATGGTGCTTCACATATTTATCATTAGTGGTTGGTTGTTTATACTATATTTTTAAAGCCTTATATCTTGGAACACTATAATTTATCATAATTTTGAGCGGTAATAGGGATTTTGGACTTGGAATCAGGCTAGTGAGAGGGGATTTCTATGTATTCTTATAAAGAGAATAAAATACCATGTAATTCATCATCACATAATGGGACATATAATACCTTTTATAGTATTTTTACAAGGACCATTGTGGAACCTTTTATAATCCTGAATAAATGACTAATTAAAGTTCCTATAAAATTCATGTATCCAAGACTAATTAAAGTGACTTTTAAGATCATGCTTCTAAGACCAATTGATGTTACTCTTAAGTTTGTGTGTCTAGGACCTATGGGGTGTTGGTATTTAACTTCATAGAGTCATCCAATGTATCTATGATAATAGGAATAAAAATTCACATAGTTTGAATTACACAATATAAGGTCATATGTCAGGTCCATTCAATGCAATTTAATGTCATGTAGAAAAAATGTTGGTTTCGTGAAATAGGACACAACAAAAGAATGAGTTGGGATTGTGCATAGGTAGATATTATATAGATCATACTATATATTGGTAACTATACTATAGAGGTTATAGTTAGGTATTACACCTAATGGAGGCCCATATACGGATGTATACCCTCCATTTGTTGATGACTGAATGAGGAAGGAAGATTGGACTCATGTGGAATATGGACCAATGAGGAAGGGTTAAGGATTATACATAAGAAAACCATATATGGATTATTAGATCATTTAGAGGAAAACATATGGTAAAATGATTCTTGGAACCTAGTGGGATACTCGATGCGGGGTATCCAGGATATAAATCTTGAACTAGGGGAGGATTCACTAATAAACTGATTACAGGAACCCTCATTATCAAGGGAATAAATGATTGTTAATACCATGTGAGTCTTATCAATTATTGAGGTAAACTGGAGGAGACCCATTATCAGAGGAATACATAACCAAATGGGATGTATTTAGAGGGGAAACCCAAATAAAGTACATGGAGTAGGTTTGTTGTAATGTTATTTTTGGGGATTTGAACTCAGTGAAGAGAGGATGATGAGGATATTTGGGTTTATCTAACCAAGGTAGATTTCCTGGGTGAAAGAATAGGTTTGGAAGAGGTCTAAATATCCATTATATGGAATATTCCTGAATTAACTAACCATGGGTCTAATATTTTTTGGGTATGGACCATTGGAACGAGGCCAAGATTTAAATTAGGAAGCCCAATTTTCACGTAAGATTTGGGTTTTATATGAGTGGGTAAATTCCACTAAAGACATGGTGTTTAAAGGCTCTTTTTCATGAAGGAATTATGAAACTGACCCTCAATGTAATACTTCTATAAGAGTACTTCATAATGGACATTATGAAGATGATCCCATGAGATTTATATGAGGGAGGGAATTACTGTGAAATTATTTGATAAATACCTCACCCTCTCTTTAGACTTAATTTAGGAGTTACATAAGGGATTTTTGTGAAAGTTCACAAAAATAAAAGACTTCAAAAATGAATTGATTCTTCTCCCAAACATCATTTAATTGAAGAAAAGTTTTCATCTAATTCAATGTCCCATTTTCAAAATGTGTGGTAGGTATTTATAGGAATATCACATAATCATCTTCCACACAATTGGAGGAACATGTGTCACAAAGAAGTTACATGGACATGAGGTATTACTACATTGTTTTAGCAAAGTGAGAATTTATTAAGGGTATGAAATATCACTATACCGATGTCATAATGTGATTCGTATTTGAAATGGTATTTTGTGTCCATGAAGGATCAACATTGTGGTGTCATAAAGTGATTTCTAATCATGTATAATGGTTGTTAATGAATGATCAGATTTTCCATAAATGATTACATTTTTTAGTGAATGATCTGATTTTTCAGGATTGATTAAATTTTCCATGAACAATATTATTTATTCATGGAAAAATTTACTTTTCCATTTTTCCTTCCAATCTATTTTGGAGTGGTGATCAATTATTCTATAGGCATAAAAAATGATTCCCAAATAATTGGATCCAATTGGAACTAGAAGTATCTAATGTTTAGGGAAAATGATATCCCATATAAGTTTTATAATGTATTTATATATAAAATATTGCTATATATAGTACAAAGGGGGATTCATTTGATACTTATCAAAATTTTTGAAGCTTTTCTCGGCCACAGTTGAGTATTTTGGGCTCCACAGATGAATCTGATCACAAAATTAGTTCTTCTAATTGAAAAACCTCTTCCAAAAATTAAATTTTTTACCACATAATATTTATGTGAACCTTACATTGGTTACCTATGAAGTTATTATCAAAGCTCTGTATGTTCACTTAGCTTTTATGAAACATTCACTTCATATAAGTTCAATGGGAATTTTTTTATTTTCTATTATTATTGATTTCTTCTATTTGAATACTTTTAGTCCCAAATGATTTTCTATTTATATAAATGAATCTAGAATAAATAGTTTGAGGTTAAACCATGAGGATAATGGATAGGGTCAATAGTTTTTAAGACATTCAATGCCAACATGTCCACCCAATACATTTATTAGTCTTAGAGTTAATGAGAGCAAGACTTTAGGACTACCTAATATTAGATTAATGATTTAGGTTTCTAATAAATGAACCCATAATTGTGTTATATGCACCTTAAAATCAATGATTTTATAAGTTTTGATACTATGAAAAAATATTGATATGAATCACAACAAATATTTGGAGCTAGAATCATTGAAGAATCAGGCTTAATATTAGAATAGAATACACATTTGACCCTTATTATATTAATTATAAATATTTTATGTATTTATGAGTCCCCCTTAGAAAAAAATATAGCCATCCCACTAACTATCCAAGACAAGGATCAAACATAGGTCCATGAAGGACCAAGGTTGACCGCCCCCAATGGGAGCTAGCCCGGGCCAACAAGTGGACTGTAAGAGATAAAGCACCCAAAAGAAGGAGGTGAGACTGTGTCTAGGGCTTGTGGTGCATGAGCTCGAAGGCATGCATAGAATAGGGTCTGAGCCCACTAGGACAAATCTTTGGAGATGATGTGTGTGGGTGGTATGGGTGCTGAACCCCATTTCTAGATTGATGGAACAACAATCACTAATTTTCTTAGAAGGTGTAGGCGAGATGTTGAGAAGTTATGATATGGGACAAAGAATCCATAGGTATAGTTCAACTATGGTTAAAAATCCTGAAGTAATATTAGCCACTAAATCAATATGATTATGGACATCCATTTAAATCCCACATGAAACCATTTGAAACTCATGATCCAGCTCAAATTCTTATTTAAAATAAGCTGATCTCGCATAGCATGAAACCTTTGTCTTCAACCTCCCAATCGTCTGCTTGTATGGAACATTCCCATACCCCTGGTTCGATAAAATGAGGCATCTCGATGTCATTTGATTGAGTACTTTATGACCACCACAATGAAATTATCCACTGATCAATACAGATGTAATAAATTTATCCTCAATGACTCAAAGCCAATTCCATGTCTTTGCTTCACAAGAATCTATCTCAATATGTGAAATGGATCACCCGATCAAGTAAAGACAACACCGATCCATCATGAGAGCATGCGACACTATGTAAATTCCATATCAATGATCACTAGTGCCATCACATGAACACTATGAACTATCGCCTAAATATGATATTTAATCTCTGTGAAATCCATTACGAGAGTCTCTAAAATTCACATGATTAGAGTGGTGATGATCATACAATGTATTTCTAACACTATATGGATCACATGAAGTTTATTACTGCATGAACCTCCCATATTATGCATGATTTATCTACTGAATTAAAAGATTTTATCAAGAGGATGTCCGAAAATAATGTGGGGCACTTGGAACGATCATGCAAAGGTCTGAAAAATGTCTAGTGTGTCATCATGAGACACTATCTTGAGATCATGTGACTTTAATACCACAAAGACTACACCACCTCAACCAACACACATGGTTCCTCCATATGAAAAGTGGTGCCACCTTTAGGCCCCCTTATCCTATATAAACCCTGATACCCTTCAAAAAACACACAAATGAAGGACATGACGAATATGAGGAAGACTAGCAGAGAAACAGAGGAGCCAACCACCACTCTTGGAGATCACCTCTTTGTAATAATGAGGCCCCTCTCATGAGAACTTATGATGGGATTTAATCTTAATAACCCATCACATGATCATCATCAGATCAATTGACCACATGATAGGATAATGTAATCTGATTCCCATGTTAAAAAACATCTCCGAGTGGTTATAAACTCCCATATATTCACATCCCTATCATATAAAACTCCCTCCTTAACATGTGACCATGATGTACATAGGAACCAACCAACATGCATTAGAACCCATAAATCTTCATCCCTTCACATAGCCTTGACATGCATCTCCAACATAAGATCCTATAACCATTTTCAAAATCCCTAAAGAGATCATATGATCACATGTTGATCCCACAGTCCCAATAATGCGATGCTTATAGGAGGCTGGGGTGTGTGATTCCTTTCCATAAATAGAAAAATATAATAACCCAATAATCCTGTGACACCTCTATCCATATATTCAATGAAGATCCTTAGACATGAGGGTTACCAATTCAAGTATCCATAGATATATATTAGTGGACCAGTAATGCCCATAGATAGTCTTGAAGAAGGGATCACGTGAGCCTTCAGTCTCATGATGTATTGAATGTTTAGGTCTTGTGATGTTCACATTTGGCCCTGGATATGTCTTCCTTCACATGTTATACCCTATGGATTCTTGGCCATGCAAATGAAATACCATTGAAAAGCACCGCATGCATGCAAAGGTGACTGACTACCCCTTGACACGTTCCCTTGTCCGTGCCATGACCTTAATGTAAAAACTCAATTCAATATTGTAAAACCCTTTTTGTGACCCCCCTCTAAGGCCTTGTGAATTGCATGAGTAATGGGGATTCATGCAGTTCCATCATATGTTCACCCCTTTTCATGTACATGTCCTAGAAACCCATGAATAAACCTTTATATCTCCATGAAAACTCTAGGAGTTAAAGTTTGAAGCAAACCCTTTTTCATGCACCCCTCTTCCTAAGAGAATTTTTATCCTTACACCCATGGGGAATTATCCCTTAGGGAATGCGACGTCAATATTTAGATGGGTGTAATATCATAGAAATTCTTGTGATACCCTGTAACATGATTAATTTAAAGTTACATGATCAAAATATACTTCATTGGTCTGACAATGTCCTTGGGAAGCCTTGGACATACAACTTTGATTAAAAGACATGATCTAGAAAAGTCAAGTTGATCTCATGACATCTTATTAACCTATTGGAATGATCAAATGATTTCCCATTGACAAGTGAGCATTGTCACGTGACCATCATAAGACAATCCAAGTTGATCATTCAATAGAGTATAATCATGGTTTCTTCAACCATTCGGAAGACCCCAGACATGTTAAATTTGATTATGAAAAGCATCTTGGACATCCCCACTTCACTCTTGAGAAGGAATCCAAGAAACGTTAGTTGATCATGTGAAAAAACCTATAAAAATATACTTTGATCATGAAAAAGATCTAATAAATGTCAAATTAGATCATGTAAAGCTTATTGGACATATTAGGAATACAACCTTAGGCATATTTGTCATGTTAGACTAAAACCACAAACATGTCGGGTGGATAATCAAGAATTTTACAACCAAAATCCAAGACTTGTTAGGAATAACCTTTATAAATTGTCAACATTTTCTAGTAGAACCACTTAGACTCATGATATGTGGAACCTGTACATGAATATTCGGGCATATTACCCCCTTTAAAGGGATGTGTCCTTTTTGGGAATGGTTTACACACTCATGAGACCCTATCAGTTTCATGATCTCAGGCATACCTTTTATGGTCACCATATCTCTTTATCTTTTAGAATATAGAAAATAAATATGCTAAAGGGAAACCCCAGTGTGTAATCCCTGATCAGTGGCATGATATAACTGACTTAATATTAGGGAAATCTCAATGTGTAATCCCCAATCAATGAACTATGAGAACTCTAATTCCTATCCAGACATGATACATAAGATGCCTCTATGAGACTTGATCTTCAAGGGGAATCCATATAGATATAATCCCCCAAAACTTCTAAATCCTCAAGGATAACCATAATTCCTCCAAGCATGATCATTCACCTTAATACATGACAAGGTTAGGGGAACATTGAACTATGATGACTCTGATTCCTGATATAACCAGGATACTTAAGAAACCTCTTGGAGGTCTGAGATCCAATGGAAATCCACCATAATGTGAGTCCCTCCATCCCTCGTAAGTCTATCATCCTTCCTCATTCACCAATAGATGAGAAGTGAGCTCCAATGGGAATAATTTTAAATGTAATCCTTGAAAATTCCCTCAAGTACCTCAAACCCATCACCAGGTTAGGGATGAAACAAACTACCAGAACTTTGATTCCAGTTAGAAAATGGGATATGTAGGATTTATTCATAAGGCCTAATATCTATACCATATCCTCCATCATATGGGTAATAATACCCCTTAAAGGGAAAAATTAATGTGTAATCCCTATATAGATATCCTTTCATAAAATGTGTGTAATCATTTTCAATCTATTGTACCTCACACCGAGTATGAATCGCATGGGATTAGAGTCTAGAAATTATTATACTAATAACACGATGAGAATTCCACCAGTGTGGGATATTCATTGGTTTATAATTTTGATTACATATTATCTTCACTAAAAGGTCCATACTCCGGATGAGGCAGTCTAGGGAAGCCTTATTCGAATAAGTCCCACCCAAATCCTCTATTGTCGTATCTCTCATGATGAAGATTCCCATAATGAGAACTATATATACTATGATTTTTATTATAAAAGGATATGTAGGTAACCTATTCAAGGACTGATCCCTATATTTATATCCTTACCACATGACATTAAATTGCATGGGCCAGTCCATTCACACAAACTTAAACCGTGACAAATGAACTTTGTGTGTTTGGATTTTTGTTCTCACAAGATACGTAGAATGCCTCACAGAGGTTCAATCCCATCATTAAGACACCAACCACCTACCTATATGGTAGTATACTCTACAATTCCCACAAATGGTTATAAACTATAGAATAAAAAATAATTAAGATAATGACATAAAGTTGTGACATACACACAACTGTTACTATCAATACATGTTCATTATCAAGTGATTAACGTAGGGGTAACCAGTCCCATATAGGGTCCTAAAAAGATTTCATGAACATATATTAAAACTATAAAAGAGTCACATAGTAGGAAACAATTCCCCCTAAAAGGGTGTGATGAGCCCGACATCCCATCCTCTCGACCAATGTGAGTTCCTAATTGCCATTGGGTTTGAAACCCCAATTGACCGCTTACCTTTCAAAAGCATCTCTGTACATAGTTTTGGATGTGGGAACCATTGGGAGTTTTTAAGAAATATTAACAAATGGAAATCCTAATCTGAATGATTTATAAGGTCATTTAACCCCCAAAGATCAAACCATAGGATCAAAACACATCTAAATATTTCCCAATGAAACAAAATTGTGAACCCGACATGAAATATTTTAACAATTTCATCCCTTTCATGGGTTAGAAAGGAGAGAATTTCTAGTTCTCAATGGTCTATTTTCCTACACTTTTCATAAAAAAAGATAAAACCAAATGCATTTATTTTAAATGCACTGAACCTTGTGTAAAAATAAGGGAATACCTTTTTATACTTTAACTATGAAATTAGTTGATCAAACATGTAAACTTATATATGATGCTACAATAATAAGGTGTATTTTTTTTCTTCCCAAGGATTTTCAAAATTAATTTTTATTTAAATGACATCATCGAATGTGCTAATGGATTCTGGGATCACTGGACAAGCTACTTTGGCCCCAAGGCCCCAACATACACTATCACCAACACAACATCTTCAGTACAAGTTGGTGAACATATTGGTCCGAGAGGGAAACTTTGACGACTCTATACTGACCTTGGGACCATCTCATGAAATCCATATAAGGATGAATCCCCATTGGCCATCTTTCCCAAAATAGGCCATAAGAGAGGAAGTGGGCCTTGTTTCCACATTCAACCACTTTAGGAGATTATCCCAAGAGTGTAGAAACACATACCTTCCCTAACATAGTAACGTGGAAAAAGATAATAAACCTGTCAACTCAATAATTCAGGATCTACTTAGGAGGGTACCCATCAGTTCTATTCATAATCATCAACATGTGTACATGATTCCTTAAGGAGCTATATAGGAATTTGTTCCTACACCAACTATCTAATTTGGATCATACAATAGGAGAGATTTCTTGGGGTATCCAAATAATACAACTATAGAGCAATCTTATATCCCTGTTATCGCCTGTCGGTCTGAGGCCCACTGGTGTATCCTAAAAGTGTCCCCAAATCAACCCCATACCACCAATGACTAGGAGATCTTGAATTCATCACATCTGGTCTTAGAAAATACGGAATCCAAGGGAGATCCCCAACCCATAGGACTGGGGTAATTTTTACCATAATCTACCATGGAATTATCTTAAATATGAGCATCAACCCCTCAAACAATATCACGGGAACCAAACTCTCAAATGATACCATGGGTACTGACCCCTCAAATGGTATCATAGGAACTGACCCCTCAAATGGTTTCAGGGGAACCGACTCCCCAAATGGTACCATAGGCATTGAATCCTCAAATGGTACAAAGGGAACCAACCCCTCAAATAGTACAGTGGGAACCAACCCCTAAAACGGTACCATGGGAACTGACCCCACAAATGGTACAATGGGCATTGACCCCTAAAACAGTACCATGAGTATCGAACCCCCAAATGGTATATCTAGCTGCAACTCGTAAAACAAGATACTACATTATGGAGGAACATAAACCTACTCACATATCCATTAATATGATACCAATCAAATCTAAAGACTACTCACCGAATCCGGACAAGCACACTCTGGAAGAGTATAATTGTACCCTCTTGAGTCCATATGAGTTATAGTCGGTTGCCCTACCTTCGGCCTTTAGAACATGAAATGAAGGGTTTGAAAGTATCTTTTAGACATCTATAGAAGGTGTTACCAACCATGTTGGTATTTCCTAGAATAATAAAAATGGGGCATATTGAAAGTGGTAGTAGTGGATTCAGTCTACATGGTCTACGTTGGGACTCCCATCATCATCCACTCACCCTACCATCGACAGAGGAAAGGGTGTTGTGATGGCTCTTACCATCCATCCCCATGAAGATGATAAGGAAATTTCTATATAGGAATATATTTCTCAACTCCAGAGAGAGAATAAGGATCTAAAAGAAATAATTGTGGGAATTCTCCTAGGACATATTCCCTAGAATGATGCAGTAACACCTTCCTATGGAATCCCTCCTTGTAGTGAAGTTCCCCAACCAACAGGTCTAGGGGAATTTTTATATTTTTCATCCTCTCATCACATGAAGTTTAATTTTTTTCCACATCACCTCATCCCATAGGTTTTTGGGGGAATTTTCATATTTTTAAGAATCCTATCCCATAGGGATGTGGGAATTTCAATATTTTCCACCTCTTTATCAAGGGTATTTTAGAAAACATCCAAAATTAGTAATTGACACAAAGCCTCCATGAGTGTTAGGATCTCTTAATTAGTGGGGGGAATTTGTGTCATCTAATACCCCCAAGCCTCATCACCTACCCCCAAACCAATAAATACTAGAGGTTTACACTTCAAACTCCAAACTCAACTATGTATCCATGCCAACAGGGGTATAGGTATCACATGGGAGAAGTTTTATGGTTCCTCAGATCTTGAACAAAAAAGAAGAAGGTATATTACTTCCCATTAAAACATGTACCTAGGTAATTTAATTATTATATGGATAATTATTAGTTAAAACTACCACTAATGAGGATGCTTGTTGCGGCATGGTTGATAGGACAAGACAATTAATGCCCTTAGCATCAACGTCTTAGGAAGACCATAGAGAGTTGATTTAGCATTAAATATTGGTTAGAGAAACATGTAAATGAAGGATTAATAGAGTTATATAATCCTGAAAATCATGAAATATGCATAAGATTCATCCAAAATCTATCAAAAAGGAAAATTACACCATCTTAATAGGTTGTGGCATGAAAAAATACTAGTCACACGATGTCAAATTACATGGAGACATTAGTGCCACATGACGTTGAACTATACGACAAAATACTATCCACATGACATTAAATTGTAAGGAATACATCCTAGTCTGATGACGTTAAACTACAAGAACACATCCTAGTCACATAATGTTAAACTACTTGAACATGTCCTAGTTGCATGATGTTAAACTACATGACAATATTCTAGATACATAATGTTAAACTGCATGATGACATCCTAGCTGCATGATGTTAAACTACAATAAATACTTCCTAATCGCACGATGCTAAACTAAAAGACCATGTCCTTGTCTCATGAAATTAAATTGCATGACAAGAATCCTAGCCACATGATACTAAACTACATGGAACATGTCATAGTCGCATGAAATTAAACTACATGAAAATGTCCTAGTCACATGAGGTTAAACAAGGAAGATACGTCTTGAACTCACGATGTTAAACTATATAGACTAAGTCCTTACCATAAGATGTTAAATTGTATGGATCCCACCTTGGTCACTTGACATTAAAATAAAGGGATCCCCAATGTTTATATTCATTAAATTCAGGTGACCCTTATCCTAAAATCAAGACATTAAGCTGCACAATGTCTCATATCCTAACCACATGATGTTAAACTATATGAAATGGGTCCTTACCACATGATGCTAAAATGCATAGAATTAATCCTTACCGCATGATGTTAAACTACATGGGAGGAATTATCTCACCAATGATTCACTTCACTCAAGATAGATCTATGAAAAAGGAAAAATGAAGTGTCCCCATCCCTATGTGGGAGTCTGATCTTCATAGAGAATCTCCATATTTGAGAACTACATGAGTCCTAACTCCTTCCCTTATAGGATACTTAGTGATTCCTAATACCTCAGTATAAGATCCAGTCGCGATACTTATTTTCATCCATGTTAGGTGACTATCATTCATACCACATGATGTTAAAATATATGTAAGTTATCCTTACTTCATGGTGTCAAACTATAGATATCCTCAATATCCCTATTCTTTCATGTTGAGTCACCAACATCCATACTGAAAGACATTAAATTGTAGAGATTATGTCCTTCCTACATGATATTAAACTGCACATATTTTTAAGAACTATGTAAAGATTGATTCTCATTATAATGAAATAGGTAGGTATTTCTAGATGCTATATCTTGTCTTGTCCACTGCATGATACAAAATTCCCCTATCCTCTCCTAAATTGCCTCCATGTCATGAAGAACCTTTTATAGTCCTTTTTTTATCACACCAACCATAACTCAAATGGGATTAAGATATTTGGTTTGGGTATCCCCACATGAACAAGGAATATTAGCTCATAAAAAGGTTATCTTTTTCTTGAGTCCTTGCCATGTGATGTTAAACTAAAAAGTTGATATATATTTCATGACATAAAACTACGTATTCTCGTGGACCTCACCTGAGAGGACCAATATTTTTTGTGTTGGACTCCCACCACACCTATATTCAAGAACTATGTATGGATTTATTTTTGATATCATAGGATAGGTACTGATACCCATATCAAGAATCCTAATCCCAATGACAACAAATAAACACAAAAAATTATCCCTCTCTATATACGTGTTAGAATTGCACAAGGATATTTATCAAGAACTACGTGTGGCTTGATGCCTGCCATCACGAGACACATAGTGATGCACATAACTTTATTGTTTAGGCCCAACCACAATAATCCTTTTTCACATTGTAGATCCTACATCCTTATTGTATGACATTAAACTTCATTGATTCACAATAACTATGTGTTTCATGATTCCTGTTATCACATGATACATAGTGATGCCCTAATTTTCAATCCCGGGCCCAACTACAACAACCAATGAATCAATTACGCACTCTACATATGGTTAATAACTTCATATAGAATTTCCCATTTAATAACTACAAGTGGTTTTATTCTTACCAATATAGGATACATAGTGATTCCCAGATCTCAAATTCTGGGTCTAACTATATTAGGAAATAGAAAAAAGGAACCCACGACTGAATAAGGAGTTGATCTATAAAATATTATATCACCAATGTATGATTTAGATCTATGTATGTTTTGATTTTTCATAGGACATATCTATGCAAGAAGGTATCTGATATATGACAACACACTAATAAGCCTATGTGTGGATAAAAGATGACCCTACATATAAATTCCCTCGACCAATGAAAAGTATCCACCAATAAAACCTTGCATAGTTTTTCATGTCAGTTCCCATGTTCTTACTACATGATATTAAACTATATGAAAAAAAATACATCCTTACTATATGATGTTAAAATGCAATGAAAAATTTCTTACCGAATAATGTTAAACTACATGAAAAACATCCTCATTTCCTAGTCATATGACATTAAATTGCATAAAAAATGGTATTCACATTGAACATATCATCCCCTGTGATGGTTGTGTATCCAAGAATCTTTTTTTTCTTCCTTCACCTTGAAATAGGTTTAATACACATTGTCTTATCCCTTAGGGTACTCGAACCCTTATTTGATCTTACATTTTCCAGGAACTTACTTCAGATCTTTGATATTTGTGCTAACACAACTAGTTCCCTTAGTTGATATTATTCTCTTGGAACCCCATGGACCTTGGTCTTCTTTTCTCTTGGATTCTCCCCATAGAAAACTGGTAATAAGGACTAGCTTTGCCGAACGGACCGTCAGATCCTAGGAAGGCTCCTCTTAAATCCAGGAGTTATTTTCCTGATTATGTTGAATATTAGAGGCTCATCCCATTTTCAATGGTTGACCTGTACCCACTGATTCCCACCTATTGATAACTCGTATATTCTTGGGTTAGGATTTAGACATTCTATAACCCACCAATTCATGTGGATTCAGATTCCCTTGAGGTTAAAAATCTATGCGTCGTACCCATTGTTAAAGTAGGATTATGTCATCATCTTCTTTTACCCTTCCATTCCAGGGTATGCATTTTCTATGAAGACACAATCACTCATAGATAGTAACCTATTTACCCTAAAAACAAGTCACATCTACACTAATAAATCTTCTCGGAAATAGATAATTATGTCTTAAATCCTTACCATAAAATATTCATTAGGAAACCTAGGAATCCCAACCACAAAGGAAGAACATACCTGTTTTTAATGAAGGTCAAGTCATACAAGCTCACATTGCCTCTTACTTTCGCATGAGATAAATCTATGAAAGAAGGGTTCTAACATATGGATACCCTTTAATAATCCCATTTATGGATAAAAGGTGTTACCTACACCCAAATTATTTAGAACAGTTTAGAGTGTCCCCATAGATAACTTTCACAATCTCACATCAGTTCCCACATCCTTACTGCACGATGTTAAACAGTAAGGAAAAGGTCTATGTTCATCATGAACATAAACTGAATACAATTTGGGCCAAATCTGTATGACCTTAAACTCTAGAATTTGATAGTTAGAATAACAAGACTTTAAACTACTAGAGAAAGATACATGAAACTTTTCAGGTAAAAAACCTACAAAAGGGGAATGAGAAAAATTGAAGTCTTTTCTTACTAAACTCTTTATATAGAAAGTTTTGGCAGAAGTTAGGGAATAAATAAATTAGGTATAAATCTCATAGGCTCTACTTTGGGTCCCTAGTAAAAGTTGAGTTATGCTCCCTAGAACCCTTGGTCTAGAATTTTTTTAAAAGTTATGGTTTGTAACATATATTCACCTTGATAACTAGTTCATTAATTAATGAAATAAATTTTAGGGTGCTCAAACCCTTATTGAATATTACACTTTTTATAAACCACCTTCATTCCTTTGAAGTCTGATCCAACACAACTAGTTCTCTGAGTTGATATTTTTCTCTTGGAACCCCATGGGTCTGGAGATCCTTTTCTTTTGGTTCTTCCCCATAGCTAACTGGTAATATGGACTGGATCCTATGAAAATACCATCAGGTCCCAGGAAGCCCCCCTTATATCTAAGAGTTATTTTACTAACCATGTGGAACATTATAGGCACATGCCATCAACAATGGTTGACCTATACCCACTGGTTCCCACCTCCAGTTAACTCAGATATTCCTAGACCATGATTTATAATCCCCATAACCAGACTATTCAAGAGGGTTTGACATCCATGATGTCATGTCACCATGTATTGTACCCCTTCTCAAAGTAGTAATGAAACACTCTATTCCCGAACAATTTTAATGCCCACACATTATGACTAAAAACCGCATGGTGTAGGGATCAAGATTTCCAATTAAGATCTAAACTACCCTTGGGTTCCAGAACCTTTCCCATATAGCTCTTGATCTATATCCAACTTCATCACCCATATTCCCGAGTCTTCAAAAATATTTTATAGATCTGGTAAAAGAGTAGGACTCAACTCTACTTGATGATGCATGCAATCCATATAGACCACTCATAATGGATTTGAACAACTAATTATAGACACACCTCTTTATAAGAAAGCAACTCCAATCCTCGTGAGCCTCAGTGACACCATGGTCCAACTCAAAAATATAGTGTGTTTTGGGTTTCCCCTGATATTTAATCCCCATTTCATGATATATCAATTCAAACTCATGGGAACATGATTTATACAACCCATATCTAAACTATCTAGGTGAACTCTAGATTCCCTATGTTTTCTCCATATTCTCATACCATCTCCAAAATATCCCATGACCCTTGTAAAATAATGGAGATGAATCTATTTGACCAAGATATTGATGCATAAAGGGTTTAAACCTACCAACTAGTGGAATATCCTCCTTTTAGTAAAGGAACTACAATCCTTGTGAGCCATCACAACACCATGACATAACAAAAAAATTTAGGGTGTCTTGATTTGTCCCTATAATGTCTTACGAATATTCCATATTCATTAATCAAGTCCTAGAAGCAAGATTTTAAACTAAATGGAATATAAATCTCTGATCCATAAGATCCTAAACAACAGAAATAGATTGTCCATGCTAAACGACCCTTAAAAAAAATCCATAGAAGATCTGAGCCAGATGAACCAAAATTACAATAATAGAAGATCAAAGATAGAAGTACCTAAACTAAAACACCAAAAATTTCTAAGCTAGAAGTCCCTAAACCATATATCAACAAAGTTATGATCTA
Source organism: Viscum album (assembly GCA_963277665.1). Lineage (NCBI taxonomy): Eukaryota > Viridiplantae > Streptophyta > Magnoliopsida > Santalales > Viscaceae > Viscum > Viscum album. Next base: position 402,123,195 of record OY728156.1, on the reverse strand, counting down.
GAATACCATAAAATACAATACACTAATAGTTTATTTTTAAGACCAAAAGAGACATGATGCTCACTTGGTTGAAAAATCAATAAGGGAATCCTCAGAAAACTTTAAGCCTATAATTGCTGGACATTCACTTTAATGATCCAATAAATATTGAGCATATATAAAATAGAAGATAAATACAACTTTTTTTTGGCTGGAAACCCATAATAAAGAAGCCTGAGAAAAATCCAAGTCCACACCTATTAAGTATTCCTCCACATGAAGCTTAGTGAAATGTTAAAGAAAAATAAATAAAGAGATAAAAATATTTTGGTTCCCACCATTTTTACATATAAAAAATAAAGATATTATCTCTAATTTCACTAACTTAGGTAGAAGTTAGAGCATTCTTCCTTAGGGATGGATACTATACCAAAATTATGCTTGTAAATTAGAAAATATCAATACAATTGGAGTAGATATATCAATGTGGAATCTCATGTCTATGGGAATTCATGAACATTTCTCAAGATAAATATGTTGTAAGTTAAGCACTCAAATCCAGATTATTGTATCTATTTGTTATTACACATAAACGATGGATACCATAGATGATCCGTGTAACATCTCCACCAAAACATGGATCTATACCAAATATTTCAACATAAGATAGTGACATTCCACTTACTACATATGAGCTTGATCTACGAAAGGAAATTCATCATAGAGTTATTCACCTATTATCCTATGTTACCTATGGAAAAGTTTTATTTTCATAGGCATATATTTTAGAACTATGTTTGTCTTGATTCCCATTATTATGAGATATGTAGTGACGTCCAAGTACATTAAATTAGATGCATCGAAAAGTTATTTTTCACCCAATCCCGATTCCTTTTTGTAATTCATATACATTCTAATTTTATGGTATCCTTTACCCAAGCCAAAGACACTACATATCTTGGACTTATCGAATCACTCATGGTCAAAAGTCTCCTCTTTATAACACCAAAAGTTTGTTAGTGAACACACTCTAGAAAAATAGTCTAATTGGAATCAGTATCAATGATAATTACATGTTAACATATGTGTAAAAATGATCTATGTTTACCTTATAATCATATCATTTTGATTATGAGAGAATATAATTCTAGGGGGGGGGGATTTTTAACACCCAAAATTGTGTGATATGAAACTTTCTATAAATGATTTCAGAAGTGTGGAGACTATGAAAAAAATATTGATATGCCTCACAAAAAATATTCTATGGTAGAATCATTAAGGAATGATCCTTTACTTTAGATGGGCATACACATTTGGCCCTTATTATATTCATTATACTTATTCTAAGTATTTATGAATCCCCCATTAGCCAAAAAATATGGCCAGCCCACTGACTAGACATGCTAGGGCTTAATCGTAGGCCCATGTGGGACTAAGTTTTAACACACTCAATGGGAGACAACCCATGCTACAAAGTGGATGGAAGGAGGTATAATTCTCATAATAAGTGGGTGGGATCCTGTCTAGGGCTCATGGTGCATAAGCCCGAAAGAGCATATAACGCGGGCTGAGAGCCCACTGGGCCGAATCCCAGGAGATAGTTTGTTTGGGTGGTAAGGGTGCCAAGAACTATTTTTAGATTGATGAAAAACACCAATTTTCATATAAAGTGGAGGTTTGACATTGAGAAGTTCCTATGTGGGTCAAAGAATCCACATGTATTGTTTACTCATGATTAGAAATCCTAAAAAAATCTCAAATGATTGATCTGTATGACTGTGATCGTCCATTTAAATCCTGGGTGATTCCCTTTGAAACTCATGACACTAAAAAAATGATTATTCAAAATAAGAATATCCCATGCAGTGTAAAACTTTCATCTTTAACCTCCTACTCATCCACTTGTCTGCCTTACTCCAGCGCCACTAGTTCAACCCAATGAGGCGGCCTGACGTTTCTCGTATGAGCACCCATCGAACACCACATCATCCTTATCCACTAATAAATAAAGAGATAATAAAATTATTCTTAATTCCTAAAATCCATGCACATGTCTTCAATTTTCAAGAATCCTTCCCAAGATGTGAAACAAATATAATCAAGTGAAGACAACACCGAGCCGTCACAGGAGCATAAAAAACTGTCTAAGGTCCATATCAATGATCACCAGTTCCATCACATGAACACTATGTGATAACACCTAAATATGATCCTAATACTATGTGAAATACATCATGAGAGTCTTTTAAAATCACGTGATCAGATTGGTTATGATCGTATGAAGCAGTTTTAACACTATATAGATCACATGAAGTTTACAACCACCTAAACCCCCTATATTTTTCATGGTTTATTGAATGAATAAATCTATTTTATTGAGAGGATGTCCACTGATCATGAAATCCCCTTGGAATGATCACGTGAAGGTCTGAAGGCTTTCTAGTGTGCTGTCGTGAGACAACATCTATCAGTCACATGATATTAACCTTGAAAAGCCACCACCAGCTCGACCAATATGCACATCTTCATCCCCATACCAATAGGCACTACCTTAAAGCTACCAAAACCTTTATAAAACCTACTCACCTTAAAAATACACAAAAACACATGACGGATGATAGGATGAGGATGAAGAGTAGCAAAGAAACAGAGGATCCAACCACTAGTCTTGGAGATCACCACTTGGTAATCAGGAGGCCACTCTCATGAGAATATACCATGGGTTTTATCATAAGAACCCATCATGTTATCATCTTAAGATCACATGATCACATGAAATCAAAATATCATGTGACTACCTTGTGAAACAAGTATCTGAGTGGCCGTGAATTCCCATAAATGAACATCCCGACCACACAAACCTTTATCCTTGACATGAGATTGCGATGCACATAAGAACCAATGGACAAACATGAGAACCAATAATCCTTCATCCATGCATAAAAAACCAATGCACATCCCTAGTTAAAGATCAAACAATCCTTCACATAATATCTCAAGAGATCATACGATCACATGATGATCACACGATCTCAGTCATGCGATGCATATAAGAGGCTCGGGCGTGTGCTTCCTTTCCATATAGAGATAACCAAAGTAACCCCATGATCCCATGACACCTCTATTCAGATGTTTAATTAAGTACCTCAGACATGCTGGACACCAATTTTGGTAACTAAAAACATATTTTAGTGAACTATTAATTCTTATGGATAGTCTTGAAGAAGTGATCATGAGAGCCTTCAGATTCATGATGCAACAAACCTTCAGGTCATGCGATGTTCACATGAAGCCCTGGACATTGCTGACTTCACAAGTTACACCCAATAGATTCCAGTCCATGAAATGTAAATACCATGGAAAAGAACCCCATGCATGAAGAGGGTACTAACTACCCTTGGTCATGTGCCCTTGTCTGCACCACGACCCTAATGTACAACCTCAACATAAGATCACAGAACCCTTTAAAAGACCCCCATATAAGGTTATGAAAATTTCATGAGTAATAGGGATTCATGTGGGTCCATCATGTGTAAACCCCTCTCTATATGTGTAGCCTTGACACCCATGGAAAGACCCTTCCATCACTATGAAAACCCTAGGAGGTGCAGTTTGAAGCAAACCCTTGGTCATGCACCCCTCTACCTAGGATAATTTTTGCCCCTACAACTATGAGTCATGATCCCATAGGGCATGAGAATTTATCACTTAGATGGGAATATGATCATATATATTTTCACAATACCCCATCACACAATTAATTTAAGGTCATGGTACAACAAGATTCTTCATTAGTCTCTTGATGTCCTTTGGCATCCTTTGATGCATCACTTTGGTCGCAAGACAGGATCTATACAAGTTGGGTTAATCTTGAAATAGATTATTTACATGAAATAAGGATCATGAAATTTCCCATTGACAGGTCAGAATTGTCATTCAACTATACGAATACAATTCAGATTGATCATGTGCTATAGTATAATCATGACTACTTAGATCACGTGAAAGACCCTATACATTTTTGATTTGATTATAGGAATCATCTTGGACATGTCCACTTCAACAATGAGAAGAAATCCAAGACAAGTTAGTTGATCATGTGAAATAACCTTTACTTGTATTCTATGATCATGAAAAATATCTTAGACATGTCAAATTAGACAATGAGAATCAGTTTGGACATGTCAGGAAGATACCCTTGGAAATATCTACCATGTTAGACTGACTCCCCAAACATATCAAGTGGATAACTAGGACATTTACAACAGATTGACAAGACATGTTAGGAATATCATTTATGACATGTCAACTTTATCAGGAAGTCCCACTTGAACACATTCCATATGGACAAGCTAAGAATATTTTTCAATATTACCCCTTTTAAAATGGACGTGTCCTTCATGGGAATGGGTAATGAACTCATGAGACCCTATTAGTGTCAGTCTCTCAGATACACCTTTCATGGTCACTATCTCTATTTATATACCATAAGATAGAAAATGATTTTTTCCAATGGGAAACCCTAGTGTGTAATCTTTGATTAGTGGCATGATATAACTACCTCCATATTAGGGAAACCTCAGTGTTCAAGCCTTGATCAACAAACTTCAAGAACCCTGATTCCTATCAAGAAAAAATACATAGGACACCTCTCTGTGTTCCAAGATACAAAGGGAATATATCCCCATATAATACACTAGAATTCCTAAAGCCTCAGAGATAACCATAATTTCTCTATGCACGATCACCCACCTAATCACAATAATAGGTTAGGGGAACACTGAACTACGACGAATCTGATTCTTGATATAACTAGGAAACGTATGATGCCTCTCTGAGGCTCGAGCTCAAATAGGAATCCACTTTAATGTGAGTCCCTCCACCCCCCATAAATATGACAACCTTGATTATTCATTAACATATGATAATTGATCTCTAATATGAACCAATTTAAGAGCAATCCTCAATAATGCCTTAAAGTACCTCAAACCCATCAGCATGTTATGGTTGAAACAAACTACAAGAACTCTAATTTCAATAATAAAATAGGATATATATGACACCTTCCTAAGGCCCAATATCTATACCATGTCCTCTATGTGATGGGTAATCATACCCCTTAGAGGGAAACATTAATGTGTAATCTCCAAATAGATATCCTCTCATAAAATGTGTTTGATCATTTTCTATCACTTATTTCTCACACTGAGTATGAATCTTGTAGGCTTAGAGGCTGGATATGATTTTAAAAATAGTATGATGAGAATTCCCCCAATGCAGGATATTCATTGGGGTGTAATTATTATTTAATATTATATTCAATAAAAGGTCCATACTCTCAATGAGGTAATCCAAGGAATCCTTACATGCATAATTCCCTCTTAAGGCCTCTATTGCCATATCTCTCATGATGCAAAGAGACATAATGAGAACTAAGTAGAATATGATTCCTATTATATACATGATTTGTAGGATGCATCTTCAAGGCCAGATCCCTATATTTACATACTTACCACTTGACATTAAATTACATGGACCAGTCTAGTTACATGACCTTAAACTCTAAAAAAACAAACTATGTGGGTTTAGATTGTTGTTTTTATAGGATACTTAGGATGCCTCATAATGGTTCAATCCCATATTCAAGATACTATACACCTTCTTGAATGTTAGTAAACTCTATAGTTCCTAAAAATGGTTATAAACTAAATCATCATAAATAAATAAGATAATGATATAGAAACCGTGACATGCACACATTGTTCCTCTCAATACATGGTTATAATGAAAATATTTACAAAGGGGTAACTAGTCTCGTATTGAGGCCTAGAAAGAATTTTATGAAAATTTCGTAAATCTATAAGAGAGTCCCATAGTAGGAAAACAATTCCCCCCAAAAATGGTGTGATGATCCTGAACTCCCATCCTCTTGACCAATGTGCGTTACTAAGATCCATTAGGTTTGAAACCCCAGTTGACTTCTTACGTTTAGAAAGTCGGTCCATACTCAATTATGGAATTAGGAATCCTTGAGACTTTCTAAGAAATATTAAAAAATGGGAAACCTGATGTGAATTATTGAAAAATGAATTTAACTCCCCATAATCAAACCGTCGGGCTAAAACCCAACCAAAAATTTCCTAAATAAACAAATATAGTCAATCCCAACATGTCCACCCAAGACATTTATTACTCTCAGAGCTGATGGGAGAAGGATTTTAGAACTACCTAATATCATAGAGGTTACCTATATATGGATTTAGGTTGTTGAGAAATGAAACTATACCCACCCCATGAATAGAGAATAAACCAATAATCTAGATCAATAACCACCATGAGATATCCTAATCCAACATTTCTATAGTGGGATTATTTATCCAGAATATAGCTGGTGCATCTAGATATGTTATTGGGTATAACCCTTTATCTCAAAATTAAATAATATATATCCTAGAAAACTAAACACATAATTATTCATTGATTCCAAAACATCCAACACCAATTAGAGTTATAGATGGTCTTCAAGTTAGGATTTTCACCCTGGATGTGTTTTTGGAATGGATTGGGGTTGTCTGTTCTGAGTGCACTGATGTTCGGTGTAGTTTTCATAGGATATTTGATTAGTGGGGTTATATAAAACTATCTGGGTATCAAAAATGTTCTTACACCATAAGAGGAATACCCTCCTAGATTTAATCATTAATTGTATCTTGTATAAGAATATATTCCACTTGATGTATAGGTAAGTCAAGGTAAGCCTATGGGACTTGCACATAATTAGTGGCACATTATTTCTAGGGAATATGTTTAATGAATTCATTCCTCCAAGATTTTTATAAAAGAATTTGAAGAGACCCCCCCCCATTTTCATGGGATTTTTTTCTAGTTTCAGAGGAATTCCATGCTCTTGGATATTTTCCATAGCATCAATATTCCCTTCAGCATCTGGGATAAACTCTTCATCATTCCAAGTGACCAAGAGCCACATAAAAGGCAGTGATAGAGGTGTCCAACCCGGAAGACCCATGATATTTATGGTTCTTATTTGATAACAATAGTGTAATTCCTATATATTTAATAGTTATGGGATGTCATCCCCATAGTCAATTGGATTGTTTTCCCAAAATCCTTATTGTTCATGTTTATCAGTAATTAACTTATCTTAGCACTTTAGTCACATGATTGGGTAAGGATTAGAAATTTTATGATGATAGATCAATTGGAAAGTGGTAGGTGGATCACTATAGTGGTATTGATGTTGGAAAAGATCTACTAACATATTGGACACATATATAAGGGAAATATCCATTCAGTCATATGATTATTTATTAGGTATTATAGGGTGGTATCATATCCCATACAGAATTCTATGAGTTAATGAATTACCAAATAATTTTAGGATCGTGGTTTGGGATGTATCTCACAATAATATATGGAGTTATTTTAGTCCAAATTCATGATTGATAAGTGTGAAATATGTTGAACCTCTAAAATTAGTTCATTTTCATGTCACACCGAGGACCAATAGGTGTTATTTCTAACAATGCGACTAGAACCCACCCATAACATGTGTAAATTAAATATCTAAGGGAGGGAATACTAGTATCCATGACTGAAATAGATACTATCTATGATGGGATTGAAACTTTCAGATTTTGGATAAAATTCCATTATGTGTAGAATAGGTGCTCTGACCCATCTCCATGATCACTAGTGAAATGAAACCCCATTTTGACATGATGGTTATAGTTGATTCTCATGCGGAAAGAGATTATTATTCAAGTTACCTTCACAACATTTGATTCCATTTTCAGTTTTTCAACTGAATATGTCAAGGAATATATTCGATTATACCCCCATGGAAATTTAGATAGCTCAGTGCCTCAATTCAAGGGCCCACCATTGAATGTAGGTTGATAAGAACAAAATATGAATATATAGGCAGTGATACCTTATCATAGGATCACACCAAGAAATCCTATGGTTTCTTAGATACCTAAGAAATGTATGAGTCACATGGAATCTTATTTCTCAATGGGTGGGGTAGCTATTCTACTAATGATCCCTGCTAATTCAAGGTTTCTAGAGTCCTAGAGAGAGTGGGATTCTTGGGGAAGAAATTTTTCCATAAAAGATATTTGTGGTAAAATCTAGGTTGATAATTTTATTATGAACAAGTTTATAAAAGTCACTACACCCATTTTCATCACCTACATGGATCATTATGAATAAGTAAAATATTATATCTTAGAACTTGGAGCTATGGTTTACTCCCTCAAAATTAAAGCATTTTTCTTGAATTGAGTACTCAAAATGATAGATCCTAAGTTAAGTAGTGATGAGGAAAATGACTATGTGCGTCCCTACGAAGTGATTGATATGAATTAGGAGGAAGATCTAGTTATAAATCTCATTGGGAAGAGGTGATTTGCACTCTCATTTTCACTTAGCATGCCATCATTTATGTCCCTATTGATCTCCGCCAAGTATTTTGTAGGAATATAAAGGGGCTCATTCTCCCATGATATGTATAATGTATTCGACTAGAGGAACATTTCTAAACCTAACTTCTTACCAGGGAAACATGTTTGAAGGAGCTTCGCCTACCCAGATGACATAACTCTGAGTGGTGGCCTTTGACCCACTAGCAGTATTTCTAGCGCCCCCAACAAAAGTTACACTTAAAGATATCCATTTATAAGAAATCAATAGGTGGGAGCGGGTACGGTTTTTGAATATTCATCTTTACATGAGATATTCTAGTAAATGACACACACACACACACACACATATATATATATAACAACTTTATAAATTTGTATTGATTTGTTATCTGGTTCAGGTGTCGGGTCATGCCTCATGGGTTTTGGGATATTGGTTGCTCAAGAGTACATAATCAAAGCCCAATAGATGAAGAAGTAAAACCTAGAACGGAGTGTGTCGACCAATATGTTGACTCATTTAGGCTTAGTGGATAACTTCATGGATGATAAATACCTTTTCGATTATCATGAAAATGAGGTTTCTTCTTTTAGCGTGTCTCTATATGATGGTGTATTATCATGATACTTTCACGTTATCTATCATTCATGCTAACTAATGTTGATTTATATATGTAGTATTCCAATTTTATATTTAGAATGTACTTACTCTAGGGACATATTTTTGGCTTGTGGATCTATTGGAGGATGTATTGATGTAACACCCTAGGTTTTTAAGAATCATATTCTTTTTATAAACTATATGTTTATAATTATAAACTTTTTTTGTTTAAAGGATTTTAAATTTGTTAGAAACCAATTCATACTAGATATTAATAAAACTAAAAACACTTTTTTTAAACATAATAGGAATTTTAAAACAAAATCACATAAAACTAAGTATTGAACACCTTGTATTATTATTCACGATGGATGAATACATCCAATAAAAGTGCATAAATCAATAGGGGAAAATTGATAGAAAAGAAGAAAATATTCATAACTAGTAAATCATTTAGATCATATTCAACTGTCAGGATCACTAATATAAAATATATATAATGATTAAGAGTGCTATGAAATGATAAATCATTATGTATAATATGAAATAAGAACTATTCCATGCGAGGTGAGAGTGAAATGAATGATAGATTTAGTAAGTCTATATATATAGAAATGAAACATGGATATTATAAATATTTTTTTTGGAAATATGGTCATTAGAAATATAGTAATTGAGAATGTGGTCATTGGATATACATCAAATAGGTAAACTAAAGTTTTTTATTATTTACTAATAAATTTAAAATAATATAGCTCACAATGAAATAAAAACGTGATATTAAAATACTATATATATATGTGTTATGTATAAGAAACAACAATAACAAAAACAATATTAAAATATGATATGATGTATACATAAAATTAAAATTATAATTTCAATATCAATGGACTAGAAAAATAAAATTTTAGAATATAAATAATTAATTTTAATGGTATTTCTTAAAGTGTATTTAGTATAAAACTAATAATTTTTTAATTACTATTTTAATAAATATTTTATATTTTATCACAATAAATTAAAATTATCAAATTTAAAATATTATTATATTAACACTATTTTAATTTTAAATTTATATAAAATAATATTAAGAATATATATTATTTAAAAACACCATTTTCCATAAAATCTTGTGTATCCTTACATTTTTTATTTTCATTATAAAGATAAATATACAATTTTTATAATTTAATGAACATGATTTTTTAATTTATAATGTAGTTATTATCTTAGAGTGATTTTTTTGGATTTTTTGAAAAATATAATTTTAGGTGAATTGTGAAAAATATCATTTTTACAAATACCACGGGATTTATGAAATTATTAATATATATGTATTACTTGGAGATTTATTAAACCATTTTATATAGTTAATATTCATATTTATAAGGGACATTATAAATTTAAAAATATATTTTTTATTCTACAAATCTATATTTGATATTTTAGATACTAATTTACTTTTTCTCTAATTATTTTTAATACAATATAAATTTCTTATTTCAAAATCAATTTTTATCTCTTTTACAAAGTTAATATAATAAAATTTATTTTAAATTTTGGAATTATAAGTTCCATATTATGTTACAATAAACACTTTATGTTATGTAATGAAGGATAAATTACTTAGGTAAAAATTAGTTACCGTGATAAAATCTAAAATAGTAAAAGTCATAAATCTAAGGATAAAGTGTGTGAAACATATTAAAAACATGTTTATAATTGAGTTTTTGAGATATTATCTACCTTATCTCATAATACACTCAATTATTGTGAATTGTTTATTCCACTTTACATGTGAAATATGTTCTCTCTTTATATTAAGTTGAAATATTTATAAAAATACCATTCTCCCCACTTATAAGAGGGGTCTTTCACCACCCATTCAATACCAAACTAAAAATTAGGTTTTCAATTAAAAATTTACCCTATATCCTTCCCCTTTAATCATATTTAATTCAATTAAGCTTCTAGTCACATGATTTTGTCCAAATCCCCCATTTTCAAGATGTACTTCGAGAGAAAGTTCAAAATATCAAAGTAATTACTTCTCACCCTCTATTATTTTTCCTTTAAAAATATATTATAAATTATGAAATTATAAAATTGTTATTAACTATATAATAATTTTTTTTGTTTATAGAATATACATTATATACCCTTTCTATATTCCTTTAACAAAATAAAAAACCTCAATCATGCGTATGTGCGGATTGCTGCCTCCATGACGCAATGCGTTTCATTTTCCTTCACCACCTCAAATGGATGTTATTAATGGAGAATTTAATATATATGTATGGTATTTAGGAAATATTTTATTTTTTAAATTATAAATAATATTTATCTTTTTCCTATTTCTAGGGAAAATGAAATCACCATCCTTGCATACGTACGGACTACCACCTCAATGGAATAGAGCATTCTTTATTTCATTACCACATTTCATGGATGGTTCCAAGATTGAGTTTTGTGGGATAATATGTTTTTTATGAAATTATTAAGGTTATATTAATTCAATTTATATAACTTATTAAAATTATTATTAATAAATAACTTTTATTAATCCAACCTTCTAGAAGAGAAGAATAAGAGAAAAAAATGTTTTCTTCATACTATGTAATACTTCATATAGGTTATATTATTATTATAATTAATTAAAATTATATTATAAAAAACTAATGAACAATAAATAATATCATTAAGCTTTTATTATAATTAAATCAAAACTAAATCACCTCATATTCATCAATTAATTATGGTATGTTCTTGGTTGAGTTAGTGTAACCACCGGCTTGAACAATGCTATGAATTTATATCATGGATGACTATGAGAATATACTTTCTTGTAATATATGATATAAATAATTAAATAATGGTTTTATTTTTGTTTTGGAATGGTAAAAATAATTTTAATCTCATCAATTAAGATACCAATGTCCGGTCGTTAAAAATCACCGAAAGATGCTCATCATCAATTTCCCCTTTATGGTTCATAAACAAAACACATATATAGTGAAATTATGACATAATAAATAATTTAAAATAATTAATTATAGTAACTTTATTATATTTTACTGATTATTATTTTTAGAATAAATAATAACAACATCATTATTTTGAAACTAGTACAAAATGACCCAGACTACTCACACTCAATACTGGAAATAGATAAAAACTAACTAATATACATATAAATAATAATTATAAATTATGTTTATATAATGGTATTATATAGGAAAAATCTCATGAAAAAGGTTATTAATATATTTTGGTTTTTATACATGATCTTAGTGTGAAGGGTAATGGTGTAACTATTTAATAATGAATTTATTTTACCATAATCATGGGGTTTCTAATATCCATATCATGTTCTATTTTAAATTTATCTTTATTCAAAATATTCCAAATATTAAAAGGGGGGTTTGATTAAAAAGTTACTAAAACTACCAGGGTTTTATTGATAATATTATTTTCATTTCAGGATTTATTTTTGAGATAAAATCTAGATGATTTTTTTATTCTTTTAAAAAACTCTCATTATTTTCATTGTTTATTAATGAGGTTTTACATTCCCCCTCAATATTTTATTTTCCCATTTACTCATATTTTACCAAAAGTGCTTCATGTAAGTGGATCCAACCACATCTATTCTTCTTAGTTGGGAAAGTCACTATTTTCATGTCTGTATTCATTATATTCATTAACAAACATCCTTATATATTTCTCAATAATTTATTAAGGTCATTTTATACTACTTGAAATTATTTTAATGGTTTCAAATAAATTTTTATAGTTTTTATATGGTTAATTTTCTTCAAAATATGAAAATATTATTTTATAATGTTCACATGTGGATATATCATTTAATTACCATTATCACTTTATATGAATCTTTCACTTTACAATTTCATTATTTATAAAATAATTTTTTTTCATATTTGATTTATAAAATACCAATTTTAAATTTATTTAAAAATATTAAGGATATTTCTTATTTCCGAAGTGATTTTTCCAAAATTCTAAAAAATTATTCTTCATCTAAGTCATTTTACTTCGACATATCTTATACTGAATCAAGGATATTTTTCAAATTTTACCATCCACCTTATTTATTTTCATGGATTATTTTATTTCATTACCTTTTAGTGAAATTATCTATCACTTCCTTTGCCTTTCTTAATTGTTTTCAATGTATAAGGATATTTTTTTTCTTCTAATGACCTTCATCTGTGAATACCCTATTTTTGATTCCTTGGATTGAAAGGTGTTATACTAGATTTAATACATTAATTAATTGGGGGAAATTATTTTCTAAACCATATAACTTTTTTCTATACAGTGTAAATACTGTAGGATTTAATATATTGATTGAATATTATTTACCTAGAAATTTAATTTATATCATTATATACCCATGTATTTTTAGTGGGTTTATAATTTTATGATTATTTATGGAATTATTAATGATTTGATTATGTGAATCCATTTAAAAATGATATGAAACCCATTTTATTTCCTTATGTTCTTTATCACGTATTAAATGAAACACATTTTATTTACATGGGTTCATTATGATGTGAGGAATGAAACCCATTTTCTTCCCTTGGTATCTTTATGATAATTTTAATTAATGATAGTTACTGGAACTTGTAAGTATGGATAAATAATGGGTGAGGTTAAATATATCCCTCCAATACATTGGTTAAGGATTTATATCTCATGAGAAAAGTATTCATGAGTATGTTTTTGTTTTTCATAAGTATGGGTACTGATAGTGTGGTTCATGAAAGTAATTTTTCCCTATGATAATGTTTTTACCACAGTTGAAAGATGTTATAGTTTAATGATTATTCTAATGACTATGTTATGCTCTTAGGGATCATGTTTATCGAATCAATCTTTTGATTCATGTCTTGTTTTATTCCAAGAGTTATTCCATGATTTTTGATCTATGATTTATTTTTTATGAATTTTATTATGTATCTTGATTATACCATTATGATAATCTTATGTGCAATTATTATATTCGAATATTATCACTTATGTTTACCCTTACTGAGCATTTGATCTCACCCTTATCACATGTTTCCATTTCCCTAGGTAATAAAAGGAAGTATTATGTTTGATTTATCTAGAATATCATTCTGCATGGAGAATTTATGGGAGATGTATAAGAATCAATATGGATTAATTAGTTTTATATACAATGGAAAAAATTTTATTTCGATACAAATAAATTAGGTTCTACTAGTTAAGTATTTATTATAACTCTCTAAAACATTGAACCTAAAAGGTCATTGGAATGAAATTGTTACCTTATTTGAGAAATATATTGTAATTATGGATGGGTATGAAATCAAGTGTGTAAATTTTATGTTTTCAATACCAAATCTAGAGTGTCTATTAAGGGGTGACTCAATCACTATGGGAAGACCCTCTTATTGCATCTTCTAATGAGGTGATAATGGTTGGTGGAGTTATTTCCCCAACAAATCAAGGTGAGTATCCAAAAATTTTATTACTTTTTCTTCTCTTATCTATATTGGTAAACATTTTTTGGATGTTAATGTCTACCAACCTATCATATACCTTAGAAACTAAAGGCTCCATTGCTTTAGTGCTTCAGTAAGTGAAAATCATAGGTTTATTGATGAGTTTGGTGTGATATAACATAAGAGACGTTGATAGTGGACCCTATCAGAGTGAATTTATTATGTACTATAAAAAAATACCAATGATGGACTCTAAATTATACTTATATTATGACTCAATTCAATAGATGATGTAATATTGGGCATGAAAGAACATCTGTAAGATAATTCATAAAACCCATATCTATGCACTTGGAGACCAACTACATCACATTTAAAACATCTTCATCACCTTAGGCTATGGTGATTATGACTACCTTGTAATCCACACTATTGTGTAAGAGGTTATTTTTGATCAACAGAAAATGAGGGTACTCTTGTTGAGAATTTTGATTATAGAATATATGTCTTTCTCTAAAATATTTAGAAGAACAATAATTCTTGAATATTTTGAACACATGGTGATTTCAATGAAGTGAGAAAATTCTGTAATTAAGGGGAAGGACCTAGTGGAATTACTTCTTCATGAGTTCTCCAACATAAAAAAGTTGTATATGATTAGAGAAAGATGACTAAGGAATCAAAAAAGGTAGGGGTAGATGATTTTTTAGGATATAGATTCTATAAGTTGTTTCATAGGTATAAGATACAAAAATAGAAGAGATGTGTTGGGATATTAATGACTCAAAAGGAATAAATTTCCCATCTTCAAGAGTCCATCGAGTGCATCTTATCACTGTATTACGATTAATCCTTCTTTTTACGTATAATCATAAGAGAGAGTGTGTGTATATTGTGGATGATCCTATCATATTTTCCAAATTAATAGAAAACTTTTCTATCTCCAAAACATTGTCAATTTCTTGAATCCTGTATCAACTCAACTATCAATTCATGATAGTCTATTATATTCAAGGAGAGTAATATCATAATAATTAAATATAATTAATCATTTTATGAGGATGGATCGATTTAATCACAACTTCCAAACACTTGAGTCAATGATGATAGATATAAACCAATCCATCATCTTGTAAACATGTTTTATTTGGTGTATATAGAAAAAATAAATATAGTGGAACATATTCCATCACTGTAAACAAAGGAAAATCTGTGAGACAAAGGAATGTAAAATTTGATTTCATCCTGATTGTGTACACATAAACTAAAATATACATATAATGAATTTGGAAACACAATTCACATCACATGAGTAAAGGTTAGTCTATTAAGATATGATGGATGTTAATGATTCATTATTATGAAAATTATGAAGGGGGTTTTGAAAGAGATTTTCAATTCTCAAAAATTGATCAAGTGACTACAACAACACACATTTCACAGAAATCATCTTTACCAATATATGTGAAGGAAAAATGGGTGCTTTAAATTTTTCCTAGTTTTATGTAACTCAATAGAATTGGAATATGGTGGTCAATATAAGCTTTATTTCTTTTTTACCTTTTAGATAACTTTTTTCTAATCTATGTATGGGGAAATGTTAATCAGGCAGGAACTCATCTTTTTTCTGAAACCACACATTGTAGGGTTTCAATTTGAAAAGTGTTTTTCCTTTATGTTTCTTAAATTCTCCAATTTTTCCTATACTATATGAGGTCAAATAGTAGATAGTGGAGACTTTACTTTTTCCTATTATTCTCATTGTGGGGTTTCAACTAGGTGAGTACTCTGTCTCTTTCCTTAAGAAATTTATGGTCATGAAATCTAGACTAATGAGGAGAGAGATTTGAGGTTAGACAACTTTGGAAAAAAAGTTAAAGAATATTAAGGTCATAAAGACTTGAATAAAGGTAGGGAATTTTATATAGCAAATAAAATTGAAACCTAATGTGAATAGATATCCCAATTCTAGTATAAAAAATATAATGGATGGGTGAGAATGGATTAATGTCACAATAACCAGACTAATGATGAATGGTATTATATGAAAACACAAATGGGGATTAATATCTAGGATTTATCTAAAAAATTTGAAAAATGAATGAATATGATGTAAATCATAACTTGAGGTTTTTGATTCAGGAAGTGATGAAATGGGACAAGCATGCTAAGGATGAACATTCTACAAATTGGAGTGATGGGTTACACTGTAGTATTGATAAGGGACCATGGGGTTAGAGTAACTTATCCTTATGATAAAACATATCTCTAGTTACCAGGATAGATATGATGGAACATATATCATTACCACATGGAGGCATTATTTTATAGTTAAATTAAATTTTTAACAATATCCACAAAATATTTATGGTGATTCAAACACTTAATATATGATGTGTGGTTTATAGAAAGAGGATATTCAAAATATATTTAGACACACCGGTCATAAACTAACCCTGGATGGGTTGTTATGGGATGTTTAAGGGGAATAGAAGTGGATGATGATATGTGGTTTGGTCTAAATTTTTATATTTAGATGTCACTACATATCTATAAATAATAGGAATCAAGGCTATGACAACCCATATCTTTAATACACCTTAATTAATGATTTATTTTACTAATATGCACTTAATACAACCCCTAAAGATCATGGGTCCTAGTGTCTTTAGGTAATTAGGTACATTTGAAAATATCTTTCAAAGTAAAAATAACAACATTATTTAAAAAAATCATAACAAGCGCTTATATTCTATGGATCTTATAAAACTTTGTAGAATAACCTAGGGATATACTCAAGAAAGAGGTGAGATATATATACCAGCAAGGGAATCATAAAATAATAACATGATAAAATCAATACATGTGAGTCAATAGGAATATACAAAATACATAAAAGGGGTAAAAATAATATTGAATAATGAGGCATGATATAACATGATAACATCAAGGCAATATAGGAATGTGGAAACAACATAAAACATGAAATAAGAATAAGTCAAAGATAACTATCAAGAAAACATCACATGGTGGAAAAAGTACCATAATAGATTAGGTTAACTCCCCAATATCATAAAAAATGTCTCATGTCACAAAAACACTACCTAATGAATTAGAGGGCTATATAATTCCGGGCCCACCCATCACATTAATATTACACACATGCATTAGTGTTCCACATAGATCATACAACATAAGTATGCATTTCAAAAATTTTAATCTAATGATTAAGGAGTGTGAAAAAAATACATAGATGTACCAAAATAGTTAAGTATAAGTACATCTATGTGAATACCATTGAATGGAAATGGTTATGGGTATTCACTACATTATTTTTTGGCATGAAAAAATCTTAGGACACTTTTGGCATCATAACAATGTTATATAAAGATTCATAGAAGAGATTGATAATATTGAAATGGGTAAATCATAACTTAGAAATCATAAGAAAATTAAGAGTAATGTTTAAAAACATTTCCCAACATGAACAATTGTAAAAAATGCATAAAACAAAGAATGCGCTTGAATAAAGAGGAGAACGAGTGGATCCCTTACCTTGAGAGGGCGCTTCTTAAAGCTCGAGAAGAGATTATTAAGAGATTATGGACACATTTGGAAGTATTTATAAAGGGAAGGGAAGAGTAAATTCATGATCTAATGGATTTTAGTGGTGATTAATGGGATGTTGGGTGGGTTTATATAGAAAAATAGGGGGAAATTATTTATTAATTTCCAAACTTTGTTTTTGGACTCTATATGATAAAGTAATAAAAACCAAAAAAACTCAAATGGGTTTTCCCATGGTTTATTTCTTAGAGGAGTGATTTTAATTATTTTATTTGGATAATAACTAAAAACATTATAATTATTCCTTAGGTGATATAGAAGTGATTCATGTTTATACAGAATTGATTTAAAAACCTTAAAATATAATATAGGTTCTAGAGAATCCATTAAGGGTTTATAAAATTTATCAAATAACATAAAAATGAAATTATTTTGAAGGGATTTTTTGGATATTATTTATAGTATTTATTACATCACTTCTGGGATTTTATGCTATTATAATACATATCATATAATTATACCATATTTAATTTTTACCTAACAATTCAACTATCTGAGAAAATCTGAAAAATTCACCATTGGATAATTTATACATAATGATTTATGGAATAATATTTATTTTATAAAAATATTTTTCTATATATGAGAATTTTAAATTTTAAATAAAAGAACTTGTATTTATTGAAAAATACCAGTTTTTTTTTAAATTAACTTTTTTCTAACCCGTATAGAAATCACATTCGAATAAATAAAATTTTAATATAATATATATTCAATAAATATTATTTAATAATAATATATAATAAAAATATAATTTTTTTCAATTTTTTTTTTAATTTATCAAAAAGAGTATATTGATTAAAACAACATATTTCCCAAGAATACAATTTTTTTTCATCGAATCAAAATAATTTTTTTATCAAACTTATTTTTTAATCATTTAAAAAGTAATAATAAAAATTAATTAATATAATCATTATTTTATTTAATGAAAATATAAAAATGATCAATTTTAGGGTCTATATAGATATCTCTTTATTAAACTAGTAAATTTCCTAAGGGTAATGTGTGCGATTGTGAGATTCTATTGGTGTGGTTTGATGAATATGTTTTGGTCCATGATATCCATGAGATTGAACTTCTCCCATTAATAGTTTGAATTATGATTTAGTTGTTGAATCTTGGATTGAGATTAGTCAAGGGAACATCCCAGTTATTCTATCTCCCTTAGAATCTCTGATACATATGATTCATAGGGTACAATCCTACTTGTTGATGTCATCACTCCTTTATATGTCAATTTGATATTATCATAACCCTTAATATACTAATTCTAATGGTCACTATAAAATGGTTATACTATCAATGGTTATGATTTTTAATGATATATTATATTTGAAATACCATATAATGGTAAAAAATAAGCAAACTCGTGTATGTTTTTTTATTACTACAATACTTAATAATGAATTTATTTATTCAAAAATAAGATTTCATTTATAAATGTTTGGGTTGTTACATTCTTCCGCCTTTCAAAAATTTTACCCTCAAAATTTTCATTTTATACTCTAAAATAGATAAGGGTTCTTATGTTTCCTCGCCTTTTCTAGTTCGCTTATTTCTTCCTCAAAATTTTATTTCTAGCACAACACTTTGACCAGGAGAGTGGTCTTGTTTCATAGGACTTTTTCTATATGATATAAGATCTTCACCTATTTCACCATGTATTAAAGATCATTCCCCAATGGTACCACCTATGGATTCATTAATTATGAGGGGTCTGGTATATAATTACTCAAGGGGGATACATGGAACACATCATGTACTTAAGATAGGTCAGGTTGGAGTTCTGGTTTATAAGAAACTACTATAATGTGATCAAGTATCTCAAAGGGACCAATGTATATATGACTAAACTTTCCCCTTTTCCCAAACCTCAGGACTTCCTTCCATAGTGATTTTCAAAGAAACAATTTATCTCAAACCAAAAACTGTAGGTCTCATTTATGATTTTATTAATATATTTTCTATTGATTTTTATGGATTTCATATGAAATTTAATGGTTTGAACTACCTATACAATCTCTTGGGAAATATTAGGTCCCACCAACTTCCACTCTCCAACTTCATCCTAGAATATCAGAGTCCAAAAAATCATCCCATACAGAGCCTCATAAGGTTCTATTTGAATGCTAGAATAGAACTTTTTGTTATTCGAGGAATCTAATAGGGGAATTTACTGATCCCAAAATCATTATAAATCCATTTAACATGATACTATCATGTCATATATAGTTTCAATGGTTACTTCAGACTAGACATACATATAAGGGTGATAAGAAGTACGAAAACTTAGTTTTGTATCCCACACTTGTTAAAGGCTTATAAAAAACCTATAGTAAAACCTATAATATTAATAAGATACAATGGAGAGTGTAACTCCATACCGTCTTACCACTTATCTTATGTAGATTTTGGTGAGTTGGTTAAGATAGAAAGCTTCCTTGATAGTTATGAAATGAGATCTCTTTATAAGGAAATATAATACCATGAGATGGAATTATTTTATTTAGGGGTTATGTGAAGTCTTATGATGAAATTAGTGGGTATATTTTCACATTTCCATACTAGCATAGACAATGGTTGCATAATACCCTTATACATCTATAATTCCACCTTGAATTATTTCCATACCAAGTATCAAGATATAAATTTTGTAATATCTCTATTTATGTTATCCCACTAGAAGTTTTGTTTCATATCTATATAAATTTAAATGCTTTCAATATTAATATATAAGGATGATCTATGTGCATCATCCATAAGTTCTATATTTAGTTCTAGTTTTGATGGGATGCTTATCTGGGTTTTAAACCTTATAACTCTATCTTTATAAAAGTTGACCTCTAGAATATTCACTATCTTTTTCTATAGAACCTCATCATCTTTTTGGGCCTCCATGATTCTCTCAATAATGGATAGTTGGGTAGTTTTTTGGGAAAGTTATGATAAATATATTTTTATTATTCCCATTTCAATCCTTTTCATGTATAATAAGATTGGATCCCTTATAATCCTCAACATGGATATGGTTTTTGAGATCCTTTTTACTCTAAAAATATGCCACATTGTTAGACTTCCTAGGATGGAAATGGATTGAATAATAATAATCCTTGATTATATCTAACCATCTTAATTGGTTCATATTAAGATACCTTTGTGTGAATATATACTTGAGGGTTTTATGATCCCTATATATGTTACACTTTTCCCCATTGAGGTAATATTTCCTAATATTCAATGCAAAGATCACTACAGCTAATTCTAGATTTTGAGATTGGTAGTTCTAGTGATGGGTATTTAATTTATGGGAGGCATAAGCTATCATTTTTTCATCTTTAATGATCACACAACCCAATTACATTTTGGACACATCAAATTAGATCACCAATCCTTCCCCACTGGTGGGTAATGTGCATACATGTGCATTGATTAGGCTCTCCTTCATATATTTAAATATATATTCACATTCATAAACCCAGACAAACATGACACCTATTCCAAGTAATCTTGGTTAGTGGGATTGATAATCATGAGAATTTTCTCAAAAATCAATGATAATACCCATATGATACAAGGAAAATATGGATTTCCATAACATATGCTATTCTTTTCAATCCTTTAATTAGCTCAGTTTTTGAAGGATCCAGAAATATCCCTTTACTGGTGATAACATGACCCATTAAATTTACTTAATCCATACAAAAGTCACATTTACTATAGTTCACAAATAAATTTTCCTTCCAAAAACTCTTCAATATGGAATTCAAACACTCTTCATGTTCCTCCATTCTTTTAGAGTTAATTAGAATATCATATATAAATACTACCATTTTTTTAGATTTAGCACCAAAAGACTATATTAATCAACTCCATAAATATTTCTATAGAATTAGTGAGTCTAAATGGAATCCTTAAGATATTATAGTGCATATAACTTATATGAAAAGTAGTCTTGTAGATATCCCTTTTCTTCATTTTTTTGTAATATCCTGACTAAAGATCCACCTTAGAGAAGTATTGGGATCCATGTATCTGATTAAACAAGTCATAAATTCATGGTATATGAAGATTTTAATTTATCAAAATCTTATTGATATTACAATAATCAATGTTGATGGGTATTGACCCATCATTCTCTTGAATAAAATGACTAATTCAACCCATGATGGAGCACTTGGGTGTATAAACCCTTTATTTAGATTATCCTTTAGTTACTTATTCATTTATTAAAGTTTAAAAATGTGAATTATATATTATGTCTTGGATATTTTCAAAGCTCCAGGTATATATTCAATCAATAATTAAACTTATTGTCTAAGAGGAGGACCATGTGATTCTTTAGGAAACAAAATAGTGAATTTCTATATAATGGGAATGTCATCAAGGATGATTTTTTTTCTAGTTTCAATAATTTCAGATTGATATGCTTACTCCCAAGGCAATAATATCTATACTTGAGATGATTATACCAAAATATATTCACCCCCTACTTTAAATTGTATAGAATCAGAGGTATATTTGAAATAATAATTGATATTTCCTTCTCTTGGAAATGTATGTTGGCTTTATACAAGGAAATGCAATCCATGATCAGAATAACATCGAATTCCACTAAAGAAAGTATCACAAGGTTTTCCTAGAAATTTATCCCACAAATTTTGATAGGGGGAGGTATATACTTGGGAATTTAATAATTACTCCATTTTCATTTTCACATATAGCTATAATTCCATGTTTTTTAGTGAAATTTTAATAGTTTTACTAAACTTGTGTGACATGAAGGAATAAGTAAAACCATAGTCACATAGAAAACTAGATGGTCATGAATGGACGATAAGATATCCTTTCACTATTTTATTGTGGTTATAATCATTTTATTCATAAAAAATGGACTTAGGAGTTATAATTTTTAAACTACTAACATATAAAATAGAAACTATGAATATTGAAGGGATAACACATCAATGATATATATATTCATTAAGTTATTAATTTCTATGTTTCAATATATGTTATCCATGATCTATTTAAAAAATAAAAAATATTATGTGAAATTTTCTTCTATTTATAATGGTTTTAAAAGAGATTATGAATTTACTATAGAATATCCCCAAGGAGTGACAAACAAGGTGTGTAACAAGGCCCATTGTCATGCACTAGGTGATGATCGAGTCTATCCCAATTCACCCTTTTTTGGGTTATTACCCCTAGGAAACTTTTTCTAGATCCACATCCACATATAGTATCTAGAAAAGGTTATTTTTTCTTGAAAATCACTCAATCTATACTTTACCCAAATTTAGGGATGTTTTCTTATGTTTAGTCTTCTCCTGAAGGCTTTCACTAGAGTTTTATAATTCTAATCCCAAAAAATGACTAGAATTTTCTTTGATACCAACTATGAAAACCCATATATTTAATACACCTTAATTCATGATTTACTACATAAATATACACTTAATACAACCCCAAAATATTATGAGGCCTAGTGTATTTGGGTAATTTGGTACATAACATAACAAATTGAAAAATAAAAAACAAAAAAAATTATTTAAAAACATCATAACATGTGCTTATATTCCATGGATATTCTAAAACTACACGAGATAATAGGGGGATGTATATAATAAAGGGGTTATCTATAAAGACCATTAAGGGATAATAAAAGAATAACATGATGAAAGTAATACCTATGATTTAATATGCATATAAATGAGACATAAAATGAGTGAGAATTGTAATCTTGAATAATGAGGAATTATTTAACATGATAACATCAAGGAAACAATGGAATGTTGCAACAACATAGTAAATAACATAAACATAAGTCAAGTATATCTACCAAGAAAACATCACATGGTGTAAAAAGTACCATAGTGGATTAGGTTCACTCCCTAATCCAATATATAAAATCTCTTGAGACAAAAACATTACCCAATGCATTATAGGGATATATAATTCTGGGCCCACCCATAACATTCATATCATGGACATGCATTAGTGTGCGATATAAATCATACAACATAAGGATGAATATACTCACAATTAATAAAAAAATTAAGGTTAATTATATAAATAAATAGAATTACAAAATTAATAAATTATAGATACATCTAGTTGAATATCATTGAGTGTAAATGGGTATGGGTATTCATTACACAATTAATTGGTATGAAAAAATCACAGGATAATTTCGGTAGCAGAACGACGGTTCATAAAGACTCATAAAAGGTATTAATGAGAGTGAAAGAGGCATATAATCACATAGAAATAAAAATTAAAGAAATAAGTATGTGTTAATACATCTTCCAACGAGACCAATTATAAAAAGTCGTAATATAAATAAGGCACTTGAATAAATAGGATAAGGAGAGGATCCCTTACCTTGTGAGGTTGCTTCTTAAGGCTTAGGAGGAGCTTATTAAGAGCTTGTAGAAACTTTGTGAGGGATCTATAGAGAGAATAGTATAATAAATTAATTATACAAGGTATTTTATTGAATATTAATGGGAGGTTGGATGGGTTTATATTGAAAAATATAGGATAATTCTTTATTAATTTCTAAACTTAGGTTTTAGACTCTATATGATAATGTAATCAAAAACTAAAAACATTACATGGGGTTTTAAAATTTTTCCTACAAAATATGATTTTTTTCATAAATTTATAAAGTTTATAACCAAAAACATTAAAATAATTCCCTTGGTGATGTGTAATCAAGTCATGTTTATAAATAATTGATTTTAAACCATAAAATACAATATAGGTTTTGGAGGATTCATTAAGGGTTTATAAAATCAATCAAATGACATAAAAGAATAATTATTGTAAATTGTAAATATAATTTTGGTAGTTTATACTCTTTATAGTATTTAATAAATCACTTTTTGATTTTATGGTGTCATAATATATATAGTATAATTATACCGTATTTAATTTTTTCCCAAAAATTTGATCATCTCAAATTTTTTTGAAAAAATCATCATTAGATAATTTTAATGATATGATTTAAAAAATAATATTTATATTATCAAAATAATTCTCTAAATATTAAAATTTAAACTTTTAAATAAAAAATACCCATTTATAAAAAATACTGGTTTTTTACAATAATATTTTTCTGACCTTTCTGGAAATCACATTTGACTTCATAAAATTATATTATCATTTATATGTAATAAATATCATTTATTAATATTATTTTATTAAAATATAAATTAATTTAATATTATTTAATTAATAAAAAATAATGCCTTGATTAAAATAATATATTCCCCAAAAATACAATTTGTGTTTCGTCGTATCAAAATCGAATTTTTATAAAAAATATTATTTAATTATTTAAAAGTAATAATAAAAATGAATAAATTTAATAATTATTTTATTGAAATAAAATATTAAAATTTAAACTATTAGGGTGTATATACATAACCCTTTATTACACCAATGAATTCTCTAAAGTAAAGGTATGCGATTATGAGATTCTCATGGGGTGATCCGGCGAACATGGTTTAGGTCGCGATCTTGATGATATTGAAATTCTTCTGTAAATGGTTTCAATCAGGATTTAGTTGTTGAATCTCATATTTGAATTGTTAAAGGTCAATGCCTAGTGATGTTATCTCCCTCATAAACTCTGATAAATGGGATTCACAGGGTACAATCCTACTAGTCCAGGACATTGATCCTTTCTTTTTTATCAATTAGACTTCATCATAATCCTTAAAATACTAATCTTAATTGTCAATATAAAATGGTTATATTATCTATGGTTATGATTTTTAATGGTCTTTTGAATCAGAAATACCATATAATGGCCTAAAATAACCAAATTAGTGCATCATTTTTCTATAACAACATTAATTAATAATTCATTTATTCATTCAAAAAGGGACTTTCATTTTTAAAAATTCATATCATTATAATGGAACATGTAATTCTCATAAAAGATTTGTTATCCAATCATATATTCTACTATGTAGATACTTAATGTTAATAAAAAGACCATATACTAGTAAAGGGGATTGAAATTGATGGGATATATGGATTTATCCAAGATAAGAGATCTGGGTATCACTATGTTCCTTATGATAAAAAGAATCAAGAAACATATAGTTCATATATAGATAATTTTTCCATTCTGGTGATAGATCAAAACCTACAGAGGGTTTATGCCTATAACCTATATAGGATATCGAGATTTCTACACATAGTATCTTAGTGTATGGTTGGGCTATGAAACTTGATGTAAATATGAGAAGTCCCACCACTATGATGTAATTATTAGGAATGTGTTAATTTTATACTAGAAATGGTTATGGGATAGAAATCATATATTGAGAACCCATACATGTATTTGGAACAAATGTATAGAAAAATTGGTCATACAGGATACACCAATCTATGATGTTTAAGGTCTTTTTGGGTGGACCATATATCATGTAGTTTAATTTTATGTAGTAAGGAGATATATTTCATACAGTTTATGGTCATATAATGAGGAAAAATTTCATGAAGTTTAGAGTTATGCATAGTAAAATTAAGTGTCATATAGTTTAAGGTCACTTAATAAAGAATTTTATACAGGTATATTTTTATATATTTGGATCATGTAAAAAAATTAAATGGATTTATCTTAGTGCTAAAAAATTATAGGAAAACCTAGCATTAATGTGTAAGAGTCTAAGATTTCTAGATTAACATCAATGGATTTTTTTGCTGGAATAAAGTTGATACTTAAGTGTATCACTATATATCTTGAAATAATGATAATAAATCCACAAAAAGTTATTAAAGAGTAACCACTGTATATATTGGTCTCATATGCATGGTAAATATAATAATATCCACTACATAATGTAGAGTAATTGAGAAACTCATCGTGAATGAGAGGGACCCAGTATGAGGATAGAGAGGGTATTAGAGTTGATGGGGATTTGTACCTAGAAATGGGTCAAGACCATTGGGAATCAATATATATACTAATAATATAGGAATAAAGACACAAATAGTTATTTTAGGGTATCTTCACATGCATGACTCTTGTATAGGGGAAATGATAATGAAATGGATATCTATCCTAGTGTGAGAAGGGAGGAAACCCATTATAAATGAGGATACCATACACAAAGAGAGGTATGATGTTGATAGAACTTGTGGATAATGCCAAGATAGATCATCTATATATCACTATTTATCCTACAATAACATGAATCAAGACACCCATAGTTATTGATGAGGGAAATATGTTTATTATGGTGCTTGTAAAAACTAGAAGTAATCCCTATGTTGACACTCAAGATCAGAGTTCTAGGTATTATTATATATTATTTAAGTGTATGGTTAATGTAAATCACCTAAGGTGAATTTTAGGATGCCCAAACATTGAGAGATATCATATAAAGGAACATTTTTGGGGATCCGTATGAGGTTTATAGTTTATACACCACTACAAAACATGAAATAACAAGGAATAATTGCACACATAGTTTATTAAAAGTTTTCATGTAGGGGAAATTGAGGAATAATTAGCATGAATTTTTGAGAACCCATACACTAGGATAGATTTTAGGATTATATGAGAAAGAGATTCATTGGTTGGCCCCATGATAAGATATTCAGGCATCACTATATAATCTATGAAAATAGTAATCAATTCATATTCAGTTTTAGTAAATGAGTTTCTATACACATCTATTTAATGTGCAGGAGAATTCAGGATGGATTAAATTTGGTTCTAGGATACTATGATAAACTTTATGGGAATGATTAATATCCTAAGAACTAAGATTAAAGCCAATGGGATTTATAGATAAACCCAAAAAAGGAATATGAATTGTCAATACATATTCTGATTATATAAATAAAGTCACATATAGTTTTTAGAGAGTATCTATAGAGATATGGCTCATATACAGGGGAAATGGTAATGAAATATATGGATATCCTTAAGGGATAAGGTAAGAAACCTAATGTGAATGGAGTCTTGACACCAAGATAAACTAAAATAGTCCCATCTTAATGCATAACTATAGGAAGACCTAGTGCGATATTGTGCATTTATCATATCCTGGGTGAGGTTCGACATGAACATGGAATCATTTTCCAGGACTAAGATAAAATATCCGTGCATCAATATGTATCTTGACGTAATAAGAATCAAGAGAACCATATTTCTAATAATTGAATTTTTTAAAAGGCTACATTGACCATGAAATTAAGGTCAACCAGTGTAACCATAGCTATAAAATCTAATAGGGAAAAAATATTACAATATCAAGATATTACATATGGTGATATTTTGACCTAAAATACAATAAAATATATCTTTCCTATTAGTTTAAGTTCACATGGGAATGAAAAATGTAAATCATTTAAATCAACGTGGGATAGACTATATGTCATGAAGTTGAATGTCATGCAACAAGGACTCAAATGTCATGAAATTTTAGGTCATATGACTAAGACGTTTTTCCATGTAGTTTAAATTATTTCATAATGGAATTTATATTGGGAGGTTATGTCTGTTTCAGTTCATAGGACTTTCATCCATTATAATTACATGCACTGGAGTTTCATGTGAAAAATGATAGGATAAACTTGAGGTACACACAATACTATCATATATTCTCTAATTTTAGTATGCCATCACAAGTTTTTTATACCAATTATTCTACAGTGAAGCATTGGGAGGTATATAATTTAAAAAAATATAATAGTTCACTAGGTTGGTAAGTAAGATTAGGTTTTCATACCATATAATTTATGTTTTTAGGGGATCATGTTTAAATTCTTTGAATGGTTGTGCTAAGTGTATAAGTGCATGAAACCTTCACTGAAAAGTGTTTTTCAACTAAGAAATTATGGGAGAGATAATAAGTAAGTGAGGATTAATTTTTTTTGTAATACATTTCTTTCAACAATAATCTTCTGGTAATAATAAAAGTAAGAAGCAATGTGTTTCCCCCATGAATGTAAGATATAGTCTAAATCATGTTAAATACTTTTTTTATTTCTCTAATTTCTATATTTACATTGAATTTGTTTACTTTTGAATGTATTTTTGGTACATTTTAAGTTTGTGAGTTGCTGGTGTGTGTGCAAGGTCAACATTTTGGGTCCAGGAGAGTGCGTAGACTACCTAATTTCGGTTCACTTAGTCTTGGGGAAGTGGAATGACAAATATAGGTTATCCTCTATACAAACTCTCCTATGTGTGATATTTATGTGGACTGATATGAAAGAATTTGGTGGTCTTATCATAAACACAATGATTAGGTTTTCACGGGGTCTCTTCCCTAACAAGTGGTATTAGAGGGATAATTCAATATCTATAGGTTAAATGCACTGATAATAGTTTAGAACTAAAATACACCAAATGACTCACTTAACGATGGTTTTGAAAACTATCATTAAAAAAATAAAAAATATTTACTGGTGGTTTATGAAAACCCGTGATAAATGTTATTTATTTATTAAAAAATCATCCCCTTCTCCCCACCCACCCCTATTATTCCTTAATCCCCCCATGATCCCAACCCCTCACCCACACCACCAGCCCCCCTTCTCCCCCCCGAGCAATCATTACTGACCCCCTTCTCCCCTATTCTCCCTTTATTCCTCACCATTACCATCCCCCCTTCTCCCCCAAGCCATCACCACTGACCCCCTTCTCTCCCTTATTTTACCTTCTCCTATGAGCCCCTGAACCTGATCATATTTCATCTCCACTTTCCCTCTTCCCTTCATCCCTAAGCCATCACCACCTCCCCTTCCCCCTTCTTCCCTAACTCACCCATCTCCCTTATATGTCAAGAAGTTTCAAGTGGTAATCCCTCCATTATTCCTCTTTTGTTCTCTTCCCTTCTTCCCCTGACCCTATCTCAATTTTATCACCCCTCAAACCCCAACCAATATTTGGGTTTGGATTAATGTTTAGGAATTTCTAATGATGTGGATTTTTATTTTCTAGGAAGAGATAGTTATTTATTGGCTCAATTGTATATTCTCCATCAAATGAAATTAGTTTCAGAGGGGTTCTCTAGATAAAAGGTAGTAATTTATATAGGATTCTCTTGTATGAATGGTTTATATTTCTTGGATTATTTTAAATGAATTTTTATGATTTTAAAATAAATTAATAATTCTTCTGTAGGATGTAAAGGATTTTAAAATGGATATTGTGCTTTGCATGGATGCATTGGATGATAAGATCTTACGAAAATAACTGAGTAGCCCTCTTGAAAATGGTTCCCCATGGAATTGTTTTGTACAATAAAACAATTTTGGTATTTAAATGGATTAAATACTGTTCATGGAATTAGGTCACATACCATGTGATTTTAAAATCCCCAATGTATTTTATAATGTTAATTGTATATTTAAATGGGTGTTTGAGACCCATTTGTCTTTAAAATGTACATGTATTGCTTTATAGTAATGTTTTTGAAGTTGAAGGTAGTTAAACATTAACATTTTTTAAATGGTATTGAGACCATAAGTCTCATGGTGGCTTGAAATATTTTTAAAAGGAGAATGTTTGGTCTTGAAAAAGGGGTTCTTGACACCATTTGAATTCTTTTAAAGAGGGTCATCTTTCCTTGAAAAGTTATGTTATGTAATTTTTTAGATTTCTAAATTGGTTTTCAATGTGAAGTTGGATAAATGATTTTTAAAGAACATTTGAAATGTAGTTTTTTAATGGTGTGAAAATAGTTTTTCTTCTCAATATCTTTATGAAATCCTAATTGACACTTTAATAAAAGTTTTTTTATAAATGTGTGAGACCTTGTTAAGACTTGTGTGACTATAGTTATGCCCAAGGAGACTTGTTATCCCCATAATGGAATGATTTTTATTGATTTATCTTTTTGTGTTTCTTAATAATAGGTCTGATTGAGTCTATTTCTTGTGAAGGTGTAGGAGGTGAGGTGTGAGTTAATTTCAAATTACTTTAACATGTTTTATGTGAATATATATATCAGTGCGTGCAAAGGAATGTGGTGGAATAAGGTAAAAAGGCATATTGGGGATGTGGAGCAAGGCATGGTGTGAGACACATGCCTCTCTAAACTAAGGAAAATCCCAATATATTTTTAAACACACATAATTTTCAACAATATTTTAGGTTACTAAATAAAATATATTAATATCATTATAAATTTAAATAATTTATATGAATGAAAAATGATACAGGTCACGCCATTGTCTAGAATTAAAAACAATTTTTTGGAAGAGTTTACTCTAGGTCACTACAAATATATCATAAATCTATCTATAATTTAAAAATAATAAAATATATTTATATTTTCATATTTAAATTTATTTTCATGCATGTGTTGTTTAATTTTTATTTTTTTTATATTTTTCTGTCTGTGCAGTCATTAATTATTGTACCTATATATATAATGTTTTTTAGTACTATTTATATATTATCATTTCTAATTTTTTTTCTACAATAGTTTTTACAAATATATGTTTTGAGATTATTTTTATTTGTTTAAATGACAACAATGAAAAGGAAGAAAAATTTAAATGATTCTAGTTGACTCGTAGATGTTATTCCCTTAATCACACAGACACTCGATGATCCATCAGGGTCCCTCCTAATAGTATCTGGGACACCCTCTATCTCCCTCCATCATCATTTGGAACACCCTCAATCTCCCTCCCACCACCATCTAGCACACCCTAATTCTTTATCCCATTAGCATCTAGCACATTACCTCAAGATTCAAAAAAGATTCATCACATGGTGACTTCACAATGAGGGAATATGTGGTTACTTCTATTTCATTATGAGGATATTGGAGGGTGATGGTTATAGGTACACATTTTAATGTGAATAAATTTATTTCAACCTTTTTATACTAATAAATGTTTTTTCATAAAATATTGAGACAATGTTGCTAATTAATCAAATATTAATTATTCAAATATATAAAATCTGAATACGTTTAATATTGTTATCCCATTAAATTGTTATGTGGTCCCCATAAATGATGTTTTGGGATTATTTAGCCTGATTCTAGGCCAGTTGGTGGCTGAGACAACTACCCTTTTGATTACATATTCAGATTCGAATAACATGCCTTAATCTCAGAAGAATGAAGTATTTGATTTATAGATAAAGGTAATTTTAATACATTATGGATCAATTGAATTCCATTAGTTAATAAAAATCTAATAATTTAAAAATGAATCTCTTTATACTGATGTTATTCCACTTTACCATTGTTGATATTATCACACGAAAGTGAATGTTGAAAAATTTGTTTAATAAATGGAATGATTTAAAATGAATATTATGGAATGAATTAAATGATACTTCATTGATCACTCAATAAGAGAATGATAAGGTACTAGAAGGGGTACCCAGAGAGTAGTGTAAGGTGTTTATTGATAGCCATCTCTATGAGAAGCACATGGTATTGAAAAGTATATTATTATGTTAATATAATGTTACATATAATGATATGATGTTTCATAAATTACTGTTAAATTATATTTCATTTATTTTAGGATACTTCAAGAAAAAATTTATCAAGTTGAGCTAAGAAAATCATCTCCCACACTATCAATTCAATGATTTTTTCATGAAACAGATCGACTATGGTGATATTTTCAATAGTTTAAATATTCATAAGAAAAAATTATTTATTTCATATATTAAATTGTTTATTTACATTTGTTTAATATAGTCAAAGAATTTAGGGAACCAAGTATCTCTAAAAAAACTTTGGTTGGATGTTCATACGAAGTTTGATAGGAGCTACATGAATGATCCTTCCGAAGAAGTTGGAGAATAAATTCCTTATTCATTTTTATAACTTATTTCCAGTTATCGCTTTATTAATATATATTGATTTAAATATTTATAATTTCTAATTTATATGTGAAAATAAAATAACTATTGGATTACAATAATGTGTTGTCTTTATCGGTCTCCCCATATGATCTTGTTGGTTAAGACCTTAGGAAGGAGCATCTTGGTCATATGCACGAGATGGGTTCACGACGAGTATTGTATGAGATCTTTAGCAGGTCACCAAGGATTATATCCACATCTACTCCTAGTTGTAGTTACTCCCTACCATAAGACACTCAATGTTAGTTTATGATAATGTAAATCACAATTCAAGAACAAGGGAGAATAATCCAACAATAGGGGGATCATATAAGGATGAATGATGTGAAGGTATTTTCTCTATAGAGATCATTATTTTATTTATATCAGAAGATGACTAGATGTGTCTCCATTGATATTGAATTGATGTATGGTTTGAGTGATCTAGTAAATCAAATAAATTCACAGTTATTTATTACAATTTTTTTATTGTTTTAACTTTTAATTTCAATATAATACATGGTTTAATTTTCAAGAAAATTTTTATATAGGTATCAATAGAATAGAATGAATATGAAGAGAGAGACAGTGTCGAGCTTAGTTCATCGGGTAGTGATGAGGGTTGAATTTAGATTCAGTGATGGTGATGTGTAACTAAACTCATGACTGACTAACATAATGAAATGCTGATCAAGAACACATGTTGTGGTTTGAGGATGATGTTTTTATACAACTCTATTTATTTAACATTATATGGATTCCCTAGTATTATAAAACACACATTTTATTCAATATAAACTTATATATTCTAACATTGATGAAGTTAAATTGGGTTACATTGTATTGATGATTTCCAAGATTCACATAAATGTTTTTTCTATTTGTTTATATGTTTTACACATGTAGAACAATTTTTTCGTACAATTTATATGTTTAATAAAATATATAAGAATATCTTTTTTTAAGAATTTTTAATCAAAGTGAAGTTTCAATTTTCCATTTGATTTTAAAATTTTTCTATATAATATATTTATGGATTTAATGGTGTTTTTATCAAAGGGTGATTAGAGGTGGGTCCGAGAATATGATTTAATGTGTTTTATAGGTATTATGATTTGAATTATGATATGTTTCCTCACTTACATTAGATAGTTTCATAGTATCCCTAGGTATCTAGATGGGAGATCAAGAAATAGTTGTTATGTTAGTCATGATGAGACTCTGATTATTATCCTATTATGAATGAAATCATTAAGCTATGGGGAGTTATATCCAATGAGGCTAGGTTTGAGAAAGTCGGGATGTTATTTTTTATAAACTTCATAAACATATCATAAGATTATTCCATATAAGTATGTCTAGGATTGTCTCAATAGAACATAAGGTATTGAAATAGATATATAAAATTTTATATTTATTTCTTATTATTGAGTCTTGATTGATTCATTTAGTTACTTTATTTCTATTGTTATTTTAATTTCCCATTATTTTGATTATATTGAATATAGTATTCGATTATTTTCATTATTTTATCAATGATATTTCTTCAATCTCATACAAAATTCACTATTACACTTTTATATTTTAACATTATTTCTTTACTTATGTCATGTTCTCCATGGTTTAAGACTTTGGTTACTTTTTTTGAGTTTTTTTTTCTTTTTTTATGGTTTATTTTTATCCTCATTTTATTTTCAAATGGGTTTTCATTTAGCTGAATACTTAAATAATTGAGAGATATTTATCATTTTCTTTAGTTTTTCTTATTTTCCTACCCTTTGTACATATCTCTTGATATTTACTTTTTTTAAAGTTAGATATCTACATATTAGAGTATACCTTGTTTCATTTCTACTAATATATGAAATTATTTATTTTGTTATGGATGGAAGTCCAATGTGTGGATGCCCCATACTGTGATTTTATCATTATTTTAATGATTATAATTTGATATTTGTATTTTTTTTATTTTCTGGGGATTCAGTTGTTGTAGATCTATTTTTTTAATATCATTGTATAGAGGTAGTTTAAACCAACACTATATATGGTCAAAAGAAATTTAGCAGCGGTTTTAACCACCGCAATTTTTTATCAATTTTTTTAGTGGAATTTTGAATCACTGCTATATATTATTAAATTTTGTAGTGGTTTGACTTACTAATAAGTCCTCAACGGTTTTTGGGATAAAAAACCACTACTAAATACAAAATCACTACCATTTAAAAAAATTTCATGACAGTTTATAGAAGCCTCCACTAATTGGGAGAAACTAACGCATTTAGGATTCCAAAATGAAATTTACTAGTGGGTTTAAAAAACTATTGTAGAAACATATGGCAACAGGTTAAACTACCAATAAATTAAAAAATAACCATTTCTATTCCATTTTTTTATTTTATTAATAGAATCAGATGAAAGGAAGATCCAAATAAATAGATTCAATGGATTAAATTTTGGATTTTGGAAAATAAATATTGAGCACTATCTGATTTAGTAAAACTTAGAAATACCATTGTTTTGGGTAAAGCTGGTTTAAATGGAGAAATATAAACGAAATAACTTGGATAGAAAGGTACATGATCTAGAAATAATGTCTCTTACAAATAATGGTGCTTTCAAAATTTGAGATAAGAAAACTGTAATTGGTTTAATAAAGGTGTTTGTGGATATTTATTCAAAACTGAGGACCATTAACAAAGTCTTAACGTTGTGATGATTTTTCATATTAATATTTTTGTAAGTAATATTAGTGATAAATAATGTTAATTAATTCAACATGATATGTGGGAAACTCCAATAAATAAAGGCAACTTTTAATGATGATTTAGGGGTGCTACTACTATTATATTAACTTATAGAGAGCCTGGATGTAATGGTTACTATATTTAGTAATTCTAGTAGAAAAATATATTTTATTTTTTATAATATTTGAAATCTGATACTCAATGAAGAAATTTAGTGAAGGTATGTCCAGGTTTCAACTATTAGTTCCCTTAAAACCAAAAGAAGGGGATTTTCATTTAAATGGAAATAAATCTACTAAAAGAATCCACCATCAGATAAGTATTAAGAATATAAACAAGATAAGGGATAAGGAACGTTGGTTGTTCCTGATACAAAATAATGAAAATATGGGATGAAAGGATGCATCAATAAATTTTTAAAATGTTTTATCTTTAAAACAAAAAAACACCAGTGATCGGTATTTCATATTCTGTTAATATAACAAATGATAACAAGACATACTTTCTAAGCACTACAGATCTAGGAAAACATTGAGAGATTAAATATAGAGACTTATATCATTCAACTTGTGATTAACATTGAAAAATAAACTTTTAATCAAATACATTTGGGAAATTCCATCTTGAAAATGGTGAATCCATAAAAGTTGTTAAAAAAGGATAGGTCAACATCTATATGAATAATAGAGGATTATTTAATCCATCAGAAGTTTTAAATAGTTATAGTATACATAAGAGTCTTATTTATGTCCTAAAATTTTATAATGACTGGTTTTTTTACTTATAATTAAAATGAGGTCTAAAAAGTTACATGAGTTTCGAAGGTGATTGAAAAAGTAGTAAAGGATAAGACCCTTTAATTTACTAGAAATTTAGATAAAATTTCAATGGTTGTAAGTTCAAATTCCAATGATCCAGGTCTATGGAACTGTAGGTTTGTGCACATAAATGAGAATAACATAGATGTTTTATATTCTAAGGGTATACTAAATATTGATCACAAAAAATATGAAGTGGTGTATGTTTAGTGATGGTAAAGTAGTAAAGAGTGTCTTTTAACTTAGATAGTTAGAATCCAAAAGACCAAAAGTCAGATCTTGTACAATCAGATATTTGGGGACTTAATCCTATTTAATCCTATGATGGATATATTTACTTCATTACTTTAATTTATTATTATACAAGGAAGGTATATTTTTAATTATTAAAACATAATTTTGATTAATTTTCCGTGTTTATTCATGGGAAATCATTAGCATAAAGGGTGTGTAGCAAGAAGTTGATATATATCTAAATGGATAATAGTGGTGAGTACACTAGACACAACATCCATACTTTTTTAATAAGTAAGAAATAATTCAGGAGAATTTTTTTCCTAGAACTCCATAGAATAATGGATTAGTTAAAAGAATAAACAAGAATCTAATTAAAAAATCTAGGAATATGTGGTTGCACTCGGGAATGGCTAAGGTGATTTGGGTAGAAGAAATCAACATGAAAGTTATTATAACAATAGAAGACCAACATAAATAGTTTTCCATGAACTTATGGAGGAGCTATTTTCTAGGAAATGAATGGAATTGAATCACTTTAGAGTCTATGCTTGTTTTGAATATGTACATGTAAATGATAAGGATAGGGAAAATCTTGAATGAAAAATCAAAATATGTGTTGTAACTTGTTTATGGATTAAAATTTCTTGGATATCTCTTATGGGATGGTGAAATAAAATTGATCATTAGAATAATGGATTTTATATTTGATGAAAATTTTATGTAGAAGGATTAGAACATGGAAGAGTAGAAAGTTGATGAAAAATAAATTATTGAATTCTAGGTTGATCATAGTACTAGTAACTTGAAAAAAATAAAAAACTTAGATATAGATGTTTATGTCATTATAATTATAGAATTCAGACCATGATAAAGACTATAAAGTTCATGGGAATATGAATCTCAAGAGGGAGAACCATAATTACATGTCCTAGAAGTATGAGTTCTAGGAGTTTAGGCACCATTTGAAAGAGAAGATCCAAGTAGTTCAGAGTTTCCGATTCTGTTGAGGAGATCAACAAAAATTAGAAGACCATCACATATGTATGGTGGTGATATGAATTTTACACTCCCAATATATATAATATAATCTAAAAATATAAATGAGGTAAATTTTCTTAGTGAATTTAAGTTGTGGTATTCAACCATGAATGAGAATATGGATTGATTAAATTTTAACAAAACATGGTAGATGATTGAAATTATAGAAGGTAAAAAAGGCACTTGAGAATATGAAGGTTTATTAGATTAAGGAAGAGTCTGATGATAGGAAGAGATAAAAATTAAATTTGGTAGTGAAAGGGATTCAAAAAAAGGATGAAGTTGATTTATCATAAATATTCTTACCAATAGTTAAACATTCTACCATCATAATTGTACTAAGAAGTGTTACTTTTAAAAATATATATCAGGAGTAGATGGATGTCAATACTAATTTTCTTCATGGTGAGTTAGATGAGAAAATATACATGAAAAAATAAATAGGTTTACTAGTAGTCTGGAACCATAATTTGGTTTATAGATTGAAGAAAAGCCTCAATGGGATGAAGCAAGCCCCTTAACAATGGAATCAGAAATTAAATTAATTTATGTTTGAAGTAGGGTTAAACAGGTAAAATAAAGATCATTTATATTATTTTTAGTAATAAAAATATTTAAAATTCATCATATTCATTTTATATAAGGTTGAAATATTTACATCTTGACCAAATTCTAGAAAATTTTAAATTTGAGGTGTGATTTATACAGAAAATTTGAGATGAATGATATTGGGAGGATATGAATATTTTGGGGAAGGAGATTGAGAGAGACAGGAAAACTATTACTTTGGTTCTATATCAAAATTTTTATATCAAGAATATTATGGAAAGTTTTGGGTTGTCTAGAAGTAGGCCAGTATCAACCCCTATTGTAGCTCAATTCAATTTTTAAATGTCATAGGTTCTCGTAAAATTAGTTGAGACCAAGCACACGGAGAAAGTAATATATAATTCAATGGTCAGAAGTTCAATTTATGTAATGGATTTCATTTTTCCATACATTTCCCATGATGTGGGTGTTTTGAGTCAGTGCATAGAGAATCGGGGGAAAATACATTGTGTGGATATGAATTGAATTCTTAGGTTTTTCGAAGGTCTAGAAACTCAAGACCAGTGATATGGAATATATGAAATATTACTTTGATACATGACCTTAGTCTTTTTGGGTGACATAGATATAATTAAAAGTAAAATTAGTTTTTTTTAATTTTTGAGTAATAGCTATCAGTTGGTCAAAAATATTGTCAAACATTACTCTCTAAGTTCAATGTAAATAGAGCATTTAACCAAAATAAAAGCTGTGAATGAAATGACACTGTTTAAGTAGTTATTAAAGAATCCAATAAGGTTTTAATTAAAATTAGGGATTTACTATGATATCCAAAAGTGAAATTAACTTGGATGAAAATCCAATTTTCCATGCTCAAATGAATTATATCAACCTAAAGTATCATTTTATCATAAATTTATTTGTAAAAAAGGATTTGGTTATATAAAAGATAATATAAAGATAAAAATTGGTAGACATAATCCCCAAGGTGGTAGTTTAGTAAATCTTAAGGCAACATCAACCTTTAGTGGGAATTTGGTAAATGAAGGAAGGAGATGAACAGGGAATGCCACTGCATTCTAAGTGTTAGAGAGTTACCAAGATGACATAAAACTAAATTCAAGTGAGAGATTGTTGGGAGGTAAATTTTGTTTTATTTTACCATAATTGCATCCATCAAAATAATTTTTACTAGAATTTCTAGTGATGAAGGCTGGGATGAATGTGAGTCCCAGAGAGTAGAATATAATCTTATCCAATGGATATAGGTCCATTAGAAGTTTGTATCTATAAATGGTTATATTGTGAACTGCTAGAAGGTCTAGAAGTTTATAAAAGTTGATGGCTCAGTAAGTTAGTAACCAAGATTAGGTTGTAATTCCTTATGATCTGAGTTTTCAGGAGAGCAGGTTTGACTAGTTATGTTTAGTATATATGTGCATGAGGCCTTTAATGAAAAGTGTGGTTAAAATAAGAAATTATTGGAGAGATGAGAAGTTGGTGAAGATTATTTGTTTTTTAATCAGTTTTATCACCTATAATCCACAAGTTATAATAAAAGTAGTTAATAGTGTGTCCCCCCTTCGATATAGGTTATAATATGAAGAACATTAAATCCTTTATGTACTTTCAATATTTTCTGTATTTATGTTGTATATTTTACCATTGAATTTATTTTCATTACATTATATGTTTTTTAGTTTATTTTGTGTATGAAAGGTTGAATTTATGAGGTGAATAAGGGGCATAGACTATCTACTTCTAGTACTGTGATACCTTGATAGTACAAATTAAGAACCTCGTATTCGATAACGTGTATGACACACAACACCAATCATGGAAGGTAATATAATATCAAAATAATTTATAATATATTTATAATTTAAAATAGATTCTATATATTTCAATTAATGAAACACTGAGTTATTTTACATTACACTCAAGAGCAACCTTCCTCGATGGCTTGCATTACAAGCAAGACTGAGTTTTATCAAACAATAATATATTATTAAAATAAAATGAGATACAAACTAGATGTTAAATTAGTAGTTATGAATAATAATAAATAAATTATAAAAAATATTGTTTATAAAAATATAGAATGAATTAATTGGTTATAAATTAATTATAAATGAATATAAGAAGAAATTGAATATGAAGTGAATATTTTTATAGAAAACCACTTTTTATGCACAAAAAGTTGTTTTATGCTAATAAATTAAATTAATTACAATTAGTTAATGCTATTAATTATATATATATATATAATGAAATATTGTTTACATTCGTCCATTAGGTTTGATAGATATAAGATAAGAACAAACCATATTTAACACATAAAAGCCTATATTTTTATAAAGCCAATTTTACAGCCTTTTATTAGAGAAACCATTTTAAATATGAAGTTTGGAACTTTAATTGGTTTAACATTTCAAAATTAACTTCATCATTAGTTTAGGGTCATTTTTTTTATATTTTTCAGAAACATTTTATTTTTTAATGAATAGTTAAAAATACTGAATTTTAGTTCAAAGATGCTTTTTCACCTAGTTTATTTATAAAGTTAAATTATAAGTTTTAATTGGTTTTAAATTTTAATTTGATAAAATTTTTATCATTTAATAAAATTTATTTAACTGGAATCAATTTAACTTTTAAGTTTATTATAAAATCATAGAAAAATTTTAGACGTTTTTACTTTAAAAACCCGCATTATTATCCCTCCTGCCGGATTAAAGTTAAATCAATTTCTTCCACTTCTATGATTCGAATTTGGAAAAATGTATTAAATATTTGGAATTAAAATAATTTATAATATCAATTAATAAAAACATGTTTTGACAAAAAAAGATTAGAGAAAGTGATTAAAATTAATTACAATGATTAAGGTTAAATTATGCTTGTTATGGGACAAAACCATAACCTTAAGGCCCAAAACGACCTATAAACTTGTCCAAATACTATTTATGGCCATATTTAGTCAATATAATCTCTTTTATATAAATTGTACCATTATTGGATTCACTTAAAATATGAAAAACATGTATAAAATTCCTTGGTCAAAATATTACAAGAGTGTCACTCATTCTCCACTATAAAAAGTAATCCTCTCTTCACAATTCCTCACACCTCTCAAGCCACTTTGGATCAACCAAGCTCTGAAAAAATAGTTTATAAAAATCCCTACACTCATCCTATAATCATTAAATTGGGAATAAATCAATCCAAATAATCCTTTTTGGTACAAACCAAAAGAAGTTACTCGATTAAGAGGTAATGTCTTCTCTCAAACTCTCTAGTTTTATTTCCATTCTCCTAACCCTAAACGATTATTATTCTATTCATGTATAAAAAGAATTATCCTAAATAAAATTTTATTTTTTATTCTAATTTTTTGACCTATTCTTACACACAATTCCATCTAATGGGTAAAAAACATACTATTTCTGTGTACAGTGAACTACTGTCTCACGAAACAGTGATTGGTCATTTTTTACTTAAAAACCTTTCATGGTGGATATTATGATGGAAAATATGTTTATATATGATATATATGATTTATATTATTTATTTATACTTATTTAATAATTTTATTACACATACTAGTAATAATTCCATTTTTCATTAATACGATAACATCGTTTGTGGAAGTGTGGACTATCGCCCCCTCGAAGCAATGTTATTCGTTCACACTATACATGGAATGTATAAAGGATGGTTTAAATTAAAAATATATGAAATAAAAAAACTGTATATGATATTAATGACATAATTAAATTTCTAGAAATATACTATATATATATATATAATTTTCATTATTACCCTTTCACACACCTAAAAAGTGATAATGTCGTTCATAGACGTGTGGAATACCACATTCTCGACATGATGTGATTAATTTTACATCACAAAAATTATATATATAATTTTATATGATTAAATAATATGGTAGTCATGATATAATAATTATTCAAAAAATACATAGTGTTACTTACCTTCATTCCACAATGATCATTGAAAAATGGGAACGTTACTCATGCATATATATGGCCTACCATCTCCATGATTGTAACATTAGTTCATTTTTCTTAAAAATATTTTATGATTTATTATAAAAGTATAATAAATGTATAAATATTATAATTATGTCAATATTATTATTCTAGTGATGTTATATAATGACCAATTTGACCATAGTTTACCTACCAAAGTCGTTTTTGACACTTAAACTGAATTCTATCAAAACACCCAACGCAAACTTGATTGTTTAAGTAATTTTAAAAAACATGGTAGTAATTTAAATAAAGGTAATGATAAACTTGAAAAAGGCCTTGAATCAAGAAGAAAATTAACATAAATTTATTCTACAGTAATTTAAAAGATGTTCACCCTAAAAGAAACTTAAGGTAATGGATTTCATCTCAATTTACATTCTATTGAGACTTATTTATTGTTATGCACCTAGTTTAGTTTATACGGTGTATATATTGCCATTTTACATAATATATCATGAATCTAATTACTCTAATGAAATTATATCTTTCATTTAAATTTACTCATTTGTGAGGCCTATGATTTAAAATGTTTCAATGTGGTTTGAGATACTTTGCAATGTTTAAAGATTATTTTCCTCAAGAAATTTTTTAATGATATTTAAATGTTATTTCCGTTAGAGGAAATTATATTACTATTGCTTAATAAAACCATTAATTTTTCTATAATATGGTTATTCATGACCATTTTCTAGTATTAGTACCATTTCCCCACTCTTTATTACTCAAAATATTTTAAAAAATGTTTTTAAGAGAACCTGCAGTTATTTATCTCTTTAGTCAGATAACCCATTTTCTTCTAAAAACCATGTTTTATTAAAATGTTTTCAAAAATGTTTTTAAAATGATTTGGTAAATACTTTTTAACATTTTCTTCATCATCCAATTTTTTGAAATGAATCTCATCATTGCTTTCCGAACCAGGCATTTTTATAACCTTTTTCCATGAAAAAGAAATTTTCTTTTTACCTCATACGATAAGTAAGAATTTACTTATACTAATTTATTTGAAGCTTTCTTTTCAAGTTTTAAAGGTAAATTTTAATGTAAATTTATTCAAAAGTTATTTTCAAATAAATGTTTTTCCATAATAATATTATATTTTCCTCAAGAATGTCTTTAAAAATCATTTTATTGTATTCCTATTCATCATCAACAGAACCCATTGTTTTTACTCAACTTGGGATTTGTTTTATTGATATCATCCTTATTCTTCCTCATGATGGTTTATTTTTAATTTATCCAAGGATAGTATTCCCATAAACTTCCATTAATTATTTGTTATTCCCCTTGAAATATTCAATCTTATATGATTATTGAACATTTAATTTCCCCTAATTATCCATTTCATTTATCATGGATATTACTCTTGCCTAAACCATATACTATTTTACATACGGTTTCTACTTTATCAATTATTTGATTATTTGGGGAAATGTTGATAGTTCTGTATTATTTATTCAATACGGATAT
The DNA here is from genome assembly GCA_963277665.1 of Viscum album. NCBI lineage: Eukaryota > Viridiplantae > Streptophyta > Magnoliopsida > Santalales > Viscaceae > Viscum > Viscum album. The sequence continues at coordinate 402,079,293 of OY728156.1, read as the reverse complement.
TTGATAAGGCCTGCTATTTTTTTTATTCGATATGAGTAATTCTTGGGAATGGTATTAGCGGGTGCAGATTAGACATTATATAGCCCATAATTTCTTTGATAGGTTATCATGAGACAAATTCGGTGCACAAATTAAACTGGTTTATATCAATAGTTTTAAACAATCTCATGAAAGGTCTTGATGGTATTGGTATTGATGTTCCTTAGACATTACATTTATTAAAAAATATTTTCCATCATATTAGTTCCAATTATTATTTATCCATGACATTTTTCATTGACATATCTATGAATACATTTAATATTCAGTTCATTGGTTAAATGGATTTTGTTTTAGTTTCTTACCTTACTATATTTATTTTACCTTATCTAGTTATTTTGAATGGCATGTGTTTCCAGTTATTAAATTTCCATAATTTTTATGAACCTCCATTCATTTTATTGATTACATGGCATGTGTGTTCAGTTATTTACTTTGACATATTGACTATTATCATTAATTCATGATTTATTCCACTATATTATTCCATTAATGACCATTTAAGATTACCATTATTATGTTTATTTCCCCATAAATCAAAGAAGAATACTATTAAATAAATTCATGGATTTACTAGATGGATTAGAGTTATCCTTGAAGTTATTTATTTAGAAATAAGAAAAAAATTATGTTGTAATTAGTGTATTCTTTTGTAATAAAATTATCATGTATGTATCTAGTTTACCATGACTAATAAACTTGTGGTCCAATGATATTTGGTCCCTTGTAATCATTCTAATATAATAGTAGTAGACATCAGCTCTAGGACTTCTAGGGTTGGGTCACTAAAAGTAAACTTAGTCACAGGAAGTAAATTCCTAGAGATTATTTTTTCATTATATAGAGTCTATTGCACAAGATCTTCTACTGGAGTTATGTGAAAGAATCTGGTGGTCTTATCATAAGTACAAAGATAGATTTTATATGGGATGTTTTCTGTAACAATTTTGGATGTTTTATTTAAATTAATTCATAAAGGAATGCATACGATGTGGTTTAAATTAATGAATCATGGAATTTAAAATCCTTTATGAAACCATGAAATGTATTTCATGATAAAAATTGAATTAATGGTGCATGTGGTACACTATATATCCATTTTAATCAAGTAATATTATTTTTTGTATTAAAATTTATCGATAGTGTAAGTTCCTTCCCACTTTTGATATATATTTAAAGATTTCTTCCCTGGTATCATGAGAGATCTTAAGTCCAACACCAATTCTCCTTAGATAAATGAGAAGAGGTGAACATTTTTATTAAATTATTATATGACTCAATTCAAATTGATTTCATGTTTTTTCAATGTGGAAAAACATTCCTCATCAAGTCATTATAATTCTTCAAGTCATATCCAAGATTATTCATATTCAGATAGTTGATTACAAATGGTAAAGTGAAGTAAAGTTAATTAGACCCAAGTAGGAAGGATTGCCTCTATCTCATATATGAGTATGAAGTTACTTGAATGAAAGTATAGGTCATGGTGTAATAAGTCCATAGAGAATATAGGAGTTTGCCTAAAAAAGATTTCCTTTATTTGTATACCTTCTTCTGAAAAATATTATATAGGGTTTTCTTGAATTCATTTTTATTTCCTTTCACTATTACATGGTAGTGGTATGGTACATTAGACTAAATATTATAATTATGATACAACCACTTCAATTAGGATGTATGTAAATTATTTTCTTTGTCTCTTAATAATGTGTAAGTGACACCAAATATAGTGATGATATTATACTTCACTAAAATAATGAGAACTTTCATTCTTACTTATTGGGGGGATATTTCTTTAGCTCATTTTGAGATGAAATCAGTGGAAATAATAATGAACTCGAATTGGATAACTATGGATGGAGGGTACATAACCATGATATATATCCCCCATATAGAAAATATAAAATAGTATTTAGTGGTGTAAAATAATTATAGGTGTTAAATAATGAATTTGAGATTTATTTGAAACATACAGACCATCCTTTTTAACTCCAAAAAATCCTACACCATTGATTGAAAGCATTAAAAAAGTCTCTTGATTTTATAGAAGATCATGTTTCGTAATTGATGGGCACTGAAGGTACAAAGAAAGGATTATTTTATAATAGTGAAGGTCTCTAATCCTTCAATGCATTAAAGGAGGTCTCCATAAAAGCCACATTTTTAAAGAAGATTCTAGGAATTCAAGTCATCATAAATGATGAATTTTTCCCTACTTATGTCTAATAGTGATTTATCTATAATAGGATGTGGTATGAGGAAATCATATAATTGTTCACCTTTAACCACCTTTTATGATATGAACTAGATGTAAAACTACAGCATAATGATGTCTCACCATGCCAGATGCCCATTTTATATCTAGTGGATAAGGATATACTTAGGAATATCAATAAAAGAGACCAGGGGGACCTCATGGTACTAAAATAGTGCCTTATTTTTTTAACTATTAAAACAAATTGGAGGAAGCTCTTCTCGGTATCAAAATATTGAACATCAATATCCGATTTTTTCTTTTTTTGAGACATTGGATACTGTTATCCTTTCCCACATCAATATTTTGAGTAAGGATAGAGCTGAGTGATTTCTCTAGGAAAACCACAAAGATAATGAGAGTATTTACTTCTAAATAAATAATCAATACCGGTGATTTCATGAGATATTTCTTGAGATTATCAAAGAATTTATGAAAATCTTAATCCTAGTGATAAGTTAACCCATTCTTTATCAACTTGTAAAAGGAAAATACTTTCCATTGAGGTTGTCTCTGAAGAATTTAATACAAGAATGAAATCCCTGGAGTCCCCTTAGTTCATTTAGATTTATAAGTAGGGTCATATTAATTATCCCTTAGGTATTTTCAGGGCTGACTTTGATGAAACAATGGTGTACCAAAAAGATAACGAATTTCCCAGATGTTACTCTAAAATCACATTTCAATCCATTTAAAATCAAGCTATGTTTCTATATTTTGTTTAATACAACCTTGAGATAAAAATGATAATGAAAGTTTTGTTGTGATTTGATTACCATATCATCCACATAGCACTACATGGTTTTCCTCATAAAGGACATGAAGAAATATTACATGGAACATTGGTATGTAGGAAAAAAATTATTGAATCCATGAGAATTACTTAGTACTATATGAGCCTTAGGATGCATTGATATAAGTTTATTATTCATATTTAGGGTCCATTTAGTTGAAGTTCAATCCCACATAGACATCCATAAAATATAGGTCTTTAAATCCTTTTGTTGAATAGATTATTAATCGTGTGATTGTGACTTAGAAATAATCCTTTAGGAAATGATGATTGAGGTCCCTAAATTAAATACAAAATCATATTTTCTTAGATGAAGTCAGATATTATGTGCTTAAATACTTGGATTTTATGTTTTTATGTATGGGTTGGATTCATTATTTTTAACTTCTTTTTTATTTTCATGGTGGTTTTATAAAAAACCCAAATTATGGTAGGCAATTGGGGATCCAATATGGGGATTTTTGTATAGTTTCATGTGAATAAATCTTAGTGTTTCTTTAGAAAGGAGATGCAATTATCATGTTCCCCAGGGGTCATAACAACACTAATTAACATAATATGAATATATTCCAATATAACTAGGTTATCTTGTGTGAAACACTTTTTTTAAATACCAACAGAGCATACCTAATTTCATCCTCTCCACATTCATCATCACTGGGAGTATAATATAGAATAGAATCTAAAGATCTAAGAGACAATATGTGGGCATAGTAATCTTCATTAATATCACCTAATTTTTCATACTGATAAGGTTCACTTGATGAAGTTTCCACTATTATAATAGGAGTGAACGTTTATATATTTCATGTCCATATTATTATAGGATTCAAATGATCAAAGAGTCTTGGTTAGGTTAACTGAATATAAGTTAGACCCACATTGTGGTGGTGATTATTAGAGGAATGATAGTTTTACATGGATTATCTAGAATAATTTTCCTCTATTGACATAGGTAACTTAGTATAATCCTCAAATTGAAACTTATATGAGAGAAATGTTATTATGTGGTTTCAACTTAATGCACAACATGACCATGTGACCTAATGAATTCCCTAATTTGGTGTTGTCACCTAAATTTATATGATGATCAAAACATATTATTCACTAAGTTCACTCCATGGATTTATGGTAGTAACTTCTAGGCCATTATAAGTAGTGATATGTATGGTGTTATCTTCCATTGGACACTTCCCCTTTTTTTATAGTATATTGCATCTATGTATTGAGATTAACATGAATTAGAAATGGAACTATCACTATATAGTACCCAAAATTGCATATAAATAGTACATTTCAGGCACTGTTTATATGATGAGAGCACTGCTACAAGCATATGAATCCAGGGCCTCCATACCAGGGTGTTGAAATTTGTGTCTTGGTGGACCACCATAAATTCAGAGTCATAAATGAGGGTTCTCAACTAGTTTTTGATCTTGATCACTGTGAGAGGTTTATTCCCACTCTTATCGCATCCATATATTTTTAATTTTAAAAGATTTATGTCAAATTCACTATATCACAAGCATAAATGTGTTAAAATCAGGGTGAGGTTGATTCCAAAACCATTATCAATAAGGTTTCGATGGATGTCGGTACCATCAATTTTTTTGTATATGTACAAGGTTGTAATGTGCCCATGTATTGTCTCTTAACTATATTGTTATATAAAAGAAATTATTGTATAACATTCAACAAAACTAGTATATGTGTGATACATATCTGCTATTTAATCTTCATTCATGGACTCTTGAAGGCTTAAGAGGACCTCAATAAGGGATTCCTTAGGTTTTGTGGAAAGATAATGGGAATCCATGATTTATAGGTTGGTTATAATGGTAATAATGTTTCTTACTTATGGACTAAGGGCCTATAAAACCTTATATTGGGATTCCCCTTCATTTGAGTCTTGAGAAAAAAATTAGACTCTTTTGATAACCCATTTATTTGATTGGAGGTATCATACATAGTTTTCATCTATGGGTTGGGTTATGTTTTCCTTCCACTGCTTCAATTTTAACCATTTTTTTATTTTTTTAACGCGTTATCCAATATAATTGGTTTGAATGATCCTAGATGATTCAAGATCATATCAATGTTCTTTTTAAACTCTTTGGAGTTCTTATATTTTAGTTTGAGGTGTATATATGGCTTTAATGAAAACAATCCCTTTCTATTTGAGTCCATCATGAATTTGTCTTCCTCGAACTCCTCATACCCAACTATTGATGGGGAATTCCCATCCACTTGAGTCCTCAACGTCAATGATGGAGGATAACAAGTAGATTAAAATGAGTGATCCAAATTGTTACTCCTAATATGTTGATTGTTGAATTTAGTGGGGATATGACCGTCCTTTCAATGATGGGGGTAAGAAATCCAAAAGAGTCAATACCAACTTGGGTATCATAATGTGTTGTTATCCCTATTCCTTATTACATGGGAGATGATTATTATAAAAAATAGAAGGATATGATGATGAACGTTTTATCTCTAGTATTATAAATGGAAATGATATCATAACTAATTGATTGATCTATTCCTTTAGTATAGAATATACTTGTTTGACTAATTTCCTAGTCATCTAGTCATAAAATTTTATAATACTATTATCTAATACTCCCTTCCACTATCATTCTCCTTTATGTGATGTATAGAGACACATTTTACCTATTTTGGTGGTTTCCCCCAACTTCACACCCCAAGAATCAATCATCTTCTAGAATATATCCTTTAAGATTATTTATTCTTGAATTTTTCCCCCCAACATTTGGTGGAAGAGGAAATATTTAGGGATATAATTTACCTAACCTTCATTGGGCCTTATAAACTCATAGATTTTAACCAAGTTATGCCTTATTTTATGGATGAATAATCATATAACTTCTACTTTTTTGGAATGAATAAACCATATTCTTATATTCCTAATCTTTCATGTAATTCTTATAATTTTTTACATCCTGATGAGGGTGCTATTACAACTATTATTATTGAGGAGGAGGACCCAAATGATATCGAGTGATCTTACTGGTTGGATCTATAATCGTCATTGGATTTATGATGATACATGTAACAACTACTTTAGTGTATTTACTTGCCTGTATTGATTGTGACAGTTTTGATTTAGATTTTAAATGTCGAGAAGAATACTCTAGGAACTGTTCAAAGATTGTAAATCCCTTAAATACATTAGAGAACTTCAATGGAATGAGGAGATTATGTAACTAATGTTAGATATTTTAAATACATATCTCCAATAACTAATCTTGGGGATGCTACATATTTAGTGAATAGGTTTTAATTTCCACCTGGTGATGATGTCTATGAATCTCCCACTTTGTTGTTCCTTAAAATTAGAGAAGTTAAGGATCATAATTTTCCTTATTAGGGAGCTTAATTAATAAATAAACTATCATCATAGATCATACTATTAGAGATAAAACTAAATTTTAGATTAATATACCAGAAGAATATGGTTCCCTGAATAGTTTTTATAAAATACCTAAGGTTTTCTACTACTTACTGCTATAGTGTTCCCATTATGGGGCCATAACGAGACATGATGTGTTTAAGATACTTCTTTTTTATCCTATTCAATTGAATATTGGGAATTTAGGGTCATTAAATTTATTTTAGGTAGGAGTCAAGTCGACCCACTTGGGGTAAAACATTATCCCTATCTGTATCAATGTGTGTCTATTTTCTAGGCTTCATTTGAGCTGTAAGAGAATGAACAGAGTCTAGGAGTTATAGTGGGACTATTTCTTAGACTGGTACTTGAGTGAAGGTAATATTTTGAGCCATATATGATCATATTTCATTTACCTACTACTGATATCCATATTGAGTTGGATTGGATTATGTTTCATGAAATAGTTTTGGTTGTGTCCCCATGGGAGGAGATTACTGATAATCCTCAACAATTAGGGTTAAATAAATATTGTCTAATCCTAAAGTTTTATGGATAACCAAGATCTCCTCTCATTGTTTAGTCATTTCATTCTTGTTGAAGGGTATTAACCATAGGGGATATATCAACCTCAATGTAGAAGTTTCAATTAGTAGATATATTGTCTATGAGTAATTTATCATTGAGTTGCTTCAGATTCTCAAAGTCAACTTCATATTTCAGAATCCTATTCTCAATGGAGAGAGGATTGACTTATTTAGGTTGTGTTTTATATATATCCATGAATTTTCATTAATGTTTATTCAAATCTTTCTAAATATGTGGCAGTAAAATATTTAGAGGAGCTACTAAATCTTGAGTTTCCCTTTGATATTAGATGTGCACACCTTCTTCATGCATTTCATTTTTCACTATGTTTTCAATCATATGATTACTCATCAAATTATTCTATGTTAGCATCACACTTTTTGTTATTTATAGGATTAATTTTAATAATGTCCACTTATGTGAATTACACAAAGGGGATCATACCCTCATATACATCAATTAATAAGGGTATTTTTCATAATTTGATAATCTTTTGAGTTATAATTCATAATAATACTTCATATCTTATTTCTTGGAAGGTATTTTTGACTTTTAAACCATTATAGGGTTTTATTAATATTTTTTGTGCTCCTATTTAAGTGGTTTATGTAGGGTGATCCTGATAGAGTCTCTGATGTATTTTATTAAGAACACTCCTAATGAGGGAGAAGTATCATGAAGTGGAAGAAACCATGAATATGATTATTATAAAGATAATACCAGTCTAGAAAAGACTAAATTACTTATTGAAATATAAGATAATATTTCCCCTAACCATATAAGATGGGGTGGATTCCACTATTCTACCATCACATCCGAGACCTGCTTTAGATTTGATGATCCTCGGGGTAGATATGGTAGTGAGAATTCGTCAAGCCCTATAGTTTTGGGGTTACTATAATTCTTTTGAGTTGGTTTCTATAAAATCATTCTTAATCTTTATATCTTATATCCAAGCATGTGATAGATGTAACACCTTTTTAGGATGATAAATTATCACTATCGAGGGGTTTGTCTATAGTTAATGTATTTTATTTCCTTATACAAGAGGTATTTTTAACTTTATTTGTTGGATAATGAAAATTATGACAATGAATCATTCAATTTAAGGTTTCTATACTTTATTAATGATGATACTTTATTGGATAGACCAAATGGCATATGAAATAATTGAGATTTTCCCTAAAAGTAATGAAATTGAAAGATGATCTCCCTGGTGAACCATATTGGATAAAGAGTGGATTAAAATGTAGTGGTATATATTCAGACCACCATTTAATATTCATTTCAGGTAGGGTATCAATGTCCATATATAGGAGTGACTTTATACTTCTGATACATGCATGTTACATACCCTCAGTCTATTTACCCACTTTTGGATTCCAAGTCACTAAAAAGGAAATAAGGTCAAATTGGTGGTAGAGTTAATTTATCACCATGAAATGGTTAGTATACTATCTATAATATAGATATATGGTTTTATGGTAAAAAATATCCACCCATATGTTATGATGAAATTAGATAATGCATTTCTCTTTGAATTCCTCTGAAATTCCACACTACTAAGTAGTAATGAGCTAAGACATAATAAATATTCTATCATCATTTAGCACTTTCCATATGACCATGGATTTATACTCATCCTATGAAAGGGGTTCCTCAACCAAATAATTCAATAAAGGTCATTTATTTATCTCTTTGTCAAAAGGAGGGGGTCCATTTAGAATATCCTTAGTTTCATCATAGGGTAAATGATACGAGGGAGGTTCATATGATAATCCTCACCTATGGATATCATGTAACTATAATAAAAAATCACTATTTAGTGATTATGTTCTTGTTATAGTTGGGATCGAATTCTTGATTACCTCTCAGTATGATGGAAAAATCATAGTAGAACCTTTATATTGAGAAGATAAATCATCATGAGGGGGGCCTTCATAATGAGATCCATGGGGAGGTCATATATGATTTTTTATTTCAAATTAAATATAATGGGGAATATTTCTACAAATTCCATTTTTATTATTACAAGGAGATCCTCTAGAACCTATAACCTTGGACGGTCTTCCAGATCTCTTAACATGGTTCTTAATGGGATGTCATCCATGATTATCAGTTTTTGATGAGTTAGAAAAGGGAGGAAATCTTTATCGGTCAATATTCATGCTATAGAGATTAACTTTTAACCGAAAACTTTAGATAGGGACTCTATGATTGATATTTATATTACCATAGTGAGGACCACCATTCTTGGTACTCTTGGGAGGAAATCAAGATTTGGTGATCCTAGTATCACAGGGAGGACCTCGATGACCATATTTTCCTTCACCTGTTTATGTGGAACTGGTATATTCTAGGTATAATATGTAAATATGCATCATAGCCTCAATAATATCATAATCTATAGGTATTGGAAGCTGATCAAGGATTTCATATTTCCCTTTAAGAGAATTCCATTTTAATGTTCTTAACCAAGAAATCTGTGTTGTAACCTTAATCATAATTCAGGTTGTATAGTGTGGACAGTGACCCTCATGAGTAAAATCCCTCTTAGGAGACTCCCCAATCATCATTGGAATATTTTGATAATATTTCTATATGGGAGAAGGAATATGATCCCACCCTTCTATTTCCCCTGGAATATGCCGATGAACTTCATGGATGGGAGCATAAATATGATCCCTCTCTTAGGTTACTATTCGAATATTCCGATGAATTTCATGAATGTGTGTAGGTATATACTACCACTCCTAGATTATAATAAAATATACTAAATGATTTTATGTATGAGAGTGAAGATATAATTCCACTCCTATATTTCTTTGGTAATATTCCAATGACATTCATGGATGGTAGAAGGGATATAAGACCATTCATTGGTTTTTTTAAGGATATTATGGTGACCTTCATGAATGTGAGTAGAGTTATAATCCAATATATGGGTTACTGCTTGAATATTCCATTGAAATTCATGGATGGTGGTAGGGATAAAATCCCGCTCCAAAATTTCAATCAGAATGTTTCTTCAACTATCATGGATGAGAGTAAGGATATGATCCCACACCTAGGTGTCCACCAAAACATAACGAAGATCTCCATAGATGATAATGTGGATATGAGAAGTATCTTAGGATTTAATGGGATTATGAATATGATCCCACTTCTGAATGTTAGTGTGAGAAGGTATATAATCTCACTCATGAGACCTTATATCCAGTTTCCCCAAATAGACACTCATCCTAGATGTCTAAGTTCTAAAAACCAGTATTGAGATCCATAAGGTTATCTCCTATAAATATTCATGAGAATATGGGGTCACACAACAATGGATATAATGGTGAACCATTGTATCCCCCTTAAGTGTCCTTTAAGAAATTATTAGGTTACAATAAATATCATATTTCACTTCCCTAAGGTAAGAGATGTATGTATTTCTAGACTCTAGGGAGAGGATCCTGAAGTTATTGGAGGTGGAAATAGATTCCACATGCTTCTCTGTATCCCATCACTTATTAGATAACCAACATGGATTCATTTGATGGAGGCTTCCACGATCTAACTCCAAATTTGGGATGGATCTACCAATTTGATACTCTCAGACTAGAGAATTCAACAAATATAAATGGAGGCACTGGGTTGATGATGACATATATCTAGACTCTAGGTCCATGAACTTCATTTTAGCGGAGGCATTTATCTATGAGGTCTTCCAGTGATTCACAACAGACTAAATCACCCTATGGTTTCTACTAGGTTTTCTTAGGATCTTGATGTGATACGGCATGTTAAGAGACACCATTTATATGTGTTGCAGATATCTAGAGAAAAAACATACAAAAGAAACCCATTAATGAAATAAAACAAGAAAAATAATTATTAATATCTCTCTTTAAAAGGTAAAATATTTCACATTGGGTTCACCATTCTGTTTACAACATGTTCCAATGCCCGTGAATTTTTATTAGATGAAAAATGGATTCTAAAAGGTAGGTGGTTACTAGGGTAAACAAATGACACATTTGGATGCATATTGATTGGGAGTATGAGAGGTTGGAACACCATTAATGGATTTTTTATGTCTAGTATGTGATTATCTTATAGATTTAATATATTTTTGTGAATACTTCCCTATAATAATATTAATAATATGCAAGAAATTGATTGGAACCACAAATTAATGAGAAAATTTGAATGTACATGAGGTTATCTATATATATTTTAAAAAAATGGATGATTGGTTATACTATGGTTTAAAATCCATATATATGGGAACTCTATAATTTCATTCCATCTAGAGAGGTGGTAGTTGATTTAGTTCTAGTATTAGGACCATATGTGGGGATTCCTACATATCCTTTTAAATGGAATCCAAATCCATGTAGTTTAGTGATGATTACTGGGATAGGCCATAACTTTTAAGGTCATATGATAAGTATTTTGTTGGTTCCTTTTAATGTCATTCATCCATGACCAATTGAAGTGCCTTTTAAGGTCATGAATCTTAGACCAATAGAAATTCCTTTTAATATTGCATGGTTGGGACCGATTGAAGATCCTTTTAAGGTCATACATCTAAGAACTATGAGGTGTTGGTATTGAAAACTAGATAAGAGTCCTATGTATCCTACTGAATTAGAATCAAATCCCATATAGTCCAAATTTCATAGTTTATGGTCATATTCCTAGGCCGATCCATATAGATTAACATCATTGGGTAAAATACTTGTATCATGAAATGGGTGACAACCAGATATTGAGCAGGGCTAACACATGGGAAAACATTATATAGATTATCCCGTATATTGGTAAATAAATATGAGAGGGTATTGGTAGAAATTATACCTGATGGGAGGCCCAAATATAGATGTTTACCCCTTATTTTTTAATAAATAGATGAGTGAGAAATACTGGACTCAGTGGGAAAATTTACTTTGGAGGAAGGGTTTAAGATTACACATAGTTGGACCTTATATAGATCCATTCCTCATTAAGTGGACTAAAAAAATTAGACTAACTATTGGAAGCTAACAAGATGCTCGATATGGGGAAGCCAGAATGAACATCTTGAACTAAGGGAGGATTCACCAAACACCGAATGATAAGAACCCCTTTTTATCAAGGGAATACAGGATTATTGATACCCTTATATTCTAATTATTTATGGAAGAAAATCATAGGATACCCATTATCAATGGCGTACATGATCGAATTGGATCACTCTAACATGAAAAACCTATTCATGTACCTTAGGAGGTTACTTAGGAGGCCTATATGGAATGAGATTTTTGGGAATTGAGTTTTTTGAAAATATACTGATGAGGTCATTTGGGTTAATCCTTTCTAGTTATCAAGATTGGGTGAAAGAAGGGGTACCAAAGTGGTATAAATATCCATTATTGGGATCCTTTGTAAAGAAACTAAATTAGAGTTGGTTCCCTATACTAAAATAATTTTCAATTTCAATTATATTTATTTTAAAGGTATTAAAGATTAATAAACATATTCTTACATTTTTATTGTTCTTATATGCATCATAGTGTAAAAATGTCCTTAAGAGTATACATCTCATTGAAAGGTCAATCCAGTTCCCTACTATGATGAGAACCTTGAAGTGATATGATGATATTATTATATATATATATATATATATTTTGGATATATGATATCTATCTTCCAAACACAAATAATTTAGGATATCAGGTGTCTTAGGATCATAATACATTGCTATTTCTTCTAAATAATTTCACACTTGGTAATCTCTAAGAGAGAAAGTTATGAGAACAGAATCGTATATAGGAATTCCACATGTTATATATGTCAATGGATATTTCTATCCAGGGATGTGTGTATTGATCCATGAACTTTAAATTATTATTAATCCATTTCATGTGTCACACAATTTGGTTTTTTGATAAACACTATGACGACATATTCTTGTGCAAGGTAATATATGTTGGTTGTGTTACAAGTTAGAGGATATTAATGAATAATCTAAGAAAGGTTTTTTCCATTCAATTTTTATTTAAGTAAATATATCAGGACCTTTTATTAACATAGAACTATTTTATTAAGTCCATAGATAAAGTCATTTATCAACATTATCATTTTAGGAAAGTCAAATAATGATATGTCAAGATTATTGGTAGTTGACACTAGTATATGACCAATTTGATGAGATATTGAGACAAAGAGATTATATTACATAGTGAGTATTTATAAGATATTATTATAATTATGAAATTAAATTATTTCTATATGGGTTCATTGATGTGTCTCTAGATGCTAATCCTGGTAATTAGGTGAGTTATCTTAATTCCATAGAGAAAAAGGGCTAGATGGTCACACACTAAGTGTATGAAAAACTTCAGTTAAATTATATAAAAATTTAATATTACAATAAATATTATTCTCATGTTCTGAGGAGTGATAATTATTTATGTTGTATTGGTCACATATATATTTATTGAGTGAATAATATAATGATATATATTTATTTAAATAAGTAGTTATTATTCAAGGTTCGATAAATTCCAAATAGTTTTGACAAACCAAGTTAAGATTTTGTTGGGAATGATATATTAAATGAAATTTAAATAAATATTAATTTATTTATTTAAGAAATGATATTTAAATTATCCCTGAGTATTGGGAATATTAAAGAAATAATAATAATTATATTATTCTTATTCAATGTGGGGTTCATTAAGGATTAAGAGATTGTATAAGGGATATGTGAAATAACCAATTATCATTCCTAGATTTATAAACATGGTTATATAATTTCAAGGGAATGATTATTATTGTATATAAAATTCACTCGAGATAATTCTATGAAACCTAGATAGAAAGTTTTCTCTAGAATGCCCTCATGAACAGAGATAATTGATGCTCCTCCTACCACTCAAGAATACAAGAGAACTCATTAAAATCCTTTATGATTAGAAGGGATTAATGTTATGGTCAATGATGAATGATTTATGTGGAAAGAATCATTAATTACAGCATTGAGTGATTCTAAAATAATGTTTTTAGGTTCTTGGAGTACATTTAGATAATGACAGAGAGATTCTACACTTGAATCCCTCTTCACAATGATGGTATGACAAGAGTGGTCAACCAATTAATGAAGGAAGAAGGAATTAAAATATAAGAGGTAATTATTTTTTATAAATTAATTATAAATACAAGTGAAGGATATTTTCTTGTGTGTTACATGGTTTCTAGTCATCGAGGTTTAAGGATAAATCTAAATTTACTCATGAAAAAACAATGTTGGGCATAAGACCAACCACTTATGCTACACCATAAAACCTTTAAGTGTCATCAGATAAATCAAATATTAATTTATAATTATTTATTAATAATTGATAAATTTATATATCTGATGTTATCATTTATTTCTTGTTTATTCTTTATTTAATATAGAAGTCGATATAATATGATTGTTCTGTTTCATTTGATCGAAATAAGTTCAGAACAAATGAAGAATTTGTGAATATTATATATTGAGGTTCCATAGATTCTAGATGAATGGCATGGTAATATAGTATGTATAAACAGAAAACTATACACTTTGTACCCAGATCCATAACACTTGTATATGCCTTGAAAATAATTGAACATTATACGGAGAACTGTATGAGATGTCGTTATGCACAACTTGTTGAACATCTAGATTGTACATAGGTAAATAGATTATATGAAATGTAGTTGGTATACATGTTGTGTAATAAAACTAATTTTCCCTATAGTAAACATGGAATCCATGTGGTCAAAAGATGCAGAAAGTATTAATTTCACATGACGTTTTGACCTCCAGCTGATAAAATGGCCCATATGAGATTACATGATGTTTAGTTAGTGTACAAACTTTTTAATCCATAAATCTTCATGTGGAATACATGTTGATTCTCATGGTGTATATCATGTATGACCATAATAAGGAGTACACAACATGTAAAAGGGTGTACATTCTGCTTAACTCGTTCCCATTTACATGAAGTACACACCAAACTAGCATGTACACCACATAAATTAATTAAATGAAATGATAATAAACCATGGAATTAAACCAAAATAGGTGACATGTAGATAGAATACACTTTTTATAGTGTTTTATAGAATATTAAATGACAAATTAATTTCCATAATAATTTCAGAACTACAAGCTGTGTATGGTAGTCGTACATTCCATGTAATTCACGTGCATTAAAAGTGGTACACTCGATGTATATTAACATGTTTCATGTTTCATAAATTCCTAAATGAATACTTATCCTGATTCATGTAACTACACATTGTGTAATATCACAACATTCCATGCACACTAAATATTGTGTAAGTATACTATACATGACCAGGTCCATATAGATCACATCATGTAACATGTAAGGATATACAATGTGTTTCCTCCAATACATGCAATGCACTTAAATAATTTTAATTAAAATTAATTTATTTAATTTATTTAAAATAACAGTGGTTGGTAATACCATGGACCATTTTTATAGACAATTAATATAAATAAATTGATAGTCATTTATTTATAAATTTGAGCATTTTATCTTAATAAGTAACTTATTGGAATGAATGGCAGATAGTTTATTTAATTTTTAATCATTCCATTTGTGGATTATCGTGATATTGACCAAAATATATATGTTTGGGATTTATTTTTATTTAATTTTTATTTCATGGGTTTTTGTAATCATTGTTATTAAATTAAAATGATGATATTAGTTTCATATCCACCTCTTATTATATATGAGCCTACATATTCATAGTTTATTTTTATAACCATATACCCCTAGTTCCACTTACATATTTGCGAGTATAGAATATGTAAAGGATTGAGCACATGGTCAAGTGGGGGTTGTTCAAGTGAGGATCTGAGGTGGAATCGACCATGGAGACCCATAGCTGAACATGTCAAATGTTGCAACTTGAACTAAACATGGTTCACAAAGTTATTCCATATGGCCAAGGGTTAGTTTATAATATGATCAATAAACCAACCAATAAAAATCTCATGATCATTCTAGATATGTTGATTTTTTTTCTATTCATGATTAATTATTTTTGTTTATTGGATGCTTTATCATCATCACATAAAAATAAATGAATTGACAAGCATACAATATGGAATAAAATAATAGAATTATATGTAAATTACTTTATAGAGGCATGTTAATATCTTACAAACAAATCGAACAATATTAGCAATCATGTAAAGTGGATAAAGTAAAGAATATTTATTTGTAAAGATAAAAATCCCATAGAGGAATTATTAATTCAATATAACCTTCCATTACTTGAGTTGAAATAAAACCAAATTTCAAAGTGCTTATTTAGCCTATGTCAGAGTGCTTTAAATTATTATGGCGTTTTAACTAATGTTTTGTCTTGACATAAACTACTCCATATCAAGGGTTTTATTACAATGTTATACATGATGAGACTAAGAATTTTTTTTTGATTAAATAAAAAATAGGATTTCAGGATTGGGGAGTCTAATCAACAGATTAAGGAACCACGAGTTAATGATGTTTGAAATACCCACCAAACTAAATACCTTCAAATAAATTTTTAGACTCAATTATGGATTATGAGAATGAATATAAATATTTTTCCACTATAATATCCATGGAATATGATATTTTAAACCAACTGGTAAGGGTTATTGAGATTTTATAAAATAGTTATTGACTATAAAAATAAAATTTATTACATCATATTTTGGAAATTTAGGTAAAGAATTAAAACTTATTGTTTTTTTGTTGAAATAAAATGTTATATGAACAAACAATTATCATTGCATTTAGTTTTATAGAATGAAAAACTCCTTACCAACACAAAATACCAAGAGTGGTATAGGTACTTGTGAAATGTAATATTCAATGATCATATACTATATGTGTCAGAATCCCCTTTTCCAAGTAAAGTGACTTTTAAGGGAGATAATGGGTAAGATAATACTTTCATATATAATAAGGTAAATGATGCATTGGTTTTTATATGACTTATGTTATATTCTATATCTAGTGAGATCCAGAAGTTGTATAAGTACATGGATATATAAAACATGATGTCCCATATCTCTGATCATTATTTGGAGAAGGTAAGGAATGGGAATTATGATATATTCAAGGCACATTTCACATGAACACTTATAAAAGGTTCACCAAACAGACCTCATCTAGCGAAGAATATTGCATATACTATGTTGTAAGAACATCGGTTTAAAGATACTTAATGAGTTTGACATCAATCTAATGTTTTCTACACTACCTCAAATATTTTTTAGCATTATTGTGATTTATAATGTAAAAAATATTGGTAAGTCAATCATAAAACTCTTTACTCAGATTCTAAAAACTAACAAGGACATGATGTAATTCCCTAATCCAGAAGCCACTAAACTGATGCTCTGGGTAGGAGCACCAAATGGATTTAAGCACACCTCCCCATATTCTAGATGATTCTAGATAACTACTAGGGCCCATGAAGATAACATGGGGAACCTATGAACTAATGATTAGTGTGTGAAATATAGAATTAAATAAAGGATATTTCATTCATTGAGACACAAATAAATAAAACAAGGCATAAAGAAGAAAATAGGTAAAAAATAACCCATGTTATAATAAAATTTCATGATATACCCATGGTCGAGTCATACACGTCAAAGAATCATATATACATGTACAAAATAATAAAAAATATAAAATAGATAAAGAATAAAAAACCTCAAAAATTATGAGTACTAGATTGATACTTATATCCAAGATCCAACCTAGCCTATATCAAGAATCTTCCATAGATCGGTTAACATTGTATATAACTATATCGATGAAGTTTGTTAGGTACCAACTAGAGGCCCATGTAGACTATGATTATAAGTCAATATGACACCACCAACTGTGTCTAAAATTATATCTATTTTGATCCAATATAGTGTATGTCACTGTTTTTCATAAATAAATAGGTAAAGAAAATTAATAAAATAAAATAAAACAAAATACCCATAACCCTCAGCTCCTTGATGACACTTGGGTCAAATATATCCACATTTTCTAGTGTTAGATGTATCTGAGAAGATACCAATGATTTTCTTAACCATACCACCACTCAGAATCTAGGTTCTCAATGCAACATTCCAAATATTATGTATCACATAGAATCAAGTTACTCATCCCAGTATTCTCAAGAATCTGGTATCATGTGGAATCTGCAGAGCTCATATTGAAATTCTTAACTCATTTAAAATAAAGAAGACAAGGATATCATCCCTAAATTAAAACTTTTATAGCATCATATTTAATATATAATCCAGGGAACATATCCCAAAATTACAATTCATTTAGCATAATATGTCATATGGAATCCAAGGTGTTTATCCCTACATTCCCATTTATTTAACATCATGTGTCACACAGAATCCAAGGAACTCATCCCTATATTCCCATTCATTTAAAAAATATAATACACTTTACCATGTAAATCCATTTTATTATCATTAGGGGCAATGCCAAATCAAGTCATTTATATTAATTTCTATTTAAAGGACAAAAAATTTAATATCTATAATAGAAGATCCTAACCATCACATATATAAATAATTCATAAGATAATTTACTCAATTTAAATATATAAAAGGGTTATCATGTTTAAAAATATCAAGGGGTACTAATTAACTTTCCAGGAACCTTCCCATTATGAACAAGGTCATTTATCATGTTTATGTCATCTCTCAAGTGTCCCATTTCTCATAAAACAATGTCAAATAAGATATGATCACCCAAAAATTGGTGGGAAAGGAATAAATTTATTTTTAACCAAGGGTTAATATATCTTATTTAAGTGATTCTAGACTCATTTTAGGGAATGAGATACTTTAATTGAGGTTCTTGGTTGAATCCACAAAAAGTGACATTATTTCATACATGTATCATACTATATATTGATAAAGGCATAATGGATATCTTGAAGACCACCTACATTAGTTTAGAAGAGTTTTACTTGTTGAGTATTGAATTTTGGTTTGAGTGGAAATGAGATAAATTAAAAGAACAAGACAAAATCCTTGAAAATATGGTGTATTATATTTAAAAGTAAAGAAATCAAAGGCAGTTGATTTAAAGAAGAAGGGTAAGAAAATGAGTTTTAGACTCACCTAAAGCCTTGAGGCTCCTCAAATAGAAGGTGAACCAGGTGAAGAATAAGAGGGATCCATGAGGGTTGATGAAGAGGAGGATGAGAGATTACAGAAGGGGATGGTGTACAAATGAGAGGGAAATCAGGTAAAAATTTAAATGTTTAAAGGGAAAAAATATTTAATTTTATCATATTTTAAAGGGGTTCATGGTTTGGGTGCATGGTTGGAAAAATTGTGCACCAACCTTGATAACCTCTACTATCCAAGACCAAACATTTCACATGGTTACAACAGATATTCTAAAAACCATTCAATACCCATGAAAAATTCCTTTACCACCTTTGGTGGAGTTTTCAATGTTTCCTAGAGCCTTAAGTTTGGTTAACAAACCATGTAACTATGAAATTAAATATGCATAGATAGGGTGAATAGTTTTCACTAACAGTGTGCTAACCATGAACCCCAAGATGTAACCATCAAAATATATAATTACAAGCCTAAACATTGAATACACTCTTCTGATATCCCCTTCTCCCTTGAACACTTCACTAAGGTAAAATTAAGGGGTTTTAAAACAAATAAATGGGGGGGGGGTAACTCAAATAATGGAATAGTTATAAACATGGGGAATGAAAAACCTAGAATCCTAATGGTGAATAAGAGGTTTTAGAAATGAAAAAGGCTATAAGTCTACTTCCCTGTATAAGGATTCTTCACACCACCATTCTATGGAGAGGAATATCCAAAGGCAGAAAAGAAAATAAGTTACATCATATTTTTCATGTGGAAAGAAGGTAAAATAAACTATGTATCGTAACACATTAAAGATATAAATATAATCTCCATCTGTATTTATTATCAATTGTAATATTTCTATATTTATGAATTGGGTATTAGATATAGCCTATGATTCACACATGTGTATCAAAGTACCTGAAGAATGTAGATTCCGGAAGGTTAAAAAACATGAGGTGAATCTTCAAGATGTCAATAGAGAATGGATAAATTCCCTAGAAATAGGATATTAATACCCTAATTTTATGAAGGGATTGATTCTCATCCTGAAGAATCCTTATGTTCTTAGTATCAAAAAATACATTATATCAGTTTCATGTTTGGAAATGGTTGGCTTTTTATTCAAATTTGAAAATAAAAAATGCTAATTTTATAAAGGAAACATTTTTAATGGTATAAAACACTTTAATAATGTTATTTATATACTATAATATGATAAACAAGTGTTGGAAATTGATAATGAATCAATATCATATGATTCATTTCATACAAAGTTGATGTATCACCAACTTGTTCATGTAAAAGACAATCACATGAAAAATCTCTATTAAGATAGATATTTGGATTAATTAAAACTAAAACCACTTGAGTGATGTCATGCTTGTTTGAAAGGTGAATTCACTAAATCACCATTTGGTGGTAAGGGTTAAAGGGAAAAAAGATTATTGATTTGGTACAAATAGATGTGAGTATACCTTTTCCAACAAAATATATAACTGGATACTCATACTTATTAACTTTCACAAATGACTTGAGTAAATATGGATATGTTTACTTAATTAGGGATAAGTTTGAATACTTTGATAAATTTAAGGAGTTTAAGTATGAAGTTGAAATCCCTATGAACTAAAACTATCTATAAAAACACTTGAATGTAGTCTATGGAACATCTTCCTATTTTAACCTTGTCTGATAACACAAAAATCATGATTTAATATTTGAGAACTATATCACTTGTTTCAACCAATAAAATATGTTATCAATTTTTGGGAGGGGATAAAAGTTCCTAATCACCATATGGTTCAACCGGTGATAATTATTTCACAAATAGAGGCTACTATCTATCATTTTTACAAAAAACATAGGGGAAACTAAATGAGACACACTAGGACGGATGAAAACCTTCTACAATAGATAATCAATATAAATATAAAAATCTATTAATTATGAAGTTTTAATCCTATAAAGATATATATAAATCAAGGATACATTGGGATACTATGAAATCCAAAACAAGAAGTTAAATTAAAGGAGTAATTACATAAATTTTTTAGGAAAAACACAAGGAAACTTTTCCAAAACTATTATAACAAATTTTACCACACCTTTGATAAATTTGACATTAATGATATAGGATAAAATAAAAGATGTTCAAAAAATATATATCCATCTTATAATATCTCTTTCAAAGTATCATAAAATTATCACCTTCCACATCTTATAAAAATACAATCTTCTAATAGAAATAAATATTATCCAATGAATAATACATTAATTCCAAGTTAAGTATGAAATAGAATGGTTTTATGTAAAATAATAATAACAATACTAATAACTAAATCTACCGCATAAATAACTAACATCCCTAACACACCTTAAATGAACATGAATAACCTACAACTAGTGTGGATAACACTATAGACACTTGAACTATATCCACCTTAAGTCCCAATTCTTGGAATAATTTTGGTATAATAATGGAGTATGATGTTCTTTAATGAATCGAATCATAATTTTGGGTATCATAGAGACAAATGGTACCTCAAAATATCTATATTTTTATTTTTATCAATAATAAATCCATTGCATGAAATTTAATATTCACTGCTCCTCTTCCACATTTCCCAGATGATGTCTAACACATATTCCATGACAATCATGAGGACCTTGAGGATGAGAAATATCATAAAAAACCTATTTTTATTACATCAACCCAATAAGATATAAAATAATAATGATTGTATAATTAATAGAGATCCCTCGTAGGAAAATACTATTGGTGCTATATAAAAAACAAACCACCAAATGCATTTTGACCTCTATTAAAGGAAAAAAAAATAAAAAAATCATGTTATTCAAATCATTTAAAATAAAATAAATCCATGATATAGTGCATGGTGGAATCCTAAAAAATTTCATCTAAGATTTAATGAGTTGAAGAAGGTTGAGACTAAATTCCCAGTGGATGAATCCATAAATACACAAAAAATGGGAAACTTTATCCACGGATATACTTCTAAAGGATGTTCTAATGACTTACCACTTTGAATGAAACTATATGCACCAAATTTTCATTGATCACCTAACCATTCACCAACACCCAAATATTAATCAACATCATATAAGAGGTTATCAAAAATTGGATCTCTAAAAAAATTAATCCTCAAAATTTCACGCCTTATTCTCATATTCTCGAAGAATACCAAGAGTATAGAGACTAAGATTCCTGAACATTAGAAAAATCAACCATACAATCAAAATTTCTTATAATAGAGTAGGGAACTTTTTCCGTTACACCACATTCAATATGAAAGAGAAGATATCAAAACAGGACCAACTATAGAAAATTTCCCATGAAAATTATGACTTATTGTGATCACTAATAAATATTAACCATAACTATTGAGATGAAACCCTAAATATGATAAAAATTATAGGAATTAAATGTTACTTCTTAACTTGAAATAATCTAAACAAAATAACATGATACTCCATCCACCAATTTTATTCATGATGGGAGAGAGTAATCTCAATATATAGAAGTAAATAGTGAATAAAATCACATAATTTCTTATATAAAGAGTCTTCCTCTTCATGATGAACCCACCTATGATACATAAAAACATCATATTTAACCTCACCAACTAAAAAACCATAAGTAATAATTTCACCATCAATCTATAAAAATGAATAAAAAACTTCTAATTTGAGGATATAGAAATTAATTTAGAGATAGTTTAATTGAAATAATTTTAATTTATCAAAAATATCTCCAAATTTAAACACATTAAAAAATTATAATCAATATGACACACCAATATTTTCATCATATAACCCATATAATCTCACTATGATATATTCAGTAAACATATGGTTCTTATATAAGATCATAATACCATTTTCTACATCTAAGCCTATTTCACTTTCCTACATCAAATGTTGTTCCTAAATGATTCTATTTTCTTAAAAGATCAAAGAACTACTCACCATTGTACAACTCTAAACTCCATCCTAACTCTTAAACAATGATCTAATATCACCTTTTCATCTCCCTTCATTTCTAAAACCAGTCATGTGTTGGTAATGAAGATTGGTGTGACTCTATAGGACCACCACCAATTAGCCACTTTGGGTAACAAGAATCAAGGGTATAAACCAAACATTAAAAGATTCATTACTCTCTATTCTATTATTAAACTTAAAACAAACCACCATTCAACTACAAATTTATGATATCAAATAAAACTCATAATATAAAAATTATTATTTTAATATCACACTGGAATATAAAGACAACGTATCTTCAAAAATAACAAAAAGAAAAACTCCTATGATAGTAACTTAATATTTAGTAAAACACTATAACATGATCTAGTGATGGCCAAATCAGCTATGGAACTATTTATAAAGACCCGTATTTTTAATATGAAATTACTTTTATTAATCCCCATGGTTTGGATATATTTTATCACAAACAATACAAAACTAAAATGGAAGATTATTTATTTCATTAGTGTATAATATGATAACATGGAATTAAATGAACATTAATATTACAAGAGTTCTATGTGAAACATAATTAAGAAAATTAAAATTTTAATGAAACCAAAAGTATATAGAGATACTATAGTCTTGAAGTATTCATCTTCCTCATATCCCATGAAGATTATATCCCTAGGAATAAATATTAAAAGAATTCAAGTCATTATTAAAATTATAGGAATTTGAGAGATAAGTGAAGAAGTATGATGAATGTTTTTTAGAGAATCATGTAAGGTTATATATTTAAATATAAAAATAAATATGACTATTATATGTTTTTTGTATATATAGTTGTTTCATATATGGTCACTACATATAGGTAGTAAGTATATTAATAATATGATAATCTAAATATAACCCTTTTTTAAAAATGAGTATTATATTATAAATCATAAGACTAAAGTTTTAATAAACATTCAATATAAATTAAACATATACAAAATCATAATAAGAAAAATATAATTATTAATTTCATAAGAATTTTTCTATTTAGGAAAAATTTTCATTTCTAAAGTATTTTTTTATTAAAACGTGAAATTTATTATATTTATAAATTTAATATAGTAAAATTTATTTAATATTTGGAATCAAGGTATTGAAATTAGTTTATAGGTTTATTTTCATTTTGATGAAAAAAATAATTTATTGAGTTGACTAGAGAATTACATTGGTATATTTTAAAAATAGTAAAGTGCCTTGTAAGGTAAATATGATCTATAAAATGAAATAAAATAAAAATACAGGTTAATAATGGTTGGAATCTAGAGAAATCATTATTTTTACACTCATGGGACACTTTTCAAGATAAAATAAAATTTCATAACCATTATAGAATGAGAAATAAAAAATATACTATTCAAACCCATTTATAAGAACTCATATTCAACCCATTAAAAATCAAAATAAATTTCAGTTTCTTCTTGAATCCTTGAACAAATACCGACCAACATATTCCTATATCACACTTGGTTTCTTATACACAAAATATAGGGGCTTAAATCTGTTATTAAGAATTAAGTCATTGAAAACATTATTGATTCCATCAAAGTAACATGTTATTTTCTATATTTTTATTCTATTTTATCATATATACAATTATTAAATCATATCCATCACTATATTAATTTATTATTAACATCATTATTATTCTTTAAAGAGTATATCATAACAATTTAAATTTATTAATTATCACTCATTTGTAAAACATTTTATTGTTTTGGTTAGCTCAATTGCCTACATGAATGGTGTTTTATAGTCATCATCATTTCCATGATGGATGGGTATCTAAATATAAATAATGTTAATATATTACATTAAGGATTAAATTTTATTATGAGTATATTTTTTAACATTTGGCACCCATGAAAATGGTCATTAAAAGTTATTCATTATTATAGGTAAAGATACCCCAAACAAGTATATTTTGAATATCATCAATAAACATCATACATTAATCCTTCATGAAATGAATATAGGGATATAAAAATAATTATAATATTTTGATTATATTACCATGGTTACTATAGATTTGATATTCATAATAAAATTAAATGATTATTGAAATTATTATACCAAAACTAGTGAAAAAAACAATCAAAATTACTAGTATCTCACGATTAAAATAAAAAATAAAGAACAAATATAAATGTAATAAATGGATATAATAGGGCAATTAAAAGGGTATTATATATAAAAAAAGTTTTTAATTAAGTTATTAAGAGGTTTATTATTATTATAAAGGGATTTAGAGTGCGTTTGAGATAGTCAAGAGTAAAGGTAAGGGGTTCTATGACAATCTCTCTTCTTAATGGAGATTGTTTATGTAAAAGTTTTATTTTTGAAAATTTATTTGTACTTTACATCTAGATAATTTTTTTAACATATTTTTTTTGGATTTACATGTCTTTATACCATTAATCTCTTGTTTAAATTTACTTCACCTTTGACAATATCTATAAGGGGAAATCCTTTATTTGACAAAATAGTTTTTAATTTTGTTTGATTTCCATGATTTTAATGAAGATAATTGATGTATTATATATCTTTATATATAATTAAATGATTAATTAAGGTATCTTTCTTCTTTTTATGACATATTTTTCTAATATTGGAATGTAATCTCACTCTCTCCTTTCCTTTATGATTCTAAATCAATCACATTCTCCTAACACATTATTTTGTCTTCTTTATGATGGTTTTATATGATGTTTTCTTATTCCATGTTTATTTAAAATTTATTTATTGTGTTTATAGTTTCTTTTAATAAACTATTTATTCATAATATCTTTATTTTAGAGGAATAATGGTAGAATGTACTGTATACATATATTTGATTTATGCATACTTTCTTACCTACCTTAGAAGATTTTTTATACATGTTTATATTTTAAATTATATTGATGTTTCATATCTTATCAATAATGATATTATTTCATGTAATAATCCACTTTCTTACATTGGATGATTTATATTTATGTCTTTAGAAAATTTTTAAGTAACTATATTTACTTTCATAGGTTAATTGTGCTATGTTTTTTTATATATTTTCCATGTTCATATGGCATGCGTATGAAAGGTTTATCATTATATGATTATTTTTCCTAGAATAATGGATCCCTATAATGCATTGATTAAATATTATATCTGATGGGATTATATGTCATGGGATATGAGAGGTTATATAAGTGAACTATATTATGGGACATGTTTGTCCACTATGTGATGATGGTCTTCATAGAGATCCTTCACATATGTTATGACCTTATATACTTTAATATATGAAATATTCCTATGTTTATAATATAAATTTATGTTATTATTCATGTTATTATAAATTTTTATTAATCCTTTAGATATGATTTTTTATTATGTTCTCATACCTATATGTTAGTTTTATTCTTACTCCATGTTCTGTATTATGATCACCCATGCTACTTCAAAGATATATCTTTTGTTTTACCAGTTACTTGGTACTTTAGAACTGTATTTATTTTAATATCCATTCCATAAATAATGAACAAGAATATTTCATGATATGTATAGAAGGGATTCATGTAAGATGCAGTTAAGGAAATAATTTTCAGTGTGTTATAAAAGTATATGTTTATGTGTATAATCTCAAAATTCGTTAAAAATTCAATTTCTAGGGGTTTGATTTATTTATGATATGTAACAAACTAGATTTATTACACCCCTAAAAAGGACAACTGAGTATTCCAACAAAATATTGAGGAGATTCCCCAATCATCATATGATGGAAACCAGTGATAGGGTATAAGAATTCATATGATGTGATTGGTTTCACCCTTAAATCATAGTTACCGCATGATGAAATTTATCCAGTAATTTTTTCATGACAACTCTTTACATCAAAGGTATATACACCAGTTGTAAAGAAGGAACAAAAATAAGTATAACCCAATAGAGAATAATAAAATAAATGAACAACTAAATATAATCAAAATAAAACTAAATCAGTATCTCAGATAAAATGAATGACATATAGGATGACATAGACACAAATAATAAAAATAAAACTAAAAATGAACACCCAACGAAGTCTCCATGTGACTCTCTAAGATGTCATCCAACCCCAAAAACAAACATTTCACCAATGTGATGAACATAAACTATTACCAGAACTTGTAAATGAAATATATAGATAAGTGTTAGAAACAATCTAAGAGGAATTATATACTAAACAACACCCCATGCATTATCATTAAATTAAAGATCCAATTATATATAAGTGTGGAATATAAATAAAAGATAATATTTTATTTTTTTTGAAAAACCAATCACATGCCAACATCATCATAGGGATATTTATTTTTAAAAGGGAGGGTTATATATTTCTAATAAAACACAATTTTGTATCTTAAACGAAAATATACATTTAGTTGAAAAATGAATTTAAATTTGAAGAAAATAAATCATTTGTTTTTCTTTAAAAGGGAAACACAAAAATGGTGTGTAAATGAAACCATGAAATAGTATAATAATAATAATAATAATAATAATAATAAATACAAGATTAAGTAAACATGGGAACTCCTTAGATCAAATAAGTAAATTGAGTAAAATAATGAAATGTGATATATCATATCGGCATGATTGATACAATATAGTAACATTAACACTCAATTGTACCCTACATATCCTAAATAAGGGGAAAACTCCTAAATTAGGGAGTGATCCATACTAAGGGCCACTAGTCAGAACATGATCCAAAACTTGTGTAGCACGGGTATCCTGAAACCTCTCTAGCTATGATAATTTTCCCATTTTATTTAAAATAGAGGTGGGGAAATAAATATAATTAAGTAACAATATTAATTTATATTCATATACATATATTTATATTTCTATTAATAATACTAATAATATTAGAATCAATAAATCAATAAGAACCACAACCATTCCCACACATATGAAACACTTCCCCCAATACCACCCCTAGATTACAATATAATAACAACATCCCACACTAGGGGACCAATACAACCAATCATATAAAGTGCACATTGGGGGTCCTTTATTTTTGAAAATATCATTCAAAATTTCGAACCTAGACTTATATCATTATTTTAGAATTACAAATTATGAAACTATCTTAAAAACCAATTACAAAGATTTATAAACTATCTAAAACATTTTATACATTCCAAAAACTATTTTAAGGACCAAGAACAGCCTTCAAATTCAAAGGAAACTTTATAAATCAACTTGGAAACTAAAAAACCTTATAAAGTATTTAAATTCATCAATAAAATATATTATTTAAATTCATAAATCAATCGATGTGAATGGAAGTTTAAATACTAATAAAAACCAAATTTATTGTAAATAAAATTATCCATTCAATAAAACCTAATTTAAAAATTTTATCCATTTTTAAAAGGCTTGTAGAAATATATAGTATTACTTTTAATAATATAAAACATATATAAAATGAAAAAATAAACAATGGTTCTAAAATTTAAAGATCAGGACATGAGGAAAGATACCTCAAATCTATGGAACAAAGTCTCTTTTATAAGTAGAGGTGTTAAATAACCATTATAAGGAAAGAAAAATATCAAGTCAGATAGTAAAAAACTTTAAAATGAAGAAACCCTAAAATAAAAAATCTATTAAGTATGAACCATAGGGTTATAAGAACCTATTATGGAGAGAAACAATAGAAAGAAGGAGGTAAAATGTGGAAGAATAGGGGAAGAGAAAAATACCAAGGGAAACCAACCTCAAATATCGAAGAAACTTATAAAAATCACCAAGGATGATGAAAGAGTTTAGAAGAGACATTACTGAGATATAGGAAGCTGGAATTAAATGGAAAATAACCTCAAATAGATTATAATGAGAGAGGAGAAAAGAGTTAATTTGTTAAAACATTTAGGCTACCAAAAATATTTTCACACCATGACACAAGGTTTCATGTTGAAAAAATAATTCACTCTAAAAATTTAATGTCATGAACCCATTTCATGGGGTGATGATTTCAAACAAGTCCTTTAGGTTCCACCGGAGGATTGGTTTACAGTGTGACACCTTCTTTCATAGCAGGAACCACTACTATATGCATTTTTTAACTACCTTCTCCTTTGAAACACTAATTTTTTTAGAATAAATATAAATAAGGTTAAAAATCCATTAAATTTATAAAATACACATGGTGGAATGGTTGGGGTGTGACATGATATGTAATGTAATATAAATTATTATTATTTAACAAATTTTATTTTACAGTATGGATATCTCAATTATTATCAAAGCGATGGTTTGTTAATTTTAGGGATTATGTTATGTTGAATAAGAGTATAAAACCTAAGGTGATATTGGTTGAACCAAAATTCTCATATTTTGAAACAATTGTTATATATGACATATTAGGATTATTTTTTATTATCATATGATTTTTTACTCAATTTAATTGATATCTTGGTTGACTAATGACACTAACAATTTTGGTTTTAGAAAATGATTGGAACTAGTCTTTTGAAAATGATATGGTAAAAAGTACACTTATTATTTATTCAAAAACTGAATACATTCTGATTCTAGTTTTATTAATTTAATCATATTATTAAAATTATACATGGCAATTAATTTACATCCATTTAGATTTTATATTTATATATTAATGAAATTAATTTGTTTTTTAATGACTACATACCATATCTATAACTAGTATTTCACCCATGTTTGTGGGTGGATAATTCCTATAAATTTAGTTATTCATCCTTTAATGGAATTTTGTGTGACATTGGGAATGAAATGTATCTCTATACAAAATAATTGTATAAATTACTTGAATAGGAATATTATATTTCATATCACAAATCATCCCATGATCATAAATCGATGTGAAAATAATTATGAACTCCATATGGATACTATTTAATTTTATATGTCTTAATATCCAATAATGTGGGATTTTTAACTCAAATTCATGGTGAGAAGCTCTTCATATATTATATTCCAATTATATGAGATTATGTTGATCTATTTCCCAAATAATTTTCAATAGTTACCCGATATCATTATTTTGAGTTCTCAATTGAACTCATAATTATTCTATACATATTTTGATGTTTCCTTATAGAATGGACCCTATTGAATTGGAATTATTAAAAAACAATTATAAGATATTTTGGACAAGTTTTTATCTACCCAGTACATTACCATGAAGTTTTCCAATCCTTTTTTAATATGAATGATGGATTAGTAATTCTTTTCATTTATTATCATGAACTTTACAAGATCATGATCAAGAAATAGAATCCATTATTCCATATTGATGACATGTTTGATCAGCATCATGCGGATTAATAATACTTAAAGGTAGAATTTAAATTTTTATATCATCAATTAAGGTAGTATAGAGATGATATATCTATGATATCCATCCATAAATGATATAGAAACTATTAATTCATAGTGATGACTTTTTGAATTTAAAATACCCATAAAATATACATGGTTTTTATTAATAGAGTCTTCAGTGAAAAACTTGATATGTTTGTGGTGGCCAATATAGATGATATTATCATATATTATAAGTGAAGGAAAGAGTATGAAGTGAATTTAAGCATTCTATTTATGACCTTATATAAAGAGAAAATATATTCCAAATTTATAAAGTGTGAATATTGGTTGCAAAAAGCATCATTCTTGGGGTATGTAATAAAATAAGTGTATATATATGGATTATTCAAAGACATAGGTGAATGAATAAAGGACTAGAATAAAATATGTTATAGATATATGAAGTTTTATATGATTAACTAGATAATATATATTATTTTGAAAAAACTTTCATGATTGTTAGGTATTTACCGACATCATTATGAGTATTGAAATTTTGAGGGAATTAAAAATTTTGGTTCTGAAATAGTAAATATTTTTAATATTGGGATTTGAATCAAGAATTTTATGGTTATAATATACCTTAAGAGTTCTTTTGGATGTGATTTAAGGCTATACAACATCATGGGTGCATAGATGAGTGTCTAAGTAGAGTCGAGGTGGCCTTGCATTGAAATTTAGTAGATGGATCATCACACCATGATGAGTGAGGGTCTTGTAGTGATGAGGGATTATTAAGGTCACATCGTAGCATAAGAGGAGGGCCATGGTATAAAGGTTATAATAATGGATTAATTTATTATAAATCTTTCATAAGGGTTAAGTGTGGGGTTTGATGACATGGTGGGTGCCATGATGTGATGGTAACCCATACATATGAGGTTCATGTTGTGGAATTGGTTTTTAGGCCATAGTGATGAACCTTATGTATTGATTATTTCAAAAAGGAAAATATATTATATATTAAGATCACATCACGGATAAGGGTGTTATTCCATGATGATGACACTTATATATTGGTTTAACTATGTGGGTTGAGAGGATCATGACGTGGGGAATAATGACATGTAATGATAATGATCTTTATGTATGGATTTTTGTGGTATTTAAACCCTTTAATGTTGGGTTTAAAACCATTACTCATCATTTAGAAAACATAAAATAATCCTTAGTGAAATTTTAAATTTGTAAGAATAGTCACACTATAACCCAAGGGTCACATCATGAATGATTACCCTAGGTAAGAAATTATAGTGTGGAGCATGAGGGCCATATTATAAAGGGAGGAGGCCACACTATGAAGGGAGGAGGACACTATGTGAATGCATGAGACATGGGGTTTTTTGTTCATTTTGGGAGAAAACTGACACAATGTGACTATAAATGTAACATTATGAGGGGAATCCATGTGTGTGGTATTACTCCTCCACCCTTTGATCAAACTATGAACTATCCCCATGTTTGGGTATCATGATGTGAGACTTAAGGTCATATCAATTTTTGGATCATTTTTAGTTTTTTTTGACATAGGTAGATATATATTTTTCAGGTCAAAATATTATCTTGATTTATAGGGAAAAGGGGTATGTGGAAGGGATATTTATTCGGCCCCTTTTACCTTTCTCCCTTTCATTGATTCACCTTAGTGGTGGGTTGTTTGAAGGTTTGTACGTGGTTATTTGATGTATGTCATTCTATAAAATCATATATATTATTGTTTCCTATTTGTTATTACTGATTTCTGATGATATGGGATAGATTATAATATTAATTCCATTTAAATTTTGTGGAATCCAGCAAATAACTCATATATTTTTCTCATAGGAGTTCTTAGAGCATGAAACCGAGGGGTGACATGTTGTTGCTCGATGTTTTGTGGATTAGAATAAACTCAATGAGTTTTTTCTTATTATTCCTTGTCGGTTTATATTGTAGAATTAATTATAAATTATGACATTAAATTATTTGGATGTTATTCCTTGAGATAAGGTATTAGGTGTTTTCATGGAATGACATAGGCTTAGTCGGGGATAAGTGGAGAATAGAATGGGTGTAACTCCATGTTAAAGGTAAGTATGTCCTTTAATACTAAACCTTATGTATGTTTATGCCTTATTTTTACTGATTGAATGAAAATACGAATTCAAGAAAAAGGATATGGACCAAGGGTGACCTAGATGAAGTGATAAAATGAAATTGAGCCTCCTAGTGTTGGAGTAAGTGATACAATGCATGTTGAGATGAATGAAATTTTACAACAACTATATTACCCAGGGGTGAGATGATAGTTGGGTTCATAATAATCCCAATATTATTCTTTGGGATTGATATGTAATGGGAATAACCTTAGTTTTTTTTTGGGTTGTTGGGAAACCATGAGAGGATAAATACTATGAATGATGGGTGGGAAATACATATGTATCATTAATGGTTTGGATCACCCACTTTGAGGTAAAAGAGAGTACTAGTGTGTGCTATGATTAGAATAATTACTTTAGGGAATGATGTGGTACGTCAGAAATACTTTATTCTAAGTGATGGTATGATGTTTTCTCTTAAGAAAGATATGAGATAAGACCCTTGTATGGATCATGGAATGTGTGTTATTTTGGATTATAAATGAGTTTATAAGGATCATTGAGTGGAATTATTACTACGATCCGCGGTTAGTAGGAATAATATTATGAATTGGGAATTAAATTCGGAAATATATTATCATATTAAGGCCTGGGTCAGGAAGGGAATATGTTCTATGAGATCACCATTGGGTGTTTGTAATGTGATTTCACAAGTAAATAGATTTTCAGAAGGGTCTATGGAACCTAGTGTATGACTTCATGGGTGAGATGATAATGTTGAAAAGTTCATTGTGTCATGCTCTATGTGATAGGGTTTTGTGTGGATATATTAAACTATGAGCCTAGATGGACTATGAGACATTACATAAGACCCATTGCTGGGTATCTAGTGATAAAAACCGTAGGTTGAGAGTTGTAAGTGTGTGGGAGGGTTTCGATTCCATATAATTTTTATACGCACATGATTGATGATGTGACTAGATATTGGAAATTTTCCTAATTTTAAGGTAAGGACCTCCCTCAGTGAGAAGGTATTGGTCTACACTATACTTGTGAGACCCACACTAATAGAGGGGAGTGGTTTATGTGATGTGGTTAATGATAAGAAATGATTCTTGGAAACATATTAATTTAGAATGTATCTAGAGGGACTACCCTAAGTGATAGGGAATTATTCAATGTTGTGATTTGATATGGAACTAGTTACATGGAATCTCCATGACTGAGAAATATTTAGCAGGTACCACCCTATCTAAGAGGGAATTAGTCCATATGGTGTTGTGATATGTGATGTACTGTGTGACCCACCTTGAGTGATATGGGGTGGTCTATGCGACGTGGTATGAGACTAGGTATTTTCCCACACCATTAGTGAGAATGTTCTGGTAGGTACCACACTGTGTGAGAGGTTATTTGACTAATATGTGGTTATTGGAACCTACCCTAAGTAAGTGGGTATAGGTAAAAACATATATAAAATGTAGTTGAGGTTTGGCATAGTCCCAACTTTAAGAAAGATAGTAGCGGTCATGGCATGGTATGATACTCTACCCCGATTCTTTAGGTATAGGCCACGTTTTGTGGAATGATGTGTCATATTCTCTATAATTGGACAAGAGAACTAGGGTTGAGTTTTATAGTGGACTGGTTAGAATATGATTGTTGGGAGTTTGATTTAATTTATTTTTATATTATGTTTTTAAAAAATTACAATCAATTTATGTTAAATATAGTGTTTACAACTTTTCTACATTTTAAATATAACTTGAGTTGAGGTGATGTAATTTTTAAAATTAATAACTCATATGAAATATAAAAAGATTATCCATAATTTATTCAACTATAATGAAGACCAATTCTATCTCTATGATGTTTGTATTTTGGTATAAACTAGATACATTTTTTTGGTATGAATAATATTTTTTCTTCTTATTGAATTGTTAAGTTTTCTTTAGTTTTTTTATAACTTTTTCAATATTTCATGGAATATTGAAAAACATGTTCCATTGTGATCCTACTTCTAGACTTGGTGGGATTATTTTCACCCACTTCTTCATTGAAGATGCTACATAGTCGCCTTCATTATTCTTACCCATTGTACAATCGGGCAGTTTGTTCTTGAAATCACCTGTGCTGACCTTTCATTATTTATTTTGGTTTCATATCACTAGAATGATGAACATGAAGAAAATTCAATGGTTAATGTAGCTGTGGATCCCCATGGTGAGTTTTGAATCTATTGCACACTATAACTCAACTGACCACATGTGGTCAGTATGATGACCACATGTCAGTACCCCTTACCGCACATTGAAAATTATTCACATGGTATGTATAGTGATATAAAGTGATAAGAACTGGTCACTTGATGTATTATGAGGATACTGCACCATATTCAGATAGTCATCATTCTAACCTCATGACTCTGTAATCATACCGACCATATGAACTTTGGATACACAGTTAGTTCTTTTGTTTGTTTATTTTTTCTTAAATCTAAATTTTTACACATGCTCTGTTTTTGGTTTTTTCTTATTATTTAGTTAACTGCATGCTTATTCAAAGTGTTTTAATCATTTTATAAATTTCAGAAATTCATATAAATTATATATAAGCCATACGAAGTACTCTTATTATATTTTAATTAGTTTTAAAATATTATTAAATTAAATCATTATTCTTATGTAATATATACATCATGTATTTCCAATATTTAAAAGTTTTATATTTTTAATTAATTTGTTATTACTATTCTCTTATAAATTAATTCCAATTAATGACCCACTTATTTAAATTGATTTTGCAGCATTAAATTTAGGATAATATAATTCTGTAATTATTATAAATTGAATTAAATTAAAATGTAATTTTTTTTAAATACCCTTATAATTTTTATGGGATTACTTTGACTTATTATTATCATTTAATGGGTCATTAAAATCAATTTTAATTGGTGTTTAATTTTTAAATTAAAACCTTTATTTATTACCATTAATCTCGATGATAATATTTTTACTCCAAGATAATTTTTTGATTTTGATTTTGAATTGTTTTACCCGGCAAAAGATTGCTTTGTTATTATTTTTCAGATCCAATTTAAAGTCTTCAGGATACATTCAAAGTACATAATGATACCGAGATGAAACTTACAAGTACACAAATATTTATTGAATCAAAGATCAAAAATGAACGTTGATGTCCTGTGTGATACTCTGTTTCATCATTGAAATGATATCTAAAGGACTGTACCTAATCTTCTATGACTATTATGCCTTGAAAAGACATCTTCATTACTTGAGAATAAATATATATTCTTTCATTGTCCATCTTCTACTTCATTATAGTTTCTTGATTCCAAAACAATATTTATCATCCCTCACACACAATCTCGATTTTTGGTTTATGCTTTTTCAGACAAAAGAATTATTTTTCATATCTATCTTTAGGTTGTGACTATTATATTTTAAAGTCAGGATTGTTTGGGTTGTGAATCCTGTATTATAAGGATAGTGTTGTGATTGGGTTGTGACTCCCCATACAAAAGTAAGTGTGTCATGGTAGTCCCTCTATAAGAAAAGGATCGTTTAACCAAGCCATGATTCCCCTAAAAATCATATTAGTGTACAATATATATCCCGCTGAGTAGAGAGGTATAAGAGTAGAGTAGGTTTACTTTGGACCGAACTACTATAAAAAAATCCTTGTGTTTTTATTATTTTCACTACAAATTAACTCTAATAATTAACTTCATTAGTTATCTTTAATAGTCAATTTATTTCATTATTATTTTTTAATTTGGTCTATTTAACTCCTCTAGACCATTTTCTATATCCCTATTCTGACCTTACAATTGGTATCAAAGGTGAATCCTTTTAAAAATTGATTAGCTCTATTATTATTTTTCCTGATACTAAACAATTTCTATCTATACCTATTCCTTTTGGAATTTATCCAACCCTTTTATAAAGTCTTATTTTATTTTATTTGTTCCAACCTATTCCTAGACCTCACAATATATGGAAAAATATATTTACGATGGATGGAGTGAATATAAACTATGCTTGGATTACACAAAAGCCACCTAACATTGATGGAAATGATTAAAAACACTAGAGATTGAGAACAGTGGAAGTCCTTAAATAATTAATCATAGAAGATGACCCAGATACACTTACCATAAATGTTGTTATTAAATACATTTTATGTTATACTATTGTTAATATTATCTAGTGTTCTATTAAGAGAAGAAATTTTAGTCATGTATCTTCTTATAAGGAAACTCATGAGATATGGAATATTTTTCAAGTCACTAAACTTATCTTAGAAAAAATGATTCGAACCATGCTTGGAATACTTCAGTCTGAGTTACAAGACTTTAATATGGGTGAATATGAAATATTAAACCAAATGATCCACTTATTCACAAGCATTGGGAATGGAATGAATTAACTTAGAGAATATTTTAAAAAAACTAGTTATTATTGAATGAGTCCTGTGAGACTTACCAAAGAAATAGAGCACCAAAAGGTAGCCATTAATGAAAGAAATAAATTTAAAGTGTAGAATTTTTATGAATTGGTTGGATCACTACTTTAGTATGAACTGGAATTTAATAACATAGATGAATATGAGACAACAAAAAAGAAAAGGAGTATCATTTAAATATTTGAATGTTATTACTACTGAATCTTATGATTCTGATCTATATGATAGTGAAATGAAGATATGGCTCGGATTATGTATGGAGTCCAAAAATGAATGAAAAAGAAAGGTTTCATGAACCAATTTAAAAGAAACCCCCAAAAGGAAAAAAACTAAGAAGAAAATAATGGAATTAATAATTAATAATTTCTTAGATGATACATGTTTTGAGTGCAAGAAGAAAGGGAATATTGAGTTTGACAGTCCAAAACTAAATAAAATAAAAATAAAAAAATAAAGACAAAAAAGTCATTAACAACCAGTTCGAGTTATAAAGAAGAATCTGATTCTAGTGAACAATATAAAAATGAAAAAGAATCTACTAACTTGTGTTTCATGTATTATTTGGATAAGATTTTTGATTCAATATTTTATTTTGTATGTTCTAATTATAAATATAATTTATAAAAACAAAATCTTTCCTTATTAAATGAATAAATTTAAAGTTTAAGAAAATATATTTTCAAATATAATGATTTATATCAAAATATTAAAGAAGATAAGGAAAACATGATTCTAAAAATAATGTTATTTTACAAGAAAATGAAAATTTAAGAAATAATTATTATGATTCTCATTCTACAGTTTATGATAAGTTCAATATTCTAAAGATTTGAATAAAAATATAAAAATAAAGTTGAATGTTTTAAAAAAAGGTTATCTACTTTTAATCAAGGTCATGAAAAATATTATAAAATGATTTATTTGAATAAAAAAATAAAAATAAAGGAGGTTTTTTCTATCATAGAAGATTACATCAAATGCTTAAAACTCATTTGTGTACAAAGTAATAATTGTTGTACTTCTACTATTACTTGTTTTAAATGTGGCAAGAAAGGTTATTAGGAAATATATTTTTCTCTTAGATTTAAACAGTTATTGGAATTTATAAAAAATCATATTTCTAAGTATTCATTATCTATATTATCATACAATACTTCTTTAAATTCTATGTGGGTACAAATTTTTTTACTACTAATCTGATTGGACCAAAAATAGTTTGGGAAGAAATTTTTTAAAGTAATTTATTTTTGTAGGAAAAATTCCTCGGATGTATAAAAAATGACATGTAGTACATGTTATGTGGATTCTCATAGAATATGACTATAGACCCATCAAAATATACCACTTAAAACACATGTAATGGAGGAACTATTACATTTAGAGATAATTGCAAAGACGAAGTAAAAGGTTTTTGTAAATTTGGAATTTCTAATTCTACCTTTATTTTTAATGTTTTATATGTTAAGGATTAAAAAATATTTTAATTAGTATATTTATA
Source organism: Viscum album (assembly GCA_963277665.1). Classification (NCBI taxonomy): domain Eukaryota; kingdom Viridiplantae; phylum Streptophyta; class Magnoliopsida; order Santalales; family Viscaceae; genus Viscum; species Viscum album. The sequence continues at coordinate 402,040,568 of OY728156.1, read as the reverse complement.
ATTATGTAATGATGGAATGGAAGTTAAATTTCAAAAAGATAAGTGTTTTTGGTAAATTGGTTCTTTATTATGTTATGCTAATCAAAAAGAGTGTATTTGTTTTATTGAATTTGAGGAACTAACTATTCAACATGTTAAGTGATTGAATGATATTCAGAATGATAGAATTATTTGGAATTGATGATTAGGTCATGTAAATTTCATAATTTTACATAACCTATATAAACATGATAATTTTTTGCTGTTACGAACCATTAAGAAAGAACACCTTTATGTTTGTCACACTTCCATGAAAGGAAAACAAGGTAATGTCTCTTTCAGACCTATCAATTAGATAAGTTGAAAATATACCTTTACAATTAGTACATATTGATTTATTTGGTCCTACTCATATTTATAACCTTAGAGGGAAGAAATATACATGAAAATTATAGTACATTTACTTAGATTTACTTTTATGCTAATAAAAAATGATACATTAACTAGATTTATTTCATTAAATAATTTAGTTCAAAATGAAAAAGGCTATATGATTTTTTATATTAGTAGTGACAAGGGAGGTGAAATTAATAATATAGAATTTAAAATTTTTGTGAAAATAATGATTTTTTTCATAAATTTTATACTCCAAGAACACCATTGAATTTTTTTTGTTGAATAGAAAAATATAACTCTTATTGAAATGGATAGAACTACGTTATGTGAATATAAATAGCCTTGATATTTTTGGGTTGAAACTATTTTTGTTGTTTATTATGGTTCAAAAAGAATTACTCTTAGAAATTTTTTAAAGAAAACTAGATATGAATTATTTAAAATTATGAAACCTAAAGTTCGTTATTTTAGTGTTTTGGATGTAAAGTTATTATTTTATAATCAAAGGATAATTTAGATAAAATTGATACTAAAAGAGATGAATGAATTTTTCTTATAATTATAATAATAGTAAAGCTTATGGAGTTTATAATAAAACAAATATGATTATTTAAGAACGTTTTCATTTTATTTTTGATGAAAATAATGTGAAATTGATTTCTGATTCTAATGATTTTTTGAAGAGTTTAGGGATTTTAATTTTGGTTAAAAAATACCTCAAGATAAGGATTAACCAACTGAGGGGGAGAATACTTCTTCTAAAACTAATCGAGGATCATGGAAGACTCATATAGACAATATTTCTGAAAATGTAAATGATCATATTTATTTTGGTATTAAAAATACGAATTACATTTTAAAATTTTATTTTAATTATTACTCTATTTATGATATTGTTTATAATAATATATACGATTTTTTAAATGATTCTACTTGGATTGTTTCTATTCATGAAAGGATTAATATATTCCTTATAAATAATGGTTCGACATTAGTTAAACCCCACTAATTCAAGTATGTTATATGACCTAATTTGATTTATAGAAACAAAATTGATGGATCTTGTCAATTTTTTCAAAATAAAGATACACTTGTTACTCATGTCTATTTTTAAGAAGAATTTAGAGATATAAATGAATATTAGTACCAAATATAGACCCTTTAAGAGTGTAAAAAGGGGATTTAACAACACGAAAATTGTTTTTTTCTTCAGAACTGTTTAAAGGGGGACCCCTTTATCATGGATTTTATTAGCCTTGATAGGAGGGATTTATCACTGCTATTTAATTGTCTATAGAAGCCAAGACCCCCTATCAAAGAATCCCGATCATGATATAATTTTTCAAACAAACCGCACCAACCTGAGAAAAATAATACCACAGTATAATAAAATAATTATTATGTTTGTAATAATATGAAGAAACAAATTAAACATAAATATGAAACAATACATTAATAAAATATCATGTTAAAATTAAATGATAGACTTAGAGTAATATCGGTCACACCATGAATCAAATTGAGGGGGGGATTACTATATTTCACAAATGGATTATGGATCCTTTCCATGAAGTATCGATACAATCTAAATATTTTTTCTTATTTTTGAGTATCTTTCTTGTATTTTTACTAAAATTTCATTTTAAATTGTAAATATGCACTTTATGTAATGTCTGTCACATAATTTTTAAGTTTGATATAAGATTGATTCTTAAACATCACAAATTACTTATGAATAATTATCCTAAATTTTCAAGAAAATCCAAGTGCATTTTCTCAGTTTTTTGTGAGTGACAAATGTTTTTAACTAAAATGTCAATTTTATACTCATAATTAAAACTTTGAATCATTCCTTTTAAACCATATAATAGATTGATGTTCGGATGATTCCTAAAAAAAAATTACTTATGGGTTATTGTATTAAATTATCAAAACAACCTAAATAATATTTCTTAGTTTTTAGTATGTCACTTTTATTTTTTAATAAGTTATAAATTTAAAATAAAAAGACAAAATTTGAGTCATATCGGTCACACCATGTATCAGATTTAGGTGTTGTTGATTAATACAAATAAAAAATGAAATATGGATAATTTTTCTAAATTATCAAAAAAATATAAATGATTTTTATTAGTTTGGTGTATATCACTTGGATTTTTTTACTAAAATGTCATTTTAAACTGAAAACATGAACTTTGGGTTATACGAGTGAAATCGTGTGTCAGTTTCATGTTAGATTAATTACTACATGTCACAAAAGAGTTATTAATCATTTTCCTAAATTATCAAGATTTTCATGGCATCTTTTCATGGTTTTCGGTGAGTGACATGAATTTTAAAAGAAAATGTAAATTTTAAAATGATAATGGACACTTTGAGACATATCAGGCACATTGTGAATTTGATTAAGGTTTGGATGATTCATACACATAGAAAATAACTTAAGTATCATTTTAATAATGTATCAAAATAATCAATATGTATTTTATAAGTTTTGAGTATGTCACTTTACATTTTTACTAATATTAATGTCAATTTTAAATAAAAAGACATACTTGGAGTCATAATGGTCACACTCTATGCCAGATTGAGGTGAGGCTGATTCTTATACATTAATAATGACTCATGTATTTTTTTCCTAAAGTATCAAAAAAATCCAAATGTATTTTCTCAGTTTTGACTATGTAGGTTGTGTTTATTACTAAAATGTCATTTCAAACTGGAAACATACAATTTGAGTCATTCTCATCACATAGTGACTCAGTTTGACATAGGAATGATTCCTATAAATAAAAAATGGCTTATAAATAATTTTACTAAATTATCACGGTAATCAGAGCATGTTTTCTTAGTATTTAGTGAGTGAACCACTTTCTGAAATAAAATTTCAATTCTAAAATGATAACAGACACTTTTAGTCATATCAGGCACACCATGTATCATATTGAGGTGATGTTGATTCCTACACATAAAAAATGAATTATGGATCATTTTTTCTAAAGTATCAAAATAATAGGAAAGTGATTTCTCCATTTTTAGTATGTCACTTGTCTTTTTTACTAAAATTATTTTTAATTTTAAATAAAAAGACACACTTGGAGTCATATGAGTAAAACTGTGCATTGGATTAAGGTGAGGGTGATTAATATACATCATAAATCACTTATGGATCATTTTAATATTGTATGAAAACAATCTAAATGCATTCGATCAGTTTTGTGTTTTTCACTTGTGTTTTTTTCTATGTTATTATTTTAAACTAGGAACACAAACTTTGAGTCAAAACTATCATTTTTTATTAGTTTTACATTATACTAATTACTATATGTAAAAACTGACTTTTGAATATTTTTTCTTAATCTATCAAGAAAAAAATAGTGTGTTTTCTCAGTTTCTAGCGAGTGACCCACTTTTTGAACTAAAATTTCAATTTAAAACTGATAACAGACACTTTGAGTAATATCAATCACATTGTGTATTAGATTGAGGTTTGGATGATTTCCAAACATCAAAAATTTCTTTTAGTTCATTATCCAAAATTATCAAAATAATTTGCATGTGTTTTATTGGTTTTGAGTATGTCACTTGCCCTTTTTACTAAAATTAATGTTAATTTTAAATAAACAGACACACATGGAGTCATATCAATAACACCATATGTCATATTGAGGTAAGGATGATTCATACACATCAAAAATGACATATGTATAATATTACTAAAGTATAAAAATAACAGGAATGTGTTTTCTCTATTTTGAGTATGCTAGTTGTGTTACTAAAATGCCATTTCAAACCAGAAACACACACTTTATGTCATACCAGCAACATAATGTGTTGGATTGAAATGATACTTACTCCAAAACAACAAAAATTACTAATGAATAATTTCACTAAATTAACAAGATAATAAGAGAACATTTTCTACGTTTTTAGTGAGTGGAACACTTTTTGAACTAAAATGTCAATTTTAAACTGATAACCGAAATATTGACTCATACTAGGCACACCATGTATTAGATTAAGATGATGTTGATTCTTATATGTAAAAAATGAATTATTTATCATTTTACTAATTTATCAAAACAATATGAATTTATTTTATTTGTTTTGAGTATTTAAATTTTATTTTTTGGGAAAAATTAATGTCAATTTAAAAAAAACACACTTGGTGTCATATCAGTAACACCATGTGTCATATTGAGGAGTGACTTCATAAAAATCCCAAATTTCTTAAAGATAATTTTCATAAAGTATCAAAATAATATGAATTTATTATCCTAGTTTTTAATTTTTTGATTGTTTTTTTCAAAATTGTCATTTGAAGATGGAAACACACACTTTTAGTCATACTGGTCACATCATGTGTGATTTTGATGTGAGATAAATTGTTACATGTTAAAAATGAATTATGAATCATTATACTAAGTTATGAAAAGAATCGGAGATGTTTTTCTTGTTTTTTAGTGAGAGACACACTTTTTGAACTAAAATATCAATTTAAATCTGATAATGGACACTTTGAGTTATACCAGGAGCACCATATATCGAATTGATTTGAAGAAGATTCATACACATAAAAAAATAATTATGGGTTGTTTTTATAAAGTATTAAAATAATATGAATGTTTTTTGTTGGTTTTTATTATGATAATTTTATTTTTTACTAAAATTAAATACAATTTTAAATAAAAAGACACACTTAGATTCATAGGGGAAAACCATGTATCAAATTGAGGTGAGGATAATTCCTAACAATAAAAAATGATTTATAAATAATTTTACTAATCTATAAAAATAATATGGATGTGTTTTATTAGTTTTGAGTATGTCATTTGTCTTTTTTTACAAAAATTAATGTCATTTTTAAATAAATTTTCACACTTGGAGTCATAATGGTCACACCATACATTAGATAGAGGCTTAGCTGATTCCGAAATGTCACAAATGAATTATGGATCATTGTTCTAAAGTATGAAGACAATATGAATTCATTTTCTCAGTTTTAAGTATGTCAATTTTGTTTTAACAAAATTTAATGTCAATTTAAAAAAACACACACTATAATTCATACTGGTCACACCATGTTCCCGATAGAGGAGAGACTGATTCATATACATTGAAAATGACTTATAGATAATTTTAATAAAGTATCAAACTAATCAGAATAATTTTTATTAGTTTTGAGTATGTTATGTGTGATTTTAACTAAAATATAAATTATAAACTAAAACCATACAACTTGAGTCATACCGAGCACACAATGTATCAGATTGAGTTGTATATAATTGGGAATGTGATGTGTGTTTTTATTTTAATTTTATGTAAAATGTTAGAAAATGGAGAACTATTATATTTTATATGTAAGAGGAAGCCTCATGCTTCCTAAAACACCCCATCCAAAATCACCATGTTCTCTCTTTTCTAGATTACTGCAGACATTTGAGTGAAAAATATGTCATCCTAAAAGATCTATAAAAAACTAAATAATTATTAGATAAAAATTATAATGTAATTAAATTAAAAATAATAAATAAAATAGTGGAAAAATTAAATAAATAAGTAGTCGAAATTCACATTTCCATGATTTTTATATACATTCTCGACCCGTTTCCTTGACGACATTATATTAGTTGCATCCTCAAAATCAAATCTTTCATGAGCATGGAAAACTTCAAAAAAAACCACCCCAATTGGAGAAAAATAATCTAGCTATATAAGAAATGTTTTTGTTAATAATATTATAAATAAATAAATTTAATATAAATTTGAAATAATACATTTATAAAATTTCAATTTTAAACAGAAACCACACAATTTGAGTCATGGAGAGTGCACCATTTATCAGATTGAGGTATGGTTGATTCCACCAAATCATTTTATTCTATATCTCATGATCATAGTACATAAGGGAATTATCCTTATTGGAGATTTCATTTCTTCATGATCTCTATGAAAATTGAAAAATTAAGTATTAGATAAAATTGATGAGGAAAATAACTAAAAAATGTTTGTATAATGATGAGAAAATCAACTAAATAAGTAGTAGGAAGTCACATCTTTATGATATATGTGTACATTTGTACACCAAGTATTTTTCCTAGTCATTCATAAACAAATATATTTCATCTTGGGTATACGAGGTCTTTTGAAAATCATGGTAGTATAAGAAAAATATAAATACAAAAAGGATTAATAAATAGTTTAAATGAAATAGTAATTATCTTTGAATATACCTCTCTAAGGATACTAGTTTGTTGATGTATGTGATATCTCTCATAAATTTTCAAACATAATAACCATAATATTTTCCATTGGTTTATTTCAAAAACTACATAAACATTGAGAAATTTGAGTAATTTTTTTGATAAGTGTTTTGATAGAGAAATATTATTATATATAACTTTATACTTATCCAATTTTAGATATCAATAGGACCCCTATACGCATGAACTGTCCTTATTCCATGATTTTGATGATATTTAGACACAAATATATCATAAAAGAATTCATATTACAATATAATATAAAATATATAAATTTATTTTTAGTTCAAAAATTTTGTATGTAGTGTATTAAAAATTTAAAAATACCATCACATGTGGGTGGTTTGTTGGGTATCCGTGCAGTGAATCCAAAAAATAAATCCTTAGAGTATCTAAATTGTGTGGAATGAGTATCCAAAATTTCATACAAAAATAAATGAGTAATGGATGGAATTAAAATATATTTGGTATGATTAAATTATATAGTTTTACCCCTGCATCATTGGTAATGAGAATGGTTTTTCATCAATCGGTTTTCTTTCAAAGGTTGCAACTAGTTTTTTCACTATTGAATCAATTTGATCTAAATCCAATGAGGTTAGTTATGTTGAATTTATGTGATGAATAATTATTCCATATTTATGTTCATTGGGTTTTCCCTTCAAATATTATTGATATAGACGCCAATAAAAAATATGAATTTTATTTAGTCACAATTAACATAGTTGATCAAATATTGGAAAAAAATCATGAAAACACACCTCATGTATATATTTACAATTGAGACTCCTAGCCAGTCATAATGGAGGATTTAATTTACATTTTCAAGAGGAATGTATACTGTAATGTATTATCCATACATTTTTTCTTCAAAATAAACTATGACATTACTACAAATTTGTAACATGGTATATAAAATAAACTTCAATGTTAGTAAATGTTGACAGTGAACATGCAGGGTAAATGTGCTTTGTGAAGATCTTTTTTCTTGGTAAGTTGATCCTTTAGATCATTTTTATTTGAATTTTGGTTTCACCCCCTTCCCTTTTTTCATTTATAATAACATGTATCTATTCATACATTTTTCATTATGTTTTAAGGTTTTTCATGAAAAATAAACTAGAAATGAATACCACCTTGTCAACATGTTTTTTTACAATATTTGATAGCTATGTTATGAATGTTCCAATATATTTCTCGAACATATGGATATCTTCTTCCTATAGTGGAATAGGTATCTCTGCACTTGGCTCATGAGTTATGTCAATCCCTATTACCACATGAATTGGTGGAAGTTGTCGATTTTGTAGAGTATCTTCATAGATATTGAACACTGCATTCCATGAAATAAGGTGATATGTGGGTATTGATATATATAAATCACAATCATTTTCACCCTGTAAAATATCATCAATGAAAATATATCAGTTTTTACCTGATTCCCATCACACCTTAACAATTATGAAAATTTTGATTACCTCATCTAAGATAGATCTTTGAGAGAAATGGATCACCTCAAAGCTGGTGGGGGTGGGGGAGGGTATTAACACAATAGTTTTTCATGAGTTGTTTCTTATATTTTATTACCCCCAACAGAATTTTATAGAAATTAAGACAACTAAGGAAATTTTTATTCAATAGAATATAATCTTGCAATTATCTCTTCTAGTTTTTCATCGTTTTCCACCTATTTTTTTTCTCTCAGAATATGTTCAGGGTATCACCCCAAAACCTTCACATCTAACATGTACATACTATTTTGGACACTTAATGGAAACTTATAGTATCTATTCATCTAATACAACTAATGAGGATTATTGTGTCTAATTTGGATAAAACATTATTGGAATATAAGTAATCACAGTTATGTAATACCTATTTAAATCAAAACTTTGTTTTATTATGTCATACTTACACCAGATTCCCACACTTTTTGTGTGTTTTAAAATATTATAATCCCATATTTATTTACACATTCTTACTTCCATAGCCTATGATGTGGGATAGAAGTGGATTTGAATTTGGATTCATCAATCTACATATACATATAGGGGAAAAATTATCTTGTTGTTTCATGTCACATAAAATTATTATGATAGATTTAAAATAAATACCAATTTTTTTCAAGTGAATCATACCCCAACCTTTCTTCTAGGTATGAGTATGTTGGTTTTGATTCGCATTGCTTATTTTTAGTATGTAGTTTCTGTTTCATAAACAAAAAATTATAATCAATGTGATTAATTCACGCATTGTCAGGAAATGCATTACCATCCAAAATGTACCTATAATGATGTATCCTCATGATGACCAGTAAATCATCCCATGATACTTGGATTATCAGGTGTGCATACATATGCAGTGGGTGTGGGTTTATTTTGTCTTTAGAATCTCTAGAACGAAACTTTTTTAGAATCATGAAAAATTATATGTGTTCCTTTATAGAAACCATTAATATAAATTTATTTTAGGAGTAATATACTATAAATGCACTATAAAAAGGATAATGAAGATTAATTCAATGTTTTATTATTTTATTTTTTTTAGTAAAATAAAGAGTGTATCTCATAATGTTACCCTAACCTATTACCAAATTATTTTCTAAACCATGGGAAAACATGGTTCCATGAATCTACATCAATCATCACATTCCACCGAGTGGTGATCCTAATGAAACTACTAAACATAGACATGTCGGGGTGAACAACATGGATGTGAACATTCCATAAAACCTCATATTTAATGCCTTTGTTTTTAACCATATTTTTTTTCTAACACTGCCACACTGTGAAGATCCTATTATTTCTAGGACATTGATTCTTTGATGTCTACAATTTCTTCAGGTTCAGCATCATTAATATGTTCTTCCTCTGGATTATTAGCGTCAGAATGAGATGAAGGCTGTTACTCATCCGCAATGGGGGAAACAATATTTTGATAAACCTATTATTCCTCAGGATTAGGGGCATCCGTATGTTCATAAATTATTATATATAAAATTATTTGAATATTTAAATTATATTACATAAACGAAGTATTAAAAATATAATAATATGAGGTAACATAGTTTATATTAAAAAAAAATATAAACTGATTATTGAACTCTATTTTTTAAAGGTTTAAGGGATTTGAAACCTCTATCAAGTATCCAAATACCATCATTGTGGTCACCTCTGATACGCAAGACCATTTCTACATTAAGACTGCTATTAAATTATTTTGACATCCTGATGAAAGTTTTATCCTCAATTGAATTTTGATCTGGACCTTCCGTTTTTGTGTTGACAATAGAACAATTGACCACTTTTAGTTTATAGGATCTGAAAAAAATACTTTTACTGCCTATGATTCCATTATATACAGTTCATATTTTTATCCTTACCCACTAAAATCCACTTTCAAGATTCCAAATTTATATTTTTTTACAAAAATCCTATTATAAACCCACTTTCATTGAAGAATTGGCACTTAAAATTTTGTATATTCCAACTCCCATATTTTTTTGATGATGCCAAAGAATAACATATTTATTTAAATTTTATTTCTATCCTTAGTACGGATACAAGAATAACTTCATCCAAAAGTTTAAATCTACTATTTTTAATGGAATTTCATTCATCATGTTTATTTGTATAGAATATATAACCATTAAATACAAAACCATTATAAATAAATACATCCACAATTGTTTCTCTCTCTATAGATCAAATTCATTATGAAATTTAATTCAAATTTTTATCTGACACCTTAAAAATATGGTCTCAAAACCATCATAAAAACTATTGATTATGTGTATTTGATATGAATATTTAATCCCTTGATGGATTCAAATACCTATAAATTTCTTTGTGGGTTTCAACATATGGGGAATCCTCTAAAATTTTATAAAAACGTGAATATAAGGGTCATCCCAAGATATAATAATGGTTTTGAAAACATCTATTTTAGAAATTCCTTCACCCACAAGCTTCTCAGTGTGATGAGAGTTTTTTTGACAGATGATTTTCACACCAGATAGGTAGTTGATACATAATTATACAGCTTCCTCAACAATATATCTATTCCCAATGTAACCTTATGGATGACTTTAATTTTTTACATAACCTTTCAAAATATTCATATAGAGTTCAGTAGGGTACGTCCATCTATAATGTACAAGATCACATAGTCAAATATCTTTTACCATGTGAACCATCTTGTGAACCATTACATCATAGAATTCCAACTAAAAGAACATTTCCAATTCACTTAATATAATAGAAATTTCCTTTTCTATAGTTGTAAATTTCACTGGGTCTATAATTTTTTTCATATAGCATTTAAAAACCATCATGGGTAATATATGACATAAATTCTTGAAAAAAATGAATTGTAGAGATAGAAACATTAGATCTTACATCAAAACATGATAGTCAATGATTTTAGACCCTTTAAAATTAAATTATTCATTGACATGATATTATTGATATTCAATGAAAACCACTCTAGAACCTATACTCCATTCAAGAAGTTGAAAAAAATATCACTCCTTCTTGGGAAGAGTGTAATTATCTAGAGGAAGAAAATTATATTTTCACCCTTTACTAGAGCCAAATCTTCTCGTATTCACATGTCAATCATGTATAACACAACTTTAATTACATGCTTTGTTTTTTTAGTGCATTTAGTAATGTGCCAATGAAAATATCACATACATTTTTTAATCTGAACACCATTAAGAAAATTCTTTATGTATAAACAATTAAAGTACGATAATGTAAAAAACTGATCTATTTTTCCAACTAGTTTTTGTAAGGATTTTCGAAAAAGGTTTACCAAAATAAGTGTCCACATCTTTTACTTTTTAAAATAATTGATCAAATATTAATATATATGGTGTAATAATCTCTTATGAACTCCCATTTAATGATGTCATCTAAGATATGTACTTATTCCATCAAGGTATAAATCTATGATGTCTTAGAAACATAGTATTCAATGAATGTTTCAACCTAATTTATTTTGTACCTTTTTCACAAATAGGACACCATTGAGTTCCTTTAATGTTATATCCTAACAAATTTCCAAAATATGTAAATTCATTTATCTTTACATACAAGATGGAACTTAATTTGAAATATTCATTTCTATATAATCATACAACATAACAATTTAGTCGCACAATAATTTCAAATCTTCGACAATGGATCCAGATAAACATCAATATCATTATTCAGTTGTTTTGGTTCGGATATAAGCATTAAAACATAATGTATTTTCATTTCATGCATAACCATGGTGGAAAGTTATTATTTACTAATATAACAATAAATGTATTATGAGTGATTATTTAAAAACCAAAAGGATTCACTCCATCTCTATATAGTGAAAGATGAAGGTTTCTCAGCTCGTTTCCTAATTCAGGATACTCATGATTAATTCTCTTCCATTATGAAGAGTTTATTAGGTGAAAAGGTTTACCATATTTATTTCTTGTATCTTCATGCCACATAAATTATTTTAAAGTATCCTATCTTATATATATTTTTCTGAAGATTAGAATGATTGGAAAGTAGCATAAAAATTTAGTTGGACCCGATTCATCTTTATTGTATCGAGATGCACCAAACATTGGGAATTCATTAAGTGATTTTTGTTCCTTTTGAAACTATATACAGTCATTTGGATAGACATATATTCTTCAGATATCATACCCATTGAACATAGAATTCGTTTCTCATAATATGTTTGGCTAGGGAGCTCATTTTCTTCTAGGAACATATCATTCAAGAGAGCAGGAAGTTCAATAAAACTGGCATCACCTCATCTGTTTCCAGCTTTTAAATTATATATCTTTAGTATGGATAACAATTCTGTAAATTTAATAAAACCAGTATACAATGGATTCTTTTCACAACCATTTATCTTCTAAAACAATTTTTGACATTCGAAAAGTTCATCTTCAACATCCATTTTAATTTCCTCAATACAATCTTTATCATTATTCACACTTGCAATCACATCCTCAATACAATCTTCTTCATGATCCACACTTGTAATTATATTAGATGATACATAAAACATAGTGTTATCCCAATCAATAGCTAAATTCACCTTTCCCCATGTTTAGTCCAACATATTCAAATTGAATCTATTCCATAAAAGATAAATTATTCTTCTAACTTCTATAGACTAATTAGTCTTGAATAAAAATGGTGTAAACATAGACAAAGTATTTGAGAAGGGTAATATGCATGGTCTTAAGAAAACTTGATGAACTCTATCTCCCCATATTCATACTATTTTGTCATATAATTAGAATCCATACATTTTTATTCATATTCATCATATTTGATTAAGTAATATTATTTTTTAACAAAATGAATAAATATACAAAAATGGGAATTTCAAATAAGGGTAACCAAAACATTTGAATGTTTCAAATAATTTCATCATGATTTGATGGAAATAGGTTATTGAATTTAATAAAATAATTACTCCATTAATGTAGGTGTTCTCATATGAATTAATCCATTATGATAATCTGTACCTAGTATAGGATGCCAAATGGTCAGGCTAGTTCAAGAAACATAGGTTCATTTCTAGAAGAGAAAAGGGATTAATCTCATGAAACAAAATGAAACAAGAACTGTTCAGGAGATGAAGTTGATGAGGTTGATAGTTGTATCATTAAATCTAACTTTTTCCTAGTTTAGGGTGTTAGAGAATCACTGTACAAAAATTCTTAGTTTATTGTCTAAAGTTATAAAAAAGAGTAAAAATAGTCTGATCCCTAAAAGTGGATCCTTGATTGGTTTGACCGTGAGAAGGCATAGTTGGATGGTCTTACATGAACTCATGATAAGATATCCATTTTAGTTTTAAAGTTAAAATAAATCCTTCAATAAATCCATGAAAAAGAAAATACTTTGGGTCAGGGAACTAAATTTCAATAGTACTTAGATTCCTATGTGGCCAAGGTTGTGGGAGTGGGGTAATGTTGGATATCCTATGGGTTGGATGGAGTTAGTGACATGCCCTTTCCTATGTGTTATTATCAATCTATATTATACAAGAGTTGAGATTTTTTGTATCTATAAGTTCTCTGAATTTTAATATGATTATATAAATATAGATACTACCCTTTGTCCTTACACATGTATTCATTTATAAATATTGATACCACCCATACCATTGCCTTTATAAATATAGGTACCGCTAAATTTTTTGACACAAATTTTAAGATGTTTTTGAGAGGGAAAAAGAAATTAGTTACTTTATTTTGACCTATTGAAAAACTGTTAATGTTAGTGTGTATTACTAAGGATCCATTTTCTATCATTTACTATAATTTCTAATAGCACTTAAATTTGAATTCATGCTTCCCAAAAAAGGGAATATCCTCAAATTTTACTTGTCATTAATGTTGACCACTATTTGAAGACATAATTTTTTATTTTATATATGTTAAAAATAATTTAATGGATAATTATAAGTTATTATTTATAGTGAATGTATTTAGGTTATAATTATATTTTTATCTTGATCCCTTTAAATCCAAAATATGTGAATAGTCATGAAAATGACATTAAATGGTAGTCAATGTTTAAAATTATTTTTAAATTATTATAAAATCATAAAAATTATATCTTATCTCAAGTGAATGGAATAATTTCTAGCCTATAATTCATGTTTCATGTATATGCCACTTTGAATTTTTTAAATTACTTTTATGACCCTTAATGATTGAAAAATTGTGAAAATCCCATTACATTTTTCTGATAAAATGGGACTTAATTTATGATTAAAAAGGAACATATTATTTCGTATTTAAATCATAAATTCATATAAGAAATTAATTTACCACATCTTGACCGTGTTGTCATGAAACGTCAAATTTATTATATTTTTATGGTTGATTTATAGTCTAGGGAAGACCCTAGCTCATCTCTCAAGGGGCGTTGGTAGGTTTAGAATGTGTATTTTTAATAAAAATGACTAAGAGAGGGGGTGGTTTTGAAAACAGTTTAAAACAATGACTTAGTTGAAATAGCTTAAAAGATTAGTGAACAAGTGGCTTTTGAGAAATATGAGATAAAAGGGTCGATGTGATTTCACTACACACATATCAAGTTCATTGTTCATAGAGATTCATCTTGGGTTTAGAGTAATTCTTTGGTTGGAGTTAATTGGAATCCCGATTAATTCCTAAGCTTTTATTTCAATGCTTTAAGGACCAAAACTTGACGTAAAAATCGTATTGTCAAGGTCCAGTACTTATGCATGGAATAAGAGCTTCCAAATTATATTGAAATCTCAATAAGTTGGGTATTAAAAGGATTCTTGTGATGTCCAATCAGAACAACACAAGTCACGCACTCAAAACCTCACACCGATCGGTTGGAAATTAAGAGCATAACACTCAAATGTATCAAATAAAGCATTCAAATCTGAAATAAAATAAGATACATGGAATGAAATGTTTAAAAATCAAAATTACTCCAAACCAGTAGCTAGTTTATGCATCGGAACTCCCATGACATGTGTGTATCTCCCTCACAACGAACACCCTACTTTTCGCTCGACATCGGGAGGAGGAGAAAGCTCAGGTTGAACTCCTTCTTCATTTTTCATCCCCTATGAGGATAGGGGCCTCCAAAACCTACAAGGTGATTAGGAGACTCTTCTAGGACTCCAAATTGGCATCACTTCACTCCTTGGCTGAACTTACAAATGAGGTTCCCTTGGTGCCCTTTTATAGGAATATTGGAAGGTGGTTTTAGGCATGCAGATTTCATCAATCCACTTGCACAACGCGTTTTGGACTTTAGAAAGACTTATCTAGATTTATAGAAAATAGAAAAGATGTATCCCTACCTCTTTAATGTCTCCACCAAAAGTTTGGCACCGTTTGGACAACTACAGCTCATGATATTGATAAAATACATAACACCACATTTGACTTGGTCCAAATTCGGTGGCTTGGACAGATCAGTTCGGATGGGCCCCATAGAATCCAAATCGGGATTGGGTTTCTTAATATGAAATGTAGAATGTTAAATTTTGGACAGGCCCATAGAATTTCATCCCATTTAGATTCACGGATTTTGTGTAATATGCAAAAAAATGAACATATGTCCATGGATCCATGCAATTTTGGCCCATTTTTCTTTCACTTCATCAAGGGCCCTCCAAATCACCTCCACCTACATTGAAACAATAAAAACAAGTAACATTGCCCATTATAATATTTATTAACATTAATTGATTGATTAAAACCTAAAGTGAAATTTATTATTATATTTGGAATATTCATTACAAAACTAGTTTAAAATTCTGGTGTAAGGGTGGAATAAAACAGTGAATCGTGGTACGATCACACCCCCACACCTAAAAATTTTCACTCCTAGGAAAAGTCACATATCCAAATACAATGATGAATATATATATATATATATATATATATATATATATATATATATATATATTTCCAACATCTTGAAGATTTAGCATTTGAAGAAATTTTATTTCAAGTAAAGTGATCAATGCACAAACCACACCAAGGAGTTATTCCCAGTGAAAATGGAAAAAGATGTCTCATAAATCATATCACAATAAAATTCAAAGAGATTTATGACACCAATATGAGCAAGGAATTCAAAGGTCAACCATTACACTAACTCTCCATGTGTGTGTGTGAAAAACATTCCATTCTATTCTTTCCACTTTCTATCAAATAAATATAGGTTATTTTAACATTATTCAGATTTAAATGATTTTCACCAAACCTGTCCAACATCCTTTGCAATAATATTTCAAGACCCACTCATTTAAGCATTCCTAGAAGTCAAACCATAAGCTCCCTACCTAGATATCCCCATATGTTTCACATTTCATCACTCCCCTCATTTATTATATATTTTATTTTATTTTTTTGAAGTTGCAATTGGAACAAATCTCACACTCATCTCTCAACCCTTTGGTTGATCTCCTCACGACACTAATTGCAATAGTTATAACAAGATCAAAGGTTGAGGAGGAGTGGTTTTTGACTTGCCCAAGACACAATTGTTTTTGAGGGCGTACAACAGTTGGACATTAGGTATACACGCATAGGTCAATCTGGTACAGTAATGAAACAGATTGGATAAGGAACGAACGTATGGAAATATCATTTAAAGCTGAAAAATATTAACCCAACATATATTTACCTTAAATTAAGTATGAAATAATTACACTTTGTAGTTTGGTGCAAAAATTTGTGGAGATATTAGTGACACAGTTTTCCCAAAAACTACTCACACAATGGGCATCAATCGTCTCAAAGGTTTCACATAGATACGACCATTTATATCATTGACACAAAACCAATTCACTAAAAATCACTCCCGGATGTTAAATTCATACAAATACTCTTTTTAGTCTTTGTTATGGTATTTTTACTCTCCCCACATTATGGTCGCCAAATCATGGAACTTCGAAATTATTGATGGGGAAAATGAAAATACCATAAAGAAGGCCAAAAAGAGAAAACAAAAGGAGAAAACAATGAAAATTCATAACTATCCCAGGAATGTATCCACCCCCCCTTCCCACACCAAGAGTATGTATTGTCCTCACTGTAGTAAAAGAGAATGTGGGAATGAAGGATAAAACCTGGTGGATGTCATTCATAGTGTGCTTCTTGAACTTGGAGTTCCTCCATCGGGGACTCCAGAACGGGTTCATGAAAGTGCTTCAGATGCTGCCCATTGACAGTGAAGGTTTGCTTGGTTTCTTCATTTTGAACCTGAACAACACCAAATAGAGAGACATTAGTAACAATTTATGGTCCAAACCAGCCAAAACGAAGCTTAACAGGATGCAACTTCAGCCTTGCATTATAAAGGAGGACCTTCTGCCCAATATGGAACTGGAAATGAAGGATAAGACGGTCATGGGCAGCCTTGGTTCTCTCCTTATAAATCCTGGAGGTTTCATATGCATCTCTTCTCATTTCCTTTAGCTCCTGAATCTGAAACTTCCTTTGAGCACCTGCACTAGAATGATTAGAATTGCATTGTTTGATGGCCCAGTAGGCCTGGTGCTCAATCTCAACAGGGAGGTGACAACTCTTTCCAAACACAAGACGATAGGGTGACATTCCAATGGGAGTTTCGAAAGCAGTACGGTAGGCCCACAATGAATCATCAAGTCTAAGACTCCAATCTTTCCTATTGGGTTGAACCTTTTTTTCAAGAATTTGTTTTACCTCTCTATTTGACACCTCAGCTTGACCATTGGTCTGTGGATGATATGCAGTAGAAACTCGATGACCAACCCCATACCGACGCAAAAGTGATTGCATTGTTAGGTTGCAGAAATGAGAACCCTGGTCACTGATAATGAACCTAGGTAATCCAAACCTACAAAAGATTTGAGTTCTCAAAAATTATACAACTGTTTTGGAATCATCTGTCCTTGTGGCCCGTGCCTCTACCCATTTTGATACGTAATCAATGGAAAAAAGAATGTACAAGTTGCCAAAAGAATTGGGAAATGGCCCCATAAATTCAATGCCCCAAATATAAAAAATGTCATGAAAGATCAAGGGTTGTTGTGGCATTTCATTCCTTTTAGAAACATTCCCCATTCATTGACAATGAGGACAAGATTTACAAAATTCATGGGCATCCCAAAAAAGTGTTGGCCAAAAGAGACCAGAATCAAGAACTTTGCAAGCAGTCCATTGGGGACCAAAGTGGCCCCCACAAGCAAGAGTGTGGCAGAATATAAGGACAGACTGAAACTCTCTATCGGGAACACAACGCCTAAGGACCTGATCGCTACATGTGTGCCATAGGTAGGGGTAATCCCAAATGTACCAACGAGACTCATGTTTTAGATGACTGGATTGGTTTTTGTTGAAATCAGTAGGAATGCAAGATGCTACCAAATAATTTACAATTTCATCATACTAGGGAATAGAATCTTGCACTATGTACAATTGCTCAGCAGGAAACATGTCATTAATGGGAATACAGGGGGATGAGACAATGTTTGAGGATGGTGGGATCCTACTGATATGGTCTACCACCACATTCTCTGCTCCTTTTTTATCTCTAATTTCTAGATTTAATTCCTGAAGGAGGAGTATCCAACGAATGAGACGTGGTTTGGCTTCTGGTTTCTTTAGGAGATACCGAAGGGCTTCATGGTCTGAGAACACAATGACTTTGGACCCTAAAAGGTATGACCTGAATTTATCCAAGGCAAACACAATGGAAATAAATTATTTTTCAGTGGTGGTGTAGTTTTCTTGGGTAGGGTCCAAAGTACGTGTGGCATAGACAATGACATGTGGAGCTTGATCGACCCTTTGTAACAAGACTGCCCCAACTGCATAGTTAGAGGCGTCGCAAATGAGCTCAAATGGTAAATCCCACCGAGGTGGTTGGATTACCGGGGGTGATGTGAGACTCCATTTTAATTTATTAAAAGCTTCTTCACATTCTTTATCAAAAAAAATCTTTTTCTTTTTGGAGTAAGCGGGAGAGGGGAAGTGCAATCTTACTAAAATCACGAATGAAACGACGGTAAAATCCAGCATGACCTAGGAAAGACCGCACATCACATACATTTTTAGGGAATGGTAGGGAAGAAATGACATCCACTTTTGATTTATCTACTTGGATACCATCCCCAGAAATGACATGTCCCAAAACTATACCTTGTCGCACCATGAAATGGCGTTTCTCATAATTCAATACAAAATACATTTCAATAGAGAGACGTAGGACTGAACCAAGACTACTTAAACATTCATCAAAAGAGGATCCATAAATAGTAAAATCATCCATGAAAACTTCCATGCAATCCTCCAGGTAATCCAAAAAAATACTAACCATACATCACTAGAAAGTACCCGGAGCATTGCACAGGCCAAATGGCATCCTTCTATAGGAAAATGTGCCAAAGGGTCAAGTGAAGGCTGTCTTTTCCTGATCCTCGGGGGCAATATGGATCTTAAAGTATCCATAATACCCATCAAGAAAACAGTAATGGGACTTCCCCGCTAGCCTCTCTAGAATTTGGTCAATGAATGGAAATGGGAAATGGTTCTTCCTAGTGTGTTGGTTTAGTCGGTGATAATCTATACAGACACGCCAACTATTCTGCACACGAGTTGGAACCAATTCATTGTTTTCATTTTTAATTACCGTTAGGCCAGTTTTTTAGGAACTACTTGAACAAGATTGACCCATTGGCTGTCAGAGATGGGGTAAATGATTCCAGCATCCAATAATTTTTTTACTTCCTTTTTAAATACTTCTAAGAGGTTTGGGTTCAGTTGACGTTGTGCCTGACTCACTGGTTTAGCCTCATCAGTTAATAAAATATGATGTGTACAAATTGATGGGTTAATACCAGGAAGGTATGCAAGTGTCCATCCCAATTCTTGTTTATGCTCCCTCAAAAGTTCAAGCAGTCGCAATTCATGCTCAGGAGGGAGTGAACTAGAAATGATTATGGGAAACTTGTTTCCATTCTCGAGATATGAATATTTTAAATCTTGCGGCAGTTTCTTTAGTTCCAATTCAGGTGGATTTTGGATTGATGGGAGTGTGTGTGAAAGTGAGAGGTCACTAATCTCATCTAACTGCTCAGTGGTATCATCCTCAAATGAGGAATTATCTTTTACAAGCATAGCAGTATCATCGATGGTGATGTGATCCTCCGTGATCAAGAAATTATCAATTAATTAACATGCATGACACTTTTATAGACCACTACAACAATCATCACATGACTAATTACCATGAATTTCAATCAAAGTAGAAAACTTACAAAGGGGATTAGGGGAAACAAATTATGTGATTTTAGGGGAAGGGAGTACATCAATTGAATTTACTAAGAGAGAGGAATGTTCTTCTGAGGGGTGCTTCATGGCATTAAGGATGTTAAAATGGACTATGTCACCACCAAATTCCATAGATAATGTACCATTATGGACATTAATTATGGCTTTGGAGGTTTTCAAGAAAGGTCTCCCCAATATAAATGGGGCATGTCCATTCATCCTATCATCTTCCATTTTTAGCACATAAAAATCAGCAAGAAATATTAAATTTTGAACCATCACAAGAACATCCTCTAACACACCAGAAGGGTGTGCCGTGCTCCTATTTTCTAGATGAAAAACTATTCATGTGGGCTTTAGTTCACCAACCTACAAAGAAGAGTATATGGAGTGAGGCATCACATTAATAGAAGCACCCAAATCAAGCATAGCATTGGAGAAAGAATACTCCCCTATGGTGCACGAAATCGAGAATGTTCCAGGATCATTGCACTTGGTGGGAAGTGATGGTTGTATCAATGCTGAGACGTTACTCCCCAGGCTCACCTTCTCAACACCTCTAAGTCGCCTTCGATGGGTACAAATCTCCTTCAGAAACTTGGAATATCTCGGAATTTTCTTGATGGCATCAATCAATGGAATGTTAACCTGCACTTTTTTTAAAGTCTCCAAGATTTCATTATCAAGTTCAGTTTCCTTTTGTTTCCTTGGTTGGGTGGATCTTTGGGGAAATGGAAGAGGAATTATTGGGCTTGGTAACTCATCAATAGACACACTCTTTCCTTTGGTAGGACTTATCTCAAGACAAGGTTCCATCTCATTTGAACATTTTTCAGTGGTTGGGATGGTGGTTTCCTTAGGAGAGGATGACTCTAATGGAGTCCATTTGGCTTTTAAGTTGAGTTCCACTCCTAAGGGAGATGGCACTAACATTTCCCTTATCCCTAGGGTTGAAAAGTGGTTGAGATGGTAGTTTACTAGAACCATGGCTTTGGATCTCACCCACCGAGTTAACTAGTTGTCCTAATTGGGTTTTGAGGACTTGTATGGCTGCCTAAGTGGTTTGTTGGAATTGGAGATTATTGGAAGACATCTGTTTCATCATATCTTCTAGGCTAGGTTCAGTTTTTGGAGGGGGTTGTTGGAAAGGCCTTTGGGGTGGTTGAAAATTTCTAGGTGGTGGTGGTTTATGACTACTTTTCCCTAGTTGGTTCCATGGTTGATGAGGCTGGTTTGAATACCCACCTTGTCTATAGGCTTGGTTGTCTTTCCACCCAGGGTTGGATGGATAGTAAGGTTCTTGCCTAATGGGTTGGTTATAGGGGCGTCCTGGGAATATTGCCTCACAACTCATAGAAGTTTCTCTCAATTGGGGGAATTGGTCAGAATAGTGGGTATCAGAAGAGCATATACCACAATGTATGGGAGGAGGAGATTGGAATTTCCCTTGGGAAAGAGAAAGTTGTCGTAGAAGGGTACTCACCTCTTCAAACATTGTGTTTACCTTCTTCTCGAATTCAGTACTTTGCACCTCATGTAAACCTCGAATGGGTACACTGGACCTTGAACTGAATTGTTGAGTGTTCTTTGTCATGGTCTCAATTAGGGTCCTTGCGGCAATTGGGGTTTTATCCACTAGTGCACCATCTGCAGCAGCATCAGTCATGTTTCGATCAATAGGGATTAAACCTTCATAAAAATACCGAATTAAAAGTTGATCACTTATTTGGTGATGCGGACAACTTGAACACAATCTTTTAAATCATTCGCAATATTCATGTAGGGTTTCTCCTTGAGATTGTCTTATCCCACATATTTCTTTCCTTATTGTTGCAGTTCGAGAGGCTGGGAATTATTTTTCAAGAAAAAGTCGTTTCATGTCCGTCCAACCTCTAATTGGTGAATTAACATAATACAACCAATCTTTAGCCGTGTCTTCTAATGAAAATTGAAATGCCCTAAGTTTTACTTGTTCTTCATCCACATTAGCAGGTATTAATGTTGAACACACAGTATGAAATTCTTTTAAATGATTATGTGGATCTTCTCCAGGCAGTCCATGAAATCTTGGTAATAAATGAATTAAACCAGATTTTAGTTCAAAATTGGGTGCCTCGCCTTGTAATTGAATGTAAGTGGGTCAGCTATCAACATCAAGCGAGGTTAGTTCTTTTAGTGTTCTATTATTTTCAGCCATGTTATTTAAGTTATGTTCAATTTTAACTTTGGTTTCAGAAGATGATGAAAGATCAAGAAGAATTTTAAGATTTGATGTCTCCTCCTTCAAAGTGTGGTCTTGTGTGTCTCGGTTTCGTTGATGTAGGATCCTCTCCGGTTCGGGTTCGAAAGTTTGTAGGTATCCTGGATTAGAATGCGTCATACACAGAACCTACACAATAAATAAATTAGAACACAAAAATAAAATCAAAGGTAGAAAATAAAACAAACAAATATTCACAAAAATTAAAAAAAAATTATAAAAAACACGCACAAAAAACCAAAGCGCTCCCCGAAAACAGTGCCAAAATTTGACCGCGTTGTCGTGACACGTCAAATTGATTATATTTTTAAGGTTGACTTATAGTGTAGGGAGGACCCTGGGTCATCTCTCATGGAGCGTTGGTAGGTTTAGAGTGTGTATTTTTTAAAAAAAAAATTACTAAGAGAGGGGTGGTTTTGAAAACAGTTTAAAAAAATGACTTAGTTGAAATAGTTTAAAAGATGAGTGACCAAGTGGATTTTGAGAAATATGAGATAAAAGGGTCGATGTGATTTCACTACACACCTATCAAGTTCATTGTTCATAGAGATTAATCTTGGGTTTAGAGTAATTCTTCGGTTGGAGTTAATTGGAATCCCGATTAATTCCTAAGATTTTATTTCAATTATTTAAGGACCAAACCTTGACGTAACAATCGTATTGTCAAGGTCTAGTACTTATGCATGGAATAAGATCTTCCAAATCATATTAAAATCTAAATATGTTGGGTATGAAAAGGATTCTTGTGATGTTCAATCGGAACAACACAAGTCACGCACTCAAAACCTCACACTGATCGGTTACAAATTAAGAGCATAACACTCACATGTATCAAATCAATCATTCAAATATGAAATAAAATAAGATACATGGAATGAAATATTTAAACACACAAATTACTCCAAAACAGTATCTAGTTTATTCATCAGAACTCCCGTGACATGTGTGTAGCTCCCTCACAACGAACGCCCTACTTTTAGCCTGACATCGGGAGGAGAAAGCTCGGGTCGAACTCCTTCTTCATTGTTGATCCCCCTATGAGGATAGGGGACTCCAGAAACTACAAGGTGATTATGATACTCCTCTAGGACTCCAAATTTTTAGCACTTCACTCCTTGGAAGAACTTAAAAATGAGGTTCCCTTGGTGCCCTTTTATAGGAAAATTGGAAGGTGGTTTTAGGCACACAGATTTCATCAATCCACTTGCATGACACGTTTCGGCTTTTAGACAGTCTTATCTCGCTTTGGAGAAAATAGAAAAGTTGTATCCCTACCTCTTGGCTGTCCCGACGGAACGTTTTTTACCGTTTGGACAACTACAACTCAAGATTTTGATAAAATATAGAACACTGCATTTGACTTGGTCCAAATTCGGTGGCTTAGACAGATCAGTTCGGATGGGCCCCATAGAAGCCGAATCCGTATTGGGTTTCTTAATATGAAATGTATCCTATTAAATTTTGGATAGGCCCACAAAAGTTCATACCATTTCGATTCACTGATTTCGTTTAATATGCAAAACAGTGGCCAAATGTCCATGGATCCATGCAATTTTGGGGCATTTTTCTTTCACTTCATCAAGGGCCCTCCAAATCACCTCCACCTACATTGAAACAATAAATACAAGTAACATTTCCCATTATAATATTGATTAACATTAATTTATTGATTCAAACATAAAGTTAAAATTATTATTATATTTGGAATATTCATTACAAAAGTAGTTTAAAATTGGGGTGTAAGGGTGGAATAAAACAGCGAATCGTGGTACGATCACATCTCCAATCCCCTAGGTTGACCATTAACATCTCGTTTAATGGACTTAAGCTCAATTAAATGGAGGATATAAAAAGATGAGGTATATGTATTAACTGATTTATTTTAAGTTTATTTATTATTATAACTACTTAAAATGTATTTTATATATCATAAAATAATTACTTCATTGTCATAAATATACTTAAATTTTAGTATATTTATAGAAAAACTTCTATCTACCTTATTTTAATATAATGGGAAATTAAAGTATCACTCTTGAGTACATATAGACCACCATCTCTACAAAGTGATATATTTCATTACAAAATATCATGGATGGTTATTATAAGGGATTTAAGGAATATATATAATATTTATGAAATAATTATGTTTCTTAAAATATAAAATATTATATTCATTCTCACCCTCCCATTCATTGGAGAATAATAACGTTGCTCATGCGTACTTGTGAGCTACAATCTCCACAAAGCGATGTGGATTGTTTTTCCATTTACACTTTATATGGATGGTTATAAGGATATATTTAATGAATATATATGATATCATTATAATTATGGAAAATTTAATTATTAGATACCTTTTTTTTCTTTCATCCATCAAAAAGTTAAAACATCACCTGTGTGTATGTGCAGATTACCACATCCAAAGAGTGATGTAATTCATTTTTATCACCAAATTATATGAATGGTTATAAAATTGTATATAATTAATAAATATTAGGATTATAACATGATTAATATTTTTTAGATGATGAAACTATGACTGATGTGAAATAACTAGAACCGTTGAATTGAAACATGCATGGAAAACGAACCAGTTTTCACCTGAATAATAACTTTAATGAATTGTTAGTGGATGGGTAATTGAAAATTATAATGGATTGATATATATTAATATAAGTGTGAATATTTTTATGGTATATAATTATAATAAATCTAAATTTATTATAAAATATATTAAGAGCATTTATAAAGAAAGTCAGGGCTTGAGGTAAGGGTCCCTGGCCTTAATATTGTTTCACTGAGACCTATTTCATGTAATACACTTATTAGTGTTTATATAGCATATATAATGATCCATTGATATTTTCTATAAGTAATATATTAATATTAAAGGAATTTGTAGTTTAATATATATTTATTTCATTCATTGGATTTATTATTCAAATGCTACCAAATATGTAAGGGTTTATGTTTTGGATTTCCTTTGTTAAATTTCCAATGAGAGAAATTATATGATATTTTATCTTAAATACTATATAATTTATTTTCCTCTATATATTTATTGATTTATTGATTTATTACTTTTATTATCCTCTATTTTATACTAAAAAAATTATATTAATTATTTTAAGATAATATGACCTTATTTTCTCTTTGGTTGGTGAACTTTATCTTCCATATTCATGTTCTTTAATTTTTTTTCAAGAATGTTCATTTAAATGATTAAATAATTTTTTAAATTCATTTTTAACAGTATTTTACTCTATTTTAGATTAATTAAAAATTATTTTTATGATGTTTTCTATGTTGGTTATTTATGACTTCTTATAAAAATTGTGAAAGGAATATTTGTTTTAACATTTACTCTGCGAATAAGTTTTCCTGCTATCATAGATATTCTTTGATTTGAATCTTCCCTTAAAAATTTACATGGTTATTTAAAAATAAAATATTTCTCTCAATATTTTTTATGTTTTTAGATTTTAAAGACACTAAAGGAAAATGATACTTTCCCCTATTTTCAAATAAATGTTTAAATACTATTTTAAAGGTATTTTTTATCTATGTTAATATTATTAAATGATTATTATGCTATAATGGGGACACGTTATTGTAATTACAACCAATTATTTTTTTATATGGCTTATGATGATTATTTTTATGGATGATTCTTTGAAACTTATTACTTTCTCATTTTAATTAGAATATGATGAAACTTTAAGAAACCAATTTCTTTTCCAAATGCTATGATATGATAAATGTTATTATGATCACATGGAACATTTATGTATGGTTTTAATTATTTTATGGGTGGTATTGGAATTATATATACCTAAAATTCAATGGATAATGATTGATATCTCATGAGATAATATTAAATAGGATAAAGAGTGAACCCATTCCAAAAATGAAAAGTGGTTTGGAGAGTGAAACTAGTTGCATATGGGAATTTTTAAACTATATGATGATGATATTAGAAGTGATAATCGTCTAATGAAATAATTTTTTATGCTTATTATTGTTCCACAATTCCAATGATATATTCTTATACATTGATATTCTCTCACGGATCATGACTGATTCATGATGATTCCTAACTCTTATGACTCATGTATTTTAAAATGAAAAAAACTTTATGCCATGACTCATGATTTATGATCTATAAATGTATGGGTATGAAATTTATAATATATTATTAATCTATCATACCCCAATTATTAATTTATGATTATATATGATCATCTATTTTCATCTCCCATGTTTAAACTTATTGAACATTTGAGCTCAACCTTTCTTATGTTTTCATTTCCCCATGTTATGAAGAATGATATTATATAAGATATATCACGAAGGGTATCATTCAAAGAGATTTTTTGGGTTATATTGAAGTATTCTTATTGCAACAACCTGATCATTTTTGAATAAAATTCACATTCTTTAAATTCAATATATCATGGATATAGAAAAAACATGCATTATTTTTTAATTAATTTTTATGTCCAATTATATTTAAATGACTTTTATGTATCATTACCGTTGATAATATATCTGTTGAATAGTGATCACATGACTAATATAAATATATGGTTTTTCAAAAAATACTTTCGACACAGACATAGGAGAGGATGACCTCATCCAGTAGACTCAGGCTGTACAAAACTCATTTGTTAGAGCTTAGAAAAGAGGTAACATCATTGGGATTCACTCTTGACCAAGCCCAAGATGTGCTTCAGCATGTTAAGCTTGAACAAAATCGTATGTAAGAGAAGTTAAAGTTAATAGAGATTACCACCCGCGCGATGTTATCCGAGGTGCCCAAGAGTCTATCACCACCGCACACCTTACCCTTAAATATTATGTGAGTGTTATCAGGAGTTATGTAAGATGGTATCAGTTACTTTTTTTTAATAATATTTTAAAAATAAAAGTCTTATTACATCAATTCCTTCATGAGAATAGTCTTTCTTAAAAAATGATGAATTTGATAAATTGTTTCTTCCGGTAAAAATGGAACTTTTGAGAAATATATACATTATTATATTAAACTAATGTTTTTTATTAATAATATTATAAAACAAATTCTTATAAATGATGATTATATCAGTTCCTTATCTATAAATTATTAGGTAATTAGTTTGATAAGAGTTATATTTCTATACGAAAAACAGAAAATGTATTTTTAAAGAATTTATTTTAAGGAATAAATAAATTTTTGAAATAATTAATATGTCAATAAAATATTATTATGAAATTCAATTTATTAATAATAAATTATTACATAATTTTTATGAAGTCAAATGTAATTTTTATTATGTTTTGAGAACTGTTTTGGTCAAAACCTATCAAGTTTCAGTAAATTTATGTTTTCATTTTAAAAATAAAAATTCACTTATTTAAAAAAATATTTTGATAAAATTCATATTATTTTTGGAATAAGTACATTGAAATTATCCAATGGTGAAGTATTCATAATTTTTTGAGAGAGTCAAATTTTTGGGTAAAAATTAAATACCATATAAATAAAATATGTGTTTTATGAAATCATAATGACCCCAAAATGATGTAATAAATACTATAATGTGTATTCTCGGACCAATATATGTTTTAAATTTAAAATAATGTTATTTTAGATCTATTTTACTTATTTTATAAATCCTTAGTGAATCCTCCAAAATGTATAATATATTTTATGATTTTAAATTCATTTCATTAATAATGTGACTCACCTCCACATTAGAAAGGATAACATTTTAATATTTTAGACCATTGGCCTTATAATTTTTTTACAATCCTCTTTGGAAAAAAACATGGGAAGTAGACATGGTAAGTCTTGTGGTTTTGATTATTTAATTTTATAGATTCTAAAACCTAAGTTTGTAAAATATTAATGAATTACCCACACATTTCATATATAAATCCACCCAAGAACCCATTCATATTCACTCAAAATCAATGAATATAGTCCTCACTATGGTGGACACTCACTATAGTCCTTAAAAGGCACCCCAAGCTCCCAAGAACCCTCTCCCAAGCATTCGGGTTCACACATTCAAGTAAGGGTTTCTTTCCTTTATCAATTTTTCCCAGGTTTCCTTATATTGTTAAACCCTTTTATTTTTCAATTAAAAATGATGGGGTATGTTTTAAAGCCTCCAATATACTTCCCTTATTATTTTTTAATATTGAGATACCCCTTTCACTCCCATTAATCCCTCCCTTGTACACCCATTACCATGCCGAAATTCCGTAAGAGATTTCTCTCTTCTCATTTCCATTCAAGAATTATATTTATATTATACATCTCAGATTACATTTAATATGTTAGGATATTATGATACATGTTCCACATACTAAAAATTTCATGTCTAAATGATGAGAGGCCCCCTTTTCTCTCATCAACCCATTTTATGAATCCCCATGTAATGATGTTACGCTACTGAAATGGCACTATGATTTTCCATGCCAAAATCATTGTGTAGTGAATACCATTCCAATTTCTCTATCAAGGGTATTCATATTTATTCACATATAATTATTTATTATATAATTTCGTATAATTATTCCACATTCCTTTATAGGGGAATAAATGATTATGTTGAATGAATCCATGTTATATGATATATGTGACACACTTAAGCATGAGATTAAAATGTTCATAAAGGGTGCATGATCATAGAGATCCAATGCATTGGGTAATGTTTAGTGTTATGATACTTCATGTTGTGAAAGGGGTTTACTGGATTTTTTTTATTTTACTTTTATCTATCATGTTGGGAAAGCGATTTACCTAATTTCTTTATGTTAATGATACAATGTTTTAAGTTGTTGCCACATTTCCATGTTATGATCATTCTATATCATGCCTTTATGTTCATGTTTCTATTATGCTCCATTGATATGTATATTTCCTAACATATATTTTTTTGTTCATGTTATGCCTTATTTACTCCCTTATTGGGATTTATAGCTCACACTTTTCTAATTTATGTCCCGAGGTTATCCCATGTAATGTTACGTATGAAAGAATGTTGTGGTTAGGTAAAAATAGATTTCAATAAAGTTGTTATATTTAATGTTTTAAGATGTTTTGTAATATTCCTAAGCCCCAAGGACACTAGACCTATCAATATTTTGGGTTGTATTAAGTTAAATTTTTCGTAATAAATAATTTTTAAATATGATATACAGAGAAGGGTTATTATACTTATGGAACTAGATAATTAGGTTATAATGGGAAATGAACATTTGATGAGAAAAATATGGGTTATTTTACATAAATGTGTTTTCAAAATTCTTTAATAATATAAATATAAAAGGTCTTGGGTATGTATGTGTTTCCTCACGGATTTCGGGGATGACCTCCTGGACGGGAGATTCAAACATTCCGATCGGTTTCTAGCGGGTTTGTTCGTAGAACCGGAAACATCCAATGATTCCACATCCGTTTGGACCTACTTTCCAAAGGCAGGCGCTCATTAGCTTGTGGACTGATGAGGCTTAGAAATTTGCATTGGTCGAGAGGATGGGAGGTCGGACTCATCACACCTTTTTGAGGGGAATTATTGTCTACTCCGGGACTCTCTTTATAGATTTAAGTTATGTTCGTGAATCCTTATTACATTACCAAGTATAAAATGCGCTTTCCTTTAGTTTTAACAATCAATGATTAAATATGCAAGAAATTTAGAGAATCTTTTATATGTATTCGAGGTTCTTCATCAATAGAGAATCATCTATATCTATTTAGAGATTCTTGGTCAATGGTATCCTTCAAAACATTTATATAAAAGTCTCTTGGTCATTATGATGACCAGGATGGTTTTAAAGCCACTCAGTGGGACACTTGAAGTTTATCGTCATTCAGAAGGACAGGGATTATTTCAAAGTTGGGATCGAACCCAAAAAATGGGCTACCTACGTATCCTTTGTTTTGGAAAAGGAATCAGAACCCACGTAGTTCGAGTAATGGAGTATGATGTTTATGATTGATGGCTCAAAGAAGAATGTCATAATTACTTTTACACTCTAAGCTCACGTGAGTCATGCTCGGTGTGAGAAACAAGAGGTATTGGTAAAAATTAGACAATTGTGCCATGAAAGATGCAATCATAAGAATTTTCTTGGGGCTTATATATGTATGACTTCCCAGATAGATGAAGGTTTAAGATTTACTTTTAGGGAGAAAATCCATGAACATGGTCCATAAAGTTATATGTGCTTCATGGAGATTTGAATACTCTAATCTTGGGGCTTACTCCTAAGGAGGATGCCCAAGTTAGGAGGGGACTTATGATTGGGTTTTACTCCTGAAAAGGAGACCCAAATAAAGGGTAAATTAGGACTGGTTAAGAGAAATTTAAGGGGTCTTGGGGTTTACTCCTGAAAAGGAAACCCAAGATTATGACTGGGACTTACTCCTAAAAAGGAGGCCCAGGTTAGGGGATTGGGGATTACTCCTGAAAAGGAAGCCCAAGATTATGACTGAGTCTTATTCTTGAAAAGGAGACCCAGGTTAGGGATTAAGGTTTAGGGCTTACTCCTTAGGAAGATGCCCAAGTTTGGGAACTTTAAGAATTTGGGGCTTACTCCTAAAGAAGGATGCCCAGATTAAAGGATTTATAACTGGGGATTATTCCTAAAAAAAGGAGACCCATGTTAAGGATTCTCTCATCTTAAAGGATGAGGTTAAATGAATGAACTCTCCATAATTAGTTACATAAGTATATTTAAATCACTAGGTTTTGAGAGATATTCCACAGAATTCCTTTCAGATAAGGAAGTCAAATCAAGAAATCATGCCATAAATGGATTTGAAGAGTGTCTTGAAGACTGAATCTTGAAAAGGAAAGGTGAAATGGCTTAAGAGGGGTAAAATGGGCAAGATGGGAACTCAAAAAGATAGGGGTGCGCAAGTCTTGAAAGGCGCGCAAGTCTTCCGTGGGCGTGCAAGTGTTGGTCGCGCAGGTATAACTGCGCGACACATGGTGTACATGCGCGATTTTTCAACCAGCATTGAAATACTTGAGCGACTCTTTTTTAAACCCTTTAGAATCCTATTGAGGTTCTTCCAGAAAAGGGACGCGCAAGTTATATTGAAGGAAATGAGTCGGCGCGCAAGTGTATGATAAGTTTCAACACTTAGGCCTTCCTTCTTCTCTTTAGATCTTCCGTTCTAGGTAAGAAATTACCTTAGAAGTGTTCCGGAAGCTTTGAGAAGAGACTTGGGCGTCGGGAGCTTCAATCCGAGTTTATGGAAAAAGATTCTCTCGAATGGGGGGCCTACAGGGTCTATTTATAGGCAAAAGAAGACCCTGGGTGGTTACTGGGCGGTTACTGGGCGGTTATAACTTTGGTCGCGCAAGTCACTTGCACGACCATAAGGCGTTGCGCAAGTACTTGCACGACCACTAGGCAGCGCGCAAGTGTACTTGCGCGACCATGAGGGAACATGCGCGACCTATGGGCAATGTTCTCCTTGTTCATCCCTTTGTCGATTTTTGATGTTTCTTCAAAGGATGAATCACTTTTTGCTTAGATATTCCCCTTTTCTGATCTTTATATTCTGTGACGAAAGGAGTGTCAACAAAAGACCCCCCTCAGAGTTGGATCCGGAGAGAAATGAGGATTTGACTCTGAGGAAATCAAAGACATCCAAAGGAAAAGGTGGTTTTCTAGTCTTCAGTGCGCAGAAGGCAGCGCGCAAGTGTGATGGAACTTGACTTTTATTCAGAGTTCCTTTGTCTTTTGTGGGCAGTTTAAAGTCATGCATGCCGGACATAAAGGGGCTAATGTTTAAGGTCGAAATATCTTTGACCGAAATGGATTATAATTGACACAATTCCTTGAAAGTTCATCTGAAAACATACTACCATACTCAAGTATGAGGGAAAATATGTAAACTATGGCTTAAGAATATTTGAATCTGAGGAATGATATGAAAAAGAGCTAAAAGGCATTAGAAGAAGTAGTTTCCAAGAATGAAGTTACTATTATTTAACAAAACCCGTTAGGGGGTTGAAATATGCAGGGCCACCTATGGGCATTGGCTGCATGGTCAAATAAATAGTATCTTTCGGCTGACAAGTCTGTTATGTGGACTGTTTATGCAAGGCCACCTATGGGCACGTGCTGCATAGTCAGGCGAAAGAACTCTCAAAAATTTACTTTCCTAGTGCTAAAAGCCAGTGAAAGTTTATGGAGATTCAAATTTTCTAAAGTATAGAGTTTGTTGTATGGAAAGAGGTACTTGAATATGGAGAAGATATTTACGAACAAGAATATCAAAGAACTGGATGAATATCACTCCTACGAAGGTCTGAACCAAACGTAGGGAAGAAGAATAAACCATAGACTTGAATATTTTCAGATCATGAAAAATGATATGGGACAAATATGTTAAGGATGGCTATTTTTTTGCGGATCCCTACATACTGTTGTTTCAGAAAAATAAGGACAAAAGAGGCATTCTTCACAAGAATGAAGTTACTATTATTTAAAAAAACCCGTTAGGGGGTTGAAATATGCAGGGCCACCTAAGGGCATTGGCTGCATGGTCAAATAAATAGCATCTTTCGGCTGACAAGTCTGTTATGTAGACTGTTTATGCAAGGCCACCTATGGGCACGTGCTGCATAGTCAGGCAAAAGAATTCTCAGAAGTTTGACATTTTTGTGACTAGAAGTCATGAAAAGGGTTATAAAGATCTGAAAATATTTAAGGTTAGGATTATAACACATAAAGATGGGTATTGTCCAATGTATATAGAGATACATAGGTCAATGATTACCATAATCATGTTGTGGCTGGGTCCTGAATTGAAATTTTGGACTTCACTACGTATCTCATAAGAATGAGAATCAATCCATACGTAGTTCTTGAAATGCAGTTTAACGTCATGCAGGACGAAAGTATGAGTGATCTTAGTTTAGGGTCATAGAATTCAGACCATAATAATGAATACACAGTGTGTGTTTTCATAAGGACTTTTCAGCCAAGGGACTGAAAGTGAAATTTGGGGTTAGACCCAAATGACTTGGGACTGGATTCGAGGGATACTCGAATGTTCCTACGTATCCCATAAGGATGGGAATCAAGTCCATGTAGTTCTAGAATTACCCTTTGTAAAATTTGGTTCGTACATGTGAAGGGTGAAAGGAGACATTAGTGCAATGATGGTTTAACCTGAGATAAAAAGTTTAGGCATTACCATGTATGCACGTAGTCTTTTGAAATGAAACATGATTGACAAAAATAAATGTCAATAATGGTTCTTTCTCAAATGAGTAAATCAAAGAATATTGTAGTTTATTGTCGTACCGGACAAAAGTGTTGTATAGTTTAACGTCATATAACAAGGACGAAAGTGAATCAATGTAAAGATATTGATTACAAGGGCTGTTTCACGAATCAACATCATATGAGATGGTGGTGAACCGATGTGAAGAGATTGTTTTTGGGCTTGAACCCTGGGAGGTTGCCTACATACCCAGCCTGGAGGGCAAGGATCAAAGTCTGTGTAGTTCAATTAAAGAATGAATTAATGATCAAGTTGTTCTTGGGGACAACGATCTAATAAAAAATGTTGTTGGGACTTACACATGGTTAGTGGCCCAAAGGGAGTATTATGGTTGATGTTCGCTCTAAGCTCACGTGAGTCATACTCGGTGTGAGAAACAAGAGGTAATAACAACCTTAACGATGCACAGTTTAATGTCATGTAGGACATAAAAAAGGGACTATGCAGTTTAAAGTCTTGCAGTTAGGACTATTGGTGCTGCACAGTTTAGTGTCATGTAACAGGGACAAAATAACAGTTTAATGTCATGTAGGACATATCAAGGACTTTCTGTACAGTTTAGCGTCATGTAGTTAGGACGATGGGGACAATACAGTTTAACGTCATATTGGACGAAAGGGGGATTGTGCAGTTTAATGTCATGCAGTAAGGACAAAATAACACAACATTTATGTCATGTCGGATGAAAGTGCGAATAGTTTAAGGTCATATGCATGGACCGTGGATGGTGCAGTTTAATGTCATGCTGGAACTTTGATTATTTATATAGTTTAACGTCTTTCCAGACGTGAGGGACTTTTATACAGTTTAGTGTCATGTAGTTAGGACGTCACTGTTTAACGTCTTGCTGGACAAAAGGGATTTGCAAATAGTTTATGGTCATATACATGGACCAGGGATGATGCAGTTTAAGGTCATGCTGGACGGTTTAGGGAACTTTTTCACAGTTTAATGTCGTGTGGGATGAAGTTGCAGTTTAAAGTCATACTGGACCATTGCTGTATAGTTTAACGTCATATAGCAAGGATGAACTGGTGTTGTACAGTTTAAAGTCATGTAGCTAGGACTAAGGTGAACCAATATGAGGATATCAGTTCTGGGGACTTTTTACAGTTTATCGTCATGCTGGACGTTGGAAGTGCCACACAGTTTAATGTCATGTTGCTAGGACATAATATAGTTTAACACAATATAGTTTAGTGTCATGTAGGACATAATAGTAACCAATGTGACAGTTTAACGTCATGTTAGACGATAAGGGAACTGACACAGTTTAACGTCATGCTGGACGATGAAAGTGCCACACAATTTAATGTCATGTTGCTAGGACAAAATATAGTTTAATGTCATCTCGGACAAAATATAGTTTAATGTCATCTCGGAAAAAATATAGTTTAATGTCATCTCGGACAAAATATAGTTTAATGTCATCTCGGACAAAATATAGTTTAATGTCATCTCGGACAAATAAGGAACTTCTGTACAGCTTAATGTCATGTAGATAGGACAAAATACAGTTTAGTGTCATGTAGGACATAATAATGTTTAGTGTCATGTAGGACATAATACAGTTTAATGTCATGTAAGACATAATACAGTTTAGTGTCATGTAGGACATAATACAGTTTAGTGTCATGTAGGACATAATATAGTTTAGTGTCATGTAGGACATAATATGAACCAATGTGACTGTTTTGGCTCTGGGAACAATATTTTGTGTTTATACAAAATACTTCTTCAGAAATCTGGCATTAGTTGGAGTCGTGATGTGTTCTCCATCCATTGATATTAGAGAATACGCTCCATTGGAGTAGACCTTATGTATTGAATAAGGTCCTTCCCATTTTGGTTCAAGCTTGGGAGGCTTCTTTCCTGGTATCATTGGTGCTCTGAGAACCAATACCAATTCTCCCTGAATCTCTAGAACCTTCTCGGATTCCCTTATTTGATACAAGGAATTCAGGCTCATCAAGACTGGAATATGGATCTGTTAATTGAATCATATTAACAGAACCAAAGATTAACTCTTCGTCTGATAAAGACTCTGCCTGGTTAGCCTGTTTAGGTTGTGCCTTTTGGTGGGACGGTGCCCGTGGCTTTGAAGTAGATGGCATGAAATCTTCCAGAGTCAAAGACAATTTAGGCTTTGATACATACTCATCTTCTCCTGACTCCTCTTTCTTCTTTGAATTGCGCTGCCCTTTTGAGGATTTATCTTTTGATAGAGGCTTTACTGCAGCTTTTGTAGGAGACACAATTGGCTTCTTCAATTGTGTTCGCAAAATAGAATGGGTCCGATTGATTGTCTTTCTGACCATCCAATCATCATATTTTTTCGCAGTTTTGCTTTTGACTTCCTGCCACTCGCCTCCTTCCTCTGGATCTGTAGCAGTAATAGACGCTACATGAGCTGAAGAACCCTTCAATTTGACTTGTCCCAAGTCGACCATCTTTTGCAGGAGGTCTTTAAAGACAAAACACTCCTGGATGGGATGCCCCAACATTTGATGAAAGGGACAATAATTGGGACGGTCTTCATCTCCTTCCTTGTTTGGCCTCTTGGGCACTGGTAATTGAACCAAATTATTTTCCAGAGATGAAATGAAGTAACCAGGAACTTGATCACTTCGGAAAGAGTATGTTTTACTCTTCATATCCTCAAATTGTTTTCGTCGTTGATCTTTTTGATAATTTGGACAAAACGGCCTTTGTTGTTGGCGTTCAGGAGGTGGAGCCCTTCGAGAAGATGAAGGTTTTGAAGTAGAAATAGGTACAGGTGCTTGTTTAAGCATAACTGTAGCAGTTTCCACTTTACCCATTCTCCTTCCTGGAGCTGATGGAATTATACGAGATTTAACCTTAGCCTGTATAAGGGAATCTTCAATCTATTGAGCGATTGAAGTAAGGTCTCGAAACCCTCCTGTGTATTTCACAGGGATCAATGGCGTGCGTAATTCGTCACGCAAATTTGCCACACAGATTGACAACAATTCCTCCTGAGGGAGTGCTAAACTCAGGGAATATGTTAATCCCTTCCAACGAGCAATGAAATCAGAGACTCTTTCGTTCTCCCTTTGCTTGCAGTTTGTAAGATCGAAAACTATCATTTTTGGCAAAGTTGAGCTAAACTAAAGAAGGAATTTTTGACGAAGATCCTCCCATCCGATGACTGACTGGGATTACAAGCTTGTATACCAGACAAAAGCTGGTCCTTGCAAGGTTCGTACGAAGCATCTGAGTTTCACTACTTCTTGCTGCTCTGGAGTTCCCATCATAGGATCACAACAAGACACGTAATGCGTCAAATGTTGTTCGGGGTCTCCTGATCCATTGAAAGTATGGAAAACAGGGTTTCCAAAACTGGATGGAGGAGAAATTGAATCTACCCATTCAGGGTAAACTTTCTTTTCAGGTTGAACTTGCGCCCGTTTCCCTTCCATAGTTTCTAACCGAGCTGTTATTGACTCAATAGTTGTTATTAACTTTTGAGAAACATCAGGTTGAACTTGGTTTTGGGTAGGTTCAATGAATGGAGCTTGGACAGACGTGGTGGTTGGTGCTGCAAATAATGGTAGTGCTGCCAACCGTTGTTGCGTTTGACCCATAGGATTAGACCTCTGAGGGTGTACTGATAAAGGAGGATATTCCTGATCCATCTCAGTAGTTACAACAAATTCCTTCGGCTGTCGGACTTCAGAATTCTTAAGAAGAAGACTACTCTGAAGTAGTTCTGCATTCAACCTTCTTAATTCTTTCATTTCTTCCTCCTGTTGTGCAAATCTTTGCTCTAATGAGAGCGATTGACCTCCTTCAGATGAAGGGTGAGAAGTAACCTGATTCTTTCCTTTCCCCTTATTGGATCCTTTTCGGAGAGGGGGAAGTGGGTTACTTGAAGGAATACCCATGTTTTGGGTAAGCCTTTGATTACGTGTGCGCACACCTTCTTCATTTAGGTATGTGTGCGCAACTTCTTGAGCAGGAACCTCTTCGTATGATCCCTCTGATTGAGCCTCATCTGGTGAATCAGAAGCAACAGCATTGATGACATTATTGGATGCATATTGCATGGAATCCTTTCTATCAACATTTCTGTGATATTGTCTTCTTCCATGTCCATGATGAGACATGGCATTCTGTTGACTTGATCCCTCAAGAATTTCTTGGAGAACCGTCACTTGGAGAGAATCTCCTGATAGCTTGGCTCTTCGTTCCTCTTGAGGCTTATTCCCTAATCGAGAGAATACTGACTTTCTCTAAGGGAGGGATTGAGGATTTGAAAAAGTCCCCAGTCTGGTGGATTGGGGATGTTCCTGCTGCTTCTGCTCAACTCCTCGAATCCCATTTGTTGACTCTGAGGGTTGGTTTAGAGAATTCCCCAGTCTGACAAGCTGGGGTGTCTCTTGACATTCTATGTCTGAGATCTTCTTAAAATATATCTTGATCTTACGAATCTTAGTTCGGAAATTAGCTGGATGCATTAACCTGTATCCACTTTTATCACCTGGTTCAACAGACCGTTGGATGATTTCCGAAACTTCTGTCATTTGATGACGTGTTTGCTCTAGACGAGAGGCTTGTGCAATATTCTCGCCTGCTTGATGTATGAGCAATTCAACAACTTGTTCTCTATATACTTGATTTTGAGAGGAACTAGTTGAAGCCTGTTCTTGAGCAAGCTTTTGATTATGAACAAAGCCCATTGACTATGGCCGACCATGGGCAATAACATTGCATGAGACCATTTTCGGCGGGCTTTGCTAACTGGAAAGCACTGTGAAATGTAGTGCTCCGTGAATACCCCATCCTCTGATATGAACATCAGATGGAGCATTGGCAATTAACTGACGCAATTTTCTTAGTGCGCCAAGGCATGAACGTTGAAGGGTTCTTTGTTTCTTTTCAGCCTTCGGATACCGAGAGACTGATAGAGATGCCAAATCAATCTGGCGTTGTAACCCTTCTATTATCTTAATATGATTTTCATAATCACCATAAGATAATACTTTCTTCTTCAATTGACAAAGAGTCTTCCATATGTTGAGACGAATATCATGGATTCCATCATCCGTCAATATCTTTGGAATGTCGTACTGAGAGTCAGCCAAAGGCCAAAACATGACTGGTACTTCACCTTTTGCCAGTTTTTTCCTCATGTTCAGCATTTCCTCTTTATCATTAAATGATGATTCTTCTACCTGTTTGGACCAGAGTTGGTGTTTCCTTGTTGCTTCATCGGATTCAACAAGATTGGTAGAGAGATCACTATTCATGCTGGAAGATGAATGACCCAGGGATGGTTCGGAGAATAACCTGAACCCCAAGCTATCTTCTGATGGAGAAAGAGTTTCACCTGCCAATAGTAAAGCATCAGACATGAATGGCTTTACGTTTGCAAGTGCCTCGAGATAAGAGGGATTTCTCGTCACTACATTTCCTTCTGAAGAATTTTCGAGACAACGTGAATCACTACTGCGGAGAGGACTTTCGCAGCGAAGTTCATCACCATGAGGAGGACCGTCATGATGGGTTACAGCAAAAGATGAAATCTCTTGCTCCTTGGTCTTCTGACCACACAGAGGGTTCCTGTGGCTCTCATCTGAAGAAGAAACTTCAAGATTGACCGAACTTTCATGAAGCAAGCCTTCATGAGGAAGTGTCTGTTGAAGACCTTCAAAATTAATGTTCCCTTCATTGAGAACTGAGGGAGTAGAATCTTGAATTCCGACAGATAAATGTCTGAGGGCTTCAAGAACTCCATCATCGAGCAAGGCCTTGTTGCATATTGGCCTTTGATCTCCTGACTGTGCTGGGCGGATCTTTTTCTTAGATGCCTTCTTACTCACTTTAGAAACCACTTGTTGACGAAAGTGGTTACTCTGAGCAGGTGTATGTGCCTGATCAGGAAAGATGGTCAGGTTAGGCTGACGATCTCCACTCAAATCAGGTGTATGTGCCTGACCTGGTTGCCTGTTTGATATGGGGGAGTATGCCCCATAACCCTCTTGGACTGGGACAGATGTGTGTGTCTGTTCCGGAGTGAATCGTTGATGTGTCACTCCACTGCTAGGGATAGATTTATGTGTTTGTCCCTGAGATGATACTGAAGATGTTATGATATCCGGGAAAGCATCCAGAATATGAGCAGGAATTTGCTTCTGCTCTTTCAGCATTGACAAAATATGTTTGGTGACTTCAGCCGCCGGAACGGGGATATACGTCCATTCCGGGCTTGGAGTAGGTTTATGTGCCTGCTCCTGTCCTCCTTTTCCTGTCAGTGAATCCTGACAGTACTCAAGTGTGGAGGCAGAGAGTTGAGTCTGCCACCTGTTTGTCGTCGGGGCTTTCCGACTGACTTCTCCGTGCGCTACCAAGTGAGACTGTTGGTAGGCTTGATTAGTATTAGCAGGTGTATGTGCCTACTGATTACACTTTGCCAAACACGGTTGACGAGATCCATCATATGTAGTCAGACGAGCCTGCTGATTAACTGGTGATGTATAAGCAGGTGTATGTTCCTGCCTGTGGTACTCCGCCGGAATTGCCTGGCGGGATTGGCGTGATGCTGCCAGACGAGTCTACTGGACAGCGGAATTAAAACGGACAGGTGTGTATGCCTGCTCGTTGTTCTCCACCAAGTTAGGTTGGTGGACTTCTCCGGAGATGGGAGGGATGACAACCTGCCCATTGTTCACCGGATTCCGTCTCTGGCGGTTCATCTTGCCTGCTCGGGTTCGAGGAACCTGAGCTAAATGCATGGAGTCGGTACCCTCATCATGTTGAGGGTGCACTACCGCACGAGTCTGGCGGCGATTGTTGATGGGAGCCATTGGGAAGGACTCCTGTCTTTTTGAATTAAGGTCTTGCGGGACCTGCTCATTCACTTCCTCAGAGTAAGGGAGTGAATGGAAATTGCGTTCCGGGGATAACGACCCGAAACGGTTGGAGACGGTAGTCAGCACCTCCTGCATCTTGATCACTGGCCGCCGTTGTCCGGACGACCAGGTAGAGTTTTTAACTTGGAGGGCTTGACGAGCGGCCTCCAGAGTTGGGATAGTACCGTTGCGACGGTACTCTTTAACGAGTGCATTAGAAACCCAGTGTTGAAGACACTGAGTTGGTGATGTCATCCTCAGAGCGGATGACGTTCCAGCAGGAGTATCAGCATTGGTTTTCACAGCAAGAGACCTCACAGTAGAGGTGTTCACAGCAGCAGCATTCACAGGGGTGAATTTAAGGAAAGCCATTTTGCAGAAGATCTTGAGAAAAGAGTGCCTGTTCCATATAACAGACATAATCAAGATGAATCCGCCCACTGCATCTTTTGGATGAGCATATGTCAATGACTGCTTTGTTGGCCCAAGGGGCCTAACAAATAAGAAGAACATCACTTTAACTTGGTTAAGGATTCACGTTGGGTTCACCATTTTTGTTTCCTCACGGATTTCGGGGATGACCTCCTAGACGGGAGATTCAAACATTCCGATCGGTTTCTAACGGGTTTGTTCGTAGAACCGGAAACATCCAATGATTCCACATCCGTTTGGACCTACTTTCCTAAGGCAGGTGCTCATTAGCTTGTGGACTGATGAGGCTTAGGAATTTGCATTGGTCGAGAGGATGGGAGGTTGGACTCA
Source organism: Viscum album (assembly GCA_963277665.1). Lineage (NCBI taxonomy): Eukaryota > Viridiplantae > Streptophyta > Magnoliopsida > Santalales > Viscaceae > Viscum > Viscum album. Next base: position 401,998,918 of record OY728156.1, on the reverse strand, counting down.
TCACACCTTTTTGAGGGGAATTATTGTCTACTCCGGGACTCTCTTTATAGATTTAAGTTATGTTCGTGAATCCTTATTACATTACCAAGTATAAAATGCGCTTTCCTTTAGTTTTAACAATCAATGATTAAATATGCAAGAAATTTAGAGAATCCTTTATATGTATTCGAGGTTCTTCATCAATAGAGAATCATCTATATCTTTTTAGAGATTCTTGGTCAATGGTATCCTTCAAAACATTTATATAAAAGTCTCTTGGTCATTATGATGACCAGGCTGGTTTTAAAGCCACTCAGTGGGGCACTTGAAGTTTATCGTCATTCAGAAGGACATGGATTATTTCAAAGTTGGGATCGAACCCTAAAAATGGGCTACCTATGTATCCTTTGTTTTGGAAAAGGAATCAGAACCCACGTAGTTCGAGTAATGGAGTATGATGTTTATGATTTATGGCTCAAAGAAGAATGTCATAATTACTTTTACACTCTAAGCTCACGTGAGTCATGCTAGGTGCGAGAAACAAGAGGTATTGGTAAAAATTAGACAATTGTGCCATGAAAGATGCAATCATAAGAATTTGCTTGGGGCTTATGTATGTATGACTACCCAGATAGATGAAGGTTTATGATTTACTTTTAGGGAGAAAATCCATGAACAGGGTCCATAAAGTTATATGTGCTTCATGGAGATTTGAATACTCTAATATTGGGGCTTACTCCTAAGGAGGATGCCCAAGTTAGGAGGGGACTTATGATTGGGTTTTACTCCTGAAAAGGAAACCCAAATCAAGGGTAAATTAGGACCGGTTAAGAGAAATTTATGGGGGCTTGGGGTTTACTCCTGAAAAGGAAACCCAAGATTATGACTGGGACTTACTCCTAAAAAGGAGGCCCAGGTTAGGGGACTTGGGGCTTACTCATGAAAAGGAAGCCCAAGATTATGACTGAGTCTTATTCCTGAAAAGGAGACCCAGGTTAGGGATTAAGGTTTGGGGCTTACTCCTGTGGAAGATGCCCAAGTTTGGGAACTTTAGGAATTTGGGGCTTACTCCTAAAGAAGGATGCCCAGATTAAAGGATTTATAACTGGGGATTATTCCTAAAAAAAGGAGAACCAAGTTAAGGATTCTCTCATATTAAAGGATGAGGTTAAATGAATGAACTCTCCATAATTAGTGACATAAGGATATTTAAATCACTAGGTTTTGAGAGATATTCCATAGAATTCCTTTCAGATAAGGAAGTAAAATCAAGAAATCATGCCATAAATGGCTTTGAAGAGTGTCTTGAAGTCTGAATCTTGAAAAGGAAAGGTGAAATGGATTAAGAGGGATAAAATGGGCAAGATGGGCACTCAAAAAGATAGGGGCGCACAAGTCTTCCGTGGGCGCGCAAGTGTTGGTCGCGCAGGTATACCTGCGCGACACATGGTGTACTTGCACGATTTTTCAACCAGCATTGAAATACTTGAGCGAATCTTTTTAAACCCTTTAGAATCCTCTTGAGGTTCTTCCAGAAAAGGGACGCGCAAGTTATATTGAAGGAAATAAGTCGGCGCGCAAGTTTTTGATAAGTTTCAACACTTAGGCCTTCCTTCTTCTCTTTAGATCTTCCGTTCTAGGTAAGAAATTACCTTAGAAGTGTTCCAGAAGCTTTGAGAAGAGACTTGGGCGTCGGGAGCTTCAATCCGAGTTTCTAGAAAAAGATCCTCTCGAATGGGGGGCCCACAGGGTCTATTTATAGGCAAAAGAAGACCCTGGGTGGTTACCGGGCAGTTAACGGGCGGTTATCACTTAGGTCGCGCAAGTCACTTGCCCGACCATAAGGCGTCGCGCAAGTACTTGCACGACCACTAGGCGGCGCACAAGTGTACTTGCGCGACCATGAAGGAACATGCGCGACCTATGGGCAATGTTCTCCTTGTTCATCCCTTTGTCGATTTTTGATGTTTCTTCAAAGGATGAATCACTTTTTGCTTAGATATTCCCCTTTTCTGATCTTTATATTCTGTGACGAAAGGAGTGTCAACAGTATGTCAATCAATTTTAGATAGTGATATTTTTTTATGTGTATTATCCCATGTTTTGGAAGGTTTAATGTTTCTGATGGAAATGGAAATTTTCATTTAGTGGACAAGCCAAATCTTGAACTGAGCTTCAAATTGGAATTCTGAGAACATGATCTCTTTAGAATATTTTTTATATATGATTTTTAAATACGGAAGGTGTATCATAAGTAAGGATAATCTTAAAAAACATCATAATTCAAAAAATATTTTTCAAGAGAGACAACTATAGAAACATGGTTGGTACCTGGTTAGTGTGAACCCTATGTCTTAACCATGAAACCTATTTTGATATGGCATGAGGTTTTTCTAAACCATGATGGAGGTCGTAGAAAACCATATGGTCCTTGTAGGGTGTTATATGGTTTTTAAAACCATGCACCCATTGATTCGAAACTGTGCAAGAATTCTACTGTAAATTGAAAACAAGAATCATAGGGATTGCACATTGTTTGTCTAACTATATGACTATCCATGTCAGTGGGAGTACATTTAGGGTAGTGAGTTAACTCAAGATGTGCATGATTTTTATAAACATGAAATAGGCATTATGAGGGTCATACCGCTATGGATAGTGCTAGAATATGATTGTTTCATGTTTATATTAACCATGTTCTGCATTAAAAAGGGTGTATTTACACGGTTTTCCTATTTTTACCCCTAAAACATAACCCTATTTTCCTCCCACTTCATTCCCATACAACAGATACATGAGAATCCCCTTGGATTCATCATAGTATTCTATGTATCTCTTTCATTTAGACTCAAAATCAAACACCATCAGTCATGTTTTATTACCCATAGTTAGTCTATGAATCCTCGTACCTCCTTTATATGTTTACTTCATCGTAGTGGATGTTATTTCCATGAGATATCATATTCCATATTTTCATGATTTTTTTATTTCTATTATTCCTATCATTTTGGATCTAATTAAATACTGATAATGGATTAGTGAATCACCCTATGAATAAGTTAGGTGGTCTATATGCCTTTCCCTTAATGTTGTGATGTTTATAAAAAGTGTTATTGTACTGTGCACCATCATTTTCATTATTACATCTAAAAATGTGACATTGATTTAAATAATTTGTAATATTATGAGTCAATTTCTCCTTGGAACCCAATACCACCTTTGGATGTGATCTACTGTTATGTAAACCATCCCCTTGGGTATGCTATTTTAAATTTTTATGATTATAATTCTATGATAATGATCTAAATCACATTTTGAGGTGTATTTAATCATTCTTCATGAAAGAGATGATTAAATTGAATTAAATGAAATGATATGACAACCATGACTCTATTTTATAATAAAACCACCTTTTAGGTTCACTATCTTATCAATCATAAGGTGGATAATTAAATAGAACATTATAAATGTGATATGGCTTGAGTATGTCATATTTTTAGCACCAACATTTTACCAAACCACCTTCTATAGAAGGGTTTTGCTCGTTAATGGTGATTAAAATTTTTAAATGAATCAAATGGAAATGTAATGGTAATACCTTATCATTGGATATTATTAATTTTTTATGGTATGTATACTCACAATGACTAGGTTTAGATATTAAATTCAATGTGTATATTTATTATTGTATGCCATGTGCGATTGTTGGATTATAAAATAGAATGCCTTGGATGGGCTCTTAAGGCATGTTTAATTGAATGATTATAAATCACTGAGTAATTTTGGACATGAAGCTCTAAATTATTTATGTGAAAGTGATAGGAATAATGCTCCTCTTTAATTATTTAATCCATCAAACACGAAATTACTTATGAATTATTTCATTTATTGAACATGGTGTTCATTGTTATTTATTAAATTATTTGGACATGACATTCCTCATCATTAAATTTCATGTTTTTGGATATGATGCCCTTAATATTTACCTATTAAAATGAGGGACATTATTCCCCACACACCATTGATTTAGATTCTCATGACGATGTGCCTTATTCTAATATGAAACACGACATGATCATTTTGATCACAGATTCCTTGGTTATATGCCATAATTCTGAAGACTCTATTACTTATGAAATGTAACATGTTTATAGATTTTACAGCTTAAGAAGAAGAAGGTGTAGTTAGACAGGGGTCCTATGAAGAGACTAATATTGAATTGTTTTTTATTTACTGTAATAATTACTTTTGATATACATGCACACTGCTATATTTTATAATCATATAATGGATTTTCATTAGACACCGTTGGTGGTGGCCTATTGAGTTTTACTCAAACCCTATTCAGGCTTCCATTTGATACCTAGATAGACTTTATGCATGAAAGTATAGATTAGGGAAAGTTCCAAAATGTGAATGATTGATCTTCGGTTGTTGGATTGAGTATAGGAGGAGAGGGATGAGCTAGTGCTCTCAATTCTAGTAGAGTGTAGTTATCTATCATTTGTTTATTTTTTATAGAATGTATTGTATTTTATGTATTCTTTACTTTTCATATATAATCTTTTCATTTCACATGTATATGGTATTGGTTGTGTCTTCAATCCATTTGTTGTTGTTGTTATTATTAAGATGATTTACTTCACTACCTTTAATTTATTTATATTCCAATGTATTTTATTACTAGAAAAGGGTATAGTATGCCAACCGTACCACCTTTAGACCCTATCTACTAGTCAAAATCCTATGGATTATGGGGAAGAATGCTTGAGGATTGGAAATGATCAGGTTTGGTTACTTATCATTGTATCGGACCTGGTACATTACAAGTGGAATTAGATCCGATTTTTCCTTATCTTACTATTTTGGGTTGGTATACTACAGGATATGGGTGTGTCAAAACTTAGTAAATAGCTTATGTCTATGTTCGACCAACCAACACATGGGGTAAATATCAAGTTTCGAAGGATGGGACTATTGGTTATGTGGTTTGATATAATAGTTGATTATTATTTCACATTGAGTGATAGGTTTACTTCTCTCCTAGATACTGTTTTATGTGTTTTAACTCTTTGAATGGTATATAAAAAGAGATGGGTGTTTTAGTGAATCATTTCAAGAAAATTGGATTCAATTATTATTATCATGATTATCTATATACTATTCTTGGGTGATAATTAACATGATTATATATATATATATATATATATATATATATTCCACGCATAAGTTAAATCATTCCTTGTTATAATCTTTATATGTGATTGGTTATTAAAGTGTCTACATAAACCTAATTTTTTTTACCATATAGCTTGATGGTGGAACCTTAATTAACAAATTATGACATGTTTTAGCCATGGGATATTGGTTTCATGAGTTGAAACATTAGTGGTTATGATAAAATGGGTGCCAATTTAAATTTATAATGTGCATGAGCCTTTATAAATTCAGAATAATGACCCATATAATCAAACCACCCTATATGGACTTGTTATATTTTGAGAATGAAGGTGAAAACCTAGTTTTAGTTACATGAATTACAATTGTAACTTATAAAGGAATGTACCTTTATAACATAGGAATGGTGATTCATCCAACTAAACTATTGTATATATGTAATTCTTGACAATTTTAACTTATAAATTTAGTGGATGTCAATTGAATGAGGTGCTAATTGAAACTTATAAGGTCTTTTACCTTTATAACTTGAGAATAGTGACTAATATAACTAAATCATTGTATTATTCACACAACCCTTGTAAGTGAGTTTAACCATATTATGCCCATAAGGTAACCTTACCAAGGGTGTGTTAAAACTACGTGGAGATGACTAAATGGGTTTAACTAAAATGGAATGTCAATTGTAATTCATAGACCATTTAATATATAAATTGGGAATATATGTCAATATAACTAAACCCAGGGTTATATGATGGGTCCCTTATAGGTTTCCTTTATTTATTTTTTCACTTACAACTTAACCCTAAGGTGGTATACTTATGATAAATGGTTTGGTTATTTAAATTTATAGTATCCAATTATATGACATTATATATAAATGTATAGTGTCATCTTACTAAATCGATAACCCTTGAGATAATAACATACCTTTTAATTATTTTGAATTTGAATTTATATAAGGCACCAGATAATTAAAATTAAAATTACGACCTAAAGGGTGATTTACTTTATAGATCAGAATTGAAATTTTCCTCATCCAAGACAATTGTGAGAAGTTATTGTTAAAAAATGGTTTGAAGGAAAATATGATATAATTTTCCTAGTACAACATATCTACATCTAAATAAAGTGATAAGTATATTTTTAAAAATTATTAATTAAAAATAAAAAATTTTATATCATGTATATAACATTTTAAGTGTTTATAAAAAAATTTAATCGATGTAAAGTCTTAAATAAAAATGTTTTAGTGATTTTGATAAAAAATCATGCTTATTTAAGGGGAAGACCTATAATTTCCTTTAGAGATGTTTTGAAATGGTACATTATCATTTCCAATAGGTCTCAGTAGATTTCTTATTTTATGTTGGACCAATAGGTTAGGAAGTAGAGCCTTGTGACCTTTTAGAAATGAATTTATTTTTAAAGTTTATTCTCAATTCTTTAGTGTGGGGTTAGGCTATTATGGTAACACCCATGGAAATAAAAAATCGGTAGAATTTTAATCCATGTTCCTAGTAAAGTTAAGAGTTATTTTTTCACTATTTTTGTTGGGTTGGACTACTAAAAAATGAAAAGGCACCTTTGGGTAGGTGGATGGTATTCTGATAAGTGAACCAAAAGGGGGTATTACTAAATTCAGATAATCGATGATTGTAAAAACCTTATCCATTTTATGTTTTTATAATCAAACTCTTTGGAGAAGTTACTTATAATATGCTCAGATAGAATCAAGACATAATATCACAAAGCATAACAGGTAATTCCATTATAGCTTTGTTGATAGGTTTTGAACCATATGGGTCGATGTCCAGTTTACTCACTTACAGTTTAACCTATTTAGAGAGATTTTACAGGTGTGTTTGATACCATGTAATATAATCCATTAAATGGGATATGGTTATTCTGTGAGAGAACTTAGGGATATGTGGAAGGATCTAATGGATCTATTTTGAGACATGATCTGTAGGGATAGGTGGGAGACCTAGAGGCCCTTTGTTGTGAATTAGATCCCAATGATTTAATGATGTTTGGCTTAATCCGGAGAAACTGAATGAAATGCCATCCCAAGTTTATAGATTCCTTAGAGGAAATGAGATTGGCTCTACGCTCTTTTTGAGACCAATTCATGGAAAGTGTTCAGATTTCACGACATACGGACGATGATGACTATAGTTTTGGTAAATAACCTAAGGTGTTAGAGTATTGAGATTGGTTTCGATGGGAATGACCATGCATGAGTCAATCTGTCACGACCCCCTCCCCACAAAGAGTACCACTCTTGGGCCGGAAATGTGAGAAGAGAGATAATGACCCCCGAGTCCCGCCTCTAATAGGCCCCGGGTTGGCGACTAGCACCGAGGGTATAATACACACACAAATGGGAGGCATTACCCTCTAAGAGAACACATGCAGAACAGAGAGATAAAATAGACTCCAACCAACTCCAACTCAAAACTGAAATATAAAAGAAACCCAAGTACATATATGAAATTTCATGAAACATTACTACAACTGAAAGGGGAAACTAAAAGTACTCAAAAGAATGTAAAACGGAAGCGACCACAAGCCCGAACAACTCCTCCTCCAACCGCAAGTTAATAGAAACCAGCTTGATCTCCAACCTGCTCCAAGTGACCTGAAAAACAGTTTATGTATATACATAGGGTGAGTATAATAGTATACTCAGTAGGATCCTCCCCAAGCCTCTCATGCAAAAGTAAAGAAAGCATGCTAAAGCCCAGTGAACAACAAGTGAAACTAACTCGTCACCTAAACAGGTATACTATGTTCCCAACCTCACCATGGCGACTCTCACCAAGTAACGCATACAAGAATATGGCATATAGTAAAGAATATCAAGGGTACCCCGCTACTACTTCCCCACAGGTTTGCCGCTTTTCCCCAACGACATACGTCTTGTGCATCTCTCTCCAAGGCTTGCTCGCAGACACCTGGGCTAAGCTTCACAATCTGCACCTCGTGCACCACAAAGTCTTGCCCGCAGACACCTGGGCGAAGCACCACACCGTCCTCACAACCAAAAGTAACCAAGTAGTTTCCGGGAGCCACCACAGCTCGCATAACGTGTATCATACGTCGGGTATAATACCTCAAGCCATTACAGCCCATAATCCGAGTAAAGATCCTCAAGCCATCATAGCCTATACACGTTACACCTATAGTAGTCCATAGGATACTATATCCAGAATATATGTGTGTGAATAACCACAAGCCATTACATCCCTCTACACACATATATGGGGTAACTAACCGCTGTGCCTCATGGCACAAGTATCTACCAAGAGAAGAGAGCGGGCCCAAAGGGGGTAGTCAGCCATTCGACCTTCCATCACAATGTTGGGGAAAACACCCCCCAGGGCTCAAAATCCCCAGGGTGTCAGTTTCCATTACCGACATGGTGGAGTAGCGTATAGAAACACAAAAAGTACAGAATATATATATAACTCACATCCACACTATGGGCATTACCTAGTCTTAGATACAACTGCAGCTAACGTCTCTCAGACTCCAGGCTGCTACTTCTAAGACTAGGTCTCTTATAAGCACACAAACATTTAAAGAGCTTTATTAGATTACTCCATTCTCATTTTAATTAAGAATGAACAATTCCACATTACACTGAATTGGCATCACATTCAAAAACAACTGCTCCTTTTAAGATTCACATCACCTTTAAATTACAGTATCTCCATCCCCATGGGTTTTCACCATTTAATCAAACATTCATTACAAAATTACTTTTCCATATTCCCAGGCATTCTAGAAAAGCATCCTAAGCTTCTAAACACAAAGGAGGCTCAACACGGTGAGTAGATATACTACCCGTCGAGTCTTTGCCGCCTATGGAAAGAGCATAGACCCATTCTCCCTCGAGAGGCTAAACACGGAAATCACATGGCATACCCCGCGCATCTTCGCCTCCTTCGGAAGAATGGTAGCAAGACCAGCTGCCTTGAGAAGTGGGGAAAAGCAAAGCAGATTAACATTCAATGAAACCACAAGCATCCATCAACCACATCCATCCCATTCCATCACCCCTGGTGTCCTCCCCGACACCCACATGCATAAGCTGATGCATCTTGCCACTCTAGGCGTCATCCACTGCCACAACCACAAGTCCTCCACGCCTCCACATAACACAACACCCCTCCAGGGTCACATCATAGCACAAGCAGCAGAAAAACAACAATTACAACCATGGGATCTTTACCCTTTAACAAACAAGAGGGTAACTCAGAACCCTTTTAGAAATTACCACATCATCTATTCTTTAATCCATATTGAATTGGTAGATTTGTAATTCGTAAGTTCCAATCCCGAATACCTAATCAGTAAGCTGTCACAATTAAATAACCATGCTTACTTCCCCAATTTTATTATCCTCAAATTAGAACTACAACAACTGCAAAAAACAGATTAATTTACATGCCCCTTTATCTTTAGCCAATTAATTAACAATTAATTCCGGCTTTACGTTCATTATCAATTTCTATCATGAACGAACAACAAATGAAAGAAAAACATATATATAACTCTATGTAGAAAAACATGAGGCAAACCGTTATCACGGTATAAAGCAACAACATGCGATCAACCAATTCTTTTAATCCGGTTCAAGTATTTAATTAGGTCAATTTCATTGTGATCCAAAGGACTAAATCATGCTAATTCTACGATTGCACATATAAAATTAGAGAAGCCACGAATCCCCTACCTCAAAGAGTTCTTGACGTCCTTTATCCACACAACGGGTCACAATCCTCCTCTCACGACAACTGCATCCACCGGAGGATGCCACGGTACGACAGTACCAACTAGCCCCAAGCAAAACCCATTAGAATCTTGGAAATTACATGGTATAGTATGGAAGGGGGAAGCAAGAGAAGATCATCCCCAAAGGAATGACAATAAAACATACCTTATTGGGGAGATTGACCGACACAACTCGGTTGTATCCAAAACAGAGCAGAACCAATCCTAGGAGTAAAGATTGATTGTGCAACTCCTATGGGAATGATTGAAAGGTTCTAGAATCTCTTAGCTGAGAACAAAGGGAAAGAACAAGGGAGAATTATATCTCGTCCCTTTTTAAGATTTAATGGGGCGACGGTTTAAGATCCGGTTAATTCTCCATTAAAAACATATCGCATTAACCCACACGGTTTGACCAAGTAAAACATTCCAAGCCTTAGGAACAATTAATATAAGATTTATGGTATTTGAAACGGCCTTAAGAGCCCCTAAAAAAATAAGGCTTTAAATGTATTTTACGTCAAAGGAAACGTCAAAAGGGGAAAAACCGTAGGAGTCTGGAAACACTGTTCACCCACCGTTACTGTACATGAAACCGATCTGTCAGACCGATCGGTGAGACCCATCTGTGAGACTAATCTGTCAGACTGATTGGTGAGACCGATCTGTGAGACCGATCTGTCAGACCGATCGATGAGACCGATCTGTCAGACCGATCGGTGAGACCGATCTTTGAGACTGATCTGTCAGACCGATCGGTGAGACTGATCTGTGAGACTGATCTGTCAGACCGATCGGTGAGACCGATCGGTGAGACCGATCTATGAGACCAATCGATGAGACCGATCTGTGAGACCGATCGGTCAGACCAATCGGTGAGACCAATCTGTTACTGTTCATAAAACTGGAAACACTGTTCACAAAACTGGAAATATGGAAAAGTGTTGGGGATAAGTCCCCTTGACCTCCCGGAACACCTCCAATACCAAAATTTCAAAAAGTAATGGACCGGAGAGGTCTGGGCCATTACATTAGATACCTCTCAAAATATTCTTGTCCTCGATAATTAAAAACCAACCCAGAAGAAAAGAGGGGTCCGAACAACCACCCCATAAGATACCTCTTAGTGGAAAACCACCATGAGTTGTTCGAAAGCTGGAACAAAACTACAACATCCAAGAGCAAGGGAACAAAAAATCCATATCCAAACAATTAAATCATAACATCACATGAAAAGTACATAAATAAAACATGAAAGGTCTAACCATAGAGGAAACATCATTACATGAAAGGAGTTAAACATTGAACAACTCTGGGTACTGAGCACGTATCTGTGACTCACGCTCCCAGGTACTCTCCTCCATGCCACCGTGTCGCCACAAGACAGAAACTAAGGGGATAGAATGCCCATGCAACACCTTCTCCTTGTGGTCTTGGATCTCCACAGGTCGCTCCTTGAAGGTTGCATCCTTATCAATATCAATCTCTCCCCAATCGATAACTTGAGATTCATCATGAAGATAACGACGGAGCTGTGATACATGGAAAACATCATGTATCTGACTCATATGAGGAGGAAGTGCTACTCGATACGCCACAGCTCCAACACGAGCTAACACCTCGAAAGGCCCAACAAACTGGGGAGAAAGCTTACTTCCACGACCAAACCTTCGCTGCCCACGACGGGGAGTCACCTTAAGAAACACATGATCCCCAACATTAAACTCTAAGGGTCTCCTTCTTTGAGCAGAATATGATTTCTGACGATCTTGTGCTGTCTTCATCCTCTCACGAATCACCTAAACCATCTCTGTTGTATTCTGCACTAGTTCTGGTCCGAGAATTGCTGACTCTCCGACCCCAGTCCAGCACAACAAAGAACGGCATGGCCATCCATAAAAGGCTTCAAACGGCGCCATACCAATGGTAGAGTGAAAACTATTATTTTAAGCGAACTCTACCAAGGGTAAGTGCTTCATCCATGAACCTCCAAAATCAAGAACACAAGAGCGCAGCATGTCTTCAAGAGTCTGGATGGTTCGCTCTGTCTGACCATCCGTTTGAGGATGAAAAGCAATGCTGAGGCACAGTTGAGAGCCAAAAGCATGCTGGAGACCTCTCTACACCCTAGAGGTAAAACGAGGATCTCGATCCGAAATGATCGTCCTAGGTACTCCATGAAGTCTTACCACCTTCTCTAGATACTGCCTCGACAAAACCTCCACTGAGCTCGACTCCTTGATCACTATGAAGTGGGATGACTTTGTTAAACGATCCACTACCACCCATATAGCATCATGTCCTCCCAGAGCTCGAGGTAAACCAATAACAAAGTCCATCGAGATGTCCTCCCACTTCCACTGAGGAATCTTTAATTGCTGGAGAAGACCACCTGGAACACGGTGTTCGGCCTTCACCTTCTGGCAGACTAAACATCGAGACACACACTCTGCAACCGTACGTTTCAGCCCAGGCCACCAAAACTGACTCCTCAAGGATCGGTACATCTTCGTCACACCAGGATGTACTGCCAAGGGTGAACTATGGAACTCTCTGAGAATCATCTCGCGCATTGCCAAGGGAACAAAAAGCCTGCCCTGATAAAACACTCGGTGTTGTTCATCCTCCGACCAACCATCAGGGGCCTCACCACAAACAACTCTGTCTCTCCAGATTTCCACCTCTAGATCACCCAACTGAGACTCTTCCACCCTCTGCATCAGGGATGACTGCACCGTTATCTGGAAAAGACAACCTCTACCCCCAACTTCTCCCATATCAAGATGCAAAGTTGATAGCTCTTCCATCACTCTCCAAGAATAACCAGATTCACGGACAACATCATTACGTGACTTTCGGATTAGGGCATCAGCTACAACATTCCATTTTCCAGGTGTATACGATATTTCAAAGTCGTATTCTTGCAAGAAATCCATCCACCGACGTTGCCTCAAGTTCATGTCACGTTGGGAGAAAACATTTCTCAAACTCTTATGATCGGTGAAAACCACAAAGTACTCACCAATGAGGTAATGTCTCCACAACTTTAGATCAAACACCACGGCTGACAACTCAAGATCATGGGTGGCATAGTTGCATTCATGGGGACGCAACTGCCGAGACCCATAAGAAACAACTGACCTCTGCTACATGAGAACACAACCTAGCCCCAGATGTGAAGCATCACAGAAAACATCAAACTGGACTCCCTCCGTTGGAAGACAAAGGACTGTAGCACATACCAACTTCTCCTTTAGATATTCGAAAGCTTCCTGACACTGATCAGTCCATATGAACTCTTGATCCTTATTGGTCAAAGCTGTCAGAGGAGTCCCAACTCGGGAGAAATTGGCTAAAAACCTCCTATAATAGCCTGCGAGACCAAGGAAACTTCACACCTCTGACACGGTCTTGGGGGGCTTCCCAAGACACCACTACTTCTATATTTTAAGGATCCATAGCTACTCCCTGTTGGGACACAACATTACCCAAGAAACAAACTTCTCGAGCCCAAAACTCACACTTGGGCAACTTACCAAACAAATGATGTTGGCAAAGGACTCCCAAAACGGCTCGTAGATGCTCTGCATGCTCCACTTCAGATGTGGAGTACACAAGGATTTCATCGATGAAAACCACAACAAACTTGTCCATGAATTCACGGAACACTGCATCCATCAACCCCATGAAAACAGCTGGAGCATTCATCACGCCGAATGGCATTACAACAAACTCATAATGCCCATGACGACAACGGAAAGCAGTCTTCGGGATATCCTTATCCTTTACACACATCTGATGATATCCTGACCGCAAGTCGATCTTTGAGAACCAACTTTCACCCTTCAGTTGATTAAATAGGTCATCAATCCATGGAAGAGGACAGTGGTTCTTTATTGTCACATTGTTTAATCGAAGATAATCGACACACAACCACAAACTGCTGTCAGCCTTTTTCACAAACAAAACTGGTGCTCCCCATGGTGACACACTTGGTCGAACAAAACCGCACTGCAACAGACCATCAAGCTGAATACGTAGCTCTCATAACTCAGAAGGGGCCATCCTTTACGGAGACATAGAGATAAGAGATTCTCCTGGCTATAGCTCGATCCCAAACTCGATCTCTCATTGAGGGGGTAAGGATACAACCTCTTCCGGAAAGACGTTAGGGTACTCTTCTACGACCCTAGGAAACGCCAACTATTGAACCTTTGAATAACTCAGCATCATCCCATCCATCATGGATGATAAGGATGGAACTTGTCTATGACTCATCCGAGGATCTCGCTCACCCACAAACACCACTTTCTCTCCATCTGAATCAAAGAAAACAAACTTCATCCTGTAGAAATCCACAATAGTATGCACCGAATACAACCAATCCATGACGAGTATGACATCATATGGTTTTATTCATAAACATAGGAAATCTCACCAAGAGCGGTGTTTCCCCAACACTAGCTCACAGTCTCTACATACTTCAAACAAGTCGGTTCGACCTCCAACTGGCGTAGTCAACGCCAAGGGCACTGGAAGCCTCTCTACCTCAAGTTCCAAAGCATGGACAAGGGTAGGTGATATGAAGGAGTGCGTTGCTCCTAAATAAAACAAGGCATACACCAAGGTAGAAAACATGCAAAGGGTACCTCGAACGACATCTGGCTCGCCTGGGGCTGAAAACGCAAGAGCATGAAGCTGACCACGACATCCTCCATGGCCTCTCTGACCATGATGACGACCACCACCATGGTCACGCTCTGCTCTCTAAGGACGGGGAGCATCATGGGGATGTCCTCTGCCTACTCCATCTACCCTCTGGTGATCTAAAGCTGGTGCAACCTTCTGCTGCTGCCTCGGCTGGAACTGCCTCAATGGAGGAACCTGGAGCGGAGCGCCCGGTGCACGATGACTGCCCTGAAAAGTCAGGCACTCCCACTGCTGATGACCACAACCACCACAAGAAAAACAAGCGCCTGATCCCTTGGCATAGTCCTGAGAGTTGCTTCCTCCGGAGAAACGAGATGGGAAAGGCTGGGACCTACCCCCAGGTGAACAGAAACTATTCTGTCCTGAAAACCGGGAACCCCGGACCACAGCTCTGCTTCGTGAGGAATCATGACGATTCCCCTCTCGTGAAGATCCGGTCCTTGCCAAAGTCCTCTCAACAACCTCTTCTCTCTCCAGCACCTCAAGATACGTCTTTAGCATAAATGGGGTGACCTGGCGCTGGATCTCTGGATGCAAGGCCTCCTCGAAATGCCTCGCCCTAGCCTCCTCATCTGGTAACAGGTCTGAAGCATATTGTAGAAGGTTCCTGAAACGGATTCCAAACTCACGAACACTGGAGCTCCCCTGTCGAAGGGTAAGAAGCTCCTGGTGACTAGACGCCTTCGCATTGGAAGAAAGAAACTCGACTCTAAACCTATCTCGAAACTCCTCCCATGAGATCGCTGACTCCTCGCAACCCCCAAGGAACAAGAACCACCACTTCCTCGCTGCTCCACGCAGCATTGTCACAACCAAGGACACCCAGTGTTCCTTCCGAGCACGAATCGAACTGAATCCTATCTCAACCTCCTCCAACCAGTCTTCTGTGACTGCATCTGAAATGGATCCCTCGTACTTCTGTAGACTCTGGCGCTGAAACTCTCTGAGTGTCTTCCTCTAAGTGTCATCATTGTCAACCTCTACCCGGCGGTGATCTGCTGGAACAGCCTGCTGGGCATCTTCTACGCAAACCTAACAAGGACGTCGACCTGGAGCCATACCTGTAAAATAACAACTGTTAGATCTCCTAATCCTGGAATATGGAAGACTCAACATTAATTAATTAATTATTTTGTTTTATTAATTTTTAGGTTACCTATCCCACAGTCTACCCATTCAAACACAGGCGCAAAGAATAATGATGTATGATCCTTTCCAAGGTCTCTACCCTGCAACCAGTATCACTTTGTTTAGTAGCCATCATAAACATAAAGGTCCGTGCAACAGATCATAGGGGGCCCTAAATGCCTATGTCTCTACCGGTCTCCAGTGTTTACCCTACATTCTAAACATGAATGACACTGTTGCCCTACCATCCCATGCATCCTCACCTGTGCCTAACTCCAAACTCCATCCTATCCCTCAACCAGACCTCTGATACCACTCTGTCACGACCCCCTCCCCATAAAGAGTACCCCTCCTGGGCCGGCAATGTGAGAAGAGAGATAATGACTCCCGAGTCCCGCCTCCAGTAGGCCCCGGCTTGGCGACTATCACCGAGGGTATAATACACACACAAATGGTAGGCATTACCCTCTAAGAGAACACATGCAGAACAGAGAGATAGAATAGACTCCAACCAACTCCAACTCATAACTGAAATATAAAAGAAACCCAAGTACATATATGAAATGTCATCCAAAAGTACTAAAACTGAAAGGGGAAACTAAAAGTACTCAAAAGAAAGTAAAACGGCAGCGACCACAAGCCCGAACAACTCCTCCTCCAACCGCAATCTAGTAGTAACCAGCTTGATCTCCAACCTTCTCCAAGTGACCTGAAAAATAGTTTATATATATACATAGGGTGAGTATAACAGTATACTCAGTAGGATCCTCCCCAAGCCTCTTGTGAAAAAGTAAAGAAAGCATGCTAAAGCCCAGTGAACAACAAGTGAAACAAACTCGTCACCTAAATAGGTATACTATGTTCCCAACCTCACAATGGCTACTCTCACCAAGTAACGCATACAAGAATATAGCATATAGTAAATAATATCAAGGGTACCCCGCTACTACTTCCCCACTGGTTTTCCGCTTTGCCCCAATGACATACGTCCTGTGCATCTCTCTCCAAGGCTTGCCCGCAGACACCTTGGCTAAGCTCCACAATCTGCACCTCATGCACCACAAAGGCTTGCCCGCAGACACCTGGGCAAAGTACCACACCGTCCTCACAACCAAAAGTAACCAAGTAGTTTCTGGGAGCCACCACAGCTCGCATAACGTGTATCATACGTCAGGTATAATACCTCAAGCCATTACAACCCATACTCCGAGTAAGGATCCTCAAGCCATCATAGCCTATACACGTTACACCTATAGTATTCCATATGATACTATATCCAGAATATATGTGTGTGAATAAACACAAGCCATTACAGCCCTCTACACACATATATGGGGTAACTAACCACTGGGCCTCATGGCACATGTATCTACCAAGAGAAGGGAGCGGGGCCAAAGTGGGTAGTCAGCCATTCGACCTCCCATCAGAATGTTGGGGAAAACACCCCCCCCAGGGCTCAAAATCCCCGGGGTGTCAGTTGGCCTTACCGACAGGGTGGAGTAGCGTATAGAAACACAAAAAGTAGAGAATATATATATAACTCACATCCACACTATGGGCATTACCTAGTCTTAGATACAACTGAATCTAACGTCTCTCAGACTCCAGGCTGCTACATCTAAGACTAGGTCTCTTATAAGCACACAAACATTTGAAGAGCTTTATTAGATTACTCCGTTCTCATTTTATCAGTTCCACTGTACTTTAATTAATTCTTTGAACATTAATTAAGAATGAACAATTCCACATTACACTGAATTGGCATCACATTCAAAAACAACTGCTCCTTTTAAGATTCACATCACCTTTAAATTCCAGTATCTCCATCCCCGTGGGTTTTCACTATTTAATCAAACATTCATTACAAAAATACTTTTCCATATTCCCAGGCATTCTAGAAAATCATCCTAAGCTTCTAAACACAAAGGAGGCTCAACACAGTGAGTAGATATACTACCCGTCGAGTCTTTGCCGCCTATGGAAAGAGCATAGACCCATTCTCCCTTGAGAGGCTAAACACGGAAAGCACGTGGCATAGCCCACACGTCTTCACCTCCTTCGGATGAAGGGTAGCAAGACCATCTTCCTTGAGTAGTGGGGAAAAGAAAAGCAGATTAACATTCAATGAAACCACAAGCATCTAGAAACCACATCCATCCCATTCCATCACCCCAGGTGTCCTCCCCGACACCCACATGCATAAACTGATGCATCTCGCCACTCTAGGCGTCATCCACTGCCACAACCACAAGGCCTCCACGCCTCCACATAACACAACACCCCTCCAGGGTCACATCACAGCACAAGCAGTAGAAAAACAACAATTACAACCATGGGATCTTGACCCTTTAACAAACAAGCGGGTAACTCAGAACCCTTTTAGAAATTCCCACATCATCTATTCTTTAATCCATATTGAATTGGAAGATTTGTAATTCGTAGGTTCCAATCACGGATACCTAATAAGTAAGATATCACAATTAAATAACCATGCTTACTTCCCTAATTTGATTATCCTCAAATTAGAACTACAACAACTGCAAAAACCAGAATAATTTACATGCCCCTTTATCTTTAGCCAATTAATTAAAATTTAATTCCGGCTTTATGTTCATTATCAATTTCTATCATGAACGAACAAAAAATCAAAGAAAAACATAGATATCACTCTATCTAGAAAAACATGAGGCAAACTGTTATCACGGAATAAAGAAACAACATGCGATCAACCAATTCTTTTAATCGGGTTCAAGTATTTAATTAGGTCAATTTCATTGTGATCCAAAGGACTAAATCATGCTAATTCTACGATTTCACATATACAATTAGAGAAGCCATGAATCCCCTACCTCGAAGATTTCTTGACGTCCTTTATCCACACAATGGGTCACAATCCTCCTCTCACAACAACTGCATCCACCGGAGGATGCCACGGTATGACAGTACCAACCAGCCCCCAGAAAAACCCATTAGAATCTTTGAAATTACATGGTATAGTATGGAAAGGGGAAACAAGAGAAGATGATCCCCAAAGGAACGCCAATAAAACATACCTTATTGGGGAGATTGACTGACACAACTTGGTTGTATCCAAAACAGAGCAGAACAAATCCTAGGAGTAAAGATTGATTGTGCAACTCCTATGGGAATGATGGAAAGGTTATATCATCTCTTAACTGAGAACAAAGGGAAAGAACAAGGGAGAATTATATCTCATCCCTTTTTAAGATTTAATGGGGCGACGGTTTAAGATTCAGTTAATTCTCCATTAAAAACGAATCGCATTAACCCTTGCGGTTTGACCAAGTAAAACATTCCCAGCCTTAGGAATAATTAATATAAGAATCATGGTATTTGAAATGGCCTTAAGAGCCCCTAAAAAAATAAGTCTTTAAATGTATTTTACGTCAAAGGAAACGTCAAAAGGCGCAAAACCGTAGGAGTCTGGAAACACTATTCACCCACCGTTACTGTACATGAAACCGATTTGTGAAACCGATCTGTCAGACCGATCGGTGAGACCGATCTGTGAGACCAATCTGTCAGACCGATCGGTGAGACCGATCTGTGAGACCGATCTGTCAGACCGATCGGTGAGACCGATCTGTCAGACCGATCGGTGAGACCGATCTGTCATACCGATCGGTGAGACCGATCTGTCAGACCGATCGGTGAGACCGATCTGTGAGACCGATCTGTCAGACCGATCAGTGAGACCAATCTGTGAGACCGATCTGTCAGCCCGATCGGTGAGACCGATCTGTTAGACCGATCGGTGAGACCAATCTGTGAGACCGATCGGTCAGACCGATCGGTGAGACCGATCTGTTACTGTTCATAAAACTGGAAACACTGTTCACAAAACCGGAAATTTGGCAAAGTGTTGGGGATAAGTCCCCTTGACCTCCCGGAACACCTCCAATACCAAAATTTCACAAAGTAATGGACCAGAGAGGTCTGGGACATTACATAATCCAAGTTTACCAGTGGTTATTCCTTATAATTTGATATTAATTTGGGATCTTATATTCTATTTGATTAATAGAGCTTTGTAGATTTGGATTTATTAGAAAATACTAGGTATTCTATTAACTTTTTATGTATGACTATGGAAATAGACTTAAAACTCTTTATAAGTGTTGTTTTCTTGAGAGAAATTTTGATTCATGAGTAGGAATGCGTTGGATAGACTCATAAACCCAAACTAATTTATCGACTCATCCATCGGGCGAGACATCGCCTTTGGGGCTTCGTCAATGTTCTTAATATGTTGGAATCTCAACTATATACCAATGATTCTCTTGTAAACTCTAGAGTATGGAATTACTTGGATGAGATCCCTAGACTACAATAGTAGATTATAAGGTTACAAAGACATGCAATCAGACCTAGTTGATGGTTATCTTTTGAATATCCAAGGAAGCTGGATCAGGATTACATCGGTCTTCATGCTCTATCATGGTAAAATAAATGACCCATAGAAACTTTGGTTAGGAGAATATAGTGACCAATTCCATTTATTACATATTGTTACATGATTCTTAAAAATAAATATCTATTAATACAACACAAGGATCATAAATCCACACCATCTATGGAAGACTATGTTCATAATTCATAAAATAAAGCTAAAAAATGTCATCTTTATTTTTTTGTCCATAGCGAGCTCCTAAAATCTATTTGAGCTCTTAAATATTCATTGGATGACAAGATGAATATATTGAACAAATGGGTGAGGTAAAAATACTAGAAAGGAAAAAAATGATAAGGATGAATAATGTAATGGCCCGGACCTCTCTATTCCATTAATTTGTGAAATTTTTGTTTTGGAGGTGTTCCGGGAGATCAAGGGGACTTATCCCCAACACTTTGCCAAATTTCCGGTTCTATGAACAGTTTTTCCAGTTTTATGAACATTAACAGATCGGTCTCATAGATCGGTCTCACCAATCGGTCTGACAGATCGGTCTCACAGATCGGTCTCACTGATCGGTCTGACAGATCGGTCTCACCGATCGGTCTCACAGATCGGTTTCACCGATCGGTTTCATGTACAGTAACGGTGGGTGTATAGTGTTTCCAGACTCCTACAGTTTTTCCCCTTTTGACGTTTCCTTTGACGTAAAATACATTTACAGCCTTTTTTAAGGGATCTTAAGGCCATTTTAATGGCCATAAATCTTATATTAATTATTCCTAAGGCTTGGAATGTTTTACTTGGTCAAACCATGTGGGTTAATGTGATCTGTTTTTAATGGAGAATTAACCAGATCTTAAACCGTTCCCCATTAAATCTTAAAAAGGGACGAGATATGATTCTCCCGTGTTCTTTTCCTTTATTCTCAGCTAAGAGACTCTAGAACCTTTCAATCATTCCCATAGGAGTTGCACAATCAATCTTTACTCCTAGGATTGGTTCTGCTCTGTTTTGGATACAACCGAGTTGTGTCGGTCAATCTTCCCAATAAGGTATGTTTTATCATCATTCCTTTGGGGATCATCTTCTCTTGTTTTCCCCTTCCATATTATACCATGTAAATTCCAAGATTCTAATGGGTTTTTTCTTGGCGCTGGTTGGTACTGTCGTACCGTGGCATCCTCCGGTGGATGCAGTTGTCATGAGAGGTGAATTGTGACCCGTTGTGTGGATAAAGGACGTCAAGAACTCTTCAAGGTAGGGGATTCATGGCTTCTCTAATTGTATATGTGCAATCGTAGAATTAGCATGATTTAGTCCTTTAGATCACAATGAAATTGACCTAATTAAATACTTGAACCGGATTAAAAGAATTGGTTGATCGCATGTTGTTGCTTTATACCGTGATAACGGTTTGCCTCATTTTTTTCTAGATAGAGTGATATCTTTGTTTTTCTTTGATTTGTTGTTCGTTCATGATAGAAATTGATAATGAACGTAAAGATGGAATTAATTGTTAATTAATTGGCTAAAGATAAAGGGGCATGTAAATTAATCTGGTTTTTGCAGTTGTTGTAGTTGTTTTAATTTGAGGATAATCAAATTAGGGAAGTAAGCATGGTTATTTAATTATGATATCATACTGATTAACTAGTATAAACACTTTTAAAAGGATTAACAATATTCTTGAGGAACATATTGCTTTAAACATAAAAATTACTTCTGAAAAAAATTCACAAAATATTATTGAAATAATATTATTTTAAAATAATTTTGGAAACTTATAAAAAAAATATTCAAGGAAAATAATGGTCATGATGGAATAAAATACCTTTCATTATGTACACAATAAAACGGACATTCTTTTCACATTGTTAGTATAAATTCAAGAAGTACCTCATTCAGGAAATGAAAAGAAGATACATTTGAATCAACTATTTAAAAATTAAAAATGGGTAAAAATGGATTTAAAAAGTCATATAATAATATTTAAAACATTTATTAAAGGATCTTTAAAGAAAATATGGACTTGGAAGGGAAACCATTTTTGAATGGAGAGAGAAATAAAGTCGATTTTCCTTAAAAACTCCCTCTCAATATTTTTAAGTATCAAAGAGAGTAAAATGGTAATATTACATGGAAGGTTCATGAATAAATAAATGATAATTAAATGAAAGGGTTTTATTAGGAAATAAATGAATAATTTCCAACAATGTAAATTCAAGCTCAAATAATACCGATTAAAACGAGATTGAAACATAAACCCTTACAGCTTTTGTAATTTTTAAATCATAACCACCATGAATGAAGGGAATGATTTATTAATTAAAATACCATGAAGTATGAAAGATGAATTAAATAATTTATATTTATTTAGTATATACACTAGATAAAAAAACTAAGTGCATAAAAGAACATGTGTATCAAAGAAGGATGTTTTGAGGTGAAACCCTTACATTGAGCCTAAATTGTCACATGAATTCATTATCTTCTTGAATAAAAATATTATGTTAAATTTATAATTTATTAAGAAATTTTCTCAAATTTATTATTCCTTTTATTTTATTTATTATCATGATATGTTCAATTAGTTAATCATTTATGTTTAAGTAAGTCATTTTGATGATGTTCAACTCATATGTCTAAAATCACTTTGGTAAGTTGAATAAAGTAAAATAGATTATTAATTCATAATTTATTGAATTATAATCAAGAAATAATTATTAATTTTATACATAAAATATTATTTTAAATCCAATCCTGATATATGGTTATGAAGAATGTACTATGTTACAACCATGGAGGCAATAAGCCATATGTACCCATGAGTAACATTTCCTTTTTTTGATGATCATAATTGAAATAAGGTAAGTGTTATTTTATGTTTTTAGAATTATAATTATATAAAAATATAACATTATTTATTTAAATACCCTTACATATAACATCCATGTGGTATAATATTAAAAAAATTAACCACATCACTTCCTGAGGTAGTAATCTACCATACACATAAACGACATTATCATTTTCAATGGATGGTAAATAAAGAAAGTATATGATAAATTATTTTTTTTATAATGGTTAATATGTCATTATTATCGTATATAAGTATTAAATTAATCCTTATTACCTTCCATAAAAATATTTGGTAAAAAATGAATCACATCGCTTCGCGAGACGTTTGTCCGCAGTACACATGAGCGTTGTTATCCCATTCCCTAAAGAATAGAATGTTAGAATACATATGTGATATTATAATTAAGAAATTATAATTATAGGATAAATATTATATATAAAAATTAAAAACATAATTATATCCCTCTGTGAGAAGTGGTGATGGAAAATGAATCCCATCAGTATGTGAGGTTGTCGTCCGCCCTGCACACGATCAACGATTTGACTTTCCATTTGAGTATGAGCAGATGCCTGTAGGTACAAAACATAACATAAAAATTATTAGTATATTTAATATAATTTTTATTTATACATAAGGTTAAATATTATTTTAAGGAGTTGTAATAAGAAATAAAATAAAATGCTCGCTTAAGGACATTAACTCTTGTTTGGAAAACTTTTTCAGGATTACACAAAAAGACTTTCTAGGATGGTTTTAGGATAAAAATGTATTATAGGATGAGAGGATGAAATTAAGGAAGTAATTTTTGTAATTATTTTCAGAACAAATGGATATTTTATTTTTAAATAAGATAGGATAATAGGAGGCCTTTATAATTGGGGGAGAGGACATAAATGAGATTTTTGAAAAAGAAGAATTACACCCACATTTTCTTCAATCCATAAGGCTCTAAAATAGAAAATTTTAGAAAATTATTATATATAAGGTATAAATATAAACATAAAATTGTAATTAGACAAGTTTTGAGTCATTTTTAATCCTTATAATTTTAGTTTAACCCCTAGTAAACCTATTTTTACCCTAACCATGATAATAATTTTTACTATTTTCACTATTCATTATGATTAAAAATTAATTCAACATTTTTAGATAATATAAATTATTATTATTAAATATATTTAATCCATTTTTCAAAATTAAATAGATATAAGTAAGGAAATTAATTTAAAATTAAACCTATTGACATGTGGAAAAGAAGGTTTTCTAAAAGAATAACTTTAAAAACTTTAAAATGTTTTTATATAAAAATAAAAATAAAAATTTATTTTTATGGAATGATTTGAGTTAATAAATATATAATTGAAATAATTTTAATTATGAAACCAAATTAAAGTAAAATTATACTTTTAAATGCTATAAATGAAAATGAAGTTTTTAATTAAAATCATAAAATTTCACTATTCATCGAAAAATGAAAATTTTCAGAAAAATCCCAAAAATTCACATGAATATAATTTTGAAATAATTATTTCAATAATTAAGATTTTTTTAAATTAAATTCTCTAAATTTTTTAAAAATAATTTAATAATATGTGCACAAAGCATGACGAAACCACTCTTTAGAAAAATAATGTGTTTTTAAAAAATTATCTTTTAAATGATTCTTATTTGAGTTAAAATAAATAGATAATCATTGAATTTTTTTATAGATGTGAAAAAAATATAATTTTCATAATTTAGTTAGTCCAATTAATACCTGAAAATTTAATACCTTGGTTATAATTGTATACAATATTATAGTTCATTTAGATTTGGGGTTGCATGTTTCACAAGCATTTGAAGAGGTTGATTTTTTTAATGTAAAATATCATCAAGTCTTGGGATGTTACATTATCTTATAAACTTGGTGTTCGATTTAATATATCTTATTTTACATTATGCTCCTCTTTTTAACTTTCGGGGTGTTAGAAAGATTCCATCAAAAGGCGGTTATGAGAATTGGTGAACATGATCAAAATGATCTCAGTGTGCCTCAGATTAAGGGAATAAATATTTGGTTTTAGTGATGTATCAACTATTAATGATGAGTGTTTTTGGAATTAGTCAACCATAGTTGGTTTGAGTTTTTTTCTTTGGATTAAATGTATGGGGTTGTTGAGGAACCGAACTGGGCACGTCATCAAGATGTGATATGCGCAGTATAAAGGATGGTAAGAGATTTTCAAGGAAAAGATGATGCAGTTGAGTTAAATTTAGAGATATTGTTTTTTCATTGTAAGACCTTGATATATATATATATATATATTTCTAGATTTAGGTGCGAAGAAAACATGCGGTTTTGAGGCCCGATGTGCCCAATATTTTTTTTTAAAATATTAAAAATATTTTATATTGCACGTGTGAGGCTTCTTAAACAAAACATGATATATCTCAAAAAAAATCTCAGATAAAAAATATGAGACCAGGGCTTAGTCCGAAATGTGGTGTTTACCCTTGGAGCTACCTAAAATGGGTCAGTTTGGGGGTGTTTAGACTCCTATCTCGTTGAAGGTAGGTTTTGGGAAATAATTAAATATGTAATTATTTAATCATTTCATTGTGACATAAATAAAATTTCTATGTGAATAATACTATGGATAATTATACAAGGTTAGCCGCATAAACCCAAGGGGAATTTCAGAGCTCCTCCTTCAACGTTTATTGGCGAATCACATCAGATGACGATGAAACATCGGATCAGGGTAGATCGGGACACAATGAATGAAATGACTTCCTTCAATCATTGGAGGGTAAATTCTTCAATTATGAATAATCCAATCCCCAATTAGGACACTTTAATTGGTGATTTACACACTTTTGATTAAATATATTGACAAGATCAATCCTTTTTCTTGAATCTATGCCAATTGTGGACTAATTATGCACTTATGTTCCATATTTAAATTGTTTTTGAATTTTTTTCCTACCCAGGAATCAATGTTCTATAATGTTTTTGAAGAATGATTATTGAATGATGGTTAAATTTTTTTTATGGTGCATTTATTCTGATTTTTTATTCTCTTTCATCACTGTCAGGAACCTGTGGTCCCATTTCTACATTTTCAGGCAGTACTGAGCTCAATTAGACCCCAGAAACCATGAAAAACTAATAAAAGAAGCATGGATTGATAAAATCAAACCAGATATCAGATTTTTATGGGTTTCAAATGATTTTTATGATATTTTTCTGATTAATTGAAGGATGATGGTTTTTCGACGTAGGAGATGATTGATGAAACACCTATGGGTGTTCAGGTTCATATTTCTGGTCACCGGGGGGTCGAAATTTGTAGGTTGATGATTGATCCAAAAATCACAAGTGAATTAAATGATGAAATCAAAGGTATAGGATAGGGTTGGTGAATGGATCATAGATATAAATATTTGAAGAAAACCTGACTACACACCATGTACAAGTATGAACACACAGCGTGTAGCCCCATAAGTGAGACAACTATGGTTTTGGAAAAGTTAAGGATGGTATGACAAGTAAGTATTCTTACATTGCATGTACCCCTTCCTTGCATAGACAACCCATATGGAAGATCACATGGGTTGGACCTCATGTGTAAGTACACGCCTAGGTACATGGTCGTGTACCCATGTACATGATCATGGGATCATGTACACAGACATGGGGTCTGGTACACAGACAAGACCAGAAGGACACATTCCTATCTCAATTAGTCTGGACACACTGTATATTCCACCTACATGGTGTATACTATTACATGGGTTTGGAACTGTGTGCTAGACAGGGACAGAACTAGGTGGTGGAGTAGGACAACACGCCATTTGGGCCCCCTCACATGTTGTGTACCCCTTAGTTACTTTTTAGGAAGTTTCATGGTTCTGTATCTCCTTTGTATGAACTCGTATTTTAGCACATGAGTAGCCTATGTAGAGTGTTTTTCTATATAGAATTTTATGGTTCCACTAATTTTTACTTTCAAGGAATGATGTGAATATTTCGAGCATTATTTTTACTGAGGAGATGCCTGATGATGGAAACGATCATGAAAGATCAACAAAGGCGTATTCCGAGTGGAACCCCCAATCAGATAGGGTAAAGGTCCCAGATGACAAGAGTGAAACCCCCTTTTCACACTAATGTATGAGTC
Source organism: Viscum album (assembly GCA_963277665.1). Classification (NCBI taxonomy): domain Eukaryota; kingdom Viridiplantae; phylum Streptophyta; class Magnoliopsida; order Santalales; family Viscaceae; genus Viscum; species Viscum album. Next base: position 401,971,707 of record OY728156.1, on the reverse strand, counting down.
CTCGAATACTAGAGTGGAACCCCCCATCATCCTAGGAATATTTCCTATATAACTATTTTTCGAGTGGGACCCCCCTGATTCACTAGGGCGTGGGTCCTTGATAACTAGTGTAGAACCCCCTTGTAACCCCAAGGTGTTGGTCCTTGAACTTTAGAGTGGAACTACCCATAATCTTGGGTTTAGTTCCTATAACTACCGAGTGGAACCCCATATTCGATAGGGAGTTGGTCCTCGTGAAGTAAGAGTGGAACCCCACATAGACAGGGTGTGGGTCCATTATGGTTACTTATAGAGTGAAACCCACTAATTCACTAGGGAATGAGTCCTCTACTTTGAGTTTGTGCCCCCTCAGATATGTGGCATAGTGAAAAGGCATGGTTTGTCTTCCAGGGTTACATCTGGGAAGACACATGAGATACTGGGCATCAGTGATGGAATTTAGGAACTCTTAGCTAATATTCTTCTTGGGATGAGCTGTGACATAGAGATCCCCTTACTATATCATTTGGGATTCTTGTGAATGAGTGTATATATAAATATATATTATTATATATCCACACCTTGTAGTTATTTAATCTTATTCTAGGAGAGGATATGAGGCACAAGGTATGTCATGTGCTTTCCATGTCCATCTTCTCATGGTTGGACATGCCTACACTCTTGCTATTGGTGGTGAATACACAAAATGTTGTTCATCTAATATCAATTTCAAGACCCTTGTGTTTGGATAAGTTTAATTTCAATCTTAGTTTGGGTTGAGAAGTTCTATTTGACTATATCATGATTCTACTATCTTTTTATTTCTTGTTGTTTCTCTACCTTCTCGACCTTCAGCTTTCAGGGACCGGGTAAGTATATACTAACCCTTTCATGGGATTTTCCCATACATGTTGTGTGTTATGTTGATGACAGACAAGTGAATGGTTACTTTAGATGAGATTAGGGATACTGGGTACTTTAGACAATATACGGTGGTAGAAGATTGGGATTTAGGAGCTCAGCTCTGGTTTCCTCTGGAATTGGGGATGACCTCATTGATTTAAGGTTCGAACATTCCAATCGGTTTCTAACGGGTTTGTTCGTAGAACCAGAAACATCCAATGATTCCATATCAATTTGGACCTACTTTCCAAAGGTAGGCACTCATTAGTTGTGGACCGATGAGGCTTAAGAATTTTCATTGGTTGAGAGGATTGGAGGTCGAAATCATCAAACCTTTTTTTAGGGGAATTATTGTCTATTATATGACTCTCTTTATAGATTTAAGTTATGTTCGTGAATCCTTATTAAATTACCAAGTATAAAATGTGCTTTCCTTTAGATCTTACAATCAATGATTGATATGTAGGAAATTTAGAGAATGTTTTATTTGTATTCGAGGTTCTTCATTGATAGAGAATCATCTGCAGTTGTTATAGATTCTTAGTCAATGGTATCCTTTAATAAATTATATAAAATTCTCTTGGTCATTATGATGACCATACTGGTTTTAAAGCCACTCAGTGGGGCACTTGAAGTTTATTATCATTCAGAAGTATGTAGATTATTTCAGAGTTGGGATCGTACCTGCAGATGGGCTACCTACGTATCCTTTATTTAAAAAATGAATCAGAACCCACGAAGTTTGAAAAAGGGAGTATAATGTTTATGTATGATTGATGGCTCAAAGAAAAGATTTCATAATTACTTTTACACTCTAATCTCACGTGAGTCATGATCAGTGTGAGAAACAAGAGGTATTGGTAAAACCAGACAATTGTGCCATGAAAGATGCAATCATAGAAAATGATGTGAGGCTTATATGTATATGACTGCCCAAATAGATAGAGATCGGGACTTATTTCAAAGAAGAAATCCAGTAACAGGGTCCATAAAGGTATATGTACTTTATGGAGATTTGGATACACTAACTTGGGGCTTACTCCTGAGGAAGATGCCAAAATTAGAAGGGGACTTATGATTGGGTTTTACTCCTGAGAAGGAAGCCCAGATCAAAAAGTAGATTAAGACTGGTGAAGAGAAATTAAGAATGGGGATTACTCCTAAGGAGGAGGCCCAGGTTAAAGGGATTTGAAAACTAGGGCTTACTCCTAAAAAGGAGGCCCAGGTTAAGGTAATTTTATAATTATGGGACTTGGACTGGGGCTTACTCCTGAAAAGGATGCCCAGTTTAATGAGAACTTAGACTGGGGCTTACTCCTGAAAAAGAGGCCCAGTTTAATGAGAACTTAGACTGGAGATTACTCCTGAAAAGGAGGCCAAAGTTAAGGATTCTCTTATCTTAAAAGATGAGGATAAAATGAATGAAATCTCTAACCTTGGTGACATAAATATATGTAAATCACTAGGTTTTGAGAGATGTTTCACAGAATTGTTTTTAGATAAGGAATCCAACAAGGAAGTCATGCCATAAATGGATTTGAAAAGAGTTTTGAGGGATTAATATTTAATAGGGTAGGTGGATAGGTATAAGAGAGGTGGAATAAGTTGTAGGGGCACCCAAAAAGAAAGGTGTGTGCAAGACCTTGTGGGCGTGCAAGTACGGCATGGGCGCACAAGCCTTGGCCACACAGGTATACCTGCGCGACACATAGGACTTGCCCGGATTTTGAACCTTGGGGTAATACTTGGGAGAGACTTGGCTCAAGCCCTTAATACTATCCCTAGAGGCTTCCAGAAGGGTGGCACGCAAGTTCTGGTGAAGGATAAAAGCGGCGCACAAGTGTAGCCATTTCCATTAAGGGTTCTCCACTCAGGGGCGCAAGTGTTGATGAGTTTCAACACTTATACCTTCCTCCCCCTCTTTAGATCTTCCGTTCTAGGTAAAAAATTACCTTATAAGTGTTCAGAAGCTTTGAGAATAGACTAGGGTGCTGAGAGCTTAAATATGAGGTTTTGGAATTTTTCGTCTCTGAAATGGGGGGGGGGGGGGCAACAGGGGTATTTATAGGCTAAAGAAGACCCTGGGCGAATTTCATAGAGGGCGCGCAAGTCACCTGCACAACCACTGGGCGGCGCGCAAGTACACTTGCACGACATTAGTGGAACTTGCGCGACCCAAGTTCATTTGAATCTTGGTTCATTCCTTTGTTAATTTTTGATGTTTCTTCGATGGATGAATCACTTTAGGTTCATGGTATTTCTCTTTTCATTCCTTTAGACTCTGTGATAGAAAGGAGAGTCAACAGAAGTCCCCCCTCAGAGTTGGATCTAAAAGAAATGAGGATGTGACTCTGAGGAAAATAAGAAAACTAAAGGAAACACAGCGCACACGTGTTGAGCGCACATAGTGCGGCACGCAAGTGATGAGCATGCAGGCGTCGACGAGAAAGGGTTTAGGTGTGCAGGGGTGCGGCCTGACCTATATATTGGCGGTCATTCCTCACGCAAAGCATCGAATTTCAAGCTTTCGAGTTCTCAACGCGCAAGTTGATTTTGTCACACAAGTTACTTGATTTCCGCTATTTTACATCTGTCGCGCTTCTTTATAGGTAATAGGACATGCACAGTGATACTTGCGTGCCAAAAACTTGAGCGACATATCCATACTTATGCGCAAACATTAGACTTTCCTACCTTAATTCCTTAGCCATTTTTTCGAAATCCTTCAAAAATTTTATAAAAAATCAACTTACTTAAGAGTTAATTATTCAACTTTTTTGCAGAATCAATGTCTCCCAGGAGAATCCAAACGACTGATGAACTGGAAATCAAGCGACTTTATGATATGATGAGCATCATTGGCCATGATTATTATACCGTCTGTAACAGTACTCTCCCAGATTTGGCCAATTATCTGAAAAAGTATCATCGTGACATTCCCCATAGCATTTATCTACCTTTATATGGCTATGGTCATCTGTGAGAAGTTACTATTCCAGAGGCAAAGAACTATCTCACAATTTCTTGGTTTCATAACTAAACCAATTTTGCTTCAGCAAATATCTCATGTGGAGGAGTATTTATAAATGCGGGAATAGTGGAGAAGGCTCATATGATGTATCATAGCCCTTGTACGCCAGATCTGAAACCTCATAAGCCTGAGCTGCAACCACATTGTTATCCCTCAATTTTCCAAAACCCTTAGATGGATCAATCCAAAGGCTAGAAGAGAAGTTGGGAATTTCATCCTGGAGGAGGTGTGAATCCAACTTTGGTGTGAGCATACTGGGTGCGACAAACCTATGCAGAGTTTGTAGAAGATTTAAAAGGAGTTGCGATATACGAAGTGGTCTGGGTTGGGAGAATATATGTTTACAGGCTTGATAACTTTGTGTCAGAGATACTCAGCCATTGGAGCCCAGAAACCAATTCTTTCCATCTGACTCATGGAGAAGTAGGCATCAGTCTATGGGATTTCCACAAGATCTCAGGGGCTCCAATTTTGGGTGATATGTATGATGAATTCATCCCTCCCAAGGTGACTTGGAATGATTTAGAGAAGACTCCGAATTTAGCTTGGGAATTATTTAAAATCTTCCACAAGATCAAGAGTTCAGAGACCTCCTTAACTCATTCTAGAAGGGATATTCATCTATAGGAGTGGATGAATATGTTTCTTATCGAGAAGCAGGAGAAGGATCCAAAGGAGAAGGGCTCAAAGGAGAAGGGATCCAAGAAAAAAAAGAAGCCTACTCGTCCGACCACCTTCCCCAAAACAGAGAAGAGGGGTGCTCCTGGCACATTATGGCCGACTCTGGAAGTAGGAGAATTTGATAAGTGGGGATATGAGGTGAATCAGAGGATCCCAAATAAGACTCGTCTGGCGGGATTTTTGGCCTTGTGGATCAGCGTTTATATTATTCTAGTCAAGGACTCGAAGGGAGGAATCAGGCCAGGGACCTTCGTTATTGTGGCCATGTTGGATGAGGGGAAAATGGTTGGGTTGGCTACCCCTATTTTAGCAAAGATTCACAGGAGCTTACTCCATGTCTTCATGGGTAAGTCTCCTTTGATAATAGTGGGACAATTCAATGTTTTCTGGGGATGGATCGTCACTCACTTCAGGACGTATAATGTACAGAATGGAGTACAAATTCTTGGAAGTTCTTTCAGGCCATCAGTGCAGACATTCTCTGGAATTGCTCCATTAGCTCTCAACTATTATGATATGAAGGTGAGTCTGAGCATGTATATGGAATTTAATTTCATTACTTATGGAAATCCTCCAACTGGGCGGTTTTTTGATGACGGAACAACCATCCTGGATTTGAGGGCATACATGTTGGCCTGCCGAGATGGTGTGCTGGTCGCCAGGATTGACGAAGAAATTATATGTGAGGCCTATGCTCCATATAGATTTGCATGTCAATTCAAGTGTTTTCCACAGAATTCTGTATCTCCCCCTGTGCCTGTCTGGTTAGAGAAACATCTGATGGTTTCTCAACAATTATGGTTGCTAACATCTAGGGAGAAGACTAGGGCAGTGTTTGAGCTACCAGTTGAAAAAGCGGCACATAACTTGACTACATGGTATGCCCAGCACTAGATAGCATCATACCCTAAAGCGGTGATGAATCACCCAGTTTATCAAGTGGGGAAAATGAAGTGGACTGTAGAGAAAGAGACCCTTCCTCGTGAAGGTGATGCTTCCCCACCTGAAGCTCATTCGCCAGATTCCTCATCTAGGACTGGCTCACCAGATTCCCAAGATGGGGATGATGAGGCACAACAAACGGAAAAGCGGCCTCGTGCCCGATATAATCCTCCAGTCAGAATCAAAAGATCCACTCCATCAACTCCTGGTGAGTTACTTCATTGTGAAAATTTAATCACCATTTCTTTATAGAGAAACAAGTATTATTTTATTATTCTCTATCAGTAGTTGCAGGAGTTGGAAAGAAACTGAATTCAAAGACTGTAGGACCTTCCTCGCAGCCTTCTGGTACACGTATTGAATATCTACGACCAGAGGTTGTTTAGACATGGCAGAATTTATACTGTGGTGTTGAATCTGCCTAGATGGATTTATGTGAGAGGATACACCTCCCAAGAATAGGGAACCTTCTGGACTCTATAAATATCTCTTTCTAGAATTACCCCGATGAAGCGTGGGATTACATCAGAGAAGCGGAAATGCTCATATATGCCACTGATGATTCCATTCTTGTCACCAAGCGGGTGAAGTAAATGATAGATCGTGGTGCCACTGAGGGGACTAATGCTTCCGGATATGAGGAGTGACATGATTACGTGACTCCTGAAATTGTAAGTTTTCTTTCCTCATTTTCTTTGCAATTTGATTTCTGTAAAATATTTGTTTACTCAAGGAAATTATTTTCTTCATCCTGTAGCTTTCAAAGAAAGGAACTACTGAGGTTCCATCGCCACAGTATAACCCTAGTGGTAATGCCATCAGGGCTGCTGCTGAATCTCCTCGCGAGTCGGGTGAGATATCTCCAGGCCGACATGCCATGGATGAAGAGCTGGCAATGAATTTCTATTCTCCAATTCAAGTACCTTTAATGGATACTTCCGACACTCCCAAAAAGTCAAGGAAGAAAAAGCAACGAAAGAGGAAGTCTACAACTAAACACTTCATCAGTAGTGGTAAGTCCTTTGAGTAATCATGAGTCTTAAACCATGAAAAGATTTCTCATTTCCCTTGGGATTGCAGGGGCTTCTTCGATTTCTCCTATGAGGGAGAGGACTGACCCTCCTTTGAAGACCACAGAGGGTACTGGTGAACAATCACATGTTCAGGCTGACTTGGCTGCTTCTAGAGGAGAGCCAATGTCTGTTCCCAATATCCCTCCTGCTTCTGTTGCAAGAAGAGAAGAACCTGCTTCTGGTAAGTTAACAATGCTTCATAAAATGTTTAATGAAACATCGACTGACTTCCATTCTGTGATACTTCAGGTTCAACCCCTGCATTAGCTATTTTGGTGGCTATTGTAACTGATGCCTAAATTTTATCTGAAGATGCTGTCCAGGGCTAGGGACCGCAGGATGAAGGTCTCAAAGAAGACACATCAAATGCTCCCACTGGTGAGATTAACCAGGATTATGAGATGACATTAGATGAAATGATGGAACATGGCGCATCTTTCGAAGATTTTATAAATCATGTTAAATTACCATGTAATTTAGAAGATTATGGATGTGAGTGTTATCCTTAATCCTATTAAAAATAACTTCTTATTACATGTCTAATCATGATTGATTGAAATATACAATTATATCTGGGAAAAATTCTGAACTACCAATTCCCGAAGGGGGTATAGAAAAACCAACTATTGTAGAGGCATTAGCGCAAGTGGATATGAACCCCATAGAGCATCCTCAAACTCACCCTCAAAATTTTGTTGAAGCTACGAAAGACGGGGATGGGCCTTCTCAATTTACTGATCTACCATTGGGTAATGGATAACAATATTTGCGACTATACTTAATTTCCAAGATATCCAATTAATTTTTTTTATCCATCGAAACTAACCAATGCTTTCAATTGATTATGAAGGGCCATCAATTTCAGCGGTTAGATCTGGAGGTGAAGCTTCCGCCTCTGCCCCAATAGGATTTTAAAGTGAAGAATCACATGTCAGGGGGGAAGGAGAAGAACAGGGCACTTTCATAAGTGCATTAATCCCAGATTACATTCCCCCCTGTGACAGTGATGCTGAGTCGGACCCAGAAGTTCAAAAGGCGTTCCAATTTTCACGATGCAAGGCATGGCATAACATATGGAAAATCATATCTAAAGTGCCTTTAGAGGATCTGTCATCGAAGATTCCCTGGCTGTCATCCCTATTTGTCATATTGGGACTTGGCGGTTTTGGATATGAAAAGATCCATGCCGCTGTGAAACTGGTCATCTTAAGGAGGGAGAAGGGGAAAAAGTTCCGTGAAGATCTGACCAGGGTGAAGCTGTCAGCCAACATTAGTGAATTTGAGGCTGCGGTATCCCGAGCTGAGGCTGACTATGCTGCCAAGATGAAGGAGCTGAAGCATAAGATCAAAGATAATTTCGTCCAATAGATGCACCTTTAGAAACAGTTATATGTTGTTACTGGGGAACTTGACCATCTCAATAATTCATTGGAGGGAGCTCAAACAAGAGGGTTGAAAGCCATCGTGGATGCCAATAAAGCTCTCCATCAGGTTGAAAATAGTGAAGTTGGTCGAGTGCATGAGCTTCAAGTGGCTGCTGATGAAGCTCGAGATGTTTTACATAAAATGAAGACTTATGTTGATAGCGTATTGTAATTTCTTAGAAAAGATAAGAGACTCCAGTCTGTGGACGTCCTTATAACTTTAGTGCATCAAATGTAAAGAACACTTTCATCTTCAATCATTTGTGCACGCATTTTCCTACTACCTGCTTTAAATTTTTACCTAAGAAAATGGGCCTAGTAAGCATAGTTTGATTTTAACTAGGATTATTATAAATAACCCTACAAACTGTGAATATTTTAATTTCTCAATATTACCTAAATCATACAAAATGTATGTTTAGTGAGTTGGAACTTGACTTTTATTCAGAGTTCCCTTGTCTTTTGTGGGTAGTTTAAAGTCATGCACGTCGGACATAAAAAGGCTAATGTTTAAGGTCGAAATAGATTTCACTGAATGAATTAGAATTGACTCAATTCCTTAATAATTCATTTAGAAACATATTACCACACCCAAGTATGAGGGAAAAAATGTAAACTATGACTTAAGAAATTTTGATTCTAAGGAATGATATAAAAAAGGGATAAAATGTATTAGAAGAAGTAGTTCCCAAGAATGATGTTACCATTATTTTACAAACCTGTTAGGGGGTTGAATTATACAGGGCCACCTAAGGGCATTGGCTGCATAGTAAAATAATAGCATCTTTTGGCTGACAGGTCCATTATGTAGACTATTTATACAAGGCCGCCTAAGGGTACGCGCTACATAGTCAGGAAAAAGAACTCTCAGAAGTTTACTTTTCTGCTGCGAAAAATCCAGTGAAAGTTTATGGAGATTCCAATTTTCCAAATCATAGAGTTTGCTGTATGGAGAGAGGTACTTGATTATGGAGAAGATATTTACAAACATGATTGTCTAAGAACTGGATGAATGTTACTCCTAGGAAGGTCTGACCCAAGCGTAGGGAAGGAAAATATAAACCCTAGACTTGAATACTTTCAGATCATGAAAAAGAAAATGGGAAAAATATGATAAGGATGGCTATTTTTGTGGATCCCTACATATTTTAATTAAGACCAATAAGGAAAAAAGAGGTTTTCTTTCCTAGAATGAAGTTACCACTATTTAACAAAACAGTTAGGGGGGTGAATTCTGCAGGGCCACCTAAGGGAATTGGCTGCATAGTCAAATAATAGCATCTTTTGACTGACAGGTCCGTTATGTAGACTGTTTATGCAAGGCCGCCTAAGGGCACGTGCTGCATGGTCAGACAAAAGAATTCTCAGAATTTTGGACATTTTGTGATTAGAAGTTAGGAAAAGGGTTATGAAGATCTAAAAATATTTAAGGTTAGGATTATGACACATAAAAATGGGTATTGTTACATGT